>WRNY01000010.1:0-600000 GCA_012978405.1 Pseudocercospora macadamiae | reverse complement strand
GCGATGGCGAAGATCACAGAGGACTTCTCATTTGCATTCTTGCAGGAAGCGTTCGTGGCTAGTCTGCTCTACATCGCTCACGAGGCTGGGAAGACGGACCAAGATCCTGACGATCTTGAAAAATATGAGCTCTGGAGGGTGTTCAAGAAGCAAGCCGACATTCTGCGAAAGGAGATTCGTAACGAAAGCATGCCAACTCCAGAGTCCAGGACAGCGGCCAGTCGTCCTGTAAGGAGAGAAGAAGCTTTTCAGAGCCTCGACGACGTGCCATATCCCGAAGCCAGCGACAACGGATTTCGACATGGTATGGTAGCTACCGGCAGGAATGAGCGAGCTATGTCGCATGCCTTTGGACAGCTTCATCTTCAAGACGATGAGCGCGTCGTGACTCTGCCGTATGATAAACGGAGTATATTCAATTCGATGGCGTTTGAGCAGGGCCTAGATAACATTGTGTAAGCAGATACAAGTAGCCTCATCACCAGCTGTGAAGATTTCGTCACCTTACCTGCAACGATCATGGTGATACAACGGAGTGGGCCTACACACGCCGTTGCCAAGCCTGGCTGACCATTTCCGCAACCAGGTTCTTCACTGTTACACGGCATAAATTATCGCGGTCTTGGAACCGTGGCGTCAATCTCAGTCGGACAAGCCTGGGTTTATCGACGACCACATGAACATGTTTGCATGCTTGCTTTGCATGATGCGCTTGGTTTTTCCTCTTTTGAATGGTTTGGCAGATTACCACTGGTAAGAGCCAGCTCCGTTGCATCATTACGCACGTGAAGATAACACCGACCGCGGCTTTTTCGTTCTTAGACCAGGTATATAGTGCAATGAGGGCGTGGAAACCGTCGTCTTCTGCCATACTTACTACATCCACGATGTTGCAGCTTTGGGCTGTGCTTCTTGCTCTTGTAAGTGATCTGCCTTGGGAATCGTCGGCATTCGTACTCGTTCACAGGACTGACCAGAGTGTAGCCGTTGGCACTTATCGCAAAAGCCGTCTATAACGTATGGTTCCATCCTTTGAGACACTATCCGGCCCCGAAAATCGCCGCTGCTTCAAGACTATGGTACACTCTCAAGGTCTTTTCAGGACATCACAAGTATGCCATTAAGAGACTGCATGATGAGTACGGCATGGTCGTTCGTATTGCTCCCGACGAGTTGTCCTACATAGATCCAAGGGCATGGGAAGATGTATATGGTGAGTGAGGAACAGATCGAGCTACCAGTCTGCTGAGTTAGGTCCTGTTCCAGGCAAGTCGGCGCATGAGAAAGGCGAGCTGGAGAAAGATCCCGCATTCTTTGCGACCGCTTTCAATGATTCGGATAGTCTTGTGAGTCGATTGCTCATATGTTGATTTTGATTGCTCCATGAGGTGGACCACTGACTTCATTAAGGTCGATACCAACAGCCGCGAGTTCAAACCACAGAAGAGGAGTGCCACACGAGCCTTTTCGCATGGCTCGCTGCTTCAGCATAGTCCCATCATGTCGTCATACATCGATCGTAGTATTGATGGCCTTCGAGCGTATCTCGGCACGAGACAAAGCTCGACGATCGATATCAACCCTTGGATAGCGAACGTGGTTTTCGATATTCATTCAAAGCTTACGATAAGCCGCGACTTTGGTGCCGTGGATCTCGGTCCCGTCCAGCATTCTGTAGTGACGAACATGCACAAGGCTGTCACTGTCATACAGTATTGTACGCAGCTGCAATATCTGCCGCGACTATTCACTTCTCTGCCTAGTCTGCTACCAAGCAGGGATATCTTCACAGTTCTTGGCAATGTTCCTCCTCTTGGCCGAGCCATGTCGATTCGCTTGTCGTGTGGGAAGTCGCAAGAAGATTTCGGTGAGTAAATTTCCAAATCTTCCACCTGGTATTACTCGAGAGAAGGCTGACTGATTGCTCCAGCATCTCATATGATGGAAACAGACGAACAAGGTGGCGTTACCAACCCGCCTACCGTTCGTAAGAACTCCCTTGTCTTCATCCTCAGCGGAGTGGAAACACTACCAGGCTACACGTGCTCCATACTGTACTACTTGCTGGCAACGCCTCAGTATTTCGCCCGCGCCAAGGAAGAAGTACGATCTGCGTTTACCAGAAGCGAGGATATCTCACTCAGCTCTACCCAGGGTCTGGAGTTCTTGCGAGCTTGTATGCGTGAAGGACTTCGGGTATCTCCACCATTTGTAGGCACGCTGACGAGGACTGTTCCTCCCAAAGGCGCAGTAGTGTGCGGCCAATTCGTACCTGGAGGCACGACGGTCGGCATTCGCAACTGGTCCATAACGCATAGCGAAGGTTTCTGGAAAGAACCCGAGGAATTCAGGCCTGAGCGTTGGTTGGGCGACCGGCATTATGCAGAAGATCACGGAGAAGTCTTCAAACCTTTCGGGGTGGTACCTCGGGCCTGTGTTGCTCAACAGTAAGTAGCTCCCCAATCCCTGCGCATGGTTGAAGAGACGTTGACGTAGCCGCAGTCTCGTACTCCTTGAGGCAACCCTGATAATAGCGAAGCTTCTTTTTGATTTCGATATGACGGTGGCTCCTGGGAGTTGTGGAAAATGGCCGATCCATGTTGGGCCCTATGTACCTACACGGCGATCGCTCTTTGTTGATGTGAAGGCTCGCTCCAGAGTGTGAAGATCCAAAATAGATATGTGCCGCTGTCTGTGCGCCTCAAGTTTCATATGGCGGCCTCAAAACGCCAGGTGCCGCTCAGCTGACATGCACCGACTAGTTTTCCTGGGAATTCCATGGCTATGCACCACACGTGAGGAGTATTATGCATGTAAATTTTGAATATCTCCAAAATTCCGAACGGCCGAGCTTGCCTCGTAAGTCTGCATGCGAATAACAGTACGGATGATGTTGCTGGAAGGGTACAATGCAACTGGTATATCCTTTGGCTTTTCGGTAGCCGAAGTCAATCTCTTGGTGTCGTCAGCCCACGACCAGTCAGCGTTCCATGCTTGCCCGTGAGGTCATCGATGAAAGTAAACAGCACGCAAGCTGAATGTACGAGGTGGTCTCGCGGCAAACGAAGTAACGCAGCAGTGCAATTCTCGCCGTAACTCTGGTTGTTCGGCGAAGCAATTTCTGCAACCGTAGAGGGTCCAATCACTTCTCTTCCACTTGCCGAGAAGGTCGTTCACATGAGCTTGGCGAGATGCTTGAAGCGACTTGGCTTGGAGCTAAGCAAGGAAGACCCTCGACAGAGTTCGTGGGTCCTGTTTCTCGACCCGCTAGCGTGGCTGACTGCTCTCGCGCCATCCACCACGCACCAGCACCAGCCTTCCTCGTGATGTCTTCGCTCGTACATTGCTGCTGGATCCTGTTCAGTATAGCTACATGACGCGTATTGTGTACAGACGTATTGATATATATTCTTCGCCGCCATAGCGTGAATACAGCACGACCAGAAGTCTCGAGAGACGATAAGCAGTCGGCTTATCGCGGCACAGCGACCACCATGTCGCAAGAGCAAGAGCAGGCTCAAAACGCTGCGCAAAGCGTACCAGACGCATCGCCAGAGGTCACGAATGAGAAGGCGACGCCGAACGACCATGCGACCAGCAATGGCCAGCCGAAAGAGAACGGTCAGCCGGAGAATGAGAAGCAGACCAAGCAAGAGCCGGACAATGGTGCTGTCGCAGAACGGACAGATACACAGAAGTCGAAACCGGGGCCTTCTGGCGGCTATGACAGCACGCCTATACCGAAGCGACCATCTGGATATACCATAAAAGTGACAATGCATCGCGCCGAGAATCTTCCCATGGCCGATGTCAATGGCTTCTCATCGGATCCCTACTGCCTTGCCCAGATCAACACGGACGTGCCAAATCGTCACAAAGAGGACCCACCGTTACGATGGAGAACCCCGACCGTGCGCAAGAACACCGAGCCAACATGGAACGAAGAGTGGATCATTGCCAATGTCCCGGCGTCTGGATTCAAGATGAAAGTGCGCATCTACGACGAAGATCCCGCCGACAGGGACGATCTGCTGGGCAAAGTCCATGTGACTGTACCACACTTGGACGAGAATTGGTCTGGCATCAAGAACCAAGCATACAAGCTGATTGCCCACGACGGAAGCAAAAGAGCCTACCTTTTGCAAGCCGCCACGACATGCTTCAGAGCGAATAAGCACTTTCGCGGACATCTCTATCTGAGCATAGAGATGCTTGGTCGTACAGCAGAAGATGGACAGAGTGGTCGATTGTACACCATCGGACCATGTCGATGGATACGACACTACAGTCCCATTTTAGGCCGAATCATCGGCATCAAGGAGCCAGACAGGAACGATTCTGAGCAGGCGCCTACGGATGGTGCTCAGGCCAATGGCCAGCCAAACGGCAAGCCGAAGAAGAAAGTCGAACACTACAACTTCCAAGCAAACCAGATGCAACTGGAAGGACCCGTTCCCGCCCAACTGTACCACCGATTCGTCGAATTCAAGCCTTGGGTCGGCCGAATGTTCACCAGTGCTGGTTTGTCCGGCGTTGTTATGAGCAAAGCCCTTCACCACCAGCATGCTCGTGTATACAATTTCGGTCGTTCAACAGTCTGGGGCCAGTTCCCAGAGGGTCCATCTCAAGAGATGACCAAGAAATTCTTAGAACTTGTGCATTATGATCAAGGAGGCAGGATTTTCACCTATGTACTCACCCTGGATGCGCTATGGAGATTTACCGAGACTGGTAAGGAATTCGGTATCGACATGCTTTCCAAGCACACCATGCACAGTGACGTCTCCATATACATAGCATTTTCTGGAGAGTTCTTCATTCGTAGGCTGAAGCATCGTCACCGACCGCCGCCACCGGAGCCAATGGAGTCGTCGAGCCAGTCGCATCCGCCACAACATAAGGAGAATGAGGAACATCCACCTGATGACATGGAGGGAGGGCCACCCGAAGGCGAACCACCGAAAGATCCAGCATACTACGAGCTAGTAATCGACAACGACTCAGGAACCTATCGTCCGAACGCCGACCTGTTGCCTATATTGAAAGAATATCTCAGTCAGCAATTACCCGGTCTACACATTCTGACTCTCGATTGCAACAAAGATGCCGAACGCCAACAACGAATGAAGAAAGAACAACGAGAGAAGAAGAAAAAGGAAGGAGATCACATCATCTATACCATGCGCAGTCGATCCTCATCCATCTCATCCTCTGACATCGATGAGCTCGACAATCTCGAAGCCGGAATGGAAGACGAAGACGCAATTGCTCACGAGCATGGAGCGTTTAGTCAAGCTGCGAAGGACGCCAAGTTGAGAAACAAGCAGCGTTTGAACAAGCTGAAGAGGGACTATAATCCCAAGCAGAGGCCGGACAGTAGTGGTGTCGATGGTGGTATTGATGGTGCAGAGGCATTACGATCTGCGAATGCACCGACGCAGTCTTGAGCACGTGGCTTCGATACGAGTGAGCTTGGTGTTTGTATAGCGATCGAGAGAGAGAATACGCGCGGTGCTGGCTCGCGTGAGTGTGGATCTTCGAAACTACTTTTGGACCTGATACCCGCCTACGCACGTGGCAGAGTCGATAATGACTGACTTGACTTCTTGTATTGCTTTATTGTTAATGTTAGTACTTTGTGTATAGTTGCTGATCTTCATTTCCAGTGGGACCTTTCTCTGTATAAGACTTCGCTTACGTGTTTGATGTTCTCTTTTCCATGACAGTGACGGTACGATGTAGGTCAGTACTTGAGTCAGTCTGGAGGCAGCTAATGGCGCCATCTTCAGAATGCCTATTCCCAAGATGCTCATCTTGAAGGGAGATGGGCTTGTTTCGTGTGGTGCCATATGGAGCTGCACGGCTTTGATGGTGACATGCTATGGTGGTTCTCCGCTCGGTCATCGGCGATGTTTCAGCTGTCAGGGCCTGGCAATATGCTCTCTGTATATGGTTCGTATGCTTTGACGTAGCTGTAGCCTCATTGGCACCGGCATTAGGTGGAGCTGCACTGGAGCACAGATGTTCCAAGGCGTTTCCTGAGAGCACGGCTGTCAACAATACCCGGGTCTCTGGGTAGCGGTGCGAGCCCTGGATCTTTGCCGGTAACCTTGATCTTCTTTCGATAGTTTCTGGCAAGGATGGTCAGGTCATCCTTGGGGTAGCTTGCAGATACTTTCGTGTTTTCGGATAGTCCGGACATCATGTAGTCCAGTCCGGAATATTCACGATTGCTTGGAGAGTCACAGCACCATGTTGGTGTGGACTACAAAGTACCAGACTCCGCCCTCTTTGAGCACAGAGCGCTACAAGCCTCGGAGGTGTGCCCAAAGACTGATGTGCTGTCCACAGATGCTTCGGGGGATTGTTACAGCGGATGGCGATCGCGAGTTAGTACGGCCAACGTTTGGCTGACTAGCCACTGGTGCTGGGCAGCAGCCTCAGTGATTCGATGAACTTTGGTCATTTGTTGTTGTTGCCCTTCAAGATTGCCAGGCGGAAAGAAAGTCAGTCAATGCTGGGCTGTGAACTTTCGTCATTTGGCAGGTGGCGGTCTGTCGCTATAATAGGATGGACCTTGCCCTTAAGACAGCGCAGACAGTGCAGAAGTGGAGCTGCTGCCAGTGGTTGTTGACTGCTGACTTGCATGAATAGGTGAAGATCAGGCGAGATAGGTGTCGATTCGGATGTGACTGGTGGGCAATGTCCGATGTCACGCCCATCATAGCAGTGCGGGAGCACGTGTGAGGAAACGAGTATTGCCTATAGTGAGGACAGACCACTGACATTAGTAAGGTGTTCATGAGTTGGCTCGAGGGTGGCGTCGCGATTGACATTTGACCTCCGCGTGAGCTGTTCATCGGGGTGTGTGCTCATATAGCCGACGTGGATGCGCAGTGTTGAGAGATTTGTACCTGTTTGAGAGCGTAAATGAGTTTTGCGGTGTGAGGAACAGACGCGCTCGCGCCTTGGAACAACGCACGCGCCGTCAGGGACCATGCTGGGCGTATCTAACAAAAGCCGGCGAAAACTGCGATGATGCCAAGTCGAAGGGTCTTCGAAGGGTGTTTCCTGGTAACAGCTCCTACTGACGGGCGTGGGAACGTGCATGTATCTTTTCTCGTCGTCATGAGGCTGACCTGCAAATTCCACGCGTGTTTGATGGGACTCAAGCTATGGCTTGATTGTGGTGATTGCTGAGTCGGATCACATTGCCGCGACGATGAGATGACGAGGCAGCCACGCAGATTGCGACAGTGCAGTGCAGAGCTCTTTCCCGTCATATGCCAGTGTCGCCGATGCGAGCCATTTCACACCGACGTGTCGTCGAAACGGCGGATGGCGGAAGAGTTGGCAGGTGTATGCAGCGTGACAACAGTGGGAGCAGCAGATAGTTGCCATGGATTCAAGGACGCCAGTGCTCGCCAGTGCAGCTTCCCGCTCGCCAGCCACTCTGCCTTGCACTTTCCGGCGCACCTCCACACTCTATATTAAAACAACACGACATCGCAGCGCTGTGAGTGGACGGGAGCGGGCTGGGCGATACTGGATAAAGAAAGCTCGTGGCTGACGGGGGTTCCTTGAAACGCGGCCCTGGCAGATCCACCTTCATGTCGAGCTGGTTTATGCAGGCCAAATCCAAGTTTCGAACCACGACGGGCTCATCTCCTCGGATAGATTATAGTAGCCGACCGCGACCTTCGTTCAAGAAGTCTTCTCTCGTGAAGCCTCTTGCTATAGAGATCTTGTACATCTTGTGCTAGCGACCGCGCGCTTGTTCTCTCGTTTGTATTTCGTATCCCGCTAATAAGCTCCACAGCGTTGTTACAAAGAGTTCACAGCGATTGTTGTCCCTGCCAGTCAGTCCCGGTGGCTGAGTGAACGGTACATGTGAAACCTCCGCGAACCACTCCGGCCACGGATTCTGCTCAAACGCTTCCTCGCCCCACGCGTGAGCTTGAAAAAGTGCAGCTCTTCTCTCAGACTGCAGCATCGACGGACTGCATCGCACCAATTCGGTGCTCTGCGTGGGAAATAGAAGAGGAGCTGCTGCTGCTATTCTTCTAGCTGCAGATTGTGGCATTGGCGAGGACCGGGGCGGATGGAAGGCTTCTGATGCTACTGGTCGACACTCGTTTACTCTGTAAGAGAATTGTTGGATGCCCATACTTAGGAAGGCTTGCGGCTGACAACGTGCAGAGTAATTGCTAATTGGATCCACGACACACTATGCCATTCAGATCCCACAGGCCTAAACTTGTCAAGAAAGCTAGCTCGGACAACTCGCTACTGCAAGCTCAACTCGATGATTACAACGACTTGAACCGCTCTCGAACGTCTTTCAGCGATCTCAGGAGCGCACGACGACCCGTGTTGCCACGCCTGCCGAGCGGACTCAGTGGCACCTTCGAGGAAGACATTGGAAAGGCCGTTGACATGGCTCCCTTCAATAGACGTCTGACCAGGACCGCATCGGCTTCGGCATTGGACCAAGAATTTGGGGCTTCAACAACAACTGTCAACAGCTTCGACTCCAAACGCAATATCAGTGGCACTAGTCTCGAAGGGAGCAAGTCTCCTGGCTTACCAGAAGCCAAGGCTACTAAACTTGATATCGAACAAGCCATTAATCTGCTTCAAGAATTGAAAAAGACTGCCAGTCCTGAAGAACTGGTCTCATTGCATCGAGCACTTCTTCCAACCAAGGATGCTTCACCTGGGGCAGTCCCGCAGCTCTCGTCCATCGAAGAGCACGTGGCCTATTCGTCGTCAGCGGCGCCGCGAGATCGTGTTCGGTCTGCCATCCCACCAGGCCTTGCCACTCGAAGTGGTCTGTCCGGTGATCCTTTACGTTCCCAAGAAGAAATCGCGAAGTTGACTGAAGCTTCCAGAGAGAAGAAGGGTGCCTGGTTCAACGACTCAAACACAGTTGCAGCTCGCGCAAAGACACGAACTCTCTCAATCGTCAGCACTGGTACAGCACCTGATACCACGACCGTGCACAATGGCGCTTATGGTTCAGGCACTCTTCGAATTATGAATGGAAGAGCTTCTCCGGAACCAGGAATCATCACCAAGCTCGCTGCCGAGAAGGAGGGCGAGGTGGCAAAGATCGAAGTGATCGAAGATATTGAGAGCGTCAAGGAGAGCCGACCTGTCGAGAAGCCACGATCTGCCGCAGCTCGTCGACTCAGTCTCGATGTCCAACTTGGTCGCAGCAGCCTCGACTCAGCTAGGACCAATCAACCATTGTCTATCGCCGAGCGCAGGCAAAAGCAGTGGGGTCTACGAACTACGACAGCTCCCGTAGGACCATTGCCAAGCCCAACCCCCCAGTCATCGAGTGCAAAAGTCAAGGCTGACGACCGGGTTGAACTCCCATCTCAGAGGCACACGAAACGACGAACGATCGGGCACTCTGCTGATCTAAACATTACCACAGACCTGCCTCGATTTGGTCAGCGATGGGCTCATCGTGCTGCTCATCTCTCGAATGAGTACATGCTGGATTGCGACATCACCTCTAGCCCTTATGAAGAGGAATTTGACGCCATCAAGCGTCTCAGTACTGTTCATGATATCGAAGACGAGAAACGAGACTCTGGAACTGATGCATGCGCAGAGGCATTATTCAAATTGACTGGAGGCTCTGATATTGCCACAGATGGCAGCGACGCTGGTGAACTCCCAAGTGGAACAGAAGCGTCGAACGACGAAAGCAAGTCAGGCATCGTCTCGCATATTGACCAGCGGTTTAGAATCGTTCGCAAGCAGGACAGTGGCTACTGTTCCGAAGCATCCAATTGCAGTTCACCACCTCAGCCAGTCGTCTTCAACAGCACCTTCTTGGGCAAAGAATTGGAACCCACTCCAGAACAGCCCGCAGAGCTGGAAACTCCAAGTCCATCACCTGCACCAACGATAAAGCCAGAGAAGCCCAAGACCAAAGAAGGCGTAGACAGTGATGTTGCAAGTCTAATAACCATGCACGAGCAGTTAAGCGCAACGCCTTCTCTCGAATCGACGCCTTCGCCTCGTCGAGAGATCATTCGACTCAATGATCCAGCGGATAACAGGAAGAGTTTCTCGCCTCTGGCTCTTTTCAAGTCAAGGCACAAGAGCACTAAGCGTACAAGCCTCGCTGCAGCAAGTGCGACCTTGGATGGAAAATCGGATCGAACGATTGCACGAGCAACTTCAATGCAGACACTCGCCGGAGAATATGCCGCAGGCCGTCAGTCCATGGATGGGAAACGCAGACTACAGAAACGCATGCCTGAAGCCGTCCGCGAAGTCCGTCTGCGACAGTCGATGGATGTTGCGATGCAAGCACGAAGTAGTGAGTCGCCAGTCAGCTCGCCTCCAATTCCGACACTGCAACAAGGCTCGTCGACTCAAACCAAGACTGGAAAGACAGTCTTCCATAATGTGCCAGCCAGCGTGAATGCTTCTGACGCGGACGATGAGTCGAAGAGCAACACGTCCACGGCTACCGAGAAGACAACCAGTAGCTGGAGGAGACGAAGTAAAAGCTTTGTACGCAAGCGTAGCAGCACCACGATCCAGGAAGCCAAGAAGGAGGAGTCTTCTGCACCGCCGGTACCATCCTTGCCCGAGTCCACCCCCACTCAGTCGTCTACACCTGAGCGTCGCCGCAGCAGAACTATTACCCTACCTGGCCGGGGATCACGACGACAAAGCATGGACTCTCCTAGCCTCAGTTGCATGAGAAGCGGTGATCCTGTGCCGCAAGTGGCTGCTGACAACTCCGCGCACAAGAATTTCAATTCTGTCGCACGTTCTTTGGACCCTGCCGCACAGGACGGCTCCAAAGACAGCAAGACCAGCGCTGCTTTGCCGAAAGTCATGTCAAAAGTCAAGTCTTCGAAGAATTTGAGGGCTCGAGCATCGGCAGACCTGGCCAAGCTCAAGGAGCACGACACCTTGGAGCCGATCCCAAAGCAGGAGCAGCCAGCGGTCACTCCTGTCTCTCAGGTGACCGTACCGAATAGCTCTCAACGAAAGGTTGAGGATCTCTTTCCAGAATGGCAGGGCAAGCCAGCATCCAAGGAGTCTTCTCCAGCAGCGATGGAAGCCCAAATCCTGCAGGCGTTCCCCTATGCAGGAACTTCAAAAGTCGCTTCAGATTGCATTCCGCCTCTACCAGAGCTTCCGGCTGACATGGAGCTGAGAGTCTGGAAGGCGGACGAGATGGTTGCAAAGAAGCTGAGGAACAGTCCAAAGTCATCGCCTCGCACAAGCGTGGACTCTGTGCAAGCTCGTAATCAAGCCGGCATTAGACAGACTGCGAGGGCTCGCCAAGAACCATCGAAGCTGGCCGTTGAGTCAAAGCCACGTGCTGATGACGAGACCGAGGCGTTGTTCGATGATGCTGAAAGTGTCAAAGACGAACTGCTCGTTGCCGGTGTGAACGAAGCTCATCCAAGATTCAGCTTCGAGGAGATTCCTAAGCCCGGCGTCAAGCCCGGTGTCTACCTAGCTTACCGTCCATCACCGACTGCAAAGGCGTCATCCCCAACTCATGACGCCAAACACCCAGGTTGGCCAGGCTGGGAGACTCAGTCGAGTCTGTGGCGACAGAAGACAACAGCGATGGAGAGCACGACCACTTTGACTTCTGTCAAAACAGCTACAATATTGGGGCCTGAGGAGAAAATCCCAGTCGATTCGGAAACGGACACTGGTGCTGAGGATAATGACTCTCCCGCCATCGTGGTCTCGCGCTATATCACACCAATCGGTTCGGAGCTCGCCAGCCGAGCCAAAGGCAAGAGCCGTGACCGCAAGAACAGCGCTCCAAGCGCAGTGCAGTCGACTCTGAGTCTCCTTGAGAATGACAATGAGACTCAAGCCATGGACGCAAACCTAATGCGAACAAACAGCATGGTGTCCACAGCAACATTCGTTACGATGTGGTCATCTGACGAGCGACCATCAAAGGTAGATGTTGGTCGCTCAAGTGGTGCATTCTCCACGACTACCACCACGACTGTCTCTACAGTTTCGTCCCGTACTTCGTATGCAACGAGCAACGGCTCCAGCACCTCTCTGGCCCAGAGTGGACAGACTAGAGGCCGAAGCGCTTCTGGCCAATACCTTCCATATCGGCCTACTGATTCCGTGGTTGCCGAGCGATCTCGTGCTCTTAACAAAGCGCGCCGCTCCTGCAATATCAAGTCCGAAGAATTGAGGCAGCTTGGTCTGATGGAAGATCGACCGGCTTTGCCTATTAGACGCAGCACAGACGTGCCTGATCGATTTAGCGGAGGCCTTGGATATGGCTGGGACCGCGACAATGGTTTCAGCGGCAGTGCTGGATCTCTCAATGCATCCACCGAGACCGTGAACAGAAAAAGTGTAAAAACAAGCGAGAGTTATGGCCTCGACTTGACAGACATCCCGATATTCCTTCAACGCAGGCCGAAATGAAGGATTGGATGAGTTCAACTTGGCCTTGTACAACAAACGAGACAAGACTGTCATCCATTATGTATGACGCGGCACAGGCGCATGCTCTTAGGGGCGTTGTAAACTAATGAGAAAACTATGAATACCTAGTCATGCTGTATTGTAATGTTCATACCAGCATTGCACAAGTGCATCAATATGCGAGATCCTCTGACCCACCATCGCCACTTTCCCTCCACTCAATTGACTCGTAACAGTTCTGTCTAACCCTAAAGTATGCATTCTAGTGCAAGCCAAGGCTGACAGGACCCGCTCGCTTCAGCTCGTCCTCGGATGATCTCATTCACATAAAGGTCTCAAATACTTCAATCCTTTTGCCTTCAACATCCTCTTCAGAAATCTTTACTACGACCTCTTCAAGACGACACCTCGATTAACTTCGGAAATAATTACGGCTATCACGGCCAATACGGTACAGCCATTTCGGCTCCGCAGGGATCAGGCTACGTTCGGCAGCTTGCACGAGTAGCTCCCCGCTTCCGACCTCCAGAGCTCACTCCATTCATATACAAGTACTACACCTGCACGCTAGCTCCAATGTTTCCATAACACTGCTGATCTCGAACAACCTCAGCCTGACCAGTTCACCATGTCTTCCTACAAGCTTCTCATCGCCGGGCTCGTCCCTCTCGGAGTCTACACACTTCACGTCATCGGCCGAGCAAATGGCATGTTTCCCTTGCTAGAATCAGCCATTGAAGCACGCCTTTTAACCGACACCACGATCTCATGGCCAAGATGGCTGCAAAAAGCTCCGAATCTCGCAGGGATTCTAGTCGGATTCTTCTACCCACTTGCCACAGGATCACATATCGCAGGTTCACTAAACAGTCTCGCATTCGTCGGAAATAGTTTCGCAATGTGGCTCGTCATGATGCTAGAAGCTGGTCGAGGCGGTACAAGAGGCAGTGTCACATCACTGTAAGCTTCCCATCCTCACACCAAATCCCAACATCCCGCTAACTTGCATAGCATCACAATTTACGGCCTCATCTTCCAAGTCGCCGGAATCGGAGTCATTGGCCCAGCATTCCTAGCTCTGAACCTCTACCTCTCACCGATCCCCTCAGACCCAAAACCAACCAACATCGCAATCTCAGACCATGCATACCTGAAAGCCGTTCCCTATGCCTTACTCACAGGTTTCGTGCTCCCAACCTTCGCAATGTCATTACCACTATCCCTCAACAAAAAGCTCGCAGCAATACTATTCTGGCAAGCTTTCCCGCTCTGGACAAATGTTTCGACGTACATGATAAAACCGTTCTTCGGGACTGAATTGGCTTTACCACCAGATGGAAAGAAACAGCTTCCTTTGCTTAGGAAGGCTTATGCGTTGGGTCTGGTACTGGCGTCGGCGACGCATATTACGGTTCTGTCGATGTCGTTGACTTCGCTTATTGCGCCGGCGTTGTTCAGGTCTGGGAACTTGGTTGACTTGCATCCGGCCAGTATCTATCTTCCGACATTCTCGACGGCGCAGGTCAGTAGTGTTGGAGACGGTGGACTGAAGTTTTTGCAGTGGGATTACGCGATCATTTCTGCCGCACAGGTGCTTTGGGCAGTGGCTCAGACGCGGAAAGTTGAGAGCAAAGGACTTGGATATAGTCTTGGGAATATTTGGGCTGATGTGGTGACGAGGAGTGTGCTGTTCGGGCCTTTGGCGACGGCGTTGACTATCGTGTGGGAGAGGGATGAGGTTGTACTTGGGGAGGGCACTGGAAAGAAGACAGCTTGAGCGAGTCAACCACAAATGATGGATTTCACGAAACCGGGTGGTATTGATACTCCTTCACTACTTCCTTTTCTTCAACCTCGCGTCGACACATCGGACAGCGAGTAGCTTCCTCCAACCAGAACGAAATGCAATCCTCGTGGAAATAATGTCCGCAGGGCAACCTAACGACCATTGCCACGTTCATGTACTCTTCCTTACACACGGCGCACACTTCATCCCAGGCTACATGTTGTGGTACCACCATTCTCCAGAATTCTTTTGGAAGAGGTGATGTCGTGAATGTTCACCTTTATCTCGGAAAAGGTTGACGCTCATCAATATTGAGACGACTCGAAGCCTTCCACATCGTAATCGGGGCAACAATCATTGGCCTCCGGCCTCGGAGCGAATGAGTTGATAGTCTCAACTACGGAGAGTCTATGAAGCCAATATACTCATCATGTGTACCAATCAACTTGACTGGAGGTTGCACTTCCACTTCCCCTCCCGGCACCTTCCCCTGACACATTGGACATTTAATGATTTCAGTGAACCAATCCGCGAGACACCTTTCGTGAAAGTGATGTCCGCACTGCAACCTAACGATCATTGCGACGCTCGTGTATTCCTCCCTACATATGGCGCACATCTCGTTCCAGCCTGGATGTGACGGTTCTGTCATCCTCCAGAACTCCATAGACTGATACATAGCCAGTACTCGTTTGATGTCAGGTTGGATAGTCGTCTTCGGAGGTAGCCCGTATAGCCTGCCGTTTCCGCCAAGTAGGCAATCTCCTCGTGCATAGAATTGTCCGACATGAGTTGAGTAACCGTACTCTCTCCGCAGCCTCCGTATCAGCGAAAGATGCGAGTGGAGTATGCGTCCCACAAAATCCAATTCGAAGCTAGAGCCGGTGAAGACTTCAATCGGCGTGATTCTGAAGATCTCGTCGTACATCGCTCCAATTCCAAAGCAATGCACGCAAGGTGCTGGAAAATTCAAGTTTGTCGTGTTTGTCATGAGCAAGTTGAGTTCTGCTGCGCCGATGCGCCTCTTGACCTCGAGTCGCAATCCAGGCAAAAGGTTGTACAACTCCTCGCGCGAACGGGCGTCGTACCTATCAACGCAAGACTGGCTCTGACACGTGTTGTTGTGAAGAACCTTGTAGAGCACCAGGTCGTGGGGATGCATGTATGCTTCAAATTTGGTGATGTCCACAGTACTCAGTGGGATGGCATGCCGCTGCAGTCTTTCCCAGGACACGTCCTCTTGATACCAGCCGGGCAGCCAGACGCGAGAGCGATGTGGAACCCAATTTGGGAAAGTGTGCCGTCGCAACCGTTCTTCAACCAAGTCCTGCAGCCAGGTCTTTGCACGCCTTAGTTCTGGATTGAGGATATTGACGACCATGATCTTCGTGGGGTCTTTAGAGATAGCAAATTCTCTCCAAGTGGGACGGTGCAGTAGGATGTCCAGGCTACAGTCGCCTGCTCTAGTTGCCTGCTGCTGATAGGGATCGCTGAGATCCTTTTCGTTGGACGTACTCTCTTTGACTCCGCAAACCACGAATAAGGCAACTCTATCGTTGTTGCGCGCGAGTATCGTGTTGCCTCTCGTGAGCATTGTTTTGGAAAGCTGCCTGCTCCAGAAAGTGGCCATTGGTTTTACTGCGAGTGTCGGAGTTGGCCACTCGAGCGATTTTATTCCCTCAATGACCCATTTGTGATCGTTGTTCCATCCAATGGGCGAAGGCATGGTGTGTATATGTCGAGAATGAATGCAGAAGTATTGAATGTATTCGTGAGGACTGATCTGAAAAGACTCGTGTGCTGGTCTGAGTGTTTACACGATGAACTGCCTACGTTGATAGTATATGGATTGCACATCGGCGGCGGTTTCCACGGCAAGTTGGTGGGTGGTAGATTCCTGGTTGGGTCGGTGGTAGATTCCAAGGTCTTCAAGCGACAGGTCTGTTCTGAACCTGGAAGGAGCATATCGGAGATTTTGAAGCAAGACAAGAAAATACGAAAGAAAGAGCATTGTCGTAAAATACTCCAGGCTTGGTTGCTGCTCCATTCGTATTCAAATCTCTTACTGATGGTCCGTTGACGATGTGCTTGGTCCATTGGGAGGGCACGCTTCCTTGACTCGGGCCTGCCGTCCGAAAATGTCGCTGCTGCCGAAGCGTCCTTGCCGACGAGAGGAAGAAGCATCATTTGGCATGTGCAACCGCCAAAATTCAGACATTAGCTACCAAGTATCGCAGACTGCCAGCCGGATCTGAGCTTGGGGTTTGCCCTCATACGGCCTTTGCTGACAATATGTTGAAGGTTGACCAAGCTTTAATTCAGCTCTCTTGAGCGACATTTGGTGATGGGGTAAAGAATAATCTTCCGGATTCAACATCTGGCCCCAAAAGTGTCGTTCCGATCTCATGGCTTGGCTTCATCGAGCTCGCTCTCAAAGTTTCGCAGTACGCAGGCGGCGCTATCTCTCCTTCGCTCTCACGCCTGTATGCTGGCGGCGCGGCGTCGGCTTCCGCATACCGTGGCGGATCATCGATGTATGAAGAAGTCAAGCCAGCTTCAATATCGATGTCGCTGGCGTTGAATTCGTCGTCTTTGAGTGCCTCGCGACGCTTTCGGATCGACTCCTTGACCATCAGGCCAACAAAAGCCAGCACGCCAAGGCTCATGAGGACGAGTACCGACCATGCAATGATGCGCACCACTTGGACGAATACATGGTTGAACAGTGGTTCCGAAGAAGAGAAGCGGCCAGAGTCACCAGCATGCTGGATACTGAGGACGTTCAATGCCATATCTCTGCTCACAATAATCAGCTTCCGCCTCGCCTTGGCAGAAAATCAAGCAGCACTTACCTGACTTTCCTCAAATTGATCAATCCAGCTTTCCACTCAAACCTGACAGTGTAGGAAGTCATTTGGGACCTCGAGAAAAACAGCTGCACGTCAGGTGGACAGCTCTGCAGTTATGTCATTCCTCCCACGCTGCATCCCAAGCTCGGCAGTGCAGGAGCTTCAGCTTCCTGCGACAGCCGCAAAAATCCTTCGGAAGGCCTGCGCCCAGCTAATAACCGCCGGACACCATCTAGCAGAGGCATTGTGCGAAGAACCAACTCGCCGCACGCATCTGCGCCGCAAAGTGTAAGGGTTCAGTGGACGGATTTGGGTGAGAGTGATGAAAACGTCGCATCGCATCGCATTCCAGACAGAGGAGAACCGACGCAGTCGAATCCGGCGAAGGCATCCTGGCTGAAAACCAACCTGGCCATTGACCGATAGCAGGGAATGTGGCCAAGGTCAACGAGAATCCGGATAAGAGCTAGACACACCAGATAGCAGAAGATGCATGCCCTCGAGAGAAGAAGAAGCATGAACGCGGCGAGAGTGTTAGGAGCGTCGGTCACGTGAATCTCGGAATCGCATTCCGTTCTCAACATGGAACAGCTGAATTCTTCATGGTGACCATCCAAGCGTGAACAGCGAAGACCCAATAAGACTAGTTCTCTCACTCGGATATGAAGTACATCTAGCCATCGTTCGGCCGATCCCTGGGACGAACGACGAACGATTGCCACATGCCACGGAAAGCACGGCCAAGGGGTTGCGTACAATGAGAATGCGAAGCAGACTGGAAGTTGAGCAAGTCTGACTCTCCCAAGCTTATGATATACTGCAGCACGCGTCTCTGGAGCCATGCAGAATACACCAGCCTTCATGACGCTGTGGAAGTGGCCAAGGATGAGAACCATTAACCAATACAAGACAAGAACCTGTACTGGGCGTATGCATCTACAAAGGTTTCTCTCGGTCATAGACCCAGACCTTAGTCTACACGCTCCCAGCGCTCTGTTTAGCGCCATCGCGCATATTATCACCGCTATGCGCTTGATCCACTTTATTTCGGTTGAGGTATGTCGCCGTGCTTGACTTCTGGCTCAATCCCCTCTGGCCATGCCTTGTTCAGCGCTTCATGCACAAATTTTACCTTTGACACAATTACTTTCCATCACTACAGGGACGATGCCATAATGGATCCACAACGCAATGCGAATCTTTTGGACGCGCAACGCCATACGCTGGCTTGTAATACTCGCTTCCGGAAGTACAATGGCAACGAGTGACGATCGCGTTGAATGGCAAGAGCGTTACGAAGGCCAAGTCCTCAACAATTTCGACTTCAATGAACCTCGTATGACAGCCGGAGCACAACGATGGCAAGATGCAAGACTCAGCAGAAGACAAGCTGTTCAAGGCTCAACCAGCTATATACAGACAGTAACGACCTCCTTTGTCGGCACCGACGGATATACCACAGTCCCATACGCTACAAATGGCCAACAATGCTCGAGCATATCTCAGAACATGAACGTCGTATATTCTCCGAATGGGATCCAATATCTATACGTCTGCGGCGGAGCAGTATCTGGGAATCTGAATTGGAACTATCAAGCAGACAATTGGTCAGTCTGCCTCCCCGACTGCGACCGATCAAACAATTGTACTGGATTATCCTATAATTCTGGTGCAAACTTTGGAGTGCAAAATGCTGCGGGTAATGGACGTTGCACGTATAAGACCGACAATAATGGAATGACTTTCACTACCACGTCGACCAACCAGCTGCAGTCAACGAGAGTAGCCGGGATGCAGAAGGCTGTATACATGAGAAGTAGGTCTCCTTCGAGATTCAACAGCACAACACTGACATCAACTAGCTTTCTTCCCAACAACCACAACAACGCGAACAACTTCCACCACCACAACAACCACAACCTATCCAGGCGGATGCACCGCAACACCAACTCTCACATCCGTAACCTTCAGAGTAAGCACAGTCACCACATACGGCCAAATCATCTACGTCTCAGGAAGTATCTCGCAGCTCGGAAGCTGGAACACCGCCAACGCCGTACAAATGAGCGCCGCAAACTACACGGACAGCAACCCGATCTGGTTCGTAACAGTCCAACTACCAGCAGGAACAGCTTTCGAATACAAGTACATCCGTCAAGAGACTAGTGGAAGCTATACCTGGGACTCTGGAGCGAATAGAGCATATACCGTGCCAGGGAACTGTGCAGGGGCCATAACGATCAATGATCAAGCTTTTGGATACGTACTGACTACTACGACATCGACAACGACATCCACTACGACGACTTCCTCCACGACGACGACATGGACGTATAATCAGAACGGAGTATATAGTTTCTGGCCGACTTTGCCACCTCCTTGAGCAGACGAAGGCAACGGAGTGGAACACTTGGGACGAGGCGAGGTAGATATTCGTATGCATTCATACTCGTAACGGCATTGCTGCACCTATTCTGGAACAACCGTAAATGCATCCATGACTCCCTTTATGGCCATATTCCACACCATGCTCTCGAATGCTGGGTATCTCTCTCTTGTTATCATTTCGCACCAATCTGGAAGCCGAAGCCATGCGCACTAGCAGGAGTCTCCACCGTCTAGCTGACCTGCAGCCGAAGATGAGCTGATACGTGCCACAATCGCAGAACTCAGTTCTCGATCGATCTCCCCAGGAATCAAATCGGGGAGAGTTGATCCATCTCGACCTTTGTTCAAGCTATGACGGAAACGTCTTGTTTCTTGGAATGTTGAAGTAATCGGGTGGTAAGGACTCGGCCGAGATCTTGGCGAGCTTTCCAAGTACTGTGAGAAGTCCAGTGGAGCCTTGGGTAAGTGTAGCCTGTGCGACCGTATTGCGCTTACCGACGGTGATGGTGAAGACGTCTTTCAACTTGCCTTCCTTCGCCAGGTCGTTGGCCCACTTGAAGATCACTTCGTCTTCGCGATCATCGCCGGCGACCATCATGAACTCTGGTCGTGAGAGGCCTTTCGTTCGTTCGCAGAGAGTCTCGTACACGTGGGTCGCTGCGGTACCCTTGCTGAAGTCCTCTTGTTCGATAAGGACAGCATTCTTGATAGGCACCGCATGAATCTTCATAGACTTGCAAGACCCGTTAATCTGGTCGGAGCACTCTCCAGCGAACCGCACGGCAGCTTCCTGGTCCGTACATTTCTCATACCGGAACAATAGGCTGCAGTGACGCTCCTCAAGGTATGAGCCTTCGAGCCGCTCGGAATAGTACTCGAGGATGTTCTTGGTCTGCTTCTTCCACTCGGCAACTTTCTCGAGGTCTGTGAATGCTGTCCACTCCATGTTCTGAGCACCGAATTCGCGCACGAAACAGCCGTTCTCTGCGATGAGACCGGCTTTAGGTAGAGTGCGGAAGTGGTTCTCGAGTTCCTCAGGCTTCCGACCTGACATGACGTACAGTATATTGCTTGGATCCATCATCAGGTCGTTGAGGACTTCGACAACACGAGCTGGAGAGCCGAGTGGGATCCCAGAATGAGTCTTGTGCGGCGCGAGGGTACCTGAAGGCAGTCAGTCATCTCGAACGACACGAGCGAGACAGTATTGGAGGTTGCGCCTCGGGAGGTGTAGCTCTAGCTGAAACGCAGGGCCAGCCTTTGATTAGTGACAGTGCTGATAACTCACCTTCGTAATCCATAATGAACAGTCGACTCCCGGTCGCTTTGTACCGCTCTGCAAGCTGCGAGACACTGAGTCGTGGCACAGACGCCGATGCGCGAGAGTTGTGTTCTTCGTAGACCCGGTCAAGCTCTTTGCTTAGCTGTCGTTGCCACTGTGCGCCAGTCTGCGTCATGACTTTCTTGTAAAGTCGCTCCCACCTAGACTTCTTGTCTGCGTCGTTCATTTCCAAGGCCTTCTTGATGGAGTCAGCCATTCCAGAGAAGTCCCATGGATTGATGGATAGAAAATCGCGGTCGAGAGCTGCAGCACTTCCCGTGAATTCGCTCAGGATCAAGGGTCCGTGCTTCTTAACACCGTCTCTACCATCCTGGCAATAGATGAATTCGTGCGCCGTGAGGTTCATGCCGTCACGTAGTGCGGAGATCATGAGCGCGTCGGCGACCGTCAACAACGCCACGTATTGAGCGAATGCTATATCCTGCTTCAGAAATACTAGCGGCTGATGTGCCAGAGTCGAATGAACAGAGTCGATTCTGTTCTGGATATCGGACACGGTCGTAAGAAGTTCAGACTGCTCATTTGTCGACGTGGCGACTTGGATGAGAACAACATTCTCGCGCCACTCTGGATACTTGTTGAGAAACAGTTCGTAAGCTAGTAGCTTTTGGCGAACTCCGTGAACGTGATCGAGACGGTCTCGAGCAACTATTAGCTGCTTGCCCTTGTACTTCTCCAGGATGATATTGATCCACTCCTTGACTTCCTCGTCATGTAACATCTGTTCAAACATCGGTGGATTGATGCCGATTGGCTCGCTGACGATGTTGACAAAGTGGTCATCGAGTTGTACACCTTCCGAAGTGGTCTCAACGGCCAGGAGTCGGGAACAAGTCTGAAGGAAGTGCGAGGCATACTCCTCTGTCTGAAAGCCGATGAGGTTGGCACCAAGCATACCGTCCAAGAGCTCTTTTCTTGTAGACAGACATCTGAAGACTTCGGAGGATGGAAATGCCGTGTGCAAGAAGAATCCGATCTTTGCTTCCGGCAGCTTCTCACGGACCATTCCTGGGACCAAGAGAAGATGATAGTCGTGAATCCAGATAGCATCGCCACGCTTGTAGCTGGCGATTACCTTGTCTGCAAAGGCGCGGTTCACATTTCGGTAGAACTCCCAGCTGTGATCGGCGTATGCTTTGCTCTTGGGGTGGTCTGGGACCTGGTAGTGGAAGATTGGCCACAAAATGGTCTTACAGTAGTGAGCATAATGTCCGTCCAGGTCCTTGTCAGAGCAGTAAACGACCTCCGACTGGAACTCATTCAAAAGCTTGTCGTGAACCTCCTCCTTAGTGCTCTCGGGGAGTGCATCGGTCGGCATGCCCAAAGTGCCAATCCACGTAACGTCCATGGGTTGGTCGTTCTCGTTCATGTTGTCGTTGTCTTGTGAAACTTGGCGGATAGCGTTGACGAGACCTAAGCAGAAAGGCACGAGTGTATCAGAGAGCCGCTCGCATTTGAAGTTTTTTGGAGCAGGACGGCTGTGGTGCCATCAAAGCCGCCCTGCGAAACAGAATTACTCACCTCCATTGCCATGGATGGCCGGCTCGACTGTCCAGGTCTTACCCTCAAAGCCTCTCTCAGAACTGCCAGAGCGTGAACTAAACGCATTGTGTGGAGACGGCTTTGTCAAGCGTCGGCCCTTCTTCTTCTGCTTGCGATCTTCATGTTCGCGCAGCTCTTCATAGACCTTGGAGAAATCCTGGATCGATGCAGAAGGCAGTGGACCTGCACGAGATCGAGGCTGATTGAAGACGCCGTGTGAGCCCCACTCGGCGTGCGTATCACTGCGAAGCAATGATCGAGGATCACCTGGTCTGGCGAATAGACGCTTCTGCGCGTCACTGGCACCTGGCGTGAAGAACGCCTCGTTTACGGCATTCTGGATCGCAGGCGTAAGAGGTGGGGTAGGACCGTTGAACAGACTGGTCTTGTCACCGGCCGCTCGGGTGGGAAGGTCGATGCTGGAGTTTGCACGCTGCTCTAGCTGGAAGGGTGGACTGCGAGCACGACGCGATTGAGGTTCCTTCGGCGATGTCTGTTCGAAGGAGATCGTGTTGGGGAGGAAGCTAACTCATGGTTAGCTGATGCTTGAAGGTATCAGAAGCGCCGCTCTGCTACTTCGAGTCGTCTCCGCCAGCGCAGTATACGCTGCCTCAGATTGTTGTCTCAGACGAGGTAGAGCAGCTTGAATGAACTTACAGTGATACGGTCAGATTGGTCGCCATTGCGGCGGTTGCGTGAAGGTGTTGTTCCTGCAATAGTGAGGTGAAAGAGAGAGAAGTGTCTCAAGCTGGAAGTTTCGATGCAGCAGAGCACACCGCGCTAGCAAATAGACTTTCAGTCCGTTTGCATGTGAAGCAAGAAGTGAAGGGACAGACGGCAGGTGCAGTCTTGAAGATTCTGGAAGAGCGCACACCCTCAGTGATACTTGCCGGAGGAGATGAGACACGCCTATCTTTCTATTCGCGTGCTTTTCTGTGATCATTCGCTGTTCGTTTGGGTGTCATTGGCCCAGCTGGCTTCGTGCGCACGTTGCAATTGTGATGCAATCGCTCCTGCCCAGTTTTTGTTTGTGGTCAGAGCGCGGGAAGCTTCGGCATCACTTTTAGACTTTTCGGTTGGGCCCGCGGCGCTAGCACCCCGAAACGCTTCCAGGTTCTCTCTTCCGAACAACATCACTGTTCAGCCATCATGACAGAGGTGGACATCGTTACACGTGCCAATGAGCGTGCTGGCGATATCTTGAGAAGGGCTGATAGCCGAGGAACGGCTGCATTCGAGTCGAAGATGACTCGGCACACTCTCGAAGGCAACATCACGTTGCTTTTCTGGGACGATCACAGTGTCATGAGTGTCTCCTGACATCCATCGCCCTCAGAATGTCCGCGAATCTGACACGTGTTGTATACGAGCCTCCTGGAAATCAAAGTCGCCTCCAAACGCATCATCAGCCTCGTTTGTAACAGACACCGCCTGAAGTTGAAGCTGCGACACCCCTGTCATCTTCATGATAGTCTTCAGCAAACCCCACGGGAAACACACGACAGGATCCGGATCCGACTCCAAGTTTCGGGTTTCACATCCATGAAGACTTCTGTTTGGCCAGATACATGAAGAACTCTTGGTGCCCGAGAAGGACATACTCCAGGTACCCCTGTCCTGATGCTCCCTTCCACATCATCCCTCCAGCAATGCATTCAGCATGTGGCCAATCCCTATGCGTCCAAGGGTTTGAGTTCACACGAGAACGGTGACAGTGGTGAGGCTGTATGTAACGCACCGCTAGTATCCAGCAATCTGGGGTCAGCGGCATAGCGTAGCGCATCCACGCGGCGACGCCACGTCCTTTGCCTCGGAATCGTGGGCCATTCATCGAGCACAGTGCGATTTGATATCGTCTCAAGGAACAAGTATTGATGCAGACACCACAGTGACGGCATCGACATGGCGGCTACACGAGTCCGAACCGACTGGCTTGAATCTTGCACCACTCTCAGGGCTCGCCTTCTCGCAGGTAACATATTGCAATCGCAAGGACCAGCCATATTTCTCTATTTCAGCCTTTGGAGACCGAGGCTACACTACGAGTCGAAACACGGCGAGCCCATGATACAGGAACACGAAACAGGACCAATATCGATCCATGCCGGTAGACATGACTCGTTAAGGCACATGCCACTGACACGGGATCCCGTGGCGTTGATGCCGCTGCACGATGACGGAGCGGAAGAACGACAATTCTCACAGCACTTGACCGATACTCCTACGCTTGCTCAAGATCTACATCTAAGCCTTGTGCCCAACACAGCGCTTTACACGATCAACAAGCAATTGCAACCATTCAGCCACAAACTGTACCATCTGAGGCCTCCTGCTATGACGTGGCCGAAGAAGCCCGCAAAAGGATCGTCAGGAGCCGTAGCAGCGCCCATCAAGCCACGGGATGTACTCGTACAATATGATACAGCCTCAGGTACGAAGGTCAAGGTATCGTTGACTCTAACTTGAATCTATAGATACGTACTGCGGACTGCAGCACCAATATTCGCATGGCCTATGGTGGCACGTGGCTGAGCAGGACGCAACGGTCACTGCTCAAAGACTACGAGTCTGGATAGCAAAGCCAAGGGAAAGTGCCGGGCTCAACACTTCACGCAAGACGAAAAGGAAAGGTAAGATCCAACAGACACATCGGGCAAAAGACTCAAATTGTATTAACCACCATCTCCATTCCACCAACTATTACCACAACCATAAAACGCGCCTCTAAAACGCCTCATGAACACCTCTATGAGCTCCACGCATGCACACCGCAGTGTGAGCGTATAATGCACGCTACCAGCCTTGCAGCCAGCTTATGAAAGGAGGAAAACCCATGCATCCTGTAATACACCCGCTAAAGCAAACCCCGCCTGCCCATCCCAAGAAGTGAAGGGGTTTCAAATACCAACATACTAGCAATTTGGGTATACTGATTTGTAGCGCACCGGGCAATTGTATAAGTTCGGGGTTATTGTGTGGTTCGGGTTCTCTCTATCGCAAAATTGGGTTCCGGTCGTCGTTCGTTCGGTCTAAAGTGGAAAAATCGCAGAATCGAAGATAGTCGTCTCGTTCGTTGATCAAAGAAAATCGAATCGTGTTGTGACTAGCACAACGCGGTCGGATGTAGTCGAGGAGATTCGGGGTCCAAGTCTCGACGTCGAAATGGGTAGTCTCCTCTCATCACCGTATATTTCTGCAGCCTCTCATCCAACTGCTCTCACTGTACTCGTACTCTCATTCGAGCTTTCGCTCAAACTTCTCATCTGCATCATTTGCTGTTCTCTCGCCGCCTCGACAGCTTTTTGCTGTGCCACTACTTCTCTCGCGTAGAATTCCACCAGCATGGTACCGTATGCCTCGATCTCTTCGACCGGGATCGAGAGGCGAAAATCGTTCAACAACAAGAATTGCAGTTCGAGATGATTTAGCTCCGGCAGAGGGAGTCCGCCAACCTAAAATGAGGCATTGAAGTCAGTATTGGTTTTTGGGTTCGGCTTGCTGGACCGTGAATTCCGGATCGGTAAATGGAGAAATAAGGTTTTTGGTTGGTTTCAGTCTCAGACGTGCCGGATGGGTCATTCTGTGTCAGATGGTGGATGTGGGTGTGATGTAATGCGAGATGTGATCCTGGAGAGAAATGATGCAAGTGGGATGGGCATTGGGACGTGGGATGTTCTGCGACAGTAGCTTATGTGCAGAGAAAGGGGTAAATTGCGCTCACCTTTGCATATCTCGAGTTCGTGTAGAAGATGTCAGAGAAGAACTTGCTGGCGCAAGTAACACCAGCAATTACCAGTCGGTGGATGTTGAAGCTGTCAACCACAAAGAAGTGGCTGAGGTTGTAGGGATCGATCGTAGGCGATAGTGCAGGCGATTCGGGTTGGTTGGGCCTGCTATGAGGAGTTCCTGGGATCCCGCGCTCGCCAGTGGCTTTCTCGTTACCTCCAGAATGGGGAGGTGTTGCTTGTTGCGTTCCTGAGGGCGTGGTGGCTGTTACTCCCTCCATGCCATCTGAACCAAGTGACTCGGTGGATGAGCTCCGCGCAGTTTCGTGTACAGCATTTTGATTCTGCTCTCGCAAGGTTTGCATTGGGCCTGCGTTTACCCTCTCCGTCATCCTATCAAAATACACCAGCAAGCTCAGGAATACCTCATAGCTTGTTGGGCAGTACTTGTTGATTCTGCTGAGATAGCTCAAAATGGTAATGCTCGGCACGTTCTTGCCATGGAATGCTAGAACACTGCTTGTTTGTGGATTCAAATGTGATGCGGCGTCAATATTCGGCGGCTGGCGGTGTAGGTGCTCATGCTGCCGGTCGTTTGTAGTCGTGATTTTGGTGAGCAGGCCAGCAACCATTTCAATGATATGCTCTACCTTCATCTCGCTGATCTCGTACTGAACACCATCGTCTTCCGCCCCTTGCGATCGCGATCGGCTCCTGCTTCGGATCTCGGAAAAGCTGCCCATGTCTTCCGTGGCAAAGCTCTGAATATGCTCGAGATCTCGCACCTTGATCTTGCGCGGTCTTGTTGGCCGGACATCAGTGGCCGAGGAAGCGCCAGGAGCGGGAGTCTCAGACCCATTTGGTGGCGGTGGTGCAGGTCTCGCGCCTAATGACGGGCTGGGCGGCTGTGGAGCGGCCCTCTGCTGAGACGCCTGCGACGACGTTCGCGCATCTTGAGATTGTACATCGCTTCTGTGTTGTTGTGGTGCAGCGGCAGAGGAGCTGGGTGCTCTCTGCGCCGAATCGGACATATGTGAAGTCTCCGAGCGCGACGGTGTACGGCTACGTTTCGCGTACTGCTGCGGGCTGGAATTGGAATGCGCGCGCGGCGCTGAAGGTTCCCGGTACACGCTGTGTTGCTGGTGTGAGGGCGAAGGATGGGCGTGCGAGTGGTGTCCGAAGAACGAGTTCACACTATCGAGTATCACCGAGCCCATATTAGCTCATCGATAGAGTGCGCGGCAGGCAGACGGTCGGTGTACGGTAGGTGCAGTACTGCTGAGATCAGATCAGTCGTGCTCGCATGTGTCAGCGTCCTTGTGCGCGTCCACAGCGGAAGGTGTGCGAGGTGTTGGTGGTGCGTGAGGTGGACGTTGGTCGAGTTGTTGCAGCGAGGAATGTGAGTGAGGCTTCGAGTTGCCGGGACCCAAGAAGCATGTGAAAGTCGGTGACGAGTGCGACAGCTCGAGACAGCGCAGGAAGGAGCGACAGAGGTCGGCGGGGCGGGGCACTCAGGGCCAGAGCATTCACTCAGTCAATGTGCAGAGGGTGGTAGTGGTGGTGCAGGTGTTGTGGCCGTTGCGTTTGAGGTCGAGGCGGTGACGGCTGCTCCCTATCTCGATGCGATTCCGCCGCTGGTGACGCGATGCCAATACGGACGAGCTCTCAACAGACAGCCTCCCTCCAGAATCCAGGCGCGACAAGGCTCAGGGATACACTCTCCACTCACCTCCAGCATGCCCTGTCGTCTGTCGTCGAAATAATCTCTGGGCGGCACTGTACACAAACTCAATTGGACAGGCGCGGACGCGTTGCGAGCACAGATACAGCAAATAGAGGATGAAGGAAACGGGTTGTCTTCTGCAACGGCGAAGAAGAGTTGGGGACGCGATTAGCTTACCTCTTGGCGCACGCCAGAGACTGGGTTGAACTAAGGCGACCCAGTACCTTGTCTGGCTGGATACGAGGGGTCTTGTACTGTACATGTCTACATCTTTGCACATCTGTTTTCTTGATCACATCTTTGTGTAGCACTGCTCGGCATTTGCAAGGCAGTGAATGTGCACCTTCCGCACCAGACTTGCTTGCAGCTGACCATTGCGGCGACATACTGGCGTGGTAAAGATGAGACTCGTCAGCTGCCAGCTCTCGGTGGATACCGGGTTGGCAACAGTATTTGCGGCTGCCGAAGTGTCGCCTTCACCGATCAATGTTACGCCGCATGCCGGTACCAAAGATCTTGCCCATGTGAACAGATATATAAAAGTGACCAGTCACAATACTACTCTTGAGAACGATATGCAATGCAAGCAAATGGGCTGCAATTGGAGGTATGGCTGAATGAAGGCCAGACGTGAGTTCATCTTTGTTCAAGTCCACTAAGGATCTCTATGTCCGATGTGAGAGAACGTCCGCCTCCACATCATTACGGACACAGATATCCATAAGGCTGAGATGTTCCTGGCGGACAATCCCGCCGTCATGTCGGTCTCTCGAAGCTGTCCCATCTATTGGTACAGTGTATTTTACAGGTCCGTTTTGCCACCGCCTGAAGCTGCGGAACTGCCTCGCTAGTATGCATATCACATGAGTTCACCTCGCTCATGGTTTCTCTGTCCCCGGTCCCTCGTAATTGCGGTCTGGAAGGTACAGGTGACGAATAGCGCCCTGCGCTGTCAACACCACCATGCGAATGACACCGCCAGAGCTACCGTCCCACTTGATAGCCTCCTGCAATGCACCCTTGACAAACTTGATACCCTCTTCCTCGGTCATGCCTTCCCGCCAGTAGCTATCGCAGTATCCGTAAATGTATGTCGAACCAGAGCCACCGATAGCGTACGCCTGCTTGTGTAGAGAGCCTCCGAGCGGGATCGAGTAGACTTGACCACCGTGTCGGTGATCCCATCCGGCGATGATGATACCCGCACTCAATGCATCCTTGTTCTCATAGCACAGCTCTTGGAATAAAGCTGCGGCGGTCTGTGTGGTTGGTGCTTCGTCGTTGGTGATGCCATACATGCCCAAATGATACTGAACGATATCCGCCACTGCCTGCGTATCTGCCGCCGAGCCTGACCGACAGCACCATATCGTGTCGTGTACCTGTGTGAGCTTGTCTGTGACTCTGTTTGCGATGTATGCGCCGGTTGTGGTTCTGCTGTCTGCGCCAAGGATGACGCCGTCTTTGAAGTTGATGGCCATGATGGAGGTACCGAGGTTGACTTCGCCGGACTTGAGGTGATTCATGTCGATATGGATGCCATCTAATGAAGGTGTTAGCAGTGCCGAGCGAATGAATGCATGACGGTCTTGTGCCCACCTTCGCCCAGCATGCCCGTCTGGTTGATCATCGTAGCGGTATGTAGTTTGTCTTTGGTTTGGATGCAAGTTGGGTGTCGGGGAGGTGTGAAACTTTGGTCAAATTGATCGTGCGCGGCGGAGAGGGTGAGGTTGCTGTTGTTTGGTGATGAGATGTCGATGTTCGTAGGTCGAGGCTTCCACAGAGGCGCGTCAAGCTCTCAAGCGTCGGCACTCCCGCCAAGGCAGCGTCAAAGCTTCCCGCCCCTGCACCACCGCTGCATCCATGTGAACGATCTGTCATTGTCGACGATCTGTTTGTCCTTCTATCAGACTACATAACAAGCTGCGATGGTCTAAATAAAGTGACACCTACGCCTACACGCGCTTAGATCTGGGTGCTTCCCCTCCTTTTGTCTACTCCCTTCTCGCAAACGAAAATGGCTGCTTCACTGTGGCCATGGATCCGCCTTCCATTCTACGCTACTTCTGCGCTTGCTGCCCTAGGTAGCGGTGCCCTCTATTACTTCCAGAAGTATGTCGTTCATCTAAGCGGCATGATGCGTGGACTTCGCTGACAGCTCTCAGCGAGATCATATATCCCCGGAACCTGCCACCAGGAACTCGAACTGAGGTGCCAAAGCCAGAACAGTTTGGAATAGAAGACTCAGAGGAGCTCTTCATACCGACACCTGATGGGGAGACACTACATGCATTCCTCGTGAAGCCTCCGAATAAGTCGCAAGCAAAACCCATCACCATAATCAGCTTCCACGGCAATGCAGGTAACGTTGGTCACAGATTACCCATCGCCAGGGTGCTTTCTCAGGACTTGCAATGTACCACGCTTATGATGGAGTATCGCGGATATGGCTTATCGACTGGAAACCCAAGCGAGAAAGGACTGGCCATCGATGCGCAGACTGGACTCGATTACATTCGGAAACGTGACGATCTGAAACGCAACAAGATTGTGGTGTACGGCCAGAGCCTGGGAGGCGCAGTCAGCATCGATCTCGTGAAGAAGAATAAGGGTACTGGAGATATCAAAGGTCTCATTCTCGAGAACACCTTCCTAAGCATAGCCAAGATGATTCCCAAAGCTGTTCCAGTGGCAAAGTACCTCACGCCACTGTGCCATGAGTACTGGAGAAGTGAGGAAATGATACCGGAAATCACAGACGTGCCGATCCTTTTCCTAAGTGGTCTTCGAGATGAGATCGTTCCGTATGTATCATTGAAAGGTTGCTATGACCAGCGCGACTGACCACAAGCAGGCCCTCGCACATGAAAGATCTTTTCAAGCTTTGCCGAACACCCAGGGTCATATGGCGCGAGCTGCCTCACGGCGACCATAACAACACAGTCGCGGAACCTGGCTATTTCATGCACATTGACGAATTCCTTCAGCTACACGTAATCAAGTCGTAGGAGGCTGATACTTCAGCTGGATCTGGTATTACATCTTTGTGCCCAAACACTTCAAACACCGGGGTGGAGAAGCCCTGGCAACCGCCGTCAGACGATGAAGCAGCAGACTTACATCGAAGAGCTGTTGGAAGCATCATGAACGGGGAGATTAACTTCTAGAAATTCGGCGGCGCTAGCAGCAGCAGCAGAGCAGGCTCGAAATGAACATATGCGCATGCATAGGTGGTCTCAGTAACTGTCCTTCACTCATGAGCCGCTTCAGGAAGACTTGCTACACGTCAGGCTTCTCGCTCTCCATCGAATAGCGCCGACCATATTGGTGAATCTTAAAGTCTAGCGCAGCTGTATTCAGTTGTACAAATCGCTGGCAATTACAAACAACTTTCAGTATTCATATTCACCAACTCGAAGACCAAATTATACTCGATCGTACTGCCGCCCATCGAATCATTATGGTATATGCAGTACACACGACAGCGGATCTATGCAATGAGCGGAGATCACTGTCACAAAATATTCACAGGAGCACGATTTCAGCTTGTACAAACACACCTACAGCATTTATAGACAGGGTGTGACCGTCGACACTCTAACTCCACCAATATCAGCGACACGATCTCCGAGTACCAATGGCGCACCCGCAAAATATCCTAGAGATAGCCACCATAGGTGATATAATCCTGGTCCGGCCCTCTCCTTACAACGAACAGCTAGACCACTACAATGACCGACCACCGGTATCCTCGCCGCGGGTGCTTATGGTGGAAACAACCGTCGAGCCCGAGGTCGGCCATCAGACGAGAACCGTGAACGTTGCAGACATCACCGATCTTGTCGCGACACCAGCACATTATGAGGGGGCCCAAGATTATTACCAGCGACTGTACCTCCGCCTCACTACAATCCAAGACGAAGTCGCCGAGCATAGAGTTGTTCGCACCTCCCTCGCCAACTATCTTCACGACCATCATGAAGTTTTTCACCAGCCTTGTGACGATGCACTTCGAGCAATCTCGAGGGAACGGTGCTTCAATGAGCACTGCGAAGACGGCTTCGCGCCAAGAGCAGTTGTATACTCACGCTGGCCAGACTTCAGCGAGGACATCAGTCCGGATACTATGTCCCGTTTGCGAAATCTCAACACCGTCCCTTCGAATCTCATCCTCTGCCCAGATTGTCATGGGTATCACAACATCATTCAACAAGAGCGTGATTTTGGTGCATATATTTTTGGCTTCCCCCCAACTCGATCACATCTTTCGGTCATACATCAACGCCTCAGCCGTCTAAGAGCAGAACTTGGCTATCGACCTCTTCATCGAGACGCGTTCTTGCATTCTGGACAGGCTATTGCGATAGATCACCCTCTCCGAAGCACCCAGGCACCGCTTCCACCATCGGTGCTGCCCCCTGGTGTTGAAAATCATCTGGGCATGCCGATACTCTCTGGACAACTCGTCGCAGTCAATCACCCTCCACGACGTAGGCCGATACCGCTACGGTCAGTGACACCTTCCGGTATTGACAACTACATGGGCATGTCCGTTGCTGCTGTCGCAGCCACTATTCAACCACCACCACAGCCCGCATCCGGTTCCGATGCCTCAACCGGAGTCGCACTCCTCTCCCGCATGGCGGTCATGAGCCTTCAAGATCAAACCACTCCGCCTACATCTCCTCGCCACCCCCGCGCTGTCGAGTTCTCCCCAAATCCTTCCACATCGAATCGACCGGTTCCGTTAGTGGTCTGGTTGTCCCTCGAGAAACGCACCTTGAACCACTTCGATGCTCAGGATCTTGACGACAAGTGTATGATTTGTTTATCACAGCTCAACGAATGTGAAGACGAGGACAGACTTGTGAGGTTGACTTGTGGACATTTGAACCATGAGAGGTGCATTGGTCTTTGGTTTACTCGTCAGGATACTTGTCCGCAGTGCAGACAGCGATTTACGGATGGGGCTTGAGATGCGGTGGTGGATTGCATGGAACAGATGTTGGATACAGCGGTGTTGGCCTTGAATTTGCCATAGAGTCTAGGAAACGATGAACAAGCAAAATAGTGTTCAAGAGCATGTCGGAGTTTATGGAGTCTGAACTACATGTTGTGGCCTCATGGTCTTCCTACAGGTACAATCTCTAAACTCCATGGATTTCTAGGAACACAGAGGCTATGTAAACATGAAGTGAGATAAACTATGCTCAAAAACCATCATGTCATGATCATACCTTCATTGAAGACGTTAAAAATCTGCTCTATAGCTTGACCTTCCCACTCTTCAAAGACTCCCAATCATCTCTCGTGTACGGCTGATACTGATTCGCCCCAGGCGGCAACCAAAACACCTTATCCTTACTCCCACTCTTCTCAATCAAATCCAAATCCACACCCTCACGCTTCGCCTGCCCCTTCTGTATCTTAAAAGTCCCAGTATAACTCAACTGCGGCGCAACACGCAAAAAGTACGGCACAGCATACCTCGGCAGCCTCTCCAAAACAAATTTCCCCAAACTCGCACAATCCAACTGCTCAGGCATAAGCCCTTCCCTCAAAACCACAGTCGCACACCCACATCTCCCATCTGCGTTCGGAACAGCCACACCATAAACATTCGCTTCAGCAATCTGTTCAAATTGTCCAAGAACATCCGCAACTTCATTCGTACTAACATTCTCACTCTTCCAACGGAACGTATCACCAAGACGATCCACGAAATATACTCTTCCATCCGCATCCTGGCGCTGAACATCTCCGCTCCTAAACCACAAATCTCCCTTTTCAAAAACATCTCGTAACCACCTCTTCTTACTCGCACCCTCATTCTTATAATAACCCTTGAAACTCGCCTCCATCATTTCCGGCTCGACTTTATGCAAAACCTCCCCAGGTTCATTCGTGTTACACTTGATCGCGAAACCATTCTTGTCTCTCACTAGCTCTTCAGTATCAGGATCAATCCTCGCTCGAACTTCTTTATTCGCCATTTTGAAATTCCAAATCGCGCCTCGAATTCCAATCGCATTACGTCCAAAATCACCACAGTTCCAATTAAATGTTGCGCCGAGGCCGTCGGTTGCTGCGTATAGTTCGTTGATGATAGGGATATTGAATCTTTGCCGGAATTTCTCCCAGACGTCGGGTCTCATGCCGTTGCCCCAAGCCATTTTGACGTTGTGTTTTCGCTCGAGTGGGTGGACGGGTGCGTTGAGGAGGTATCGGCAAAGTTCGCCGACGTATTGCAAGTGTGTGGCCTTGCTGTGGGAGACTTCGGGCCAGAAGGTTTGGTGGGAGAATTTCTTCCCTAGGCACATTGCTGCGCCTGCGTAAATGACGGGTGTGGTACAAAGGCCTTGTGCGGCTCCGTGGTAGAGGGGTAGACAGGTGTAGAATTTATCGCCGGGTTTGAGTTTCAGATATGCTGCCATGCTTTTTGCGGTGTTGGCCATTCTTCCTGTCATCATCATTACTCCTTTTGGAAGTCCAGTCGTGCCTGATGTGTATATCAGACTTCGGACTTCGTCAGGCTTTATGCTAGCTGTCCGTGCTGCCGGCACAGGAGTTGTGTCCCGGCAATCTTGTGATAGGGATAACTGATCGTAGTACACGATTTTGACGCCAGCTTGAGTTAGGTCGTCCCTGCATGGCTCGAGACGCTCGGTAGTCTCGCGATCGGCAAGGACAAGTCGACATTCGCAGAGCTTTTGAGTTCCCTCAGGTTAGCGATTCGTTCGCGTGGTGAAGAAAGCCAACTCACCTTGACACAATGTGCAAGAGCTTTCCCTGTGAGGTTGTGATTGACGAAGCTCACACAACCACCAATGGCTTCTATTGCATACCAAACCAAAAGATACTCGGCACTGTTGGGCCCGTTTAAGGCAACCATCTCGTTCTGTTGTATGCCAAGATCGTTCATAAGCCAATTCCCAACTCGTTGTAGATCCTCGTAGAATTGCTTGTATGTCCATGTTCTTCCTTGATACTCTAAAAATGTATGTCCTGGTATGTCTTTGCGGGCCCAGTTCTGAATGTCATGGTACAACAGTAACTCGCCCCTCTCAGCTCTTTCTTGCATGAACTTCTGTGCAGCAGTTGTTGCATTGTCCAAGCCACCCTTATTGATATCTGATCGAATGTGGTACTTGGCGTCTAGGTATGCAGCCGCAGCTGCTGTTCCTGCAATTGTTGCTGCAATAGCTAGGGTATGTCAGCTCTGCAATGAGGACAGTATGAGTTGAGGCAACGAACCGGCCATATTGTAATCTCAATGCGTTCCAAGATGTATGCTGCCCAAAAATATGCCTCGACTACTTCCACCACGAGTATTCCAAGAGAAAAGTGAGACAAACGAAACAGAGACACTTGCCGTAAGTCGGTCCTCGGTTGTGCTACAGGTGACGGGATGTCTAAACCCAAATGCGGGGATAAGTGGCAGGTCCGGGGATCACAAGGTTCATCATAGAAGCGTGCAGCAATTCTTCCTTCGGAACCGCGATTACCGGATTAAGCGGACGCCGAGTAGTATAGTATATAGATCGAGTGGGCCCTCATGTGAAGAAGCGAAGCCGTGCAGGCTTTCAGCTACTTGCTCCGGAAAGCTCTTCCACGAAACTGCGTATGGAGTGAAATGGTTACCAGCCATTACCTACATTTGAAAGGTAGCCCTAATCACAACCCTTGCCGGGTAGTCAGCCGGAGCGACTCGTTCGATGATACGACCATACGGCCAACATTCGGCGCATCGCATTCCAGTCCTGAACAAGCCATTATTCGAAGATTCGAGATTAGGATCGGACGGATGTCAGCAGTTCCTGTAAGACTTGTACCTTGGTGACCACTCATCAGAAAGAGAAAGTGGTCATCCATGGAACTTTCGAAGCAACAATGCATTGCTCGAGTATCCCGCGGATTTCAATGCTCTTTGGTCGAGATCGGGTGGACTACTCTGGCAGCCTTTGCGCACGATTATGTGCCGTTCATCGCCTGTGCCAAGTCAGCCATGCATGTCACCGGCAGTTGGTAGGTTTCTTCAGGGTAATTTGGATGTAGACTCTTTTGACCAAGAGTATGTTGAAACTCACTGCAGCTCTTAGTAGTGCTGCCTTGCCCTGAGAGCTTCGTTTCGCAACTTCGGACCGATCAAGTACAATGCCAGATAGAAGTCTATAAGAACGTCAGCGAGTCACAAACGCTGGTCATGACGCTACGCGACTTACTCGTACTCGTTGCGTGCAAGTACCCTCTCGATGACACGTTGGGTTACGTTCAAGTCCTTGCCAGAGTCCAAGAAGACTGCTCCAAATAGGGCCTGTCGAACGAGAGATCAGTATCTGGTTGTTTCGGGAACTGAGCAGAGACATCGCCGACCTCGACCATGGTAGCAACCACGATTTCTGCTTGCTTTATTGGTGATCTTCGGTCATCTCTATGAGGAGCTACCGAGCCGTCCAAGACCTTCGCCAGTCCATTATTCCAGGCTGCGAATGCCAGGGCCGAGTTTGTTGAGATCAAGTCGAATGGGCCATTGAGGCTTCCTGGTCACAGGTAAGTCTGCCTTCTATAGCCACAATGATAGTCAACTTACCTGGCGAGGCAATAGGAAAGTTATGCGTAAAGTATACCAACTTAAGAAGCGAGTCGCCGACGATGGCGAGTTGATTCTGGCATCTGTCGATGTTTGTGCCATGGAAGAAGACATCGCCGGGGCGCAGAGCAGCCTTCAGGAGATCGATATCACGAAATTCGTAGCCGATGATCTCCTCTGCTCGCAACTTCTTGTCGTTGAAGTCGAAGTCGAAGTGGTTATGCGGACCTGCCTCCGAGGTTTCCGAAGAGCCCATATCAGGGAGTGCCTTGGTTGACATCACGGCGACGAACGTCATGTGGCATACTGCGTTGGTGATGAGGCTTGATCGGATACCTCAATGATGGAGCTGCTGGTGATGAAACTGACGATTGATGATCGCCGAGAGATGGTTGTTTTGTTGACTGATGAGCGCGGAAAGTTTGGGCAGCAACCAACCAACCAACCTTGCCGATGACGCCAAGCCGCAAAAGTGGTAGGAACGTACCTGCGTAGTGGACAGAATCTCTTCGAGTGCCTTCGCCATGCATCAATGACCAAGCCATCGACAACGGTAAGTAGGAGGCAGCAAATGGCGATATGCCACGTTTTGGCACACTCATCACTCATCAACATGTACTCTACTCGCGAGGAGTTTACATCCCTTCATACTTTGCACTGCCTTAGCTTTTTACAAACAGTTCTCTGCACACTGATCGACAGTTCTTCATCATCCTCTTCTTCTTCTTCGTCCCTACCTTCTACGCAAAGAGCAATCGCTTCCATGAATGTAGGGCCCACTGTGTGCTCCACATCACGTCGGAAAGCTGGCGACTCGACGACAGGCAACAACGATGGGAGTTTTATATCTCTCTGGGAAGCTTCCGCATCATCGATCAATACATTCCAATCTTTCTCATCGTGCTTGGAGAAGACACCGACAAGGTCTTCCCACACTGCGATCTCAGTCAGCAGACACCCCAGAGCGTAGAGGTCGAAGCGTTTCTTGAATCCAGTAGCAGCCGGGCCGCGCTTATCTGGGTGGCGATACAGATCTGACGACAGCGATGCATCCGGGAGTTCGGTCAAACCAAGCGCAGAATCCGGACGAGCATAGTCAAAGCCGACTAGGTGCGGACGGCTATCCAGAAATGTTTCCGGGTCACTATTAGCACCAGCTACAAAGATGATGTTGTCGGAGCGAATGCTTTTATGCAGCCACCCGCTGGTATGCAATTGCAGAACGGCTTCAGAGAGGGCGCAGGCAATGCTGATGCGATTCCTCAAGGACACCCTCCGCTGGGTAAAGATCAGCTCATGCAGCGTACGGTGATGACTGGGAACACTTGGTGGCAGGTCAGGCACAGGCGGTATGTTATAAACGAGCCCGAAGCAATGCCTTTGGGGTATTGCCAAAAGTCCAATGCAATGCATTGTCGCAAAAGATGTGTCCGTACTCCCCAGAAGCAGAGCAAGAGCTTGCATATGGGGTTGCAACATAGCAAACTTTGTATCGTCCGACTTGCGCCACTCAACGAGAACGGAACGACCCTCATATGTTGCATTTGTCAGGCCACTCTCGGGAGATTGAGTGGCGAACTTGAACTTCTTCTCTTTCAGCATCCTCAAGGTCGGCATAGACGAAGCCATTTTGGCGCTGGGTGATGGTTGTGTCTCGTCTGAGCGCTTGTCGACACCGAGGCACAATCGAATGCGTTTGAAATCGGCGGCAGCTGCTACTGCAGCCTCTGCACTCGACGCTGGGCTATGCAGCAGCTTTTGCAGGCCTTGGACATCGTTCAGACTTGTTGCTCGACTGAGCACGTCTCCCAGCAAGGCGCTCATGCTGACTTGAAGCCATTCTCGGTCAGCCGTCTCCAAGAGCTTCTCCAAGTCGCGGTTCAGCACGCCCAGATCATCCAAGACCTTTATCACCTTCTCCCGTCCGGCAGTGGCCCATTGTAAACGCTTCCAGGTACCATTCGATGTTGATATCTTCTGAGCTGTTGACAACTTCTCAGGGATAACAGACTTTCGGTTTCGGCGGACGGCACTCCAGACCAGCCGCTCAAGCCCTGTGCTTTCCCTCGGGGACGCGCTCTTCTCGTCAGCTTCAGCATCATTATCACCACTGGCATCAGCCTCTTTCAAATCCAGTCCGTAACTTCTTTTCAGCTTTTCTGCGGACGTCAAGATTGCTTCCTGCTGCTGAAGCACATCATGAATCAGCAGCCAGTTCAGCCTCGCATTGGGACTGCTGCTGGTCAACCCGGCGCGTTCTGCCCAGCTCTCCAGCTTGTACTGCTCCACGTGTAACCTGGTGCGAAGAAGATCGCCTTCTGGTCCAATGCGCTGTGCGGTGCGACAGAATTTGTATGCTTTGACGCATCCCTCGAATGTCTGGAAAGCTATGGAAACGAATTGGGCGGCTGTGGCAGCAACGTCGATTGGGGTGCCCATACCGGCCGTGACCGAACGAGTATTCTGGAGGGCTATGGTTTGATGGGCCTCCGGTCGGACGGCATTGGCCCATGTAAGTACAAGTAATGGACTCGTGCAGTATTGACATGGGCTGTGCAGAGAGGCCGCAGAGGCCGCACTTCGCAGTCCCGCATTTCATGCAAGCCTGCGCGCCATAGCTGCATGCCTCATGCCCTTGAGGCGCTGCGATAGCATCCAGCTTTCAGCTGATATGCTGTCCTTCATCTCTCCATTTTCAGTTGGCATTGCACTTGAGCTACACATCGCTGCACTTTTTCGTTCACTTCAAGGATCACGCGATGGCTCCTTCGCGGTCTGACCGAGCGCTTTATGGCGCTTTGCTTACTGAACACCAAGTGGAGACGGCTCTGGAAAGCCTTTGCGCTCTACCTCGACCTGACATGAGCGGCAAAAGAGCCAAACTGCCACACGAGCGCTTCCGACATATCGAGACTTACCTAAGATCCCTTGACCAACGCTTTCAACGGCGTAACCAAGCAGTATGGTGGCCGCGGCCGAGAATATATACCGTACTCCGCAGTATAGGCGCGTTAGCCTACATGGATGAATTCATTGAACATGGATTCAACGACATTTCGCTTCCATTTACCATGAATACTCTTCCGGACTTCTTGACAGACGATGCTTCAAGAGAGCGCTTTCTGAATCATCAGCAGAGCGTGCTGACAGACGCTCGAATGCTTGAAGAGTCTGCTACTACGCACATGCACTTCGATGACTCTGCGGACGAGCATATGATGCTCTACGGCACTCTCGGACACGGAGGCTTTGGCTATGTGGACGCGGTCTTGAGCAAGCTAAGTCTAAGGCTATTTGCTCGCAAACGAGTTCACCGAGGAAAGGATTCTGAGGCCAATCGTCGCATCCAGCGATATATCGTTGAGGAGCTGACCCTCATGAAGACATTCTCACACCGACATCTGACCAAGATCGTTGGCTCTTATACGGATCCGCAGTATATTGCATACCTCATGGAACCTGTGGCAGATTGCAACTTACTACACTTCCTAACGCGTAGAGATCGAATGACAACTACTGAGCTGACTTACCTGCGTCACTTCTATGGATGTCTGGCCGGTGCAGTCCACTATCTCCACACAAACAAGGTCCGCCATCGCGATCTCAAACCTCAAAATATACTCGTCAAGAAGCATCAAGTCTACATAGCGGACTTTGGTACAGCCCTGGAGTGGACCACGTCCAAACGTGGCACCACACAAGATCGCAATGCACCGGCTACTCTCGACTATATGGCGCCTGAGGTGGACGATCGCAGTTCGAGGAACGCCGCTAGTGACATGTGGTCTCTGGGGATAGTGTTCCTTGATATGCTAACGGTATTGAAAGGTGTGAAGCTATCCAAATGGAAAGAGCACTTGAACAAGAAAGCCCAAAACGCGCGTACGGATCCTTATCCATGTCGCAATATGCCGGCTGTCAATGAATGGCTGACCAATCTCCAAAACCGAGGCGCCTTGGAAGATCTCGACAATGAACCACTTATGTGGGTGAAGCTCCTACTACAGATGAAACCCGAACACCGACCCAATTCCCAGACCTTGGTGCGAACGATCACGGAATCTCCTTTCTTCCGCGACTTCACCTGTTTTGAATGCATAGGGGAATTTGGAGAGCAGTCATACTTCTACCAAGACCATGTCAATGTTGCTGGTAGTACTCACTCTCGAGATCGTGAGGTTTACGAAGACGATCTTTCAGCACTCATCGGCATTACTGAACAGTCTGAACGTCTGTTAAGTGACGAGCGGTCTCAATCGATCAAACACTGGCTTGATACTCAGGAGCAGCATCCGAGTTTCGTCACGGCAGAACTGAACCCACCAAAAGTCATGGAACAAACAATTCAGCTCGCTCCGGCAACTGCCACGATTTCGTCAGATCCAGTTACCACAATGCTGGACGACCAAGCCGCACAGACAGCGAGCAAGACGAGCCCGAAGAAGCGCCTGCATGAGCATGGATTCTTCATTCAGGATGACAGCGATTCATCCCACGGAGAACCGTCGGAAGATGAGACGCCGATTAATACTAGCCCATTCTTTGTTGTGGAAGACTCAAGTGATGAAAGCTCGGTGGATCTTCATGATCTGGATAGAGTGGATTCGCCAATGCAAGACGACGAGCACTGCCTGCCAACCATCAGCGAGGAGCAGAACGAAGAAGGCGCTGACGCCGGTCAATGCCTTGAACTGACTCCTAAGAAGACCACCACTGTTAGATTCGACAACAAAGCTACCATCAGATACGCGTTTGTCGACGAGGACGATGCACCTCAAACAGTAGAGCTTGGACGAAAAGAGCGGGCTTTGCCTGCACATGGACCTATATTAGAGATAATCGAACGTGCTGAGCCAACGAAAGTGTCTCCTGGATTAAATCGTGACAGCTCGGACGCGGATGCCATTGTACCACGTTCGTTTGGTCAGCTTACCAGAAATGCGCAGCGAAAGGCTGATGGAAACATGACGACTGACCGGAATGGACCGCTGAGCCAAGACATTCCCAAGAAAAGCTCAGTCAAGAAATGGCTCGACTCCAAAGCATCTTGCATACCATCGTTTAAGCCATCCGAAAACTCGAATACTACGTCTAAAGCACCTGTACTTCTACCATGGCACGACATAACGGATGAAGTAGACTTGGGGTCATCGGAGAATTTTCAGCAACGCGATCCTCCTTCGGCATTGACTGGACGTAAAAGTCTCTCTGCTAGCAGTGCCGAGCCAACAAATGCCATTCCTAAAGCTGATATAGACAAAGGAAAGACTCTGGCGCCTGGCATAGTACCTTCCACACATCATTCAGGCTTGCTTGAGCTGTTTTCGCTTTCTGCCAAAGAGCAAAAGCCATCCTCTCTTCATATTCCAAAACGTCTGAAGGCGACTTCTCTATCACTGCCGGCACCGCCTCCCGATGCGTCGTCTCAGAGCTTACTGGAGCAACTACAGATCCAGTCTCCCCGGTCTCCGATTGCCACATCGCAAGTACAAAACCATTATCACACTCCGGACCTACCTTTACCTCTGAACTTACAGAAGAACCACACTCAAAACGCCGAGCACCCATTTCCTCCTGATGTCCTGACGATAGCCCCGAAGACAAAATCTAGACTTTCTACCAAGAATGTGAGCAAATTGAACGAAGCAACGCAAGCACCGAAGAAGAACGAACGACGTTCCTTCAATCGAGATGACTTCAGTCCGGTAAAGTACTTGGAAGATGCTTGGAACGAGATGGAGGCAGCAGAAAGTTTGGCGACTTCGGTCATGTCGGAGAAGACAGCACGGAAAGTACGAGGAATCAGCAAGAAACTCGATCACGACTATTCATTCATGGAGAACTACTGCAAAGAAGGACAGGCAGCTCCGGTCAAAGCTCTGTTGGAGAAAGGCTGCAATCCTGGCAAGACATCCAAACCACGACCAAAGCCACTACTGCTAGCAATTAAGGGTGCCTCTGCGAAACACAACAAATGTGTAAAAGCCCTAATTGCGAGCAACTGCGACGTCAATGCACGGTGGCGTTCCAGAACCCCAATCCATTGGGCAATCGAGCGTCCCTACTTCAAAGGCTATGGAAAATTGCTAGGAATGCTTCTCGGAGCAGGCGCCAAAATGGACGAGTGCGACGGCGACGGCGACTACCCACTTCTCAAGCTCTTCGCAGGAGCTACATCGATGGAACTGGAAGACTATCGAATCGAGGCCCTGGCTCTAGTCCTGCACCCCAAGGTACCTACGCATGTGAATGTCAATGTACGCCAGCCCGTGACGCTCAACACTGCACTACATCTTGCCATCAAGCGAAGAACACCTGTGGCAGTTGCAGTTTTGATTCATCGTGGTGCTGATGTGAATCTCAAGAATGCGTCGGGAACGACACCACTGTTGATGACGGCTAATGCTTGGCGCTTGAAACTTACACTTGATCAAGAACTGACATTAGGGTATTTGCTTGGGGCGAAAGATTTGGAGATTGATGTTAAGGGTGGGTCTTTGGGTCGTACGGCTTTGCATAATGCTGCTTCAGCAAAATGTTTGTTGGCAATAGAGATGCTTGTTGAGAGAGGTGCAAGCAAAGAAGAGGTGGATAAAAATGGTTCGAACGCGTTGGCTATCTTGGAAGGTGGTGGACAAGGTGATGTTCCATTGGAAGAATGGGAGGAAATTAGAGCGTTACTGAAGACATGATACCCAATAGCGTAATATATAATCATCACAGCCAGGTAGAGTAACGTGGAAATAAAAACAAGTCGTACTTCTTGCTCATGCCATATGCACAGGCGATCCCATTAATCCTTTCTATCTGTTATACACATCTGGCGCTACTAATCCTCTAGACGTTCGCTCTCCAGTGTCATGTCATCGGTCTCCCTGATGCCGAGTCTATTCACAGCAATTACTTCCTCCCACTTGCGCCATGTATCCATCTATGATGTAACTCAATTGGTATCTCCGCGCAAGACACAGACAATCTTTAGAAACGCCGTTGTTCCCAAATGCCAAAACTCGTCGCTATGCAATGCAATGACAGTGTGTCGAACGTTTAAAGAGCCTGGGAAATGATTAGGTTAAGCTCCAACTTGATGTTGGATATTATATCAAACTTACAAGAGCAATACCGCCGACCAGGACGAGACCCATGGCAGCAGAGCTTCCGAGTCTGTTGCCAGCGTTTGCGGCATCGAAGGTAGCAGATGGGCCGACACCAGTGCCGCTTGGAGAGGCAGTGCCGTTGGTGGTGGAGGTACCGTTGACGGCTGGTGTTGTGATGTTGCTGTATGTGGCCTGAGCAGAGACGGCGACAGCAGCCATGAGGGAGGCGATGATAGTGGTGAACTGCATTTTGGCGTTGGTGAGGATGTGTGTTGTTGGAAAGTTCGAAGTGATTGAGTCGAGATGGAGAATGAGTAAGTCTGTTTGGTCGCGTGGTCGTGAGATGGAAGAGAGAGTGGAAGTTCTAATTCCTTCTCCTATTCTTTTAATATGTACCGTTGCGCTCTCAACCACATCCCGATTTTCCGATGTGCAACCGATATGTTGCTCGGCCACCAACCCCGGTCACAAACGGGCCACGCAAGCAGTGTCGGGTGTTTGTTTCAGAACCAGACATTTTTCTTTTCATCATCGCAGGTCCACAAAACAATCATGCAGCGGACCGCGTTGGCTGGACAAGTGCTGAGAATAGCAGCGTGATGACGACAATTCACTGGTCCAGTCTGTCAGGAACAGGAAAGGAAACCCTGGAGTGGTGCTCCGCTGATGCAGCTCGACATGGGTCTCGCCACGAGTGTTTCGTCGGAGGTTTCTTTGATCGTGGATGGGAGGAGGTGTGGTGTGTGAAAGGAGGAAGGAGAAGGCTGGGCGCAGTCAAATTCGACGCTGGAGTGGCGGAACTTCGCCTTCTCGCCCCAACCATTGCTAACATTAGCATTAATCAATACTGCTGCTCAACATTCATCGTTAGAGTAAGGCAAAAAGGCATATCGTCTTTGTCACCAGCAGTCACATTCACACCGGTGTGCTGCATATTCTACGCCCGGATGTGTCCTGCCTCGTCGTCGCAGCTTCCCGCCTCGATCACAAATAACGAATTCTCACCCATGTAACTTCCAGCCATCACCTCCGCAACCCTCGTGCATGCTATACTATCCACTATGACGCCAAAGAAGACAAGCACCAAGGGGAAAGCGAAGCATCGCTTACAAGGACAGCGTCATTTGGCTCAATATGACAATCGGCATGACTTCTATACCAGAGATTCGAAGACAAACAAGATCAAATGAATAATCTTGTTCAATGTCGTCATTCAAATCAACTTTCATGACCTCCTATCGATTTCCAAAACAACCTCAAAGTTCAAATGCCCATGGAGATGAACGTCATTTCCAGCCTTGCATCTTCAAGATCGCATATACCAGGCATGGGAAAAACCGATTGACTTTCGCTAACTGCCGGCTTTTGACAACAATAAAAGCCAAGATCATGAAGACCTGTCGTGTCAGAAAGTGATCGAGAAGCAGGAAGAAGACCATGATCGAGTGATAGAGACGATACAGTTCTTCGATAAGTTCTTCCACGTTTTGAAAACGAACTCTACTGTCGATTGATCGAAGATGTCCTACATCATCCAACGATAGCAAAATGTAGATAGTCTGTAAGAGCCACTTGCTCTGCGCCAGATCTCCAAACTCCTCGCTATAAGCAGAAAAAATGCTATGCTTTCCGCGCCCGACTCACAGTCTCGCTCCCTTGACAAGCAACCACAACGCCACAGGCACCACGACGTTGTCGTTCGCGCCAGTCAAAACAGCTTCCATGAAACTAGCTCCACAGGCACAGAACACCGCCCTCAACAGTGCCCAAGTCCAGTTAAACACGAATTGACCCCAATCCGCGGTTCGCAGGCTTTCGTTCGTGGAATTCCAGCCTCCGAACACTTGCCAAGCCCGAGTAGCCATCAGACCGATTGTCACAGCTACAGCGAACGCAGCAGAGCCTTCTAGAGATTTCCCTCCGACCCAAATCCATTTCCTGCGACCATAGCGACGACCGATGAGAGAAGCTGCAGCGTCACCCATACCAACGCATATGACACCCGAAACCATCGCGACTTCTCGCGTATTGTTCGCGAGTTCCCAGTCCTGCCAAGGAAGCGCACCCGCACGTTGGATCGAGGCCAAGCTGAACCAGAGTGGGACCGCACAGCCGATTAAGAGGAATATATGGCTGACGACGACTGGTCCACGGAGGTCTCGCCCATCGACATATGGTGCGACGAATCGTCCGATTGCGTTCCCGATTGGTGGCACTTGGCCTGCACGAATGACTTCGAGAATTAGGAAGATGGCCAGAACGAGGGCGAGAGCTAAAGCGCAGAAGCATGGGTCGACGAAGGCTGTGGGGACGAACATGGCGACCATAACGCCGTGGAAGACCTTGCGACGTGTATCGACCTCCACAAATGCGGTAAGGGAGAAGACTGTGAGCAGACCAAAGAGTAGGACGATGATCCAGTAAGCAACGAGGAGAAGGCGAACGTTCGCAGAACCGATCGTTGAGACCCGAATGCCATCGATGTCAAGCGGTATAGTGAGTGGTATTGCGGACACATCAAAGCTGGGTAGCTCGGGTAGCGGTATCCAGAAGTCGAGACCAAAATCAGTAGCTGTCGAATGAACCCAAGGTATTTGACCGAAAAGGTAGCCTATTGCCCACCCGACCGGTTCGAGATAATTGAGTGCTCTGGTCGAGACGTACCATCTCACAAATACGAGGATGATGGAAATGATTGCAAGATACACGAATCCTGCGTACAACCACTTTCTCAGCCTTGCTTGATCCGGAGTGAGCTGTAAACACCAGAGAAGATGTGAAGACTTGGCTCTCCTGCGGCTCCCACTAGCTTGCCTCGTGCTTGCGTCGGTGATGTCGGGCGGATTGCGTTCTGGAACTGTGTTACGTCGCGGCCGTGGGACAACATCGATTCGTTCCGATGGGATTGAGTGTTGGTGAGGCTCAACATTAGACTTAGTTTCAAACAGATTGACGTTGAACGTCGGCATGACCAGCTGAGACGCATTTCGCGTGGGCTTGCCGTTGGCGCGCTGCTTCAAAGACTTCCCTGGAATATCGTCATCACCGTCACTATCGACTTTGTTGATACTGAATGCCCCTGTTGCTCGTTGCAGTTTGATCAGGTCTGACACTGCATCGACCAGTGATTTGCGCTCCTCCGCGGTATGGCCTGGTCGTCGAAGCTTCCACTTAGGTATCCTAGCCAAGGTGACGTTCCAGTGTAAGACAGGTCTGCACAGCACGAAAAGAGGTATTCCGCCGATCCAGAGACATGATTTGAGAATGACCACCTGCGGCGAAGAGACCAGTAGGAGTAGATTGATGAGTACTGCGGATAGAAGATGAAGTTCCGAAATCAACAAGCTGGTCGATGTCAAATATGCCAGAGGTTGCATCAGCGAGTGATGCAGCGGATATAGCGAGACGAGTGTCTCCGGCGATAGGCCATTCGGAGTCTTCAGCGAGTAAGGAAGCGGCGGGCTCTTCTTGTCAGGCCATTCGGTGTTCTCTGATACGATCAGCGGTATGATTGTTAACATCCAGTGCACGGTATTGAAGCCTCCCAGCCGGCTTGAACGTGGAAAAAGCCTCTGCGGTAGGGATGCCAAGCCAAGGATGATGTTGGGAAGAATGACAGCCGGGTTGGAAGGTGCCACTGACAAAGCGACCAGGATAGGAAGTAGCGGTGGATACAAGACTGTGGCTGGATCGAATGATGCTGGTACTCGGAAGCGCTGCCAGATGCTCGTGTGGGTTGCGGCCGTGTCAACGACTGAGAGTTTGACTGGATAGACCAGAATGAGGGCAATGATTGTGAGCACATGGCTCAGCAGTTCTCGTCGCCAGATCCATGCGATCCGGCCGACATCTTTCCCGCATAGTACGACGACCAGTATCACACCCATGAGCACCACTTCGGAGCTTCTCCTCACGAATTCGGCCCAGCGTCGTTTGAGTAGCTTTTCGCGATCTTCCTTCTCCTTTTGCGCATTGCTTGGTTGGTTTTCCAAAGCTTGCTCGGAGAAGTAGCCTCGTAGTTCTCGCTCGCGGTCGTCCAGCTGGCTCGGCGTAAGCAGCGCATCTTCATCTTTCTCGCCAGTTTTGAGGCCCTTTCTAAGCCGTACAGTGCTCGATGGCAGGGCTTTCACAAAGCTAGGCCGCTCATCGTCGGCTTCTGTACCGCTTTCGCTGCCAGAGATTGAGACTTGGCCACTTTTGTTCAGCCACCTATGCGCTTCTGGCTCAGTGTTCTCTTTTTCCACCCCGCTATCGCTGTGTTTCCTATTGACAATATCGGCCGCAGCATAGTCTGTGTCCTGTGATATAGTCTCGCCTCGTTGTAGATACGGTCGCGGAGTCCTCGAGAAGTTCCGGAGGCTCTCGGCCTCCTCTGCGGTCACCGTGTCTCCATCGGCAGTGTTCAATGCCTTGGGAGCCAGATCCTGTGGCTTCAATGCATTCATTCTGAGGCGCCAGGCGCGCAGAGCAGTCGCACACTATACTTTGGCCTGCGGCATAGGTGCTGTAAAGCTATACGCATGGTGTTCGGTTGGCGGAAGGAATGCAGGAGCAGGACTTTGCATGTGATGGTGAATGTTGTTGAGAAGCGAAGCGCAGCGTCATCTCTGCAAGGCGCAAGCTTCCGCCCATGGCTCCGCGGACAGACGCGTACCCACAAGATCCTTTCAGCTCGACCACCACCATGCACGGAAAAGTCAGCACCACTAAACGATGACTGTCACGGGCGAGACGATACGTGATACACTGCTACAGCCTCACCTTGCTCTCTATGACGAAAGCTCTTCCCTGTATACATTGAACCTTACCATCGCCAACCTGCTCCGAAACTCAAAAAATCTCCGCTGGACTGGACGACCCCAACGAACCGTGAAATCTGTTCTGAAGCCAAGTGCTTGTTTTCACGGGCATCGATAATTCTTTCAATGTGTACGCAAATAGAAAGCTTGCCCGTACGATGGACCGTCTTCGCCACGACGCCGGGATCTGATGCGGCCTTGTACAGACCCCTGGAGTATGCGAGCCACAATGATCGGATCAACACACGATCACCTTCATTGATACTCGACTATCCGTGATAGTGACAGTATGCTCTTGCTTCTGGTCTTTGAAGCTCATATGTGATCTTGTAGGTAGGTCACTCCCAAGACCCATCGGCCGCCAAGATCGAGTGGTCATATACGATCTTTATCACCATTGCCTCATCCCTTGCAGGATCATTTGAGACTGCTCTGGTCTTCTTGGCGCAGTGGTAGCGCGTCAGATTGCAAATCTGTAGGTCCTTGGTTCGAACCCGAGAGAGGACTCTGATATATATCAGACTGCGTCTCAGGCGTGGATTCTTTTTTTCCATGTTTTTGTGGAAGCAGAGTGTATTGCCATTGGAAAGAGATTTGGGTTGATCTTTTTGCATTCTTTTGCCTGCTCTAATAACAAAAAGCAGAAGGGAAGCTAAAAAGGCTGTCCTAGTCCGCCTTGATGTGTTTATGACATCGGAACTGTGAGTGAAGGAGTCGCATCTGAATTTTGGCTATTCCAGGACATATGGATTGGATTGGAAACAACTTGTAGGCCTTACACATGTCTCTAGCGGCATATGTAAAGTGTTGGCAAAGTCGTCGGTGGCTCAATGCTGCACGTATGTCGAGGCACCTGTGCTCAGAAAAGACAGCGCATTTTCCAATTGTTCTTACGCTACGTGCAAAGTCTTTTCTAAAGCAGAATGCTTCAGCCCAAACCCCACCGTGAGGATGGCCTTTCACACACACTATCACCCCGAATATATTACTGCTTCTTCTTTCCCTCCTTACCACCCGCCTTGCCCTTCTTCTCCTCATCCCTCTTATTAATCGCCTCCATCTCCTCCGCCTCCTTACGCTCCGCATACCACTGTCCCGCTTGCAGAATCAACACACCCACCAACACAAGCGCCAAAATCGTATTACTCGCACTCATAACCTTCAAACTATCCTCCCTGCCAATATACTGTCCCTCGGTCCCCTCCAGCGCCTTATCCACCATAGAATCATCCGTTCCCAGAACTTTCGTTCCATAAGCTCCCGCGGTCACAGTCCGCAATCCCTTGACAATGTTGGCAATATAGACAGTGATACCAACCATGTACAGAACGAGACTTGCGCCGTCGAAGAGCATGTTGGCTTCGGAGGGCTTGAAGAGTTTGAGCATGAAGCCTAGGATGCCGACGCCGATGACGATGTGGAGGATGCGCGAAATGAGAGGTGGTGAGGCGTGTAGGAATTTCAGGTGCGTTTCTTGGAGCGCGAAGAAGATTTCGCGTGGGTCAACGCCTGGGGTGAGGGTGGGTGGTGTGGTCCATAGGACGTTGTAGTCGTAGGGGAATTGCGCGAGGAGCATGCCTAGGAAGAAGCATGTTGCTGGGAGGTGTTAGTATGTGGTGTTGGCATAGGCGCGAATGGGTTTGCTTACGCCCGACAATGAGGAATGTCGCGAATGGCGCGGTGCCTTTTGCTGGCATTTTGGCGACTTCAGCGAATGCGCTTGCTGTGCTTTGCGGTGTTTGGTGTCTGGGCGAAGTGCCAATGTCGAGGTCGTGGGAGGCTCGACGTCAGAGGGGTCGAAGCTGGAGCTGAGGTGCAAAGTCAAAGATCTGGCCCAAACACAACTTTGACATGAACAACAGCAAACATGAAACGAGTGAAGCAACAGCTGTCGACATATACCATATCAAAGGCCTAGATCTAATTCGCCGAGATTCAGCAACGATGGAGCTAGTGCCGATACTGGCCGACGATAAGACTGCACGAGCATAAGCCGAATTGGTCACCTCCGACTGCCATCTCAGAACAACCACACGCTGCTCTCGAATACTGGTGGCTTGAACTCGGATCGTGCTGCACAGTGATTGAAATGTCGCCCAAGGCTGTGAGGCCGCCCGCTTTGGGGAGGCGCAGCTTCAACCTCACCGCCCGCAGCTTCCCCTGCCACTTCTGCAACATTGCTGTTGTACAACAATGTCGACTCAAACCGGATCCATCGTAACACTCCAATTCCTTTTTTAATTCTATACAATCTCTCTATATAATGTGTTACCGGCCGCACATGTTATGGCGTCTTCACCTATACCAAGACCAAGGCCGGAAGAAGAAGATATAGAGACGAACAGCGGCCAACAATTCGTTCATAAGGAGCTACGAGATCCATCGACGTATATCAGGCTCATCCGAATCCACGAAGCACTCGAAGGCGAACATCTCATCTGCAGCCTTCGCATGTGGCACATTGAGCATGCGCCGCCGTACCAAGCTATTTCCTATACTTGGGGCGAGGAGACTTTGCAAAAGCAAATCAAGATAAACGGCAGCTGGTTAACGGTGCGCAAAAATTGTGACTATGCCCTTCGACAGGCCTTTGGGCAGCGTAATAGAAAATACGGTTGGCTCTGGGTCGACTCGATCTGCATTGACCAGAACAACTTGAACGAGAAAAGCAAACAAGTCCGCCTGATGGGGAGACTCTATTCTAAAGCAGACCGAGTCCTTTCGTGTGTGGGAGCACACGCAGATGACAGCAAATTCCTCATCAATACGTTGCGAATGTACCGACATTTATTTGTTCTTCCGCCGCAGAACGAGCATGGAGATTTAAGATGGACAGCGAGGCAACGCTTGCGACTTCGAATCTGGATGTTGACTTTCTCCAACGCGGATCTGAGACGATTATTCGAAGCCTTGCAAAGTGTAGTAAGACGTCCCTATTTCTCTCGCGTATGGATTGTTCAGGAAGTTTCCCTGGCTAAAGAAGGCATTTTGTGTTGTGGGCCTAATTCGGTAGGCATCCATACACTGATAGCCTTCAGCGGGCTCCAGCAGGACTGTCGGTTGGACCCAGATATGCGCTTTGGCAATCTCTCTCTTGCCTATGCCCAAGCCATGTTCTTCCCGATGTTATGCATGAGTAATGTGCCGTTCCTTCGCAGGTTCTGCACCTTTAAGCCATGGTGGACACTGCACAAGACTCTATGCTTTCAAGCTATCGGAGGCCCGTTGCATTGGTTACCTATGTCCACTCTCATCAAGGAATTCAGCCTCCTGAACTGCACAGATGGTCGCGACAAAATTTACGCCATACTGGAAATAGCGGGCGACGCAGAACTGGAACTTTTGGTTCCAGACTACTCGATCACCACGCTGGAGCTTGCACACCAGGTGATGGAGGGTCACAAATTTTGGAATGAGGTGCAAGCCGATCAACTTGCTGGTGTCTTGATAGATTGTTTTGGACTTGGTCCACACGACCTACTTGCATGTGCTACTTTTGTCGCAACGAACGTCACCCGGATCGAATTAACATGGCATGGGGTTCAAATTCCTCAAGCTATCCGGTCCATCATGTTCGTCGACCAGGTACGGACAAATGAGTGCCTCAAGAACTCGAGCGGGGTCTTTATATGTCCGGATTCGTCACAAAAGCCTGCCAGTGGGAATTATGAGCCCCCGGAAATTCTCTGCGAACGTCCTGTGCATGGCACCACGCCAGGCCTGGAATCTGTATGGAATCCGAGCGTCTCGAGAGTGGTTGAAACAGGCGACTGGATACTCGTTCGCAATGTCATTACGTCTGCATCATTGTGGCAAGTCGGTATCATAGTGCGTCCGGGCTACGTTAATGAGTACACTTATGTCGGGCCGGTTTTGATCAAGTACAGTAATGGGTCCCTGAGCAACAATCATGAATTTAGAGTCAGTGGCATTTCTGGCGGGAAACTTCTGGACGAGAAGATTTTGACTCGAGAGCTTGACAAGCTAAAATTTTCCAATATAAGCGATGCTCAAGCTGGCCATGTCCTTGAAAGAGCTGCACGCCATTATGAATCTGTCTCAGTCCAGCGGGTTGCGTAAAGTAAGATTATGACCAGCAGAGAGGCTCTGATGCTCATTGGGAGTGAGTAGCGAATGCATTGGCATGAAATCCATTAGCGAGTATCAAGTTCAGCTAAGAGGCTGATTGAAAGCATATATTAATACATTCAACAAACATCGCCGAAACGCATCATTCCTGACCTCACCACTACCTAATAAGCCAAACTCACACTCCTATTCTCCCACTCCCTCCTCAAATCCTCCTTGACCGTCCTCTCAAACATCCAAACCCCCACATCCTTCCTATTCATCACATACCCCATAGCAGGCACATCATCTCTCCCCGCCCTAATTGCCTCAATCCCTCTGCTCTCACCATCGAAAAGCAGCGTCGGCTTAACATTCACAAAAGCCCGGATCCCTCTCTCCTCATCCAAAGCCTCCTTCCTAAGAATCTCTTCCAAAATCCTCTTATCTTCATGAGGATCCTGAAGTACATAGTGATAAAACCAACGGTACCAGAATGGGACGTCTTCAGGTGTACCGCTGTGGCGAGAGATACCAGTGGTGGAGATGTTGACATAAAGCGGTTTCTTGGTGCCGCTCATTTGTCTGGCGGCTTTCAGCACTGTAGAACCTGCGTCTTGGCATACTGTGGTGTCGTCTAAGATTACGGGTTTGAAAAGACTCCATTGGAGACGTGGAGTTCCTCCTACGCCGCTTATGATTACGTCTGCGTTGAGAAGAGTTTGTTTTACGTCTTCGAGGTTCTTGGCATTTCCGGGGATGATGGTTAGGTGTTGGTCGATTGCTGAGGGTGAGACGCCGCGGTCTTTGAGGGATGAGATGAGTTTTGAGGGAGTTCGAGCTAAGGCTTTGCAGGTGTAGCCAGCGTTGAGGCAGAGGGTTAGACAGTGGCCTGCGCATCCGCCTGTGGCGCCGAAGAAGGCGATGGTCTTGGTTGGTTGTTGGGAGGACATTGTGGGCGTTGTTGATTTGAATGCTGTGGATGTTTCTTGTTCTTGTTCTTGCTGTTCTGCTGCTGTTGTCTTGCTGTGATTGTATAAACACAAGAGAAGGAAAGTCCATATACTTATATCCTATCCTATTCATCGGTGCCTTGTGGCACAGCATACCGATCTACATGAATACAATGACCGTTAGGCTGATGAAGTGTTTCTCCGCTTCTTACTTGGTGCGGTCTTCAGCTCGCATACGGCACGGCCAAAGAAGCGGATGTAGGAAGACTGCGCCATACTCCCTGCACCGCGCGCGTACCTGCGTACGGAAGGGACGCGAGAGAGGCAGAGATTTGCTGGAGCGATGATGTTTCTGGAGGAGAGTTTGCCCGCAAAGGAGTCGGGAAGTCGGCGCTCTGGACGCGAATGCGAGACCCACTTTTCGAGACTGCCCGATCGGATATGATTGGTGAATGAGCAATACATACCGAATGCGTTCAAACATGACTGATGACTATGCGTAGAATGTGCTTACTACTGTACTCGTGCTTGATTTAAAGCAAACACATTCTGGATGCAGCGAGCGGCAAGGAAGAGCGGCGAATTGAGGCTTGGCCCTGGCGCATCGGCGAATTAGTGCAAGTTGACTCTGTGCCCAGTGTAAACAAGCATTGCGACTATGTTCGCCAGGCGTATGTTCAGCTAGCTCATTGGCAAGGCGGAATAGAGGCAAAGGGTTTCTTTCTCGATTGAAGAGGACCACAGTTTGGCATTTCAAATTGGAATTCAGGACAGGAAATCATTTGTCGGATTGCATTTGACAGCGCCAAATTTCTTGGTCTCTGCTCTGTTTTGTACCCATGCATTCCAGAAATCGCTTGATCTGCTGAAAAGATCTGCATCCTGGCTCAATGTGCTCTGTGAGCAATCGGCGCAGCTTGGTCTGCATCTCATGGGCCTTCCCGGACACTGCCGACGAGTTTCTGTGTCTTGTGATAGGGCCTATCACGGATACTCGTCCGGATTGCTTCTCTGAACCCGTCCATGGATCGGTGAGTTGAGTGTTGTCAAGCATTGGGTTACTGTCGAACTCAGTTCTGATCCGGCATGCCTCCGGGTATGAGCTGTGATCTAGTCAGACTTGCTTTCCACACTGCGTTGATATGTCCCTACTCACCATGCAGACATTGTTGCCGTTTAGCAGAATCTTGGGCAGTTTTGTTTGAGCGCCAGTGTAATCGCTATTGCCACGTCAGTGGATCGCACCTCTCTGATTCGTCTCGTGATGCATACTATTCGGTCACATCCTCAAGCACCATGTCTAAAGAGCATCAGTGAAAGCACCTACGACGTAGCATTGAGCACCACATACTGACGAAGTCATCAAAGCCTTGTAGAGTGCCGCTGAACTCTGCACGCCAAGTCAGTTGCAGCCTCAGTCGAATTTCGTCTGCGCCCACCTTTGTCACCCTTCATAATGACCCATATCGGCGAGCCGACACATCGGTCGATGAGTTCCAATGGGAGTAGCTGGGTGGACATGATGGTGTGGTGCAGGTTATCGCATTGTGTGTTCATTCGCCGACGGTCATGAGAGAGGGGTTGGAAAATGGCATGGAACACGTGCTCACGCGCCGCCGATGCCGTCCCCCGAAAGTTTAAACCTTTGACGCCTTGAGTTTGGCCAATCGACTTCTTTTTCATCGAAGCATTGCAGACGTGCTAAGAGACGGGGAGAGTGCTGCCTGGAGACGTGAGTGAGTGAGGTATCGATACTGGGCCGGCAATGAAAAGGGAGGAATGCCACCACCGCCGCCCATCTTCTCCGATGCGGCTCTACGACTCCATCGAAGCTGCGTCGAGATGGCGACAGCAATCGAGAACGCCGCTGCTGCCAATGCTCTATCTATGCCTCTAGCCGCCACCGCCACCATCACCGCCCCGCGCATGCCTTCTACACGGCCGCTGGATCATCGGTGGGACAGATCGCGTGGCATTATTTTCCAGAATGCCAAGCGAGTCACTCCATCTCAGGTTCATGGGAACGATCGATCGTGGTCTCACGGGAATGGCATTGTCTTTGCTCCAACGCCCGTCACCAAGCGATATGCACGGAGAGAGATCAACAAACCGTCCCAGTCCATGGCCCAGAATCCATCCATCTCTGCAATGGATGCCCCACACAAGGCCGACTTTGCTTCGTCGACGAGGGAGGCAGAGAAGCTGAAGAGTGACATCAGGAACTTGGAGGACAAGCTCAAGGGAAAGGAGGCCGAGCTGATAGCTTTGAAGAACGACAGTGCTAGAAAAGATGTGGCCATTTCTACTCTACAGAGCGAGATCAAGCAACTGCGAAGGACCTTGGAGCAAGTCAAGTCTGATCATCAACGCCAAGTCAAAGCACTCAACGAACAGCGGGTCAACGAGACCGAGCAACTCAATCAACGTTTCCGGCGAGTGGAGGAGGCTCGCACGCGCCGAGCCGCGGGTGTAGAGGCCGAACACTCGCAAGCAATGAAGGACTTTCAAGCTTCGATGCAAACCCAGAAGGCATCGTATGAAGACGCGTTGTTGGAGCAGAAACGTCGATACGAGTCGGAATTGGACAAAATGCGAGCACTCTCCTCAGAAGGGCTTGCGAAGAATAAGCCTGCACTAGAAGCTGTTCGAAAGGAAGGAGAAGCGCAGGCGAAGGCTGATTATGAAGTGAAACTTGCTTTACTCAAAGAGGATCATGAAAAGCAGCTGCAACGGGAAGCCGTCAGCGGTACCCGAGTGATGGAGTTAGAAGCACAAAACACCAAGCATGCGCACGATCTCGACCGCCTCAGCGGGGAGCTTGATGGACACAGGAAGCGAGCGAACGAAGCCGTTCAACTCAACAGCCGATTGCAAAGGACAGTAGACGGGAGACGCAAACGCGCAGAAATCGATCGTTCCGATTATAACGCGTATCGAGACCTCTTCAACGAATTCTACGATATTGGATATGAAGTCCTAACCAAGACACTGGAGGTCAAGAACACATTACACAGAGAGAGCGCCCTCTGGCGTGGCTCGTCTGAAAGCTATCGAGCGGCTCCGGCCCTGACACTTTTTCGCCAAATGTCCGGTCGGAATGGAAAGATCAATCAGAACATCCTCAACTTCTTGGGTGCCAGAGCAAGTCAAGCTCACGAAGCCGCCGAATCAATGGAGAAAGAAGGTGCCGAATTGCGATCTCAGATGCAAGCGTCGAAGGGAGACTTGCACTATTCGCGAAGACTCACGAGACACCTTCGTTTCGACAATGAAGGGAATGGCGTGGAAGACATCAGGGAGTCAAGATTTTTCTCGGATCTGCAGCCATTCCAACGCCGTCGTCTCGAAGAGAAAGGAAAGATCGAGGACCTTCAGAAAGAAATCCTTACCGCGACAGGACCGCAACGAGAGGATCTCGAGACACAGCTAGCCAAGGCCCAGGAACGAATCGAACACATCGAGAGAAATCTAGCGTATTTCAAAGAGCTGTGCAAGTCTGAAGAGCTTAAGACGATGCTCAATCTGAACTCAACAGAGAAACGGATTCACTTACACACACAGAAGCTACGCGATCGCCTAAGGACTGTCATCGTTGAGAATGCCTTTGCACCGGAGAATATCAACGATCGCCGGAGGAATCTTGCCCTTCGCGATGAAGAGCGCAAGCTGCAGCGGCAGATGCGAGACAGCGTTCGTCTAGTACGTCGGCTGACCATGTACGAACAAGAGTTGGGCAAGAGCGATCATTTTCTCGAACAGAAATTCGACGAAGATGTGAGAGCCCGTCTGCGCGACTCAAAACTTCACGAGCAACGGTTGCTGGACGTCATCGTTGGCGAGCGTGCAAATGCTGCTTTGACCAGGCGTGAAAGAATAATCTCGTCCGCGCCTCGGCGCGTGACAAGATCGACGGTGTCCGACCTTGCCGCAACTCTGGCCAGGAAGCCAGTCACTAGTGCTATGTCCTCGGAAATATCGGAAAGAAGGCTTGCTAAGTTCAAGCGCGCTCTCGCAAAGGCTCAGTCCCCGACTGAACTTCTTGCAAGGTATAAACTTAATCTCGATTATGCCAAGAAGTCGAGAGACGCCCGCGCCGCTGCAGGGAAATACACAAGAGCAATGGATGAGAACATTGAAGCACTCCAAGGGAGGATAACGTATATCGAGAAACATGGCGTCTCAAAACTGATGAGTTCTGGGGGCGATCAAACAATCACGTTAAAGGACGGGAAGTCCGCGACCTCCGAGGAGAAAGTCGCTAAGCAGGCCATGTCAAAGGCAGACTCTGCGGCGTCTGCCAAGCTTCGTATTTCCATGAGAGCTCGTCGTGTACTACGCTCTCGGTCAAAACCACGAGATGCTAAGCCAAGCCAGCAGCTTAGTGTTACTGACCTGAAGTCAACTCTTGACAAGAACAATGCACCTGGTAATGGGCTCAATCTGAAGCCAACAACCTCATCACAGTCTCCGCGCGCGTACTGGCCATATGAAGTAGACGGCCGCAGATTCTATTCAGCATCCCGTCTCCGGCGTCGAGACCTTCGCTGGTCGACTTTGAGCCAAGCGCTGCGAGCATCTAGCTCCACGGCAGAGTCTACTTTACATGCAAGCCAGGAAAGCTTTGCACCAGAGCCATCACCTTCTGCCTCTATGAGCACTTTATCTGAAATAGTTGAGAGCGAGCTGCCACTCGAACCACAGACTGTCCTAGATTACCAGATCCCCTCGAAGGACTATCGTGATGCCGTGATGGCGTCGCCTAATTCTGCTGCGGCTTTCTGGTCACACACACTATACAAATCTTCGCAAGGCTCCAGAGTCCAGATCTTTTACTGTCGTACTTTGGATGCCGCCGAGAGACAGTTGAAGCTCTTCCTTGATGAGAAAGTCCTTGGCTTCGATCTAGAGTGGGAGCAGTTCGTTGGCAATGACAAGGCTTCCATCAAGAAGAATGTGAGTCTCATACAGATTGCTGCTGAAGACAAGATTGCACTCATTCAAGTGGCGCTCTTCAAAGGCGATACTATCGAAGAACTCATGCCTCCTTCCCTGCGTACGATTCTGGAGGACGACAGGATCGCCAAAGCTGGTGTCAATGTCGGTGGAGACGCAACGCGCATGCGAAAATTCTTTGGCATAAATATGCGTGGTGTCTTTGAGTTGAGCCATATGTACCGGTTGGTCAAGAAACCAAAGGAAGTGAACTTCAAGCTGGTCAACTTGGCAGAGCAAGTTCAAAATGTGCTTCTATTACCATTGCTGAAGAGCGATGTCCGCGTCTCGGCTTGGAGTAGGCCACTGAACTCCCAGCAGACAACCTACGCAGCAGCAGACGCTTATGCTGGGTTCCAAATATACCACAAGCTCGATAACGAACGGAAACTGATGGTTCCGACACCGGCCCGGCCAGCATACTACGAGACGGGCAAGCCTATCATTCTCGCCAATGGTGAGGCAGTTGAGAGATCCAAAGATCGAATGCGCATCGCTGCTAAAAAGTCCGCCACTGGCGAAGCGTCAACCGCCGACGATGGCGAAGAGGACGATGTTTTCTTCGATGCGTTGGAGGAGCTCCCTGAAACCTACGAGCTTGGCCCGCTCGAAGCCAAGCAGTCTACGACGAACGCAGCTCCAGAAACACCTGCGAATCCTATCGACACCGTCGCATATCCCAAGCTCCCATCTCTCGAGCCACAAAAGGACACTGCTCCTCCCAAACCTACTCCCGCACCGCAAGCTCCAAAGCCCCAGACCCTGCACAACGACTCCACAGCTCTTGCAGACGACTGGGCTGCATCTAACCCTGGCACCAAAGTCGGCCCTTCAACTCTCCGTGCCTACCATCTCTGGCATCATCAGAACTTCTCAGTCCAAGAAGTCGCCAGCTTATGCCGAGAACCTCCTCTAGCTATGACGACTGTAGCGAGCTACATCATGCAGGCTGTCAAGGAAGAAGGTTTGGGGTATGAGAGGGAGAGGATGAAGGTTGTTTTGGAGGTTTTGCCGAAGACGGTTTGGGGGGCTTATTGGAGGATTGTGAGCGAGGTTGGGTTGTAGATGATCTATATGTATATGTGATATGTATGTAGAGAGGAGTTGTGGAAATGAAGAGTATTTATCTCGGCTCTGATTATGTGTTTCGGATACATAGCATGATGCTATAGAAAGGTGATGTATCTCATGGTGAGGTTCCATGCCAAATCATTTTTTCAGAGGCTATGTGGTTATGCCTTTGCTGGTTCTATTGTCCATATTCTATCCTGTCCGTCCTTCCTTTGCTGTCTGAGAGAGATGTGCGCGAGTACCGAAGGCAAGGTACAGTGAACACAGGCTTGCCGGACGTCTGTTGCAGCATCTTCTCGAGAGTTGTTCCCCTTGCATGTCGTGGGTAAATGTATGGTGCGGATATCTCTTCCTGATTCAGGTCAGGCTTAGTTCTTGTTCGAAGTGCGTACTTTATGCCAACGTAGGAAGTTGTTGAGGACTTGAAGCTTTGCTCAGGTCTGTACTGGACTTGGTACTTCATCGTGTTCCACCTGCCTTGACACTACATCCTATCCTGCTCAAAGTGGCACTTGCTCATGCTCCCTCTTTTTCTCACAGGTCTAACACTTCTCGGAGGATGTCTGTTTGCGATGCATTTCCCGGCGAATCCAGAGCTGTCGTGATGCTGGATTCTGTGGCATCCGAGCTTAAGCGGACGTGACTGAATTCGCATAACTTAGGCTATTGAACTGAGAGGTGATCAGTGATGACCAATGACACAATACTCCTGAGTAGATATCCGAGGCTTCCATCGTGGTCGAAAAAAATCTCCAGCTTTGCTCGGTTTCAGGGCAGTCATACGGGAGGTATCCAACCCGGCGGTAATTTGACTCTGTACTCGTCAAGCTTTTCGTATGCGTCGATGGACTTTCCATAGGTGTTTCGATGGACTTCCGCAACGAATTGAGCGTCGGCGTCTCGCTTGCTTGCAATGAGAATTGCATGGGCACGTTTCATGCAGTGACGAAAGCTACGAAGATGAGTATCCGGCACTTCCAGCCTGCTGGGGACGCTGGAATCGGGAACGCATTGGCGGACCAAGTCCAGGAATGGTTCAACATTTGGTGACGTTGGATGACACAGCCACAGGTCAGCAGGATCCAAACTCGCAGCGGGATCTAGAGGATCTGATGCATAAGGATTGTCTTTGACCATTTCAATAAAGCGTTCAAATAGTCCCGGGCTGGTGCGAAAGGCGTTTCTTGCTGCACCTGTGCCTAGATATTGTCTGAGTCCCAGGATCGAAGCACGCAAGGAGACGTCCCTTTCCATGGTGCCTCTCTCCCATTTGCCGTCTTGAGCGCGCAATGTAGACCGATGCTCATCAATTCGGAAGAGACAATCAAGCGCACGATCTGCATTGATTCCACATTGAACCATTATAGCTCCCAGCAATTGCCGAAGAATTGTGGCGCGCCACATACCAACGCGGGGGGCATAGATGGTCCTTTCAATCTCCATTGCACTAGTATCGGACGTCATGTCTGCCTGGATCCATTTCACAACCATGTCATCAAGGTCTTCAGCGACCGCAAACCAGCACAAGGCATATATGGCATCGGGATCCTGGGGAATCTGCAGCCATACCTCGGGGCATCCCCAAATTCGCTGTAGGACCTCTCTGGCAATGCTGAAATTCCTGGCTTTGTATGCAGAAATACGATTGCGAATTGCATGCTTGAAGATGTCTCCTTTAGCCGCAGTGAGACAAATCCGGATGACGGCAACGTCCATTTCACCATCCTTCAAGTGTTCTTCGAGCACAACGAAAGGGTCTTGCTTTCTAGAGGCGAATGCCTGTTGCAATACGCGTGCATTTTCAGGTAGCGGGCCCATATAAGCCTCTGTGAGAGCTGTGTGTCTCTCTTCTTTGGTAAGAGGTTGTCGCCGCAGCTTTTGTTGTAGACTTTCTGTCTCCCCGACTTTCTGTCTCTCCGGAAACTTTCTGTCTCTCCGCCATTTGCCCGTATGTTTGTGGACGCGAGGAACCGCTATGAGACTCTGCAATCGTGGGACAGTCGATATCCGGAGAGCAAGTAGAGACTGTCGACCAGAAAGAAGGTGAAGAAAGCTCGGCCGAAGCATCCTTTCCCAAGCGTATTCTGTGGTGTTTTGATGAAGCTTGAAATGGAAAGGGAAGGAAAGGTCTCCGTCGTTGAGAAGGTTTGCGCTAGATTCGGGTCGTCCCGCTGGTCCAAGCTCAGTTTCGACCTCCTCGAAGAATTCAAGCATCACGATGCTATGTTCACAGAACTTTTAACACTGAAAGAGAAGACAGTTGTAATACAGCTACCTAAGCTTCAAATACAGTCAATATAGATGGTGGCAGCTCACTAAGTCAGGCCTGGACGTGTGCTTCTGGCATTTCCCTCTTCACGGTCAAGCATCATCGTCTTCCACAGAAGAGCTTCCACGACCATATCTGGGTCTCTTGCCCTCGGGTTCCTGCTGGAATTCATCGAGCAGCCGATCTTGGTGCGCAAAGTAGTCTTTTCTCTTGCGCTTCTTTCTGGAACTTGCTACCTCGGAGTCTGTGACGACATCCGGATTGCTATGGTCTCGAAGCATGCCAAGCCTTTTTGAAGATGATGGAGGTGTGGCGGCACGACTGAGCGATGAATCTCGAGCATGCCTGTGTGTTCGAAACCGCTCGCGATTGATTCTCCGGCGCCTTCGCGTCTCCTTTTGCTCCAGAATTCCAGGGTCCTCCAGTTCCGGGCCGTCTCTGGCAACTTCTTCGACATTGTTGGCATCATCATCTCCTCGATTGCCTCCAAGTGGTCGATGATCCAGCGGTTCTGGTGTTTGAGGAATACCTATTCCGAGCTCATTAAGTCGCTCTTCAGCGGCGAGCAGCTCGCTTTCTGCCTCTTTCACTTCATCGGTGAAGTCTAGGAGCCATCGCTTGGTGTAAATCTGATAACGTGCGGGTGTAGACTTTGCGAATGTAAGGAAGTGCTCAGCTTCCTGCTTCTTCATGAGCTGCGACATCTCGTTCAGGTTGTTCTGGCGTCTTTCCAGCGCATCCCGCCATGTACGATACCAATCTAGGTCATCAGACTGAGTGGAGGCCTCCTCATCCCCATCATCATCCTGAATTTCGTCAATTTCGTCCTCTTCATCCTTGTCATGAACTTGGACACCACTCGTGCTTTCTAAGCTGTCATGTTGTTCTCGTTGTTCAACACTCTCTGCGGCGATTGGGACCTGACCCGCAGCACCACGACTCCACACGGAGATCCCATGAGGATCCGAGGCTGTGCCGGTTCTTGGTCGTTGTGGAAAGGTAATCTCATCATCGTTACTTATTTGTGGCGTCTCAGTCTCGATTCCCTCTCCAGCCAGCGGCAGTTTGCCGGCACGCCGCAGAAAATCTGCCATATCAGCAACCCATTCGGTTTCCATCTTGTGCTGGTTCTTTCGGCCAAGCTCGACCACTCGTGCAAGCTCGTCGATCTCGCCTATCTGGACGTCGGACCTGGCATCGTCGCTCCATCGCTTAGTGACCTGCTTATATCGGATCTCTCTTAGTTCATCCTCCCTCTGCTGGAGCAGTCTACTGGTGTCTACTATGGGCCCTAAAAGTAAGCACTCGTCATGGTTCAGACTCCACGGAGGCTCGAAATTAACATCCAAGCAGTGATCGAAATACTCCTGTGCATTTTGATACACACGTCCCCACAGTGTCTTCCATTCTTGTCTCTTGGTTTCGAGTTCCGCTGCCAATTCATTCAGGTCGTTCTCGAGCAACTCAGCGACTCGATTTGCTTCCGTGATCCGTATGGTCCATTCGTCGATCGCCTCGGAGAAGTCTATGCGCTTATCCGTGCTCACACGCTGAAGCTTGCAATGTATACCGTCAAGCGCAGCTTGACTTAGGAGTCGCTCACCAGTCTTCGCATCTATTCGGCTCTCCAAACTTTGTTGTTCTTGTGCAGTGTGATAAATCTGCGCGAAGAGGCTAAGATAGCGTGGTCCTAGTGCGCTAATGCTGCAGATGGCGAAGGGCACGGTATTAGCAGATGTATTGGGCATGATAGATTCCTACTTACGGACGGAAGGGTGTCTTTGCGTCTATTACACGGCGACTGGACCTCTGATTAAGCTGCAGAGGCGAAAGGGTGACATGATCGGCCGAGTGACTGGTGTTCTCCTGAGCCAGACGGCCCGGCTGGTGCCTTCTGAACAGTTTCCAGTGGTTCTGTGGCTTTTGTCGCAAAGCCGCTGCAAGCTGGTCCAACATTTTGATCCAAAAACTGTCTCAATTCTTCCGTCCGCCAGCATTGGACGCTCTTGTTCGGTCGAAAGCAACATGTAGAGATGAGACGGCCTCGCCCGAAGCGAGTTTCGCTTTTGTCACAACAAAGCGTCAATGCCAAATGCGTTTAGATGAGAATTTCCTTTGTCCTCAAACCCCTTTTCTTGATCGCTGCTCTTTTGTGCTTCGGGATGCTGTAGGTCGCATCGTTTGCGCTTCCAAAATAACGAGTCATTCGCAAAGATAATGCAACTTCTTGGCATCAGAAATCGTCACACCGTATGATTATAGCTGAGACTTCTCTCGCGTATATTTCTGATATGTAACATCGGCTGGTTGTTGAGCTGGCATAGGTTAAGGCCAGGTCAAGGCTTCTCCCTCACTTACGTGGCCCAAGCGTCGAAGTTTATATCATGACTAAGCCCAAATTCCCTACCCCGACCCACACGCCGGCCGCCGCGACTTCATGCTCGAGATGCAACGAAGTTTTGTCAAACCCACTGCGACCCCTGAAGATAGCAAATTGTGACTGGCTTGTCGGACGTTCCTCATTTTGCAGTCCTTGTTTTGGTGCGCTTGTTTTCATGCTCGCTCAGGAATTTCGCTGACCGCCAGACAGTGGTCGGATCGTGCAGCATGTCGAACTGGCCGCGCGAAAAAGCGCCACCTCTATCGATGCGCGGTCTTCGTAAGAAGACGTTCCGCGACCCTCTGCACCGCGATGAAGGATTGTATGAAGCACTCAGACAAGACGCCACCAAGACTTTCCCTCGAAATCAGCCATTGCACCGGACAGTGCGGAAAGCGGTTCAGGCAATCGCTAGCCTACATGCTCGTGATGCTGCCAACCCAGCGTTATGGGAAGCGTTAGGCCGACTGCTGTCTCGCCTGGAAGGGAAAGACCTCCTGCGCTCCGCCGCCATGGGATGCCGCGTGGTGAAAATGATGATCGATACGAAGCGTCGAAAGTTCGTCGTCAAGCACCACAAGGTAGAAGGCGCGGTGAATGTCAATGGTGTCATGGTCATCATGGACTTCTCTATGAGCGACGACCCAGTGCTGAACAGAGACCGCACCCGAGTCGGGCAGTTCGTCACGTTCTGGAAGAAAGAGAACCTGAAAGAGTGGGGCGATCTCAAAAATGATAATTGGGAGTCAACTCCAGCTGGTCCCGTCTTCTATGGCTCTTATCCTGGTCGTATCGGTGCCATTGGAGAGAATGCGATCTACATTTTCCCATTCGAGTCGCTTCAACAAAAAGGCTATGAGGCCTTGGATGCCGAGGATAAACTTTGTTACCATCCAGTGCTTCCAGAAGGCGCAGATTACAAGCAAGAGGTGGGCGCCAGTCGACCAGTCTTCACGCGCGGCTGGGCTAGCTATCAAGGTCGAATGCTGAGAACGTCTCCACCATACCGCGTCCGCTTCGAAGAGCCTATCGAAATAATTCCACATGCACGACTGACGGAGGAGAGCGAAGTCTTTGCGTTAGATCAGCTGCCGAATCATCTGAAGCCAGGCAAAGTCGAAGACCACCAGACATTGATATCGGAGTCCGATCAGGCCTGGTATCGGGAAGCAGGCTGTCCAAAACCAGGAATGGCCTATGTGAAGGGAGAAGACGGTGTTCTGGAAGTTACTAGTCATATCGCTGCTCCTGAACCAGATCACTCGGAAATTGAGGACCAGCCCAACCTAATGATCTGCATATCAGAGGATGAGTTTACAGGACCAGCCACAAGCCCCAGAGCCGAGAACGAGCATACGCTGGAAGGCGTCGAAGATGATTCTGCAGGCAGCCAAGAAGACGGTAACAGCGGCCAGGCAGTGGACCAGAATGTCAAATCGGTACTGTCATCCTTCAATACAGCCGCAGATGATATCCCAGATTTTGCAAGAAAGAATTATCAACCGAATCATGAAGCTGTGAAAGCTACCGATGGAACGAACAAAGCCCGAAGTCATGAGCACCGAGACTGGCAGAGCGGCAAGCAGTATTCGGTCTTACGCCCACGAACAAAGGACCATCGTGTGACAAAGCAACGTCGCCGTCCAAAGCCGGTTGATAGGACTGGTGATCGAAAAGCCCAGGGACTGGCTGGGGAGAGTAAGCGTGAGCAGAAGTGGACCCAAGGCTTGGGTTTCGGTTCTGGTAACATTCATCCATCTCGTGCTGGTCTGCTGTCCGATGCCTCGACAAATACTACCACTCCCCGAACCAGCGATCGGTTGAGGTATCGCGACATCGATGGATCTGTCCGATCCGGCCAGACTCAAGCTGCAACTGAGACGACATTCGTGAAGCAGACAACAAGTATTCTGGCGAAGCAACGACTGGACGGCGGCAGCACGCGAGATCCACGGCCACAACGCAGAAAGTGATGAGGCGCTTCATCAACCCGTTGCATCGCATCGATACTAGAAGCGAAGATGTGCAATTGCACTTTGCATTGAGTTCTGAGTGTTACAGCGAGGTGAAGCACTCATTAGCTATCCGCGACTGATCTTCTTTCAACGTTGGAGTTGGTATTTGAGCGGTGTTGGTATCAAGTGGCAGCGTGGAAGTTGAAGCTATTGGAGCCACGATCGAATGCGGCGAAGCATTGCACTGATTCGTGCTATTCTTTTTTTTCCTTTGTTGTTGAAGCACATTTGAGCGAGGTTCTTTGTGATACCCAGAAAGCCGGGCTATGGGGCCGGCAGTATTTTTTGTTTTGAAGATTTCTAGCCGATTGCTACCAGGCTCTTTGTCGAAATCAACTTGTGTTGAATTGCATCTTGGCATTCTGGAGAAGGGTTTGTCGCAGCATAGACAGACAAGCATAGCATTGCGTCGAATGACACGCTGCTCGGGCAGTGAACAGTTGCCAAATGATTCTTTTGCAACTGGGATTCAGAAAATGAGCCACGTGCGTGCATTGGTGTTCTCGGGACGTATGTAAGGCTTTTTGAAGGCACTGTGAGCGACAAGATGTGATGAAGCCGGGTTCAAGCAGAGATTCACATTGCGGAGCTTCGTAGCGTGACCAACACTAAGCCCATGAGGTCTGACAGAATCCATGGTAGAGCCGTAGTGATGCAAGAGGTAATCCATCCATGTGAGTGATTGACAGCCTATGGTGCTTTCCGTAACGTGACACTCTCGTAGGCACTAATCTGGCTTCGTCCAAGTTCCGTGAGCTGGAATAGTCTTCGAGAAATCGCTCAGGATCTTACAGCCGTGACCACCGGTGTCCTGACGAAGATCGTTTTGCATCCGGTTAATGCCAAAGTCATAGTAGCGGTCTTATGAAGCATATATCGTGTCCAAGGGAGGCGACTAGTAGAACCAACTTTCAATAGCAGACTATCAACTAGATATACTGAAAAGCATGAACTGACAGCATACCCAAAAGTTTTCCTCCCAATTCCCAATTCCCAGTCCCCAATTCCCAATCCCAACCCCTTCGCTTGAACCGCAGCACTGAAAAACTCAATCCAAAGGAAACATATCATCTCGGCACAAAACTAAAAGCCACATCATCAAACGTAACACTCGGCGGCGATCCACTCCCAACACAATTCGAATACAGATACAAAGCCGTTGCATCACTCCTCAAATAGTCCGCAACATTCACAGTCAAATTCCGGGAAGTATCATACCCAACAGATCCAGCAGTCTCAGTCCAAAGATTGACCGTCGAGCTCGTTTGAATCGAAGCATAACATCTGCTCGCTTGGGATGTCGGGATGATGATCCTGACGTTCGCTGCTAGGGTATAGTTCATACCTGCATACGCCGTGGTGGACAATTGTTGTATGAAATAGCTTGGGCTATTGGTGAGTAGTTGGATTCGAGTGAATGTAGCTACGGCAACGCCTGCTAAGACGGCGAGGTCGGCCATGGCGTTGGCTTGAATTATCCATGGAGCGAGTCCGAGATCGAAGTTCCCGTTGACTAGAAGGTTTGTGACGGTGGATAGGATAGGAGCTAGACCGACGCTGGGTGGGTAGAGGTGCCAAGATATGTCATCTAGCCCGACAGTGACGTCCTTGGTGCCGGTGCAATTGGCATCCACGGTGAACTTTGTAGCCGCTTGGCTCAGGATTCCACTACCGTTGATGTATCCATTCTGCGAAATGGCGGCATATGGGTATCTCCAGAGGATTTCTTTGTCTGTTTGGAAAGTGATGATGCAGGTTACATCGGTGCCGACTTGGATGTTCGTCAGGTTCACCAGCGCGTTGAGATACCAGACTTGCGTTGCAACAGCTTGGACGAGAGCAGTTGTGTTGAGGGTCTGGGAGAGTTGGACATCGAGAGTACCGCAAAGCGCGGGAATGATGCCAAGAGTAGTGCAAAGCGTGGCTGACAGCCGGATCTGCGCAGCGACAGCCAAGCTCAAGACTTGGAATACTAAGCTCGTCAATGTGCCGATAGTAGTCCAGGCGTTAAGACCAAGATCAAATCCTCCATTGACAATCAGTTGTGCTCGGAGGCTGCTCGTGAGAGTCGGTCCACTGACTCGCACGACACCGTGTGTCAATACCCCTGTCGAAAGCCCTGGAATCATCGTTCTTTGCATGCGACAGGCGCCAGTAGAAGGAGCGTATGTCACTCCCATACATTGCGTGCCTTGATTGACACAGTAATTTACGCAAGTAGCGAGATCAACAGCTACTAGGGCGTTGATACCAAGCACATCAGCTTGCACGAATGCTTGACTGCATACTACGAGGTATGTAGAGCCGTCACAGCCTGTGTACATCGTGCCGTTGCCACTCGGACAGAGTGTCGTGGGCTGCGGCGTACAGCCCGTTGCAGAGGCCGATGATGAGGATGTTGCAAGGCCAGAAGCTGTGCTTGAAGTCAATGGCGTCACCGTCAGTGTGGTGACAGAACTAGCCGAGATTGAGGTCGCGCTGCTGGATACCGAAGAGGCGGATGTCGCAAGACCAGAAGATGTGCTTGACGATACAGATGCAGTAGTAAGCGTGGTCATCGATGTCACTGAGAATGAAGTTGTGCTGCTGAACACTGATGGCGAGGTTGTTGCAAGGCCCGAGGAGCCACTTGCTGTTATTGTTGTAGCTGTGGGCGTAGTCACAGAACTACTCGAGATTGAAGTCGAGCTAGAAGACGCCGAGGAGGAGAAGGACGATTTGGATGAAGTCGACGACGAAGTGCCCGAAGGAACACTTGTGCTACTGAGCGCGCTTGATGAAGCCCGGCTGGTCAATGTCGAGCTTGATGGCGAGCTTGACGAAGACAATCCAGACGAGCTCGTAGTTCCAATCAATATCGAGGACGTGACAGTATTGCTGAGTCCGGCGCTGGAGGAGCTCGATGTACTCGATCTGCTTGACGAGCTTGAGTAGCTTGCCGAATTAGACGTGCTTGATGAGCTCCGAGTACTGAATGTGCTAGCCACCATGATCGTGCTTGACGTGATGAGTGAGCTTTGACTCACGGAAGTGCTTAACGTGACGCTGGATCCGCCCACGGATTGAGCCGTGCTTGTCGTAGCAGTAGATGCTAGAGTGACTACTCCAACACCGCTAAAAGTCGAAGACCCCAATCCACTGCTGGTCGTAGACGTGCCGGAGAGACTGCTCGATGAAGAATCCTCAACACTCGTTGCTGAAATCGCCAAATCACTATTTCCCGCAGTCGCACTCGAGACAGGGCCAGGATTCGTCGGTCCAATTGGGCTAGACACATAGAATAAGATATTATCAAATCCCAACGTGATGTCTGACTGTCCTTCGCAAGAGCTGACAATCGAGAACATGGTCGCAGGCTGATTCAGCGTACCACTCGCATTTGCATAACCAGTATAACTTCTCGCATATCGCCAAGACCACAGCTCATCTCCATCTGTAGAGACAGAGATCGAGCAATCACCCACGGGAGAAGGTGATTCAGACATAGGGTCCAAGGCCAGTCTGATAAATGATTCGAAGTACCATGCGTTCCCGGCAGGCGCTGATATCGATTGTGATAAGCCAAGTTGTACGTTAGGTGTAACACTTGGATTGCTCAATGCCATTCGTCTAAAAGGCATGGAAGCCGTTACTTCGTTGTCGACCACTGAATATGCGATGCTTGTGTTGCTGGTTGTCGTTGTCCAATTCGATAAGTCATCGAAGCCAGAATTTGTGATGAGCTGCGATCGAGTATCGTACTCGGTTGGTCCACGGCTCCTAACAGCCACCATCACATACTCTCCTGTACTGTTGGTGGGAGTCATGTGAGACTTGAGATAGCAAGCCCCACTGTTGACTAGCCATCTCACGCCAGCACAAGGTGTGCCTTGGCCCATGCAAGCTTGGATACACTCCAGGAGACTGCAGGCTGGAACTGGGTTTGCCAGCAAATTTTCGGAATTGTAGTCTTGCTGGCAGACTGTCTCGAACATTGACCCGTCATCGGCGTTGTATGTCCAACGATCATAATCGGGGCAGCCTGGGTATGCGGCTGGATCAGGAGACGGGCATTGAGTTACTGCAGACAAAGTAGCAGACCCAATTGTCGAAGCAGTAGAAGTGGCACTGGATGATGTGAGCTGAATGCTGACGCTGCCAGATGCAGCACTCCCGGTCGTGCTTACACCAGAAGACATCGAGGCAAGACTGGAAGTTGTGTCCGAGGTCAAAGTGGAGAGCACAGTTGATGTTGTCAAAATGTTTGAAGCAGAGTTGGACAAGCGGCTGGTCGAAAACGATGAGCTTGATGCTGCGGCGCCAGAGATCTGGCTGATTGATGACGAGGTAAGCCCGTTGGTGGAGACTGATGGCATAGTATTGACCGGTATCGAAGTGCTGACGCCAGTAACTCCGCTTGTGACCGATAGACCAGTGACCGAGGTCGCTGTAGAAGGTACAGATAGAGTGGACGTAGTCAATCCCACTCCGCTCAACGAAGTTCCCTGAATCGTTCCAAGAGACAGCGTCGAAGACTGTATCGTCAATCCAGATAAAATCGTAGAGAGGCCTGGCGAAGATAGAGCCCCACTGCTACTCACCGAAGAAGCAGAGCCTAGTCTTAAAGCAGAGACCAGATTCGGTCCATGCGCACTGAAGGACGGATTCCCGGTTCCAGTATTGCCCTTGAGATAGCAATCACCTGGCCCAACACCATTTGCGCCTCCAGCGTACGTGAAGCCAAGACATTGTACATTAACATCGCAAAGCCGAAAACACTCATTGAAGGAGCTCTGAGCTTGAGCTTGGCCAATGAGTGAGCCTTCGGTGTTGGTGTCGCACATGACCGTGTAGCCACCAGGCGAGGATGTGCCATTGTCCCTCGGACAGACATAATTGTATCTGGTGTCGACAGCGGGAGTTGAAGTTGTGGATGTGCTTGAAGAGACAGTGCCAACTGTCGGAAGGGTCTGCATAATATTTGTCGACATTGACAAGGTCAAAGATGTTCGTAACGATGAGGCACTGATGGGCAGTGAAGGCCCAGTGTTCTGGGAGGTGCCTGTCCCGCTAACGGTCGCCAGTGGAGAGTTTGTGCCAGATAGCGAAGCTCCAGAGACCAAGCTTGTCGCAGTAGTCCCGGGTAAAATGGCAGAAAACGAACCAGTTGAACCAATGCTCAACAATGTCTGCGAAGATAGCACTGTGTTGATCGGCAGGGACCCCGATAAACCGCTGGTCAGGGTGAGAGATCCTGTCCTGAGACTCGATGATAGCAAAGAGCTCACTGAGGCCTGACTTGGTATATCCGATGTGGTTGATCCTACCGATATGACCGACGAAAGTATAGTGATCCCTGTTGTGCCTAGTGTGTTCTGGACTGAAGGAGAGACGCTATCGATTGAGACCGTCACACTGGCTGCGGTAAATCCTGGAAGGGATTGCGATGCGGCGCCTGACTGTTGGAAACCAGGAAATGACGAAGAAGGCAATGAAATGGTTCCGCTGGTAGGCAACGAGCTGAAAGAGCCACCCAAGCCGTCCGTGATCGCCGTACCTGATGGCAGGTTGCCAGAGACTGAGCTTCGCGTGGAAGCACCATTTGGGCCACCACTCATCTCGGTGCTAGACGATGCGAATTGCTGTGAGCTTCCAGCACCTGATCCACTGCCTGTAGATATGATATTCGAAGGTTGGCCGGACGAAACACCAGTGGTGAGCATTGTCGTTCCAGTAGCGGGTATTGTATTCAGCAACGTACCACTCGACGCAGCGCCCGATGTCAACGTAACACTCCCACCTCCAATCGTATCGCTACCAATCGTGCTGTCAATTCCAGAGATAACACTCGTACTATTCCCACCAAGCAACTCATCATCAGCGAAAACCAACGCAGAATACGTAGGCTCATCGACCTGATAAATAGCAAAAACATAGTCATACAGCATGCAATCGCCACTGCCGACGTATGTAAATGCAACACAGCTAGGATCAGAAGTGCAGTCGAGTTCGCAGTCTCTCGCAACGTTCCTTCTTGAGACTCGTAGCAAAGTTCCATTGTACATATTTCCACATATGACAAGAGCGGCATCGCCAGCTGCGACTGATAGATCGGTGACCAGGCCATTGTATTCTGGACATCGTCCTATTGAGGCCAAAGAAGCAGCTGTGCTGGCACTAGCCGATGGAGTTGCTCCGCTTGTAGCTGTCAGTGTGACCATAACGGTGGAGCCTCCGACGAGGAAAGTCGTTGTGAGACCTCCGACTGTGGTTGTTCGTGGTATTCCACCGGTCACATATATGCTCACTGACTCTGCTGGAGCGAGGGAGGTAGACGCGAGACCATTCACACTGGTGATAGTTGCTGGGAGCGTTGAGCTTCGCTGCACAGGTACACTCGTGATGATGGTTGACACGACTGTCGAACCTCCTACCACTGTCGTTATTGTCGCGCCAGCTGAATTGGTTGTGTGAAGCGTGCTTCCGCCGGTAACGTACGTGGTCGGTATAGGAACCTCCGTTAACGACGGCTGCTGTACAGCAGTAACAATAGTCGAGACTAATGTCGAACCCCCAGCGACAGTCGTGTACGTCGAGCCGGCTGAATTTGAAGTGACGATCGTGCTGCCTCCAATCACATAGGTTGTCGTATATGTCGTGCTTGAGGGTAGCGCAACCGATCCAGTGATGCCATTTTGACTTGTGGAGGCCTCAGAACCACTCTGGTATGTCGATTCGCCTGGTCGTGACGCGCTATTCCCTCCGTTGCTATTCGAAAGCGATGCCGTGTGAGTCGATGTCTGTGTGGCAAATGTCCACGGTATGCTGCTACCGTTCGTGTATATCCAGCCAACAGGAGGCAAAGTCGTGGGCCCCAGACTGCATGATGTCGGAAATACCGCTACCGTGATCACTGGCGCTCGAAGCTGTCAGCCTTACGATCCATCTATTCTTCTCTTTGACCAACCATTTGACTGTGCTGTCGTCAAATCCCAAAGACTGAGTAGTAAGAGCCTGTATATGTTGCTATGGATACGCATCTTGACAATGCTCGGTCGTGGTAGCAACGGGCCTGTCTCTCGGTACGGCACACGGCACCCACCCGGGACGCCATCGAAGTGGTCTTGATTGTCGGCATTCCAGCTCGTGTTTGCCAAGGGGAAATGGATCGGTCTAGCGAAAGCTCGATCTTCAGGCCGGCCGTTGTGCTGCATCGGACCGATCACGCCTATCATCCCTTGCTTGACATTCAAGACAGCCCGAAGCCGACTGGCCCGATTTCAGCTCTTCGGTAAATACTGCAGCAGACCTGCAGAATCGTGCTACGAATAGACACATCAAATATGAGTGTTACATGCCTGTGGTGATTGATTAGAGCATGGCAAAACATGTACAAATACTTGCCAAGCTGCGATCTCTGGAGAGGTGTAAATTCCACGGAATCCTGTTGAACAGAGAATTGATTGTTCGGTCTGTTCTACGCGACTGTACACTTGCTCTTCTCGTCCTCTATCGGCGCTCTGCATAGCTAGTCAGCATATCTCATGGCAGACTGGAGTGGCCTCACCTTTGCAGGACAAATTTGGAGCCAACGAAGGAAGGCACCAAGCGTCCAGGCATTTGTCTTTCAACCTCAAATTTCGCTCGCCATCCTGTACAATGGCCAGTGAGCAGAAGCTTGGTGTCCAGTGCCTTCAGATCAGCCACAGTACTCTGGATCTTGGCAGGCTCAGCGTCCGCAAGATGGAAACCACCCATGACCGCATATAAAGGCGCACCACCGCCGAGCTCCACGGCATGCCGGGAAGCATTCACAACGCCTGCATGACTGCAGCCAGTGAACACAACAACTCCCTTGTCTACCATCTTATGTCAGCAACAGGCTCAACGACGACGAGCAGAAATGGACAATTCACCTTTCACCTTGCACATAAGAAGTCTCTCGTCCATCAGCGGCTCATCTTCAATCCACTTGCCATTGCTCAGCCGCGCGCCAAACTTCATGCCTTTTTCGTACTCTGTCAATCGTGGTATCTCACCAGATACAGCGAACATGCCATCAAGCACCGTATGCGGCTGATCACTCTTCACAACTTTGCCACCTGCCTTTTCAATCTCCTCGAACGTCGGATCCGGAGACAACGCAACTGGCTCCATGCCAGGCGCGTGAACGCCACGCAATTCCGGTCTGTTCGGATGGAGATCAACAGTCACAGGATGAGGCCTTTTCTGCTCCAGCTCTTTCGCTCGAGCTTCGCCGATCATCTTGAGTGCTGTCTCTATGCCGCCCGAATGGTCTCGATGCCAATGCGAGAGCTGAATTGTTTCAATGGCGCCGAGCTCAGCACGCAATCGCTTAGCATTGAGCTCGAATGCTCTCCCTTCGGGCCCGGCGTCAAACAGCATCGTTCGTCTCTCGGTGCCTTTGACTCCAGTGACCATGAGCGAGAGCCCGTGAGCACTGCAGCAGATCGCTTCCATGCTGAGTTCCCGAATCGGTCCACCGCCTTCTTTGGGCTCGAATGCCGGGTTGCGGAAGGCGATTTCTCTGATACCGCCGGAGTACTGAACTTCTGGGTTGAGGCATGGTGAAATTGGGTCCAACTCGTTGTCAACGATGACCAAAATCTCGACCGAGTCGAGCTCTGCTAGGTCTGAAAGCGCCATCTTATAAGTTGTGATGTGTCGAGATGAAGATTGCTTCTAGAGGTTAGAACTATGTATTCCACCACTTGTATGAGCTTATGTTCGATGGGACGCGGTGGTGAGAAGTGTAGCTTATCAACGTCACTGGTAAGCGGCTTCGGAGCTTTTCAAGCTCGGCTGGCTCAGATACCGCATTCCAAATCTGGCGAACGATGTGTAGCAGAGGGGTGGAAATGGCAGCTGCGTAAGGCTGTGCTGGGTCTGCGCGTATAGTCTCCAGCAAGACAGCTGGCAAGAAACCGATGAGAGTTGCAGAGGCCCTACTTAGGAGCATAGGCTAAGAAGCAGCGAAGGAGTGCTAAGCGAAAAGAGAGCATAAGCAGAAGTAGAGATGCAGTAGACCAAAGTCGCTACCATTGCTCATCAACAGAGGTGACACGTTGCTCAATGCCTGCATATGAGGGAGGTAATGTCTCCGGAGAATGATGTGATGATTGTTGTAGAAAGAAACAACAAAGATCTCAATCTCAGGAAAGGAGCCTCCGGCCTCGTACTCGGGTCGTTCCGCGTCTTGGCTTGGCGTGTTGCTTCCCTCAACTTCATCTTCCACCACCAATCGTGTCACTGCATCTTTCCATTACGGCTACTACCTCTAAGATGCTCTTACACAACTGCTTGTGAGACGGCGAGGGATTTCTGACTTCCATTGTATTCAGTGTCCGATGACTACCGCATTCTTGCTCTTCGTGAAGCCTTCGCCACGAGCAAGAACAACACAATTGTACGGACAGACAAAGAATTGCTCAATTTCGACTTTGCCCAGGACCACTGATCCAAAGAAACTATTCTTCAGCACGATCTGTGGGATTTGATTAGCAAAGAAGGCTGCGTTGGGCATTTTGAAATATGAAATGTGGAATACTGAAAAAGGGAGTAGGGGTCAAATTGTGGAAAAGCAAATTGTTTCATTCTGGCACCGTAATCAAGAACGCCAAACGCCAAACGCCTGACCAGATATGCATTGTGTTGTTAGGACTTCATGTGGTGAGATCATGGAATGATCACATCGCCAGATGGATCCGTCCAGTACGCATCTTTGTCTTGCAACAATGCAGCAGCCGTCTGGAATCGGCCTCGGGTCTCTTCGATCCCGGATTGAATTATTTCCCAGTCGTTATCCTCCTGCCGACGCGTTCCGTCGGTCTCAGTGAGAGTGGTAGGGTTTGTGGTCCCCGTATCCTCGTCGCTAGACTGCCGATGCGATCCGTCGGTCCCAGTCTCTAGAGTGACGAATGGGTCACTGATGTTCGTAGTAGCGGATGCGACATTCATACTCGACTGCCAACGCGCGCCGTTGGTCTCAGCCGCTGGAAAGCCGTATCGCGCCCAAAGTTCGTAGTCGTGAATCGGTCTGGCAGGCGTGATTGGATCATGCTGCCTCACGAAGGCCTTCAGTTGTTTACGGAGATTTGCCTTCAACCACGCGATGTGGTCGGCCTCTTCGATGACATCTTGCAACACGTCACGGAGCTTCCACTTGACCACCTGCTTGTGTGTGTTTTGACAGCTCAGGCAGATGTCACCGTAGATGGCTACGCGCGTGCATCCGGGGCATATATGCATGCCCGCATGAAGGTTGATTTCCCTAGATAGCGCTGGTGCAGGCTCTGCGGGAGTTGGGTGATCCCAGAGTTGGGACAAGGCGAGTTCCGCAATGTCTTCGTTAATCCTGGGGCATGTAGGACAGTTTGGGTGGTAGCAGGCCGAACAGAATGTGCCGTAAACGGCGAGCTGGTTGCATCGGCAGCATGTGTACATTTTGACGTGCGATGGAGGTTTTTGTTGTGTGGGTGATTGTTTCTGACTGTCGAAGGTGGTCAAAAGCGTGTGCGTGCTGTTGACTGTGATCTTTAACAGGTAGCGAGGTTAAGGTCAGCCTTGCACCAAATTCAGCCTCCTCTTATACTCGATGCGAGTGGTGTCCTGCCAGTGACTTGGTCCTCGAGACCTCGATAACAAAGGCATTGACAGTGAATTGAAGGCATTCTTCACTGGCATGCATTTGAGTCAATGCGTTGTTCGAGCATCTCGTACCAAATTCCCAGGTAGTGCTGCCTGCCCGGCACCTTGATAACAAAGGCATTGATAGTGGATGGTAAGGTATGATACACTGTAACAACATGTTTGTTGTTCGGGCATACGTATTTGGTGACAATGCCTTTATAGTTCCAAGTAAAGCAGTAGCATGCCGTGGAGAGTCATCGCACTCGACGGTCCGCTGATGGGTTGCGCAGCGTAAAGAAACTCGTGGTAGGTTGGAAGCCATACCAGATTCCGTGCAAGACGAAGACCTACTTACTTGGTTGAGGCCCCATGACCTGTCCATGAAACCCGGCTGAAGATATGCAAAGTTTTTCTGTCCAGAGAACCCACTACGAACGTTGCGAGCAAAGTGTTGCTCGATGGCGAAGGAGTAATGTTCTTGGCGAGGCCTTCGACCATTTTCTGAAGAGATAGGAAAGTCGATGTCGAGGTCCAGGGGCCGCTTCTGCAACTGTTCCTTTGTAAAGCCGATCCAGGTAAAGCCCAGATCTTCCTCCGGGAGATAATTGGCTTCCTTTCGCGAAGGCAAGTGGGAAGCCTGTATATGACTTGCGTGAATCGAGATTTGAGAATAAAGAAGCATGGTTTTTCGCTTGGTCCTCTTGATCAGCGTTGATTGTTCGTTGCATGTCAAAGATTTTGCAATTCTCCAGTAGCTTGAACAGGTTTTGACCAGCAGCTGGATCAAGGGGCAAGCACAGCAACTCATCGATGCTCATCTCATCAAAAGGTTGAATATGCTGACTTGTGGCACAGCTGAGGTCGCCCGGTCGTATATCTAGCGGTTTCCATGGACTTCGATGCGCATAGCTGCCCTGGATGGATATACATGAATGTATGAGCCATCTGTGCAGTGCCAGAGTAGAAATACCGCGGGATAAGGGTGGTCAAGCTGTTCCTGCTGAAGTTGGGATTCGTAGAATTTGTAGAGTGTACCGCTTTCGACCAGCTCGATTATCATCCATAGGCTTCGAACATAGAATGACATGTGCTATGTATATTGATCGTGCAGATCTGCTGTATAACGTGAAGACTCATCGACGCCGTACTTATTCAGCTTTCTCGGGGTTGATGGCATTCGCTGTTGGTCTTACGACTCTCTTTATCGGCCTTGATGTGTTCGATGAAAGCGTCGTCAGTAAAGATCTCGTGCTCCTCAAGTCATAAGGATGACTCCGGCCAGCCTTCCCACCATCGCGATGTTCTCCATGCGATCCGGCATATGCGTTGACATGATGTTGCACGTGGTGTGTTCGGTCGAATCACCATGAACTTCTGTGTGCAAAGTGTACTGTGGGTAGACCTCGACGTAGGCGACTCTTTCTCGGCCGTGATTTCTTCTGCGAACGCGTCGCCAGTGAAAATTTCGTGATACTCAAGCCATGCTTTGAGGTCATGATGGAATGTTGGCAGGGCATTCTGAGATGAAAGCCGTCGCTTTCGCCAATGGCATGAACGAATTTGGTAGTGGAGCCAAACCATTGCGGACTCTTGCCTCCTGAGTTTCCAACTCTATTCGGACGTGGTCGTCGTCGCGACTTTGAATATATATGACAAAATGTGTTGTGTATACGTATGATTTCGAAATCTGCCAACAATTATCAGTACGAAGTCAAAAACGTTGGCTGGCAGATGACTTACGATGTATATAGAAGGAAAGTTGTTGAAATGGGAGGAAAGCAACGTCTAGAGGATGTTATTATACCCAGATGCGACTCCTCGGCCTGGCGTTATGTCTTAGGTGAAGTGCACGCTGAGACTCTTGGCGAGCACGTGCGAGAGACATGTCGCACCTCAGCTTACCATGATGAGATATGGCTTCATGAAACAAAGAGGAGCAGCTGCGCTTGCAGTGCTGTCATCGCTACAAATCCTGTGGTTGTACTGTGGCTTGCGTTATTCTGGTCATACATCATCTCCTTTCCTTCGTTTGTCTCGTGAAGATATCTTACAGGGAGCCCTGGTCTTATCGGGTAGCGGGTCGACAGCTTGTGAGGCATTCAGGTCTCACTTCTTCGCCCCAAAGTCGATCTTCCTCGCCACCTTGTCGCTGCGGTCCTCCTTTGTTCGAGGCACCTCTCCGCCCTTTCTTGTCAAATCCTGACCCATCACTTCTACCCCACCTCCCTTCCTTGGTAGGTCCTCCAACTTACTCGGTCTCGGATCAGATGTCCAGAACTTGTGCTTCAGGCTCTGTTCCGCACTGAATCTCTTCCTCGGATCAAGCGTAAGCATCTTCATCAACAAATCCACTCCATCGTTTCCTATCGCCTGGAACGTGCTCGCCCAGTAGTCCCTCGGCCTCAGAGGGTAGAATTCCTCAGGGACAACATAGTATTTCAACTTTGACACACCTGGCCAATTGTCCTCGGTCGGCGTTCCAACCTTCTCGCAAATCAACTTGACCATGTTGACATCACTCTCCGGCCAAGCACGAAACAAGACGTCTCGAGCAATCAACTCGGCAAAAACACACCCACAACTCCAAATGTCGACTTTGTCCCCGTAGTACGTTGCCCCGAAGAAGAGCTCCGGAGGGCGATACCATATGGTGATTGTAGAGACCGTCATGGGTTGGTATGGGTCGGCGAAACTCCTTGCCAAACCAAAATCAGCCAATTTGATCTCTCCGTTCGCAGCAATCAACAAGTTATTTGGCTTAATATCCCGATGCAGCACGAAATTCTTATGGCAGAACCAAATGGCGCGCATGAGCATGAGCATCCATGCTTTGATGTCGGCTGCCGTGTATGTAATGTTTTGGGTATCTTGAATCAACTTTAACAGGTCTCCTTGTGGGAGTTGTTCCAGGACTAGATTTAAATTCTGTCCTTTTGTCGAATAGACGCTGATCAATTTGATGATGTTGGGATGGCTGAGTTCTTGGAGAAATTTTATTTCTCGGAGGGAGTCGTATGAAATTCCAAACTCTTTGACTTCGGCGCCGATTTTGATCTTCTTTATGGCGACAAGTTGGGTGGGGTCGGTCTTGAGGTGGGCGGAGAAGACGTCGGCATATTGACCTGAGCCGAGCTTTTTGCCTTTGATGTATTTATTGCGTTCGGCGGCGTCGAGCTGTTCAGCGAGGTCTGCTGTGGGTGAGGGAGAATTGGGCGTGGAAGTATTGGTCTGAGAGTCGGGTCGCGGTGAGAGCTTGACGCGTTTGAATGGCGGTTCGGGAGGCACGTCCAGAGCCGGCGACTTGAGCGCTCGTGGTGCGGCCATTCTTTCCTTAGTGAGAAGATGATGTTATCGCGCAGTCATGTTGGAATTATGGCTGCGATCCAGGGAGTGTCTGTGTCTGTACTGAATGTGAGTGAGTGAGCTCGAGTGAGTGTGAAGTGCGGAGGCTGGCATGTGAAGTTGAAGCGTTTCGCAAGGACCCCTTCAATATGTGGTTCAAAATTTGATGGAGAAGGACATTCTTGTCTTGGCACCTCCGTCCTTCGCCGCATGCTCCAATGCTGTCTCGCGACCAGTTGATCACAACGACATTCACTTGCCTCCATCACATGCGCATTCACCGCTGCTCCTTCCTTAATCGCGACCATGGCATTGAAACGACCGCTAGCGCTCCTTAACCTTCCATCAACGCTGCGCAGCACGACTTGCACGCAATGCCGGTCACTACACAAATTGAATCCTCCTCCTCTCTCCATTCCCAAACCTACTCCATTTGTTCCCGATGTAGCGACTTTCATGACCCTCATCGGCCGCGGCATGTCAGCACATACAGCTAAAATTCCATCCTGGGAAGCACTTTTCACATTATCCTCCGATCAGCTCAGAGAGTCCGGTCTGGAGCCAGCGCGAGCAAGAAGATATCTATTATGGTGGCGGGATCGCTTCCGGAAAGGCATCTACGGTATGGGTGGAGATCTCAAATATGTGCGCGATGGTGCAGGGGAGCTACGGATAGTCGAAGTCAAGAAGACAGGAACTGCCGCCACTTCGCCAGCGACGTTGACTCAAGATGAAGGATACAAGAAGGTCGTCAGTAACACACGGGGTGATGTGATCAGAGCCGACGCAAAAGAGGGTGAGGAGAAGCCAAGTTCGATCTTGTCGAAATTTGCTCCTCCGCCAAAGGTCGAAATGAAGGAGGTCGTGCGAGTCAGTGGAACCAAGATCGTAGGAGCGAATGCCATTGGCGGTACCGGCATTGAGTATGTCAAAGGGCATCAAGGAGTGGCCGTGTTGAAGGTCAAAGAGGGACTTTGGGAGCAGAGACGAGGGCACAAGGTCGATGGTGGTGAGAGGAGAAGGGCAGAAGTGAGATCGAAGAGAGCTGCAGCCGAGCGGAAGAACGCACGGTAACCACAATCCATCGCATGAATGATCTCCGAATGCGCCCCACGTTGCGTTCTGGAGGGTGGACATGTCAAGCTGGTCAAATGTGACGACCGCTGCTACGAACACAGCACCCTGGTCAATGCCAAGACAAATGCATGTGACAGCAGAACAACACCACATCCCGGCGCACAACGTCCGTGAGTGGCATTCCAACGTGAAAACTACGGGGCATCAGAAGAGACATCCGTCTCGTGTACAATAGAGCGCAACAGCCAACCCGCAATCAAACATCACTCAGAGCTGTTGGGTATTGCGACAGCATCATATGGAGAGCCATGCACTTACAGCTTCAATCAGCGAGATTCACTTTACCAAATGCCAGCTCTATTGCAATGACCACAGCTATCAATTTACCACCCGAATCTAGGCCATTCCGACCAACACCCCGCACCACCAGCAAGCACCATCAGAGGCTATGACGAAAGTGTTCAAACGCTATCATGCTCAAGCTCATAATAAATAAAGAAACTACATTTCAATCCATCAAGGTACCTGCAACTCCCTTCCCCAAGCCTCGCAGCCTTATATCCTCCGCTCCAACATGTCCAAAACAGAATACACAATCCCCTGCAAAGGCATAGTAGCCTACTCCTCTCACTCTTGGAAACTCGAATCCCTCCTAACCCGCGAACCCCACTCCGATGAATTCCTCGTAGAAATGATCGCAACAGGAATCTGCCACACGGATATCGCAGGCTACGGTGGAATATATCCTAGAGTTTTAGGACACGAAGGTGCCGGCCGAATCCTTAAACTCGGCCATAAATCCCAAGAATCAAACTACGAAGTCGGAGATTTGGTTATTTTATCTGCTGCAGCTTGTCTTAAATGTCTATACTGTAGGACTGGGCATCCGGCTTATTGTGTTGAACATGCGGCGCTGACTTCGGGGGCTAATGAACCCAACTTTCTTATTCAAAACACCGACGACAAGGTAATTGGAGGAGGGTTTTTTGGGCAAAGTTCCTTCGCTAGCCCCGTGCCTGTGAAGGTATCTTGTGCTGCGAATGTTACGAAAACGATCCGTAGCGCGGATGAGCTGAAGCTGTATGCGCCACTGGGATGTGGGATTATGACTGGAGCTGGAGCGATTACACATGTGGGTAAACCAAACAAAGAAGATGTTGTTGCGATCATAGGATTAGGAGGGGTTGGGTTGGCGGGGATTGCAGCGGCGAAGTTTTTGGGAGTGAAGACGATTATTGCGGTTGATATGGTTCCCTCTCGCATCTCCCTCGCCAAAGAACTCGGCGCTACTATCACATTAAACAGCTCTCCAGATCAGCTGGGAGAGACATCTATGGTGGATGCGATCAGGGAACTTACGCCTGAAGGTCTCGGCTGCAGCCACATCCTCGATACAACACCCTCAGTCAAAGTTCTGGAGATGTGTCTAGAATCTTTACAGAAAAATGGGCAAGTATTACAAGTTGGGGTTAAACCTGTGGGGGCGAAATTGGAATTGGATTGTTTGGGACATATGGTTAATGGGAGGCAGTTGAAGGGTGTGATTGAGGGGGATAGGGATCCGGCTGAGGCGCTGCCGGAGTTGGTCAATTGGTGTAAGGAGGGTGTTTTGCCGATTGAGAAGTTGGTCAAAGAGTTTAGGGTGGAGGAGTTTGAGGAGGCGGTTAAGAGGATGGAGGATGGGAGTGTTGTTAAGAGTGTTTTGGTTTGGTAGGATGACGGGGGAGGATATGCGAGATTACAGCTTTTGTTGGTCATTATCTTGCTGTCCAGTGGTACAGATATCTGAATGGGCTCAACTCATGGCTCGAGGCCGCGAAGGATAGATGTCCTCAGTGTCCACGGTCCTTGACCGCCCAGTTCGCAACCAAGGGTTTCAAAGCTGCCAGCGTGCACAGACAAGAGCCAGTGCGTTCCCGTCTCATCTATGGCAAAATTGTATTCGAACTTGATGACTGCCCTGGAGTGCGAACCGATAACGAGCTAAGCTCGTTTCTCTGTTGGTGTCTTAAGATAAGGTATAATCTCTTCGATTGCTAATGGGAGTGGAACCATGAAGGCGGCGACCTTCCGTGCTTTTAACGAAATTCTCGAGTTCCCTGAGTGTAGCACCACTATGCAGCATAGCAGAGCTCTCTCCTTTCCCAGATCTGCTAGACACATGCGTGTAGCGTGAAGATGTTCCGTAGTGCGATAGAGTGGCCTCGCGCATCTCTGATGCAGCTTCCAGGAACAGCTCCCTCTCCTGCATCAGCCTGTGATTTGATTCCATCGCCGTAAGCTGGCGAGCGACTTGATCATTAACTTCGCACCGTTGGGCAAAGCTCAAATCGAAGATATCGAGAACAAAATCCAGGCGGCCGACTCGTACGAATGCCTCTTGTGATGCAAGAAACATACATCGGACGGCAACATCAGTGGCGAGGTGTGACACCGATTTGGAATAGTCAGGATAGATTGGTGGCAGAACAGTGTCTTTCTCTACAACACTGAGCAGCGCATATACATGATCGCGTTTGTCAGCGCAACGCCAATCCCTGTAGTCATACAGAGCAGTTTCCAAGGTAAGGAGTCGACTTGTCTTCTTGAGGAGTGTCCAATGATCCACGAGACGTGACAAAGGTGTTCTTTTGGTCGCGTCACCAGAAGATGCAAACCAGGTCATGATTATCGCCCAAGGAATTGCAAGCTTGCCACAAAAGACAAGAATACTCTCAGCATTGAACAACTCTTGGACGATCCATAGTCGAGACCAATATGCTTGCTGAGCCAATCGTTCACATGCGGCCTCATGCTCTTGCGGTGTTGAACGTGCCATGTTTAGAACTATTCTACCAATTGCATGGACCTCGAGAGAAGTCCCAATGCAAGCCGCGACGTATTGTGCCTGTTTGTATATCTGGCCCATCATCTGAACTTGCGAGCTCTTCTCATCCAGATTGTCTTGATCGATGCAGATCGAGTCGATCCACAAATGAAGAGAACTATTGTGACGCCGAAGTTGCCAAAGAGCATCATAACAGTTCTGATTGACCAGGAGCGTATATCCATTGATTTTGATCGGCCGCTTTGGTTCAGGCTGCCCCCATGTGTATGAGATAGCGACGTAAGATGGAGCGCTCTCAAACGTAGTTACCCCGAGCATACACTGTAAGTCCTCTTCATCCGAGCCAGGCAGTGTCTGAAGAAGACGGATCTGACTTGTTCGATCTCGTAATGTAGGTCGTTCGAAATGTATATTGCTTTGAGGTAGATCGGTAACAGACATATTGCTGCTTTTGTACATAGAAACAGCAGGTAGTGGTGCTTAAGTAGGACAATGAAGGAGTCGGTCGTACATGGCTGAGCTTTCATGCTGTGCGACCTTTTGCGCTGCTAAGCCACCTCCAGGCGCTTATACAGACGACTTGAACAAGGCTTTCAGGATTCGCATTAGGCAACTTAGCCTGAGCTCAGAGCTCTGCACTCTACGATGAAGCAAAAGAATAATTGTGTTCCGTGAAATTGAATTTTCTGATAAACCTAAGCTGTCGTCTGGTAATTGTGATCAGTCTCCCTCGGAGATCGCCTCCACATCAGTGGATATCGACAGCAATCTTGCTGGTCATGAACTTCTTAATGTTCGGCAGGAACAAGCAGCAAATACAGCTGATCACGCCGAATGGAATGGTTGTGTACCACACATACTTCAAGCTTTCTGCATAAGCCCACTGGCTTGCATACTGTGTCGCAGATATCATCGCAGCTGTTGCACCAGGTACAGCAGCAGCAGCTCCTGGTACTTGAGAAGCGTAAGCCTGGAGCAGTCCAACGGTCACCTCTTGAGATGCCCCAGCTCCAGCAGCAGCCGCTCCGACCAGGTTGACGAGGTTGGTCTTGAACTGGTTGAGGAAGACGTTGAAGTAGATTGCTGTTCCGATCGAACCTCCGAGGAATCGCACGGAGAGCGAAAGAGCACCGACTGTGCCAACGTACTCGTCTGGAGCCGCGTAGAAGGCTAGAGTCAGAGCTGGCACAACGAGAGCCCCGTTGCCGAAAGCTGCGAAAGTAGCCATTGTGATAGTGAAAGCAGGGTTATTCGGGTTTGAGAGGACGAGAGCTCCAGTGAATGCTGTCATCATGGCTGCCATGAGGAAGAACATCGTCCGAACATGGCCGCGAGTGTAAGACATCAGGAAGGATATGATGCAGGCTCCTCCAAGAATAGCCCATGGGTAGCACAGACCTCGAATGCCGATGGTGATGGCATCTGTGTAGTAGACATATTGCAGAACGATTGGAAAGAACCCGAGGATGGAGTAGAATTCCATGCCGGCGATGAAGACAATCGCATAGGCGAGCGCTACAACGCGTTGGCCTTTGAAGATCTTACCGGGAACCATCGGATACTGATGCGGGCCCCAAATCTCCCACGCTGGGAAGGCAAAGAATGTCATCAGGCCTCCAATGATGAGTGGTCCAAGAGCATGTCCACTGGTCCAGTCATACTGGTATCCACCCGCCTGCAAGCCGACTAGGAAAAGGGTGATTCCGACAATGGACAGGAACGCACCGACCCAATCGATGCGCTTGAGGATTTCTGCATTGGAAAGACCATCATGCATGTGTCGTGGTGGTGGGTGATAGCAGAAGAAGAGTCCGACCATGCCGATGAAATTCCATAGACCAGTGATCAGGAAGCACCATCTCCATGTGCTGGAGCGAGTGATCAATACACTGTAAAGGAGCTGTGGCATGAATGGGACGATGGAGAATGTCACAAGCGAAAGTGTGACTCCACGCCATTTCGATGGCGTGATTTCGGCGACGCTGCAGAATGTTAGTCCATTTTATGACTACATGAGTTTGATGGCTCAGAGGCTTACCCTGCCAGTGCCACAAGTTCGCAGATACCCGCACCAATGCCTCCAATAGCTTGAGCAGCCACAGCCTGTCCAAGACTGTGAGCAGTCGCCTGCACGGCGCTCGCAATGATGAGCAATAGCGTGCCTCCCAAGCAAAGCCATCGGCGTCCTAGTAGATCGGTGATGTATCCTACGAAAGGACAAACGGCCGCGACCGCAAGAGTGTTTGCAGTCAACATCCAGTTGCCCAGTTTGGTACCAATGCTTTCCGAGATTGGAAGAAGATTCGAGCTCACGAAGTAGAGGATGATTTGAGAGCCGACGTAGACGAGACACAGGGAGAAAATCGCAACGCATCGCTTGAATGTCCATGGTACATTTTCTCCGTCGACTTCGTGGGCTGCAAAACCCTCGTGAGCTTTCTCGACGTCGCTGTGGTACTCATTGTGGTTGGAGTCGTGTTGCATTTCCTTCTCATTCGGTGGAGTGGGAGTCGACTCCCGATCAACAGCCATGTTGGGCGGTCTAACTGATACAGCAAAGAGTTGGTTGAAGGAGATGTGAAGAAGTTGACAAACCTCGAGCTCTTCAGAGCGATCGTCTCTGTTATGTGCATCCAAAGAGCCGCTGCCACACGGCAATCGCTGATCTCTCCATCTACAGCACCTTAGCCTCGCGTGCCGCGCACGCGCAACGTTTGAAGTCTGATTTAGGCGTGTGGTAAGATTTCAGCAAAGCTTAGTTCGATCCGATGCTGCCACAACAGCCACGAAAGCGTAGGAGACCAATTGCAAGTCGTGCGTCAAAGCTGAAGGACGCCGCGTCCAATCCTGATTGACGGCAAAGCACGAAAGAGTGCTGGCTTTGAGAGGAGATTTGTTCCTCCCCACAACTTCCCCAGAGTCCGCATTTTTGTATCCACGTGAGGATCGCCTCGACGCCATCGAAGTCAAAGACTGGCTATAGCTGTCGTAGATAGTGGTGCGGCGTCCGCTTGGAGGAATACTTCGAAATGTCTTCCCAAGTCGCGATTCGTGCCAGGCAAATCCGGAACTATCGTTCGCAGCGTATGCAGCAATCGACATTCTCCAACACACCAGCGTGCGTGAGTGTGATACTGATTGGCAGGCTATAAGATGTGCATTCTGATCGCCGTCATTCAGGATGAGCTCTAGAAGCTGCGTAGCCCCGCGGTGTGCTGAAGTCGCTGGTTTGATGGCATTCTCGGTAAATGCGGTACAAACGGCTTAGGTCAGGTGGCCATCGACACACTCGACTTTCACTCCAAAAGTCGCCGTTCTAGGCCAAGCGCATGAATCTCATCTACACTAGCCGTACAGATGGTTCCTGGGTGTCTTCCGGGGCTCGCAAAAACGAGATCGGGGTCTCAACGGGCCACGTGTGCAGAGATGAGCTAGGCCCTACTGCTTGCGAAGGATCTCTGAGTATCATCCTCCGGGTTCAAGAGATGACCACTGAAGAATTTGAGAAGGCGAAGAAATGGATACTTCCAGGAAAAGTTGGCCAGTATCTGCTCGAAACTCCCGGTAGCAGGCGTGAGTTCGAATCCTGTGACAGCTTGGATAGTGGGTTGGCCGTCTGAATCTCAGCGCTGCCCGGTATTGACGAGACTTTCCAACTTCAGATGGTTTGACAGCACGATAAAGGCTGGTGAGTTGTTGCCGGCTGAGATTACTAGTTGTTGATGCTCGAGCTTTGGAGAACGTCGTTCGAGCCTGCCAAGGTGTATCCTTGCTCGGTGGAGCTGCTGACTAACTCGTTGTTTTGATTTGATTCGATTCGATTTCATTTCTCCATTCACTCAACCCTGGTGTGCGTGCCCCTGTCACTTGATCAAGAGCAAAGCTCTCCGCCCATCTGTGGTGAACAACGATTACACTCCCCAATTCATCTAAGCACTGAAGATGGCACTTGCGAGCGCAGTCGTCAAGTCGCGATGCGAGTCAAACCTTCATCGCCGGCTCGGGGAGTGTAAGCCTTGCAGGCAAGACTGAAGAAAGGCCTGGGACCTACATGTGATGGTGAGAAGATGAGAAGACTAAGATGATCGCACAATCCGCCTGCGTCAAGCAAGTCATACAGAAGTCGAGCCACGGCAGGGATGTCCGACACCTTTCGACATGCACGCATGATGGTAACAGGACGGAACACAACTGATTTGTGTGACGGTCGCACAGGTCTGACCTCCCATCAGCTCATGAATTTTCCAGAATGTAGCACTCCTGACCTCGATTAGCCAAACAATCATGAGATCAGGGAAAGAGCCGCAGCAGTACGTGCTGTTGGTGTTCGCGCTTCTCCTCGCCGTGGTATCTGCAAGATACATGATTCAGGATGACTATTTTGAGCTCGACGAATATGGCGCGTTCTTCGACAAGTTTCGCTTCTGGGAAGACGAAGATCCTACCGAAGGCTTTGTTCTCTACAAAGACTATGGAGCCTGTGTCGAAGCAGGACTGGTCAGCAACACGTCGGCCAGCGTAATCATGAAAGCCAATAGCGACGCCATTGCGCCATTTGGGAGACCAAGTGTCCGGATCGAGAGCAAGAAGACGTATGATCGTGGTCTCATCGTGATCGATCTAGACCACATGCCAGGAAGTATCTGTGGAGCATGGTCAGCCATCAGCTACGAGTATGCTCGCAACAGTCTACTAATTCCGTTCATACAGGCCAGCATTCTGGACATACGGCCCCTCTTGGCCCAACGATGGCGAGATTGACATCATGGAGGGCATCAACGAGTTTCGCGCAAATCGCATGTCACTTCATACCGGTCCAGGCTGTTATCTCACAAACCGCACAGCCACAACTTCACTTTACTCTGGAGACATTCTTTACACCCGCTGCGTAGCCGATAACGCCAGCAATACCGGTTGCTCCATTGGCTCTCTTGACCTGACAACTTACGGAGACGGCTTCAATGCTATCGGAGGTGGCGTCTATGCCACCGAATGGACTACCAGTCACATTGCTATCTGGTTCTTCCCTCGATGCTCGATTCGAGAAGACATCTACGGTCCGCTCGGCAAATTCCCGGATCCGAACACTTGGGGTCTGCCATTGAGCCGATTCGATCTCATGTGTGATATTGGAAAGCATTTCAAGAATCACTCCATTGTCTTCGACATCACGTTCTGTGGTGGCTGGGCGGGAGGCAAACAGTGGAACACGAGCATTCCGGTCAACAGTACTTGGCCTCCGTCGTACGATAATCTGAACACTAGCTGTGCAGCTAAGACCGGCTGCACTTGTGAGCATTGGGTACGAGACCATCCGGAGGCATTCAAGGAGGCGTATTGGAGTGTGAATGCCTTGAAGGTGTATCAGGAGGACGAAGATTGTTAGGATGAAAAGAGGCAGACACTGGGAGAGATTGAGCAAACACCGGGGAGCTATGACGCCTGATATATTTTGAGCTTACAGAGATCAGTCGTGTCAGGCTCTCTCTTTGTGCTGATTCCCATGAACACTTAATTCCATAGCAAGGTCTCCCGGAGTCTGGAACTTGGACGTCCTTCCAACGGCCCATTCTTTGATCTCATTGAAGTTCCGGCACTGTCGCGTGACATTGAACTGAGCGGCGAAATCTTGACTTTCGTCAATCCAACGAGTGGTCATAACTCCGACATCTGCATGGCACATCAAGGACTGGAGGAGATAGCTAAAACAATGGCTGCCGTGAGCTGGACTTCCTTCAAATCCATGAGGCTTCGGCTCGTCAGGACCGCGAAAGAAGGCTTGTCGTATGGAATCCTGCGCATCTCAGCACTGCAAGTTTGTCTCGACTACCGCATGAGACTCACCAGGCAGTGTATTTGATGAAAGACCTCGAGCAAGACCGCATAGCCCTCTTGCGGCCCGTATAACTCGGCCGATGTCCTATGTCCTGGTAGACGCTCTGCCTCCGAGCGTGTTATAGCTGTGACATGGTCGTAGCGAACCGCCCGCCAGGCTTCATCCACATCGGGGTTGCTTTGCGCATAGACATCATATGCCCTGCCGTCAATCGCGCTTGTATAGGTCTCTACAGCCACAAGTCAGCCTTAGCGCGCATAGTTGCGTCTGGAAAGATTGCGGAAAGCTACCACTCACTCTCTGCCCAAGTTATAGGAGCGCCAAGAATATTGTCTGGAAGGCGAAGGCACATCAGAACTTTTTCTCGGCCCAAGAGTTGACATATTGACCTCTATCACCTTGACACGTCGCATTCGACGCATATCCAGTAGATGCCCACAGCAGGATCACAGCAGTCAGCAACGTCCAGGGAAACAGCACACTCCACGAGACTCTACGCCATAGTGGGACTGGAGGCTCAATCCAGTGTATGTCTAAGTCATAGTCTTTGATATCCATTTCCTTTTGCAAATTCGGGTCTTGGTAGGGGCCTGCGTTGGCCATATCGCGCCTGCACTACGCCGTGGTTCTGTACAGAACGGACAGAGAAGGTTACATAGAAGACAAGACAGAGGTTTTCACATGAGTGGCGCAAACGGCGGCTGATGTTCGAAGAACGTCGGCGATACATGTCGGTCAACACGAGATAGTTGGGACTGCGAAAGGACGTGCAAAAGCTTGATGGTCACCATACATGCGCATCGGACAATTTCCAGGGAATGTAGGGCCACCGAGGACTATCGATGCAGCTAAGTACCGAATGATCCGGTCACTCGACAATATGCTTCTCGTCATACCTTACATGCACCTACAGAAGAACGTTGATTGGTCGATTCGCAGTCAACAGGACCTTGCTCCGGTGAGCTGACCTGTAGGCCCTTGGTTGTTTGAACCCTGCCTTCAGGTGTACTGTGATGCGCGAATTGTCGTGCTAACTCCGTGGATCAGCCGAACATGCATAACTATATAGGACAAGCTAATTATTTGTTGTAGATAGCTCGATATCGGTATTCATCGAGTCGCTAACTCCTAGAACAATCGGAAGACAAGATGCGTGTCGGCTAATTGACAGGGTTAGCACGACATTTCGTACATCACAATAGCTGCATCGCGTGGCAGGCACGGAATATTCAGACTCAAAAAAATTTATTCATCTACAACACCCCCTTTCACTCATCGTCCACGTCACTATGAAGCATCAGCATCCAACAGCATCTCCGGCACCGGTACCGCATTCTCTGGGACTGCAGTCCAGTTCCAGAAGCCCTTCCATATATGCCTCTCTACCCAGGCCTCGATAGCTGCGTAGTCTTTGCAAACATGCTGACCGTGCAGTCCATAGTCGTCTAGAGTGTCGGTGGTTCCTAACATTATATCTGCATTGCATTTCAATGACTGCCACAGGTAGTTGAGACAATGCAGGGTATGTCCATCGTGAGGATGTGTCTCATTTCCTAATAGTCGCTGGCGAATCTTGTACTGCAGCACGGATCAGCAACCAGGAGACGACTACAAGTGATGGCTGGGCATTTGGGACCTACCAAGCAGTGGAGTGAATGGAAGATATCTAGTTGATATACCATCTCGCCAGGTGAATCTGGGGTGACGGCTGATCGTGGCAAGCCCAGCGTATCTATCTCCGTTTGGGACAGTGAGATGATGGCTGTCGCTGTGATTCAAATACTCAGCTTAATGATTGATTGGTTGACAGTACTAATCTAGTATACTGACGTGGCTGCATATGCTTCCAGAAATCATCAGCAAACTTGCTGTCTTCGCTGTACTTGTTGTCGTTCAGAAAGGTCTTAGTAGTATTGAATTTGTTCAGATCAAAGACTATGTTTAGCGTAAGCTTCTTTAGAGGCAGAAAGTCGATCGTCTTAAATGCTCACATCCATCTAATTGAGCACCTGCCCTGTTCGAGGCTGCGTGTTGGTCCAGTGCCTTAGAATCCCATACCAGGAAAGCGGCTATGTGGAACAACTCAATCACAAGCACGATGGCTGTGAGCTGAGCCCAGCTGTTGATAATACCATTGCGTCCAGAGTGGATGTTCCCTTGCTTCTCCTCGTTCTGTTGCAACAAAGCGATATACACTTGATCTGATTTCCCCATTACACAGGATAGACTTCGATCACTTCGGGGGTTGTTTGAGAAGTGGCCAGCAAGCACCCAAGGAAGATAATCATCTGGGCATTGACTTCTCCCCGACTGAGATCGTTTGATTTTCCTGAGAGCGGTGACTGTACGGGCTGATGTCGGCCACCTTGATCGCACAAAGCGAGCCTGGATCAGCTGTACGTTGTCAACCGCATCCATATACAGCTTTACTATCCATGCTAGCTGGAACATCCCACGACACAAGCTCGCTAGACGAGGTCCCCTGCTACGCAGTCAAATCTAAGTTTTATTGCCGCACATTTGCTGTGCCGCAGATCTACCTCTACGTGTATGCTTGAATCCTACGCCGTACCCAGTCGATCAAAAAACTCTAACTGGCGTCACTCCGAGAGGTTGATGGCGGAAGTGTCCTTTGGAGATTGTAGCGGGCGTCTGTACATTCGAGAGTACTTCGTGACTACCTCTGAATTTACCAATTCTATAATGCGATATTTTGTGGCCAGTTGTACGCCTCTGTTCCTATGTAGCCGTTCCCACTGACACGACGTGTGGGAACAATTCCCATCTTCATCGTACTAACGCCTATGTACATGCTCATGTATTGCTGGGCTGTGATCTTCACTCCCTCCTATGATGCTTCCTCTACCGTCCGGGAAGGCAAGTCCTACACGGTCACAAGCTGTTTCCAAGAAGAGCTTCAAGTGATGTCGTTACATACCGTGTAGTGGGTGCTGTAAGTGCATCATTGTCTCCTCTGGTATTGCGCGTTTTGCTGCCCAAGCGTCAAGAACTTCCCAGTCAACACACTTATGCTCGTTGGAGAAGTCAGCACGAGGCATTGTCTCTGCTTCAGACCATTGCAGCGTGAATAGAGCCACGTCCGCATGGCAAAGAATTGCCTGGCGGAGTACGTCGATACAATGATATTGAAGGAGATCAGCCTTTGATGCAGCGTGCACTCGTCACTCTGCACATACCTGTGTGTAGCCTGTGTATCCTAGCTTCTTCGCTAGTCTGATTGGGAAAGTAATGGTCAAGCCAAGTGTACTGGCGAAGTCTTTTCAAGCAGTGTAGCTCATGGTAGACACTAAGTCCAGCAATGTACATGCCCGGTCTGTCTGGGACTCCGATAGAGGAGACGCCAATTCGGTCGAGGTCAGAAGCTGGCACCGCAATGTTCATATCTGATGGAAGAAGAGTCAGTATTCAACTGCGTTTACAGCCGTATGATAGAAGACAAGAGCCCACTCTGCAATAGATCGCGCCATGCTATATCAGTCTCTGGAGTAGGTTCTCCGATGTATTCACTTTCAATGACAAGTTCAGCATCGAACCGCTGCTTGCGATATCGTACTTGACCCTGTGCAGGAGCTGTATTTCTTTGATCAGAGCATAAATTTAAAGCACGTTGAGTTTATCTTACAGTAGACCAAGCCGCGGCCATGATTGTTGTAATGGGTCCACAGGAAGGTGGTGGTCGTGAATAGGCCGAGAAAGATAGATTGTACAAGTAGAAACAAGCAGATGCCTTTGCAGCGGAACCAGGGAGTCTCGAAGCGATAGTACTGCGATGTCTTACGCATCGGACGCAGAAGCAATCTCTCAATTGCTTTTTCGTCATCGTTGTTGGAAAGTAGAGGAGCAGCCTCTACATGGTCGTCAGTGTCCATCGTTTTCATCTTGATCAAAGAACTGATAATCATGTAGGGGCGGTCGAGGATAATGGTACTGGAAGAGCTGGAGTTTCGTATTGGGGGCAGCACGATCCGTCGATAGCCTTGCTGCTACGATGGCAAGCCTAGAGGTTGATCTAGCCGGATTAAGCATGGTGTGATACTTATGCATGGGCAGTACCAAGCTGCTCAAATCATGTCCATGACGAATCGAAATAGTTGTGGCTATCGCCGTCTGCGTGGAGAAGTTGTTCGAGCCGGAGCTCAAGTGATAGCAACGGCGGATTCGCGGCTTGCATGGGAGCGCATATCTGACCGAGACGCCGAGGATCTTTGCGCCTTAAACGAGTTATCGAAAAGGCTGCTTTCTGTATTTTCAGCTTGATTCTCTGCAAATGCGTTGTTCGTTTCATGCAGCTTCGTGCCATTTGTCCTCCTGCCGATAAACTACAACGAGTCTGGTCAGAAGCGACAATGACGGACGATCTTGAGACCAAGCTGTTGGCAGGAAATAGAGTAGATGCGGGTAGTCTCGATGAACAAGATGCGCCAACGAACCAACAGCACTACCGATCACTTGACTGGGGATGGCTGAGCTTCAAACGTACCAGATGGCTGTTTGTGTTGATGGTTTCGAGCACCATAACATTACTCGCAATCGTCGTCGGCCTTGTGTTATACGTTCAAGCTTTGCATCTATCCACCGGACTATGCTCTTCGCATAGAGAATTGGAGGGACTAGACGCAAGTCAGGCAGACATTGCATTCTTTGGGAAGAATCTGCCATACATGTCGCTCGATCATAAGTATGACCAGCTTTGGGATCCCGAGCTCTTTCATAACAATGCTGTGGTTGACTTGCCGGAACAAAATGGTCTCAAACATGTCGGGGTGATTGCTATGTAAGTCTAAACATACTTACACGTGCCAGCAAATGCTAACAGGCAGTGAAAAGGTTTCACCAACTGCATTGTCTTTCTTCCATCAGGAAAGCTCTGCAGAAAGCAAGGGAAGGCGAAGACATTGGCATTGATCAGAGAGATGATCATCACTGGCCACACTGCTTCGACTACCTCCGTTCAGGGATTCTGTGCGGAGCAGAGGACACGATTGAGCTCCCCGAGAAGGGATTCAACAACGAAGGGCAACACCCTATCAGCGGAGCCTGGGACCTGCGGACATGCAGCAACGCGCGGGCGCTTTATGACATGCGAGCACGCTATGGGCGCATGGACAAGCCGCCGCAATATAGTCCAGTGAACCAGACGCGGGGGGAGAGGTAGACCTGGGACACAAAATATCACGATTAATCATCCGCAAGCCCGTAGGAGGTAGGGATGAATCACGACACCGCAATAGTGATTGGTGAGCTAGTTTCAATCGTTGAGCATCTCTTGCCGAACGCAACCTTCGAGAGGTATTCGGCCTAAGAAAGCTTCTGCCTGCTTCTTTCTGGCTTGTGATGGCGTATTGCAGCTGATCTGTGCCTGGACGAGAGTGCTGTACATCGTTGGCGCTTGATGTGCGTGCAGTTCAAGGAAGGTTCAGTGCGGTGTGGAGACCGGCAACGTGCCGACCAGAGCTCATGTACGAATCAACCCAATATACACCACCTCCGGGTATATTCGCCACTTGCAGGTTGACACCTTGTCGAGACAGCACAAGACAGGCCTCCAAGCGCGTGCATGACTCCCCTACGAACTTAGGAAAAGCAACTTTATTTGGCCAAGCCGGCAAGCCAACCCAACCACAAAGATCCCTGGTCGCAGTGGGTCTGCAGGAGCGTGTACGGCTGGTGCTATCATTCGGTCTCTATGCCTCGCATGATCATACGAACGGTAGAACACTCTGAGCGAATTTTGTCGTGACTGGCGAGATACATTCAAGGTTTGAAAGACAGGTGCGAACGAGTTGTTCGCGGCATCCGACGAGCCAACAATCTTGCTCTGTTGCAGACCAGATTCCTTGTCTCCTGTGCGAACAAATCACTCAGCTCGACAGTGTAGCTCCTGCACAAGTGCCAGTATGTACTCCCGCACTACCGAATCGCTTCAGTGATAGCTTGTAGAGCTGGCGAGTCTTCGTGCCGCGATTGTTTACAAGCTACCATGTGGACAGAAAGGCACACCATGAGCACGCCGCGTTGAACATGCCTGATTGCAAAGTAGAGGGGTTGCAGTCATGCGGTCGCCTACTTCTTGAAATTGAATGGCCGACAATCTGGAGAGTAGTCCATCAGATTATAAGTAGGCCCTCTGGAGTCCCTTTTCCAGAAGTCACATCATTCCAGTATCGACTCTCAAGCAGACCTGAAGGCTACAAGTCCCACATATCTTGCCTCGAACAAGGTCCATCATGCAGTTCAAAGCCATCCTCGCTCTGGCCTTCGCCATTGGTGCTATTGCCAGCCCTACCAACGGTATGTTGCGTTGTCCGCTAAATTCATCGTGTACAGAATTGACGAGCGAGCAGCTGGACTGTTGGAAAGTCGCGAGGCACTCATCGAAGCAATCAAGGATTTGACTAGTCGGTCCGAGGTTATCGAGAGTGTCCAAGGCTGCAAGAAGCTGAAAGTTCGAGATGCAGATGCATACTATCAGACCGGCTGTTAATTGATGACAATCGAGGCCGTGGGTTTTGAGTTTCGGGACAGCTTTGGCGAGCAAGCTAGGGAATTGTAAAGATGGAGGATTTTGGCCGCAATTTCCTGTCGTTACATTCGTAGACCTTGTATACATTTGATGCATCGTTGCTGTGCCTCAAACATAAGAAGCCTCGGTCTCCTGCAATCATTCTAGATTTCTTTCAACTCGTCCAGCGGTGATCGAACTCACATGATGAAGGTCCTGAGTACATGTGTCCTGGTGGTGGCCCTCCAATTCCTGGTCCGAGTAACTTGTGTTGCAGAGAAAGTACCCAGGAAGCATTCAGCAGGTACTAGTAGGTGCAGATATGCGGTATGAAGAGCGGAGAGTCATTTGCTCAGACGAATAGACTGATCAGATTAAACAGTGCGAAGTTCTTGCAACTCGTGTCGGTAAAGTCCGAAAGGGCAAGGAAGCCATGTTGAATCTCTGGTCTAACTTTCAAGCTGAGGTCTCCTCAGCATGTCGAGTCTTACCACGCAGCGCGCACGAGGTGGCCGAGGTTTTGAACGTACTTCGCACCCATCATTGTCAGTTCGCAGTTCTAGCAGGAGGCACGTCCCCTTTCAAGGGCGATTCCAACATTGAAGGAGGCGTAACAATAGACCTCAGTGGACTAAGAAAGCTGGTTGTCAATCGAGATCATGATGGGTCCCCGTTTGTGGTGACTGAAGCTGGAAACCGATGGGCAGATGTATATGCGGCTCTGCACCCCCATCAGCTGTCTGCCGTGGGGACTCGCAATAGTCTGACTAGTGTGGTCGGTTCCATCCTTGGAGGTAAGTGAAGCCGTGTACCATTGTAGGCCGAATCTTGTCTGATCATCATCCGACCAGGAGGAATTTCTTTCTTTTCGGAACACCATGGCTGGGCTTGCGATAATGTTCTTGAATTCGAGGTTGTGCTCGCCAACAGTACCATCGTCACTGCGAACGAAATTCATAATACCGACTTATTCTGGGCCCTCAAAGGTGGAGGCAACAACTTTGGAATCGTGACACAGGTCACCATCGAGGCCTTCAAGGTCCCGCCGACATGGTACACGTTCCAGAGATTCGACATCAGTTGCCAGCATCTAGTGTTCGATCGATTGTGTACGCACACGTCCAGTATACCGAGCGAGATCTGGCAGATCGCGGTCACCCTCCAATGGCATGTACCAACTGGGCAGTTCGTAATTACCGAACGCATAGTGGCCTCGGAGCTACCAAAACTTCCAGAGAGTCTGGACGAGGTCTCTGCGAGTGGAACATCACAGAGCTATCCCGTGCTTCAAACAGATGCTTATCAGAGGTCAGTCCTTGGTATGGCGCAAAAGATGGATGGCATGAATGAGTTCGGATATTACAACTTCTTCGGCTCGATGACAATCTCCAATAATGCAAGCCTTTTCGGAGTGCTGGCCGAAGTCTTCAAGACCGAAGTCGAGGCGATCAAAGATGCAGAGGGTCTCCAAATTTACATTGTGTATAATCCCTTGACTTTCAACGCCTTGGGTAAGATGCGCAAGCATGGGGGCAATGCACTTGGACTATCGCCAGAAGATGGTCCTCTTGTCAGTGAGTCTAGCTCTGCCACGAAACATGACTGAGTACTGATATGACCACTTCATCGCTAGTTGTGAACATCAACCTTCACTGGAGCAATGCTCGCGACAACAAGCGGATGCGCCAATCCATGCAATTGTTGCTTCGCAGATTTCGTGATGCAGCCAAGCATCTGAACATGCTGCATCCATACATTTTCCAGAACCATGCCTTCGAGGAGCAGCAAGTGTTTGAAGGATATGGCGAAGCGAATCTCAAGAAGCTGAGAGCTATCAGCAAAGAGGTAGATCCAGATGCGGTGTTCCAAGTATTGCAGCCGGGCTACTTCAAACTGTTGCCGAAAGAGATCACGCCATTGGCTGCGAAGGCAGAACTTTGAAAGGAAGACCCCATTGGTTTAGCCTCGAAACACTATCCGAGCTTAATGGAATGATAAGGCATTTCATGTGCCGGGGTACCTGTAGCCTGCCAGTCGTGCATCTTTTTCAGTTCTCATCCCCAGCTCTGGAGGAAGATCGAATTTTATATCTCCATTACTGCATACCGTCAAAGGGTCTGCCACTGAGATCATACACTCAGTGTAATCGAGAACAAGATGCCTCTTGATCTGAAGGAGCGCTGGGAAGCGTACACAGAGATCTCCGAGCCCTTTCGATACGCGTTTTGGTGTACGTTTTCTTGCAGAGTGACATTGTCATAGTAGCGTTCTAATATCATGAGAAAGTTGTCCTTCGAGCCTTCGGCAAGGCTCCACTGAGCAACACACTCGATCGTGGCTTCGCTACTTGGTATTCGGAACTAGGTGGGTGGATAGACACGATTTCGATCGTGGTGATACCTTCGCTGATAGAAGTTCATCATTTCAAGGCCATCATTTCGCGTCGTTTGAAGAAGAGATGACTCCAGTACCTCGACTCGTCGGCATGGCCTCCGGAATAGTCCTCGAAATCGGTCCAGGGACAGGTAATCAACTTGCGAGAATGGCTCCGAACCAAATCACACGCATCTATGGCATTGAGCCAAACGCTTATCTCTTAGAGTCTCTGCATAACAGACTCGAGGAGTTTCCGGCTCTAGCAGAAGTTTACGTTCCTCTGCACGCAGCTCTCGAGGATGAAGATAAGCTGAGCAAGCATGGCATCATTAGCAATTCGGTCGACACGGTAGTGTGCATGCAGATACTGTGCTCCGTCAAGGATACCGAGCAGGCTGCAAAGGCCATATACCGTTTCCTGAAACCTGGTGGGCAGCTCCTCTTCTGGGAGCACCGGGCGAGCACAGATCGATTCACCAAGATGGTGCAGTGTAAGTATCCACTTAATTCGAAGTTGTAGATACGTACAATGTCCGTGAGATGACTGTGCTGAGTGCCAAAGAAGAGCACTGAAATCACGGGCTGCTGGGCCATACAATGTCCAACCCTCGCAGATATGATGATCTTATGCTGACTTCCGTGTGTCCAGGGATATGGAGCCTGATTTGGTCGCCGCTCGTGGGCAATTGTAGCCTTGCGGTCGATATTGAAGGAGCGATACTGGGCGCAGCCTCCTGGGAGGTGAAGGAACTCGGGCACGATGAGCTGGGGTACAACTTGATGCCGCGCGTTTGGGGCCGTTTGGTGAAGCCAAAGGAGAGCGTCTCATGATGCCTTCTCAGCCAGTTGATGTCTGGTAGGAGACTAGCCCGATCCGGGCAAAGAAATGCTTCTCATTCGCCAAAATGAACATAAGTCGATGAATTCGATGATCATGAAATCGAAGACTTGAATGCCCAGCAGACACAGCTGCAGCGATCTGCGATCACCTCAGCCCCGAAGAGCCAAGTCAGGTCCCTTGTGTATGGTAATACTGCCACTTCTGCCTTTCAATAGAAGGAGACTGCATCGCAAGCCGGTTCTCATGAATGTCTGCAAGCGACTACCCCAGCGTCTTGACCGTGCAGTGCGAAGCTCCCTACTTCAAGCCTGATGCTCCTTTCTGTCTGGCACTGGCCCCATACTCTTGCTCCAGTCTTTCTCGCTGCAAGTGTCGTCGCCTCTTCAGCTCTGTAAGGTGAAGTTTAAGGCCTTTTGAGGCACTTAACATATAGGTGCCTTATCGGAAATGTAGTGAATATTTGATTCAATGGCTTCGTAATCTTGCCGCCTCAGTGCGTTCAACCATTTGGATGAAGGAAAGTAAGGAATGCCCCACGTCCGTTTGTTGGGAGGAAATGAAAGGTCAGAAACGCTATGTCGCTCTATAAATTGAGAAAACTGTGGACAAATTGGCAGGGCAGGTTACACTTGCACGATGTTCGAGCCCGCCAAGGCCAAAGAGATTGGATGACTAACGGGTTCCTCGTTTTCGGCTCCTTTTCCCTCGCTCTTCCCTTCCCGCTTTACAATAAATATACAAAGCTGTTCATCAATGAGGAAACCTGACCATGTTCGAGCTGACGGGCAGAAAAAGGGCATGCAATTGATGTCCTGCTTGATGACATGCCAGTCACCAGACCAGGTTGATGTGATATGGCAGTCCTACTCTTTGCGACATCCCCAGGACTCTACATATACGAGCCTTCGCAGAAGATTAACTGAATTGCTTGAGAGGACTATCTCTGAACCATTGGTGCAGCTGTACACTCATCACCTGTCGAACATCATTGCAGTGATGTATCTAATTGCATCGAGCCGCCAACAATATGCAAGGACCTCTAAAGCGTGATGCACGTTCCGCCTGGCCCAGCTACGGACCGCAAAGCATGTTTTCCACAAGCAACAAACCTGGACTCTTGGCCTGACAGTTACCGGAAAGCGCTACTGCACGCATCTACAGACTTAACAGGGACTCAACTGGTAATTACAGCCGGCAACAACTCTACTGTACTGATGCCCTGAGATCGTCAGAAACAATTATGAGAACGTTCTGTGGCATTGGACGTGATGGCAACATTTCGCAAGTGATGAGCACATTGACACGTGCTCGATCCAGCCAGTCAGCGTTGAGAAGGCGGCCTCGAACTGCGGCGTGATGCTGCAGGTCTGCAGGATCCAGGCCTGGCAGCCTCACACCTCGAAAGCTCAGCTGAGATCTTGCGAGCCTTCTCGCATACCCGGCCTCATTTTTGGGCGTCTTCGCAACACACTCGTCTTGCGACAGTCAATCGCGCCATGGAACATGACCAACAATGGGGAATGAATATGTGGACTCATAACACGAAGGCTCATCGACCCAACAAACCACATCAATAAATACCTTATCAATGTCACGAATGGCTCTTCACGCCGCCACCGCTAGTGACGTCTCTGCTGGAGATGACCCGACTACATGTGAGCGCAGGGGCAAGATCCGGCAATGGATATCCGATATAGACTCCATCGACAACGCTGCATCACGATCCTCGGTAGCAGGGACAGAACTGAGCTCCAGCGCGTCTAGTGAGGATCCCCGGCCCACCAGGTTCATCGACGGCACGACGTATAAGGGCAGTGACTCTACCCTTTCGAAGCTTGAGCCCGATAATCTGCTTCCCGATGACGACCTGGATGATGAGGATGACTTTTTCGTAGAAGCAGCACAACAGGCACTAGAGACCGGAAGCACAGCTTTTAGATCGGCAGACTATCAAAATTCTGCTGCATATCTACGCGAAGCCTTGACCATGATCAAAGGTCTTACTGCCAAGCAACAAGCTCTTTGCGACACGTGGGAGCTGCGTCGTATGCTTAGCATATGCGTCTTTCATGTCTACGATCCGGTCGACGCAGAGGCTGCTTTATTGAGTGTGCTCGACAATGCGCCCAAGAACGCTATCCTGAGTGAAGAACAAAGACTACAGATCAGCGAGATCGCATATCTCCTCGCTCAGACATATGTCAAAGTAGGCGATCTGAACAAGGCATATCGATACTGCGAATATGCGCTCAGAGGCCGGCGACGAGTGCTGGGAAAGTCTCATGAGTATAGTTATGAGTCGTTGGCTCTCATGGCGCGCGTCCTGGAATTGCAGGGGAATCATCTACGCGCACAATTCTTCACAGATATGATACCAGAAGGCGAACGACAGACGTATGTGCCTCGCTTCGAAAGCTTAAGATCATCCGAACTGCCAATCAGTGCAAGTCAGCCAGCTGCTGGAGATGACGCTACGCCACTCGAACAGTCGCTGAACACTGCAGTGCAAGAAGTATCCTCGGCTGGGATTGCAAGGCCAACGTCGAGCAGGTCCCGCGCTGTCAGCGCACTCAGTGGTGCAGACAGTATCATAGCCAGGAACACCGGTGATGCTGTCAGCCCACCAACCAGTCCAGAGCCGCATATACCGGACCGCAGCGCCCGAAGACCTATCGTGAGCTCAGAAATCGGAACCTCTCCAAGTCGGTCTCAGGATCAAGATCAGTTGCTTCCCAACGCTTCCTACCGGGAGGGAAACGTGCGGCCTTCTCACTCACGAAGTGTATCGGATCTACCAATTCCTGAGGTACCAGAAGTCAAAGTACTTCCCCCTCCGACTATCCATCTCAATGCAGAGGAAGCTCGCTTTCCACCTGTCGAAGTCGGCCAGATGCCGCCATTTAATCCTCCGAACACAGCAGATATGGGATTTCCCGAGCACAGTCCTGTCAGATTCAATCAGCAAACATATTCGGCCTCTCACCATGGCACAATGTCCGAAGATTCGACCCTCAGAGCACATAATCAAGCAAAACAAGCTTTCGATCTATATCCTCAACCTCTGGCTCTACAGAGACCGTTCTATGCCTCTGAGCTCCCGGGTGACACTCATTTCAGCATAGCACTTGGCGCGCCGCCAACTGCACCATTGCCTAGCCCACCGGCTAGGAGACAATATGAGCGATCAATGCCACCGCCACCTCCACAGTCACCACCACGATATCAAGTATCTAATCCACCAGCTGAGACTCCTCCAGTCGATCGACAGAGTGCCAGCAGTGGGCAGCGTCTGTCGATCCACAATCGCAGAGACGTCCCTACAGCCGATCTCAATTCTCATGAGATACAACCAGATATTGTCTTCGTGCGAAGGAATACCGACCAGCGCGAACCCCGAAAGAGCTCGCTATTGAGCATGTTCCGCAGTAAGAGCTCCGCCAATGAAGCTCAGTTACGCGCGACTTCAACACAAACCGGAGCGATACGTCTCGCACGCTCTGATCTGGATATCATCAAGCACGAACCCATTACGGATACCATCATCGACTTCTGGCAAGAACATCTTGAGCGTGAATTGATCAAGGGAAACACAAAATACGTTCTGATGCGACCCGTGAGGTGCTACTTCTTGATCCACGAAAAAGAGATCACACCTTCTCTCAAGGCTACATTGCCAGATTTCAGAAATACCGTGCACGTAATGATCCCTTTGAAGTCATCCTTGGGACACTGGTCGTTACTGCTAGTGTCAGCCCAGGATATGATGGCTTGTCATTACGATCCATACTCTGGCAAGAATCAAGCTTTGGCAGAGAGCGTCAGCCGACGTATCTCAAGCATTTTGGACAGCTCGCTTGCCTTTCTGGAAGTTGCAGAGATCCCTGAGCAGGCTGATCCCAAAGATTCTGGTGTTTTTGTATGCTTTTTCATGCAATACCTGATCGAGAAGCTACAGCGTACACACGTATCTCAGAAGACCGATGCGTCTCTTGACTGCAAAGCAATTAGAGGAAAGGACGGCCGAAAAGAGATGTTGAAGATTGCGAAAGCGGCTGGAGGCTTGAAAGAATGAGCAGCTTAGCATCACATGTCTCTTCACATCGTGGTTCATCTCAATCAGCATGCCAATGCCGGCAATATCCATTTGCGATGTCAGTGCCTTCACGTCGCATCCGGAAAAGAAGCATAGCTGGGAAAAGGCAGATGTGAAGACAGTACGCGGTCTTGGAAAGCTCACTGTGAGCCGAGCTCAGACGACTCTCAAACGTCTTCTGTTCGCATTGTTCCGCGGTTCGCGCTCCTAATTACATGCTGCTCCTGTCTAGCCAGAGCCCCATCGCAATTCTTCGTACCTGCCAGCTCACATCCTGGTTGCATTGCTTCACACTCCAAGGGTATTCCGTCGCGACCATGAAAGCAGGCTTCCAGTTGCCTCTCTTTCTTCTGGGTATCTTCGCCAAATCAATTTCAAAGAGCGGTGCTCATAATCCGAACGCTAAGAACAAATGGAAGAAAAGGATTAAAATGCAATCTCGAAACCCCATTGAGCGCCAAAGTTCACACTTCGTGAGAATCACCCGTGTCGAATCGTATTCTGTGCCGTTCATCGCTCATATCATCGTGGTTCGATGGCAAGGCTGCCTTTGTGGGGGCCACCTTGACTCTCGAGCCTTCGCCACCTTGCTCGCATCGAATGGACGGGCCTAAGCACTCGTCGGTCATTACTCATGTCTGGTCCGCTTTGGAGGGCGATGGGTATCGCCTCTTCGTGGTGGAAAAGGCGGACGACGTGTGCCTTGTCCAGAATACGTCTGCCGATCGGTCTCTGAACGAAGATCCGTTGTTCTACGACCACGATGATCTTCTGATGGCTGTGTCGGTGCAATTACATGGGAGTTTTGCGCGGAGAAATGAGACTCCTGAGCACGGGGTCTACCAGATTCACGGTGTCCTGTTTGACTTGGGTGGTAATGGTTGGGTCGGGTTCCTAAATACTGTGGAACGTGCTGAAGGGGGTCCTCCCATCTAGACACAGTTTCCAAGCGCTCCCTCAAGCGCTTGACCCTGTCTGCCAATTCATGATCGAGTTGCGGTCGTTGCTCAGGCCGATGCCCATTCCGGTCTGTACGGTCAAGTGGTGGACGTTGCTCAGTCCGATACTCATACTCCATCGTTGAGTTGAGTTGTCGAAACAGCTCAGCACGGGGGGACTCATCGTCTGAATCTTCTCTACCACTCACTATAGGATTGTTTAGCATGCGTTGACGTCCCGATTGGATGTCTCGAGGTATCTGACGATGCTCTTGCTGGTGTTGATAAGTACTGGGCTCAGCCGACGTCTTCTGGTACTGTGCAGAATCTTCGACAATGTCCCAGGTGTGCATTGTCGCTTCGAGCGCAAAAGATACGCGACGGTCAACCATGGTCTTGCGATGCGCAGCTGGCCCGCCGTCTTTGTTCTTGGACAGTATACCCTTGATAGCCGGGACCACTGCCGACATACGCCTGTCCTTTGTACTAATATCCGTCATGGATGATCTTGGCGGCTGGAGAACTTCGCGGCTTGCTGAATCATCGGGAACTGGACTTCGGTCGATGATTCCGCTCTGTCGTGGCTCATAGGCAGCGGAAGGAGCTCGCTTGCTGGAATCTGGCATGCGCATGTCTAACACCTGATTTGCAGCGGTTTCGTTGAGCGTGGACTTCATGAGTGCCGAATTTGCCAAGAATTTGTCGTGCTTATTCGTCTTTTTGAGATTGAGAAATCGAATCCAGCTCTCCGCGGTCAACTTGGCGTTCACGGGAGCGACCCACTCGTTGTAAAGGAAGTCTTTACTTCTGAGATCCAGGGTACCGTTCTTGCAGTCGCCGACGTCGCCTGTGATGAAGATCGGGTTCTGAACGTGTCCTCGCGTTGTATTGTAAGACGCGCCCTCTTCGAACACAGGAAGGAAACGATCCTTTTCATCGCTCGCCACAGAGTCCCGCTCTCGACCCTCGCTAGACTCAATGATGCTGCCCTCCCAGTGATCCTTGAGTACAGCGGTAGCAAGCACTACGCACTCCTTGCAGATTCCTGGGATACCGTCGGGCCCGATCACAAACTCATCGTCATCAAAACAGATCTTTGATAGTTTGCGTCGCTCGAAACAGAATATGCGATACATTTCGCCAACCTCGACTCGTTCTTTGTTGATCGCTGGCAGATTGCTCCATCCTTTGCGGTCACTGCCGCCTTGGTTGAAGGGAGGTTGCACCTTGTTCGTGACCGCGAAGTCCACACTGATTGCATAAAGTGCTTTGAGCGCTACACCGACGACCCTGGACTGGGGTGACGGTCGAGTCTTGAGGCCAGCGATCTTCTCCTGCAATATTCTTTGCACATCTTCATCAGCGAACCACATGAGGTCTGCATCGTAGAGTGCTTCTATGAAGCTGTTCGGCGGCCGCCCTTCGTACTCTTGCTCATCCTCTGAGCGGACACCTCGAAATATACCATGATCCCGTGCCTCGCGGTTCACTATCCTTGCTGCATGCGCCATGTTTTGGAGCCAATGGTGATCAGGCGAGAGGTAGCGGCCTTGCTCGTTCGGCCTCGGCACCGACACTATAGCCGTCGAGTTTCGCTTTGCTTGTATGATAATCTTTTGAAAATCTACTAGGGCGGCACAAGTTGCGGCTTGGACTTAACAGCGCCAAGCATCACATGCGCGGAATGTGCCGGACGAGAAGCTTGGTCCGTGCTTCACAAGCAGCCATTCTAGGCTTATCGATAGAATGGGGCTTCTTTGTTCACGACAATGAAGTTGTGTCGCCGCACATCGAACACCTAAACCTGTTGCACTCGTGTCAAAGTCAACAGATAACGGACCTTTGCGTCGTCGACAACCCTACCATGTCTGCGCTATTAGCCATCATGAGTGCCGTGGAGAGAATCCCTAGCATATCCTGGCTTTCGACTCGAGCAAGAAACACAGACACTGGGCAACAGAGAACGCCTCCGGCTTGTGTCCCGACAAGACCAAAAGTCGTCTCATCCTCATTTCCAAGCATCAGTACGCTTTATGCCTCATCATCGAAACCGATCACCGACCTTGGGACCCATTTCATATGGATTATGGGTCATGTCTACCGCAACTCTCTACGGATAGCTGAAGTTAAGAAGAGACTTCACTTGAACAATGAAATTCTTCGCAAGTCGACTTCTATGATTTATGAGCTCGAGAGCAGACTGAGATTCATGGAAAACGACTCTAGACTCGATATGAACGATTTCCCCGAATATGTAGGAAACTGCAGCGACGAGCTAGCAGAGAACAGACGAAAGGAGAAGTTCGACTGCGCTCTTGCTACTCAGGACCAAGATGAGCTTAAGCTTACGGAGAAGCTTGTAAGAGAGGGTTGGAAAGCGTTATATTTTCATTCCCAGGCATATGTCAACTATTGCCTCGAAACCAATTTCGAGACCTCATGGTCCTTGAGCGCCTCTGATTGCGTCCTCATCCATCAACTCGCATGTGCAGCCGGCACCGTGGAAGAGAAAAAGACGGAGCTCGCGAATCTTCAGCGACTACGACGATTGCGAGTGAGATCTCATGCTGCAGATGGGACGGAGCCTGCGACGGATGATGCCCGCTCACCAAACGAAGTTGATCTGCAAGAGCCACGCAACAGCACGAACAGTACCCAAATGAATCAGAATGATTTGGAACTAAGGATCGCAAGTTTGAAAAGAACGGTGCAGCTTTTGGAAGAGCGATTGAGGGAGCGCGAGGCTAGTTTTCTAGCTGAGCAGTTTGCGCCTCGGTTTGATAGAAGCTATCGACAAGAGGAACGCGTTCAAGAAGCCGCTGAGAGGCGAGAAAATGACGGTGTCACTTCCTCAAGAAGATCTCCAGATTCAGAAGATTGGGACGACCCAGAACGACTCACAGAATGGTATTGGGATGTGCGGGCTCGTCATGAAGCACTGCAGGCGAAGTACACAGCCGCGGTCAGTGAGATGCAAGCACTAGAGCCCCAACATTTGAGAACCTTCTCAAATGCAACTCGAGAGAGCTATGCCGAGTTCATCGCCACTCAGCTTGCGAGCATGAAGCATGAACTTGATGACTTGGAAGCACAGCGCCAAGAGATGCGCGATCGACTGGAATCGATGAACATCAACGTACCAGGGTCTGACCGCATCAACAAATTTCGTTTTGGCACACAGCAGAACGGAGCCCCCACTACAGCTGCAACTCCTCCTTCTGGACACCGTACGGCCCAGACTCCGTCCCCCCGCCGGTCAAATCCCCATCCAAGCTCAAGTCCACCAAGCTCTGGACATAAGCGGCGGAGGCAACATGTCAGCCGATGGGATGTCCGGGGTGATTCGAAAAGAGCTCGAACAAGCGTGTCCCCAACGCAGAGATATAACGATGATGAGGTCGTGGTGGTGGAGGAAGAGGAGGAGGATTTCTACTGGTCTTCTAGAGCTGGGAAGGAGAAGTTTGGCCGTAGGCCTACCGAGCATTTGTACACTTCCATGAATCGCGACCGCATAGTTCCAATTAGACTCGCGGTGCAGCGAATACCTCGCGATTGAGAAAGCAGCATCAGTACGAGTAAATATCCTGAAACTTTCCTGCAGCTCACTCCTTCTCGTCCCCGTCCTTCATCCGACTCTCCATCCCCATCTCCAGCAAATTCCTCGCTCTATTCTGCTTACCAATCCTCCAAGCAAGAAGCGGCGCCAGTACACAGATCCCAGCAATGAAGACAGTCGTAGCACTGAATCCAGGAACATACTGCGGCGCATCGCTTTTCGGCCAGAGAAATACTCCATAAATCGAAGACATATTGCCAATAGCGTTCACTAAAGCTATTGCCACGGCTCGTTTCTCGCCAGGTGAATCAATGACGTTGGGCACCCACATCAGAATCAGCGGGGCGAGACCATATATAGGTCCAAACGCGAAGATTGTGAAAATATAACGGACGGTGTGATTCGATGTCGCTGCGACCACGATGAACATGATGGTGTCGAGTCCGGCAAAGAGAGAGATGAAGCGCGGTTTGTTTTTGTAGTGGTCAGAGATCCTGTGCAAAGGAAAAGTGTTGTTAGCAATGAGTCGGAATGGCTTGGTGCAGTGTACACATACCATGAGAACGACACCGTGCACACTAGTGCAAAGGCGTACGGTGGGATGGTATGATCTGCGACCAGTTAGTAGATCTCTGAGAGCTACCACCGGTGAGCTTACACTGTCCTTCCCAGCCCTTCCAACCAAAAGCACCAACGAGGGTGGGAATGAAGTATTGCATAGTCTGCGCACCAGTGACGAGGGCATAAATGATGGCAAGCGCCCACACTCTCCAGTCAGATACGGTCATTTTGAGCGCAGTCCACTCCTTGATCTGCTCTTCGGTCCCTTGAGTGGCTCCAATGCCATCATGGGCGATACGTTGTGCTGCAAGAATCCGCTCTTCGGGTGTCAACCACTTGGTCGTGGAAGGATAGTCTGCCATGAAGAACCAGACAATGCAGCCAACACCAGAAGAGCCGACGCCCTAAAATTCGGGAGGCATAAGGTCAGCGAATAGTTTATGCAAAGTCACTTTGCCACTGTTTCAATTTACCTCGATGATGAAGAGCCAACGCCACCCAGCAATGCCATGTGCACCATCCAAGTGTTGTGTTATCAGACCGGCAAGGAGTCCTGAAATCGCACCCGCGCCTGCTACTGCCGTGTAGTACCACGAATATCTTCGAGCGAGCTCATATCTCTTGTACCTATCCATGACAATCAGCGTGAAATTGGCAATATCAAGCGTATGCAGGAGTATTCACCAGCAAGAAAGGTAGAATGCAATACCAGGAGCAAAGCCGGCTTCAATGACACCTGAGCAGAATCAACGGTCAGATCGCAATTCAATAGCTTATTGCCAACGAGTATTGCGATAGACATCTTGTCCTTGTATTCACAAGACGTACCGAGCGCGAAACGACAGCCAGCCAGCTGATGCCAATTATGCGTTCCTGCCATGGATGCAGCGATGCCACCCCATAGCACGGCCAGACCGGACAGATACAGTGAGGGACGGACTCTGGTCAAGACCATGTTCGAAGGGATCTCAAAGATGACATAGCTGACGAAGAATACCTGCGGAAAGAGTGACATTAGCATCGATCAAGACAGCAGTCTAAAACGATGGCCCCATAACTGAAATAATCTGGTTTGTGCGCTGCAAAGCCACTCTCGCATACATACCAACAATATGACCGAGTACTGAGTTGAGCTTAGATTGAAGTCTTTCTCCAGCCCACCAGTCTTTGCATTGCCAATATTGGCACGATCGAGGTATCCTAACAGGTACAGGACCCAGCAGCACGGGATGATTCGACTGTCCAACTTCCGCAGTAACTTCTTCTCAGCATCCGATCCAGGAACATATGGCGGCGCACCTTCCATCTCTGATACTGGGACCTGCACCATTTCGACCCATTGTTCGTGCTGTTCCGCCTTCTCAGCATTGACTGCGGAAGTGCTAGAGTGGCGCGACATTTTCAGTGAGCATTCAGTCTCAATGGCAGAGCAGTGCGCCTAATGATGAGGAATGAGATGTGAATGTCCGCCTGAGTCGCAACTAAGTAGGTCACCTTCCTGGATGGTTCTTAAGAGTAGTCTGGTGCTCCTCGTCACGGTGCCACTGCACAAAAGCATTCGTGCCCAGGTAGAATGAAGTAAGCGTCGGTACCCGATCTGCATCGAAAGCGTGGCAGGCACGTTGCTCGCCAGGCATTGACTTGTTCCCCGATGAACCAGAGGCCTGATGAGCGCTCGTGTGAACAGCCCGCCGTTGTAACTTCGGCAAGGACATCTGCCATGCCACTGCCCTGCGGCATCATCGTCTCGAGGAGTGCTATTTTCAGGGTCGAATGCCAAACAGCGAGTAAGAAGTGGTGCTCAGAAGGAACAGCAAGGATGACATGCACCCCGAAGCGGGGAAGCTGGACACGAAGCTGGAGAGGAGGGTGGAGAATGAGTAGACTGATCAGTAGTTCGCTCATCAGTACTAATCCTGGACGACAGTAGTAGCCCTCTCCACTCAGCACGAGGTAATGGGACGTTGTGGACGTGATGCGGTATACTTGTGCTTGTACTTATCCGGACCACGCAGCGATCTCTTTGCATACTCTATTGCCTGACGACCAGCAATGTGTTCGAGTCAAGCAAGTATCCCAGCACAGTATATTCACCTTCTCTGGCCCAGTGTGCATCTACAGGCGCAGTATGCCCGGTGTTTGGAGGACCAGCGCCTGTCAACATAACCCGCTACAGCGCTGGACGTCGCTGGTCTGGCGTAGTCGACATATTCATCGTCATTAAGCCCGCATCATGTCGCTCATCTGCACACGACACGGGATCGTTGTCCTCCCAATCTGTCCCTCAAATGTATCTGTCTCTTTCTTCGGTCAATGGCAGTATGGGTAGCCTTCTGCGAGTGGGCAGAAGGCTGGTGCTCGTGGGAATCGATCGTTGGCGGTACATGCAATTCGAGTATGAACATGAACATGACACATCACAGCAGTGAGACACTATCCATACCGGTAATAGCGGGTAACAAGAACATTTATATTGCAGTATGTTGATGTTTGTGGAAGTCTGAGCAGGAGAGATCCACTCGAAAGGAGGAGTGAGGGAGATCCCGGCTTCAGCCGACTTCATCTTCCCAGTCGTCTCCACCCGTCAACAAGACATGCAACGAAGTCAACGTTATATGACCCACGACACTACCAAGACCGAAGTCAAAGACGAGAATTCGAGTCACTGCTGCAGCTATGTCATTGTCCAATAAGCTGAACGCTGTGGCCAAAAGCGTCCAGATGGCAGAAAGCTCGTTAGGCAGGCTCCATGTCGCTTCTGCGAAGTGGCAACGACCCTCATTGATACTCGCACGCAGACACATGTGCAGTCATCAGCGAGGCAGCCTTAATTTCACGTAAGCAAGGAACGCCAAAAATAATCATGTCAGTTTGCAGGGACAACAGGCTGCGAATATCAGGCAAGGCTGCTTAATTTGACATAGGCAAGGCACCGCTTAGGGTAACCTGAGGCAATCTCACGAGCCCTATCAGGCCCAGCTAAGGCAAGTAGAATACATCATATCTTATTCATCCTCAAGATCTTTCTGTTCGCACACAATCTCCTTCCAAAGTTTGCTCCAGCAGAACCACGATGCGTTTACTATACATCACTTTCATCGCTACTAGTCTCGCCAGTGCTTTGCCCCAAACGGACCAAAATATTCCTCTCGATGAACCATACTGTCGCTGTATGGACGACACCGGCAACTCAGACGAGACTTTGACGCAAGCGATATGTAAGAAGTACGGTGGCAAGTTCGCGATCTACGATACCGGTAACGATGTCTATGATTTGCAGGGTGCCGTAAGTATTTATTCGAGAGACAATAGCCAGAAGGAACTGATATTGATATTTGTTAGTGCTTTAGTTATGCTTTCTCGTTAGGCTCAACAGCGGAATTCGATAATGATTGCAAAGGATTCTCTGGTGGTCAGTGCAAGTACTTTGGACGCTGTGTGAATGGAGATGGGGACAGGGAAGATGGGTACTATTGTTGATCGATGATGGCGCATTGCTTCGGACGAAGTATGGCAAACCCCGACTAGGGAAAGGCTGTGAAGGCTCGCTCTAGAAATGAATCATTGTACAACCTGATCTCGCTCTCGCTGTCACATCACAGTTGGTGCTGTATGGTCAGTCGCTGTGGAAATCTTGGCGATCCAACCACAAATTTGACTGATCGCAGACTACGTTCACCCTGGAAGTCAATTTGTGCCAGGCTCCGCATAGGGCATCAATATATGAGTACCCAACCTTTCGTTATCACGGCGGTTATTCGAGCCATTGAGTTTTCTGCATTGGCTATAAGAATATTCGGGAGCCGTTGTTGCTCACATACTGCTCCTGAAGTCTTCTGCGTGCTATGCAGACACTCGTTACACAGGATGATGCATTTCACAACGATACTCAATTGTGCACTCACGTTAGTCCTAGTATTTATGCAGTAATGCACCACAACTTCGCTAATCATAGCTCAGCCTCTTCTCACTCGCTCACGCAATCCCCAACGAGCACAAAATCGCAATATCCCACGTCACAGAGCCATTCCCATACTGCTACTGTCTCGAGATCATCTCCGAAGACTCAGCGAACTTCAACGACCTGGCAACGTCAAACGCATGTGGACATTTCCATGGGACCGTGGTTACTGCCGTTACCAACACTGGCGAGGCTTTCACAAATGTATGTATGCCGGTCGTCTTTGAGCAGCGCAGTGGGACTAAGACCCGACAGTGTTACGGCCAATACCTTAAAAATGTGTCTTATCAGCAGTTTACCGAGCAATGTGGTGGATATAATAATGAAGCCAAATGCTGTAACTACGATGGAAGTGGTTGCTGTGCTCCTTTGATACCGTGTTGATGTGGACGTGGAGAGGATCGCAAGGTGGGCTGATACGGAGGGACGAGACACGGTCGATGGCTTTCCGAAAGGGTTGGTCTGTTTTCTGTTGCTTGAGTGTCCCGTCGTTTGTAACAATGTTGAGGTACATTGCCTGATGCACTCAATCCCTGTGACGGCCGTCCACAGTTTCATCAATGGGCTTCCCTCGTTGTAGGGCTTCAGAGACCATCCATTTCAAATCTGAACCTGGATGTTGACTTGAGCTGTGCCTGTGCAGGTCCTTGAAACCTGTTTAGCGGTTGTGAAGAAGGTGAAAGAACTCTCGTTTTGGAAGACCTTGCGAAGGTCAAGCCCTTGGGCCACCATCCCCGGCAAAACGTTGTTCCGAATCGCCTTGGCGAAAACCCTACATCACCTCAGCAACCACGCCTCCATCCCACTCACACCCATGTACTACTCCGCCTGCAGGAACACATTTGTCAATCTAGATCAAATTACCTTAGCGCTAGTAGATCGCGATGAACCGCGAACTACCTTCAGACGGCCAAAGTCTGCCGTCAAAGCCACTGCCAATACTACTGCCAAGACAAATGAGCCGCGGAATGTGTCTTGGTTTGACGTTCGCAACGTCATGGATGCCATGAATTTGCCATGAGGTGCCAACAGCACTGCCCACGTCAGGTGGCACATATAGAACAAAGGAAACATCCTGGGACTTTGAGATCACTTAATCAAGCTCTCTCACATATTTCGCTGAGAAGAAGATTCGCCATACCAACGTTTGCCGCATCGAATTATCGCAATAATGGCGTATTGTTACAGAACAACTTTTGGACGAACAGTCTGCAATGGTTCCAGATGGTCAGGTTGGGGAAGATGGGTGCTTCTAGGAGTCGTCGTCGGAGTCGTCATTCTCTTTGCCCTGCTATTCGCGTAAGTCCATCTCATAATATGTGCATGTCAAACGCTGACATCGATTAGCTGCCTCTCAGCGCGTAGACGTCGCAAGATCGGTCGTAAGCCATTCTACGGAACTGGATGGGCAGCGCGAGGTCCAGTAACCTATAACCCGAATGCCACCCAGAACAAACCCGAGTATGGCAACTATTATGGCAACCAGAATCAGCCTCCGGCTTATGGAAATACTGGTGCCGCGAACGAGTATTATGGTGGACAGGCGCAGCCAGGAACTTATCAGCCACCGCAGTATCCGCCGCCTGCTGCTGGTCAGAATGATGGCGTTGTGAGGTGATGACTGCGTTTATGAGGATTATGGGGTATGACTTATGATGCGACGCATATGCTTCTGTACATTAATCGCGCGGAAGAATCGCAATATATTCAATCTTCTTCGAACAGTCGCACCTTCCGCTTTGTCCTCGAGTATTGCACTGGACCGGCGTGCATCTGTCGCGTGAGGTAGGTGTATTCGAGCTGCCGGGCCACCTCCACGTATCGCTTCCATCAGCGGCCAGGTCTGTTTGATGGTAAGCGTAGTGTTTTGATGCGATTCCTCAAGTCGTGAATGAGATGATTGTTGTCTTGGACAGAGGACCGCGACGCGTTCGCGATCAATTGCCTGCATGCCAAGCCGCTCCATCTCCCTTCAAACGCCCTCACTAAAATTCCATCAAAATTTGAGCAACACAGAACCTCACCTCCAAAATTTCTCCCACCTGCACCTGCACATTTCCAACAAAACCCTCACGTACATCAATATGGGAGCAGAAGAAGAAGCCGAAGCATTAGCAACCCCAGAGTTCTGGAACTCACGCTACTCGAAGTCCGATGGCGAAAATCCTACTCATGAATGGTTCCGCTCTTTCGACGCTCTGAAGCCATTCTTCCAACGACATTTACTAGAATCGAAATCTGCCGAGAGTAATCCCAGGATCTTACATCTTGGGTCTGGAGATAGTGTAAGCCTTACTTACTGACCAATTTTTTGCCCCAGTTCTGAAATCTGAGCAGACCATTCCCTACGATTTATCCGCTCTGGGCTACCGAAACCAAATATGCGTAGACTTCTCCACAGTCGTCGTAGAGCTCATGACAAGTCGAACTGAACCAGATTCAGGCATAGAATGGAAATGGGCTGATGTTCGAGACATGAAAGGTGTTCCGTCCGGGTTTGTAGATGTGGCGTTTGACAAAGGCACGCTGGATGCTATGGTTCATGGAAGTCCTTGGAGTCCACCGGATGATGTTCTAAGCAACACTGGAAGTTACCTCAAAGAAGTGAGTTGTATGCCTGACCTTTAAAATGAGGATGTATGGCTTATACTTTTGCAGGTCCATCGCGTACTCAAAGACGATGGCGTGTTCCTGTACGTCACATATCGGCAACCGCATTTTATGAAACCGTTGCTAAATCGAGATGAGATTTGGGAGCTTGAGATGGAGTATCTCAATGATGATAAGAGCTCTTTTGATTATCATGGCTGGATTCTGAAGAAGGCGCGGTCATGAGGTGGTCGTTGGAATTGAGGTCCCAGATTGAAGTCAGCACATTACATGCGGCAACAACAAGACGATTCCCCACTGGATCACCTTCGAGAGTACCCTGGTCACCGGTATAGCTTTCTTTGACACAGATGATGATGGTATCATCTTCCCTACACCTGCCGCTGCGCAGGGTTGTGATGCGCCACAAGGCCTTTGAATGAGCAAAACCTGAAAAGGATATTCTTCAGGCTGCTCGACCCTGGAAATGGAGAAAGGTCAGAGGAATTCTCGAGAAGCGGCGCGGGTACTCTCCGCTTCTACGTATTTGGATCCTGATCCGAACCTAGAGCAATCACGTGGCCAGACGTGAGGTGGAAACAATGGAAGCAAATGATTCGGTAGCGATAGTAGACGGCTGAGACTTTCTTCTAAAGTCCCACTTGCACCTCGAGTAGGTCGGCCTTGCAATAAAGGCTACTAATTCAAGGATCTCATGCCCTGTCTTCCATCACAGATCATCAATGCAGTCCTGGATCGCATCCACCAGGTCGCCTCCATCAAGGACTTCCAGCCTGTGACGATGTCGATCTTTGGCTTGACTTGCCAGAGCGCAAAGTCTGCCTTGCACGAATCCCTCGCCTCACTACTGTATCGGACATGCCATTGTAGCAAGCGATCAAAAGCCGCCGCCGCCAACTAGGAAGAGCAGTATCAGAGTGCTACCATCGCTGAGCTTGTACTGCAAAGATGAGTCAGTGAGGGGGCGTATATTGCGAAAGTGCGATACGTACGTCGGCAACAGTGCGCTCATTAGACATATTTCTTCCCTGCCACCTGAGGCTCTGATCAGCGATGCTTAGTCCCGTTATTTCGTGCAAGAGCTCCTTCAGCATCTTAATCTTGTAGTATCGTTTCACCGTGAGACAGTACTCTCCGGCGCCAAATTCCTTGATGATGATCGTGATCGTCTCTGAGAGGTTCTCTCTGGTTTTGTCCAGAAGACCAGTAGCGGCTGATGGCTCACGCTTGATCGCGATTGGCGGTGAAGGATGCACTCGATATGGCAGGGCTTTGATCGCGTGGACAGCAGCAGCGTTCATGGCTGCGGAGACATCTTTCATGCCTTGGACGTTATTGACACCGCCGTCGTCGGCCTGGATCGCTGCGACTGACGACAGCGGGAGCTCAATGGCAGTGTTGATGGTAATCTTTACCGACATCTTGGCTGTGGTGATGATGTCTGTTGAGAGAAGAGATCGGTTCGCGGTTGAAGTCGTGCCTGCCTTCGGAGAAGGGAAAGTGACTGGCAGTCACCTGAAGCGCGTCCAAGGCAACAGTAAACGGTCTTGCCTTGCGCTTTCGCCTTCACATTCGCCGCTCGTATAACGACTGCGATATACAAATCTTTACACAAGAGGCGGACAAGATACTCGCCTATGTCACGTATTACATTGGTGGTCCGAAGCCAGAGCACTCACATGCCAAACGGGAAGTGGGAACAAGGCAATTGGGCGGTGATATCAGAGGACTGGCTGAGAAACTCTTTCCATTTGACTTCTACGTTCACGTCAAGGAAACAATCCGTATCATCGCAACTCTCGTTTAAACCACTCTCATATGTGCCTCTCCCACTGATGATCTTCCGTGAATCGGCCCAGTCGAACTCCATCAAAGCGTCCAGCCAGATCAAGACCCGCGAAGTACGGGGTAACATATGATAGCGTCGTCCTCCTTGACACCGTACTACAGACACAGATTAGCAAGAGGACATGTTATGAGGAACGAAACAATTACATCTCCCAAGGTCTTGGTATCTTCCATCGTATGGGTTTTCCAAATGAGGCGCTGATCCGAGGGAACGACCTCGCCCTTGTCGTGTAGAACCTCCTTGATCATCCGGATCTTGGTCTTGGCTGTCACTTGGAGCAAGTGCTTCCGGCCCCTCAAAGTCGAAGCGTTGACGACGAACTTCTTGGGAGGTTCCTTTTTCTCTTCAGGCTGGAGAGCTGGTGTGGCTGGTGTGTTCACCTTCGTCGCGATCGGCGGTGCTGTACTGACACGGTACGGTAGCGCTTCGACGGCGTCGAAGACGGCAGCCCTCACGCTGGCGGAAACAGTATCCAATTCTGGGAGGACCACGTCATCGGTATCGAGATGGGCCTGCATGGCTGCGACTGAAGCGAGGGGGAGCTCGATGGTAATCTTCACCGACATTTTGGCTGTGATGTTGTGTCGATTCTTGTTCGGCGAAGCCAATTCGGTCGATGCAGAAGTCGTGTTTCAAAGGCGAGGAAGTCGCTTGTGGGAAAGACCCAGGCAACGGCAAACGGTTGTGCCTTCACATGCATCGCGCGATGCTTCGCGCTGAGCATCGCGTGCAGCGCATGGCTCTCCTCCTCCCACGAATAAACGCCAAACCGCATGCCAGCGCTCACATCTGCATGAGATGTCACAGAGTTCTTTCGCGACCGATAGGAGACGGAACACGTTCAGACAGAGAGGAAGGAATCAGAGGTGTGGAAAGCGCAGTGGCAGCTACATACTCATGGCATCGCCGAATGAAGGCACAACATGCGCATCTTGACTACGAGAGGAAGAGTTTCTTTGTACTTATCACTACAGAAAAGATGTTGATTGGTCTTAGTTTCACCCAAAGGGCTACTCACACCGCACACCACGTGAAGGTGCCAATCAATCGTGCGGCTCCCGGCTCTTATCCCATCCTCTCCTGAAGCCCACCCTTACGCTTCAGAGATCCCCCAACTTCTCCAAATCCTCCTCCGGATCCCATTCATCCTCCATCTCCACCACAATCTCACATCCAGGCGTAATCCCAATCTTTGTTAGCGGGGTGTTCGGGTCCCACTGGTCGGTAATCGGCTGGGTGGCTTTGCATGGTTTTCCGGTGTAGCGGTCATTCCAGCGCATGCGGCGTGAAATACGGAACTTGTCGGTAGGCACGTTGAACAGGAGTGCCATATCCGACGTCAACTGTTGGACAGTCGAGTTGGCGTAGACCATGAAAGGAAGGCGTTTATCCTCCATGATGATTATGAGTGGGAGTCGGGTTTTGAATGTTGTGCTGGTGCCGGCGAGGGCGAGTACTCGATCCATGATGAATTGAGTACTTTCGTTGAATGATTTGGTTTGATTGTGGTTCGTTGATTTGTACGTTTCAGTTTTGGTGTCTGTAGCGTAGCCTGTGGATGTTTGATGTTGGTGAAAAGGAGAAGGAGAGGAGGCGGAAGAAGTGCGAGAATATCTTCGCTTCTGCGCAAGCCAGCTGGCTCCATTGGAGTGGTTGATGACAGGTGGGCTATTGGTAAAAAGCTGTGTTTGGTCGCCAATGAGCAAGATACTGAGGACGACCCAGATTTCGGGAAACACTGGTAAGCATCACATGATACGGCCGGATTAGCCTTGTGAGGCTGCGGCAGCACCATCTCACTGTACCCGCTTCACTTCTAGCTCCCCTTGCACTACATCGCCCTCGAGTTTGACGAATTCTGTGGCCTTCTTACTCCACTTCGTGCTTTCATATGGCGCGGTGAAAATGCTCATGCGCAGGACTGTTGCGTCATTCCCCTTATCCCCCACCCGAGACCAAAGCCAGCGACCAAAAGACCAGTTGAGAATATATCGCATTCCACCATCACTGCCGCTGGTATCGTTCCCAGTCGCGTTTTGAGGTACGCTTGAGAGGTAGCATACTGCTTTGATGCGGTACACCTCATCCTTTGGCGCTGTCCTCAGCAACGACTCTAACTTCGCCAGGTCCACACAGAAGGACGCTCCTTCCGTGGTACGCAGAGTGACGGAAACGCACTCAACTTCGGAAGTGTGCTTATCTTCATGCTCGTGATCGTGGTCATGCGCGTGATTGTGATTGTCCTCCACAAGCCAAGCCCTGGCAAGCTTTGCATCGAAGCCAAACAGCAGATCTTTCGCCAGCCAACCCTTATCACTTTTCACTTGCGGCGTGTCGACATCCAGATCTCCCAGCTTGTCCAGAAACGTGTCGTAGTCTCGCTCCGATAGACCTTCCCATTTATTGATAACAATCATATCTGTCTGCTTCGCCTGAAGCTTGGCTGTAAATGACTTGCTGGCATACCCGCCCCAATTCTCGGCATCGATTACGCTCACAATTCCATCGAGCTCATATCTTCCAGTCGTCTCACTCAGTCGCTTGATCTCGAGCACAAGTTTGAGTGGCTCTGCACTGCCTGAGGTCTCGATGATAATTCGGTCCGGCTTGACACGCGTATCCAGATCTTTGAGAGCTTCACCAATTTGGCCAATGTTTACGCAGCAGATACAGTCTCCGAGTAGTTCCTGCGTTGCTGCCATGCTAGCGGAGTCGGCCAGCTGGGAGTCCACTGCGACATCTCCAATCTCATTCTTGATCATGGCAAGCTTGTAATCGGGGTTCTCCTTCCGCAGCTGTGGAATGAGATTGAGTATCAAGGTGGTCTTGCCACATCCTGTGAAGCCCGTTAAGACGGTGATCGGTATCCTTGACGGACTGCTCTCATTCTCTGACTTGGTCATCTTGATGGAAACTGTGCTAAAATTGTCTTCGCTATCCGAGGCGCAAAGACGATATTGATGTGAGCTATCCCGGTCGGTTTCCAGTGGCCCTTACCGTGTGCTTTCTGGTCCTGATGAATGAGAATCGTAATAGCCTTCTATTCGAAGCTACGCACACACTGACTTGCCTGCCATGTTGATGTCGTCGGCGATACCGAATTCGAGATGCCGGCAAGGTCTGGTCTTGGCACGCTAACTTTGCCCGACCTCGCTTCCAACTCCTTCCCCTGGTTCAGCAAGAAAGCGATCTTGGCTTTGAGCGCCATTGGGTCTCGATGAGTCTACTGCAAGGCTGGCGACACTGTGATAGATGAAACGCGTCTCACAATGCGCTCAGCTTGTGCTACCATGGCTAGAGCGCCTGCTCGACGTCATAAGACGTTGCCAAGTGGTGGGCTGTACCCATTGCCTATATGAAGGCAGGAGCTGGCCAGTGGCTAGTAGGTTTGCTTCAGGCACGAGAGCTCGAGACCACGCGACCGTGAAGACATAAGACCTTCTTGAAAACCTGACCTCGACATCAGCATTCACGATCCCTTGACCGAGAACTCACAGACAACAATCAAAGCACACCGACCATCACCACCTACAACACTCCACCTAGCAGTCAGCAAGCAAGCATGGATCTCCTCAACCAAGCCAAGAACGCTTTCGGCGGTGAGAACAACCAGCAGAACAACCAGAACCAAGAGCAGCAACAAGGCAGCTCCAGCGGTGAGCAGAAGCAAGGCGGCATTGGTGGCTTCATCAGCGGCCTGGGCAATAAGGCCAACGAGGCTGCCGGCGGCGGCCGCGAGAGCGAGAAGAACGAAGATTACCTTGACAAGGGTATATGACCTCCACGTGCTTGCTGTACAATCACGAACTGACCGATCTGCAGGCATCGATTACGTCCAGGAGAAGTTCATGGGCCAAGGAGCTCAGGACAACGAGAGCGCCGTCGAGCAGGCCAAGGATGAACAGATCTCGGACTACATCCGTGGACAGTACAAGAGTACAACTGGCAATGACTTCTTCGTGAAGGATAAGCCAACTGCGTTGGACAAGAATACCGACTAAGCATTGAGATGGAGCTGAGACTGCCTATGATGATGTGACATGGATGTATCTTTGGCTTTACCCTGTGTAGCTCGACTACTAAACATCTCTTGAGTCAGTACAAGTGAGTTGAATCTCCACGCTCTCATGTGACTCTACTGCTGCATCTCAGACGTTCTATGGCCCGATTCTTCGCAGCATCTTTGAGGGACTGTCCCGGTCCCTTCTTCTGGAATCTCGTGCGGGAGGTTGTTGAAATTGCTCATACCTATCGAGAGGTCATTAGTATACGAACGTCGGAGATGGTGGTATGGCGTCGGCAATGAGTGGTAAGCGACGTGTACGAGTGTGAAAGCATATTGGTGAAGAGAGGAGAAAACTAACATTTCTACAGGTGCGTGTGTGAGCTTTCTTCTCACTTTCCCGCATACAATCGGTCTTCTTTCATGTCTTCAACGTGAGAGGCTGATCAACTTTCATGAAAGCTCTGGCTGCCCAGACTACAGCGCCGAAAGCACACATGAGCTATTTCAAAGGCCTTACGCACTTAGCTCGGTGACCGCCTTGAGCGCAGGAGAACGAAATTGCTCGACCGAGCAGCTTATGTGATGACATTCGCTCCGAAAGACAAGTACGCTGGATTGAATTACGTGCCTGAACATTTCGCCCACATCGGAGTCTCAATAAAACTGGGGTTCGAGATACTGAAGCCTTACCTACCACTCTTGCTGACTTTCTTTGCACATTACTTCGGCTTGGGGGTTTGTTCCTTACCACGACTAACGTCTAGCGCGATCCGGCTACCAGAGTTGCAGGATAAAATTCTGATTGGACCTCGTAACTCGCTGATCTCCCCGTGCGTGGATTGTATTGCTGTGTGGCCGTACCATCTGCTGGGACCGGCACGGCATGCTCCAGGTCTTGGCCAGGCTTGATTGAATTCGGACTTCTTGTCACTCATCCATTGTTGGCACTTTGCAATGAGTCATCGATAGGACTCTCGATCAAGTAGTCGAGAATACGAGGTGGAAATCCGAGGCTCTTCAGAGTGCTTTCCTAGTTACGGGCGACAGCAATTCTTCAACCGTCGGGCCGCAGCTGAACCGATGGCGATGGAGATGCTTTCGACAGAGGAAGATAGGGTGGTATCAATCGGTGATCAGTAATGATCTATCGACTTGTGGTCAATCAGTCGGTGAATGCCCTGGTATGGTTGGTAGTGGAAAGAGGAAAGAGGTTTCAGCCTGAGCTGATCCGAAGTGCCTGCCTGATTTTTTCGGCGCCGTGAAAAGTGGTTCGGCCCGAAACAATGGCGTGGCAGATCCATGCAAACCTTCTTTGAACCTTCCAAACCACGTTGCTTCCTCTTCCTCTCGCACGCAACTACATCACCTTTCGTTGCCATATCATCAGGATCTCTGCGCAACATGGGCTCTGCTCGTGTCCTAGATCTTCATTCCCAGCGTGGACAGTGCCAATATGCTGTTCTACGTCTCTCACGCACTTTAATCTGCCAGCATGATCTTGCTTGCATTCGAACATGAACCCTGGGCCCGATACCTAGTCGCCGAACAAATGCCCGACGAGGACGATAACAGGGCTTGAGATTATCAAAGAGCGCCGAAGCCAACACGACTTCTTCACGATACCATTGGCCACATCTCTTGAATCTCCTATCGTCTTATAGGACTTTTTGAGACCACTCTCAGAGGAGCCCTTCATATGCGGCCGCGACGCTGATCCACGACGTTGGGTACATATCCCATACGGCCTCACATGCATCTCGACTTCTATCTGCTGACGCCATCGCTCTGCTGTACAGAGCACATGGCGGCTTAGGGCAGAAGGGGTACCGCACCTGGATATTGGACCTCCAAAATGAAACCACATTTGACTCCGTGCCTGTGCAGGTGCTAAAAGTCTTAGCGCCGAATTGATGAATAGCAGAACCTGATTGAGAGCCGACCCCAGCCATCAAGTGTCGCACTAAGCCCAGCGAATGAGCAATGCTTGCAAAGAAGTTCTCCCACTACGGAGGAAGTAGCAAGCCGCAAATGCTGACGAGGACCGCAGTTGACGCGATTGACTGTCTGAAACAGTCGATCCCTTGGAAAGCTTAATGCACTCCTTCTGAATCATCGAGTTCTCGAAGTTGGACGCTTCTACTAGACGCGCGAACCAAGATCCTTGCACCCGCGTGTCGTTTATCGTGTTGAGGAGGATGAGCAACGCTAACAAATCCGGCTATAGACTTGTTTCACGACCAAACCGCAGCTTTCCGGAGCCTAGGCAAGGTCATGCAAGCACCAAGTCAACAGTCGCACAGAGTGCGGTGACGATATAGGAATTGAGGCAAGCCCAAAGTAAGCATTGCATCAGCATGATATTACGCTATTGCGTGTCCAAGGTCCTGGAAACAAGATAAACATTCGGCAAAAGCTAGATCTTGGACCTTATTGATCGCCGCCTGCTCAGCGCCTGGGCTCGATCACCGCTTCGAAGGTTCAGACCCCTTGCTGGCCACTCCAGACTCCCCATGTCTTAATCGTCTAGTTCGAACATCGTCTACATACCGTCGAGTTCCCTGGGCTCCCTACTGGTCGCCCAAAATAACACATCAATTGAGCCGTTGAAAATCATTGACCTCAGGCCAGCATCCGACGAAGCTGCGAGAACATCAGCTGCTGTGGGGGCGACCAACACACGGGGTGCTCTGATGTGCTTCAACGCATCTCAAGATGTATATCTGCAGGTACCCGAAGGCTGTTGGCGATTCGCCCTTGTCTTGTCGTTTTCAAGCTTTCACTCACCACTAATCTGAAGATGCCTCCATCAGGTACCATAAAGTATCGCGCTGCATGCGATCATTGCTCCACCACGAAGATCAAATGCTCGCAAGAACGTCCACAATGCGCCAGGTGTCGAGCCTTAGGGCGAGACTGTCACTACAGCAGGTCGCTCAGAGCAGGGAAACCACCAAGATCTAGCCAAGGTCTGAACAGGAAATTATCCAATGCTCCAGTCTTACCTCGCCACAATTCGATCCCTGAGAACGGACCATTGATCCAAACAAACTATCCTGGCTATCCCAACCACTACTATTCACCCATAAGTCCTGGAACAAAACAAGACCCAACATGGACTGCACACGCAACTCCCTATCCCACACCACCTGCACATGGACCCAATGGCAGCTCGGAGATACCTTTCTTCCCAGACTTCGCCACATCTGACAGCAACCCATCATCAGGAACATCGCTCGATCCAGAATGGCTGTTCGATTTCAACAAAAGCGCTCATCTGCTCACCGACACAAGAGCATCCTCGCTTGATTCGAACATGACCACAACCACGCAAACTTCGAGCCCGGACTCCGACGGTCATCGCACGCCACCAGACTTCATGGATCTCGGATCACTTCAAGGATTACCAGACATGTCCCTACCCACACCACATAGTAGCCACAGCTGCATCAAAATCGCCACCGAAACCCTAAACATGCTATACGAAATCCCCACCATCCACATCGACGTCAACACCACCCAAACAACCTTGGATCAAGTCCTCAACACCACATCCCGTGCTGTACATACCTGTCACGGTCTCATCTCATGCCACTGTCCCAAAGACTTCCACTTGCCGGTCCTGATCGCAACCATCTTGTCCAAAGTCCTAGCTTGGTATCAAGCTGTGGCTTGGATTCAAGATGCTGAGTCTTCAGTGGTCAATCATGATGTTGTTGTCAACGATGACATGGGCTGGGCTATGAAGAATCATCTTGTGCATGGACATTTGCAGAAATTGAATGATGTGGTTTATCTGTATTGTAGCACTTTCAATTCGAATTCGGGTATGCATGGTACGATGGGGAGTTTTTTGAAGACGAGGTTGCAGTTTACTATGAGGGAGTTGGATAGGAGGTTGGGGCCTGGGACGAGTTAGTCGGCGAGCGAGCGCACCTTGTAAAGCAAAACTCTCTCATGACAGAGCTGCTATGGTGATTTTGACTTTTCTGGTCCAGTTGTAGCGGAGTGAAGCCCTTGACTTAAGCACAACAAGATGTCCAAGTCGCGAACGAGCTCTTGAACTACCTCGCAACGAATTCCTTTCTCAACGTCGTCTACCACATACCACTGCTTTACAGCTTACACACTCTCTCTGGTGGTGCACGGCAGGCCACACTCTCTTTTTGGCGAAACTCGCGACTACGAGTCTGAGTTGGGAGATTTCCACGTACGGTATCTTAGGCAAAATCGCCACCACATGTTTCACGGAACACCAGGTGGTAGTCACACGATTTTCCCGCATTCCACGTTCCTTTCGTTCCTGTTCTCACCCGCTGTACACGTATCGTCGTATATTCGCATTCGGCATACCCCTTCGTTCCCATGACTATGTGGGAAAACACCGGGTCGCCAAACATCTTATCAACGGCACCGCGCATTCCACGGGAGATATTGACTGAAGTTCCTGCGACCAGGTAAGGTGCTCAGCAAAAGTCATGAACATTTCATAATATGTGCAGTCACATGTACACTAAGACTGCCCAAGCCAGCATCAACAGACTCACGGATATGCTCGCAGTAGAGGACGAAGCATCGTTGGTAGTACCCGTTCCCGAAGTCCCATTCCCACTATTCGTCCCATTCCCACTACTCGTCCCATTCATCCCCGCCGCCCTATCCTCAAGCGCATCAACAAGCCTATTAAATATCGGAGACCCCAACCCCGTAACCGGATCCCAACCCTCCACAACATCATACCCCGGTGTCTGCGTAAAAGTACAATTCAAGCATTGCCCAGAATTATTTCCTCCAGTAGTAATATCCTTCAGCGTACCTTCCGGAAGACTATAAAGCCAAGGATTTATGAAACCTAGGGTAGGACGTCCCCGAGAGATTTCGTAGTCGTTGAGTAAGGTGATGATAGCGGCCCAGACTGGTGCTGCGGCGCTTGTGCCTCCGACGGGGATGGAGGAGCCGTTGACGAAGGTGGGGAAGGATGTTGAGAATGCGCTGATGTCTGGGATGCCGCGGCCTGATGCGTTGAAGCCGGAGAGGTTGTGGTATGAGGATGGGATGTGGTTTTGGATGTAAGTTGGGACTGTGGTGTTTTGGTAGTCTGGTCGTGCGAAGTAGTTGGAGAAGCCGCCGCCTGAGGCGATTAAGGATGCTTTGTTTATCACACCCTTTACGGTTTGCTGGGTAGCCGCTGTCTCCGCTGCTAGGTCGGTGGTTCCGCCGACGCTGGTCACATATGGACAAGAAGCTGGGAATTTTGGTTCGAAGACGTCCAAATGTACTTGATCGGGCTGGTTGCCTTGAGCGCCATTATTGCCAGCGCTGAAGATGAGCGTTACGCCGCGAGCACCAATCGCTTGCATCATCGTACAAACGCTTCTTGCGTATCCTTCGTTGACCTGATTCTCGGACCAGCTCTGAGAGAATGAGACGACTGAGGGTACAGTCTCATTGTGTATCAGTTCCTGCAGAAAGCGAACGAAGGGATCATAGGTATCGTAAGTCGTGTATCTCTGCCCGGCTGCGTCAACACTGGTGTCATTGGCAGGTCCGAAAACGCCTCCGAGATTGTAGAAGATTCCAGGTACGGGCCATGCCAGACCTAGAAACGTTTGAGTGTCAAGTGAAATCTCGAAAGCCGCTTCAATGCTCGGTGCGCCATTTGCTGAATCGCCATCCCCAACAGTTTGATATTGAGCATTTGCGTCTGCAGCTGGCTTGTTGTAAGTCTCAAGAAAAGTTTGAACATCTGTTGCGTTGAGAACGCCGGCCGCCTCGGTGGCATAAACCCCAAAAGTCGTGCGATTTGGTCCCGGGGTATATGTAATGTTATAGACCTCACGAATGCAAGCAGGCGAGCTGACGTCGTTCGAACCGCAACTCTGTGTTTGTCTTTTAACATGCGTGGATCCTCGTCTCGAAATATCGTCCTGCGGCTTGTGCTCTGACGGCTTCGGAAACGTATCCGTTGGCGCAACGAATTCAATGTTGTCCTGGAGGTGATGCGGCAGGCTGTAATCCTTCGACAATCGAATGATGTCCATCCAGCCATCTGTATACACGCTGTACTCAGTCTGTAGTATATCTTCCGCCTGCCGAACTGTCATGGTCGCATCCAGAACATTCCCTTTCTGCTGCATAGCCGAAAGAGAAACGCCAGCATCTTGAAGCCATACTGACACGGATGCTGCAGCAGAAGGCTGCGCTTTGAGAAGGATCTGTAATTCTTCAACTCCCAAATGCTTCCTATATCTCTCGTTGACTGGATCAGCGATGCTTGCTGCAGCTTGCCTGAGCCCTGCAAAGCCGTCACTAGCGGCTAAGCCAATGTGAAGTGTAATGGACGCGTTCGGAGGAGCGCGCTGCTGAACTTGCCACCCAGAGGGACCGGCATCAGCATACGCCAGCGAGATCAAGAGTAATGACAGTTCATTTCGAAGCCGCATGTTGCAGTTGATGCTGCTCCGTGCTGACGACGATGGAGAAGTGAAGAAGAGCAGCGAAGAGCCTCGTTGTTGTCATTAAGGCCCCCAGTCCAGCTGTCAAGGTGTCACCCTCGTGGGGGCCAGGGTCCAACCCAGAAGGCCCTAATTTTGGGTCGCTAAACGCGCCTTGGCATACTTAGAGTTCATACAATGCTCCGGCTTAGGAAGGAAGGCGACATATTCATATGTTCCACAGCCTGATCTAGCCAGTTGGACACTCGAGCTATCTTGAAAGGCTTGAGGAGGCCTCCCACTTCAATGTCATACTTCATGAAGAGGTTCATGAGACCATAGGCTTGGTAGAGCTTGTTTGGAGAGCTCGTTTCTTCTTGGTGTACGCTAAATGTCGCAGGTCCGATATAGGTCATACATCCTAGACCACCTTCCGGTCTCAGCACAAAAGGGTGGAACCCTCCGCGAACAGCAACAATTCGATCGCCAGGCATCGAAGTTGGTGGCACGGCCCAGGGCTCTTCAAAATATTCGGCCAGAGGCAATGTGAATGAGGAGGAGGCCGACTGAGCCGTGAGCCACTCTGTGAATCCATCCATACCATCGGTATCTAGTGGGGATGTTTCGATGGTGACTGTCTTTGTATTCGGGAAGCTCCTGCGTTTACCCAACAAGAATACCGGTACCCTCTCCTCGGTTGAGGACCCAAAACATGAGCGTGGCAGATTTACAGAAAAGGTCTGATCCAATGGCCTGGCTTTAGTGGCGACTTTAGCCTTCATGTTCCTCACAGATTTGGCTGATCTGATCGGTGGATAGCATGCTCTAAAGAAAGCGGCAAGGCAATCCCCATGAATAGACACTTCGACATACCCACGGTCCGCCAGGTCTTGGGAAATCTTTTCCTGCCCGAGTGAAGCGAGAGAGATGTTGGTGCTTTTCAGTAACTCATGTCTCCAGTCGTCCGTCGACTGACTTCCTTGGAGATTGGGACCGGAATATGTTACTTTCGTTGGATCCACCTGATCCAGAATGGCAGTTATGATCGCGTTGAATGCAGAGGAATGTCTTGGAAGAGCCTGATCAACAGCTTTGTTCGATTCGGTCCCTTCAATGAAGCCAAGAGATAGGCCTTGAATGGCGAGAATACCATCATCAGAAAGATTCGGACAGAATGGATGTGAGGTGGTGTCAAGGCATAATGCTTTGAAGATGCCAGAACGAAACATTTCAGTCGTCGCTGCGTATGTCATATGATAGCTCTCTTGAAGCCAGTCAGCACTGTATGTCATACACCGCCAATCAGGAACCCAGGATGGCATCCTCTCGCCATCAATACAGCCTCCATGGAAAGCAGTCAGGAAGAGGACATTGAGGCACTTGTCGCGCCGCATTGTATAGAGTGCTGCGTCTTGGAATACTCGGCTGGCTTTGCGATTGTAATCGACATCTAGGACTGCATCATCGTCACCGCGAGCATTGGATCTGCGAAGAACCTAGGGTACGTCAGCACTTCAGTTGCCCTTACCAGCAATAGAGATGAGGTAGATACTGTTCTGGACATGCCCAGTAAGCCGTATACATGGTCTCGCGAATCAGAACATGAGCAGCCGGCACCGCGATTAAGGACACTTCTTAAATCTGTTCCGCCCGGTTGCCCTTGGAGGAAAGGATCTTTTGGGTCCCCGTCTCTCATGGAGATGCGAATAGAGGTCGACAACCTCAGAAATCCGGCGAGCGTATCTTCGAATAGTCGAGCAGAACCAGCCTTTGCGGAGGGACTCTTGTTGGAAGACATGCAGTATATGGCATACGCATCTGCGGATTCCATGGCTCGTACGAAGTCGTCCCAATCGATTGCTACATCGTGCCACCTGACGGCAAGAGTCTTGGCTGCCCAGGATTCTTGTTTCACCCAGATTCTCTCGAACCATGGGCTGTATAAGAGAGACTGAAGCTTCTCCCAGGCCTCACTAAGGCTAGAGTCATAGAGGCGAGTGCTCATGCCCTGCCGAGATATGAGCATGTCAAGGTCCTCCATCCGCGGCATTGTTAAGTCCCTTCCACAGAGATCTTGCTCGCCGAGCCACACAATTACTTCCTTTGCCTCACTGTAGATCGTCAACATATTGCTTATATGGGTCGACTTCTCATTCGCGTCTGTCTGGTTGATACAGATGGCGTCAATCCAGAAGTACGCCTCATGGTCAGCATTTCGTACTCGCTGGAGAGCGTCGTGCAGATTCGCAGTGACGGGGATCGCATTGCCATTGCAGGTGACCTCATGATCGAAGACCTGCTCCCCCCAACAGTACGATAGAGCCTTGTATTCGACAAGTTCTCCTGTACCATGGATGAGAGCACCCTTTTCGTGAACAATTTCCGCTACGTGAAGTTCCGATGCAATTGGGCTGCCGTATTGTCCTGGGCTGATGGCGAGAATGCGTGTCTCTGTGTGATCAATGTGTTTGAACAACGGCGGCTTAGGCTCGCTCGTAATGTCTGTATGACTTTGAGGATGTGGCAACATCGAAATTGCTGATGATGTGTTGATGTTGATGTCTGCAGGAAGACTTCGTTGCGCCGGGAAACATTCGCTCCTTCTCCGCCAAGTTCAGCGCCAAGACCCCGAGATCGGGGCAACATTCTTGCCAATTATTGACGGATGCTGATCAATCGACCAATGTTCACTGTTCGACTAAATACACGTATTCTGTCGGTCTAGGTCTGGGACGATCTGATGGCAGGTGATGAGGTAGGCAGACTATGTGGTCAGAAATTCGAGAGCCTGCTACTTGACTTTGATAGAGCACAACCTTATTTGGTTACTCGTTCGTTGGGCAACTTATCTAGCCGACAGCACCTACATACTGGGGCTGGTGGAAGCAGCGGCAATGGGTCATTAAGGAGGAGATGAAGAAGGTTCTTGGGATTGGAAAGAAGAAGTAGCAAGGACTGCAAAAGTACAAAAGTGCATTCTCCCTTGCAATTTGTAGCGTAAAACCATGCAGATTGGAAAAGGTACGGAAACTTCTTATTACCTCCAAGATATTCCCCCGATCTCCAACGGCGATATGAAGCAAGTACGTTAAATGGCGAGGCTACTAATTTCCGTCGAAGTTTACTTTCACTGCCGCTTGTTCGAATCCGCTTTGGCTGCTTGTCTATAGCGAGCCCTAGAAGAGAAGAGGAGTTTTAAGAAAGGCTAACAAATTCGGAGCCATCCATCGATGTCTTCTACTCCTTTGAATCTTTTCCCCTAGGTGACCTTGTAACATTGGTCTAGCTAGCCAAGGGTCTAAAGCATTTCCTGGGTTCAGCTTGGTGTTGTATTTAGGCTTCGATATCAGTTGGCCTGTGGAACTTGGGCTTGCAACTTTTATGCCTACTGAAAGTCACTCATATTCAACTCCTCAGCTAGACAGACACCCTGCTTCCAATTTGAGCTTATCCCAACCTCTGATCGTGACTTATAGGTATAGTGATGGAAGCAGTGCGAGGCATAGAAATCTTCTTGTTTTTGCTGTCTGTCTGTCTGTCTCTTCCGTCTTGCACGTACGTAGGCGATCAAATCCCAAATCTCACCAGTCTCTCAAAATTTGCCCTCGGAGAAATCGAAATCAGAAAAAGTCATGCAGTGGCTCTTAATCTCCATCACTACTACAGCTTTCATGATCTCCTCGTAAGTCTTCTTTCCCACTGACTGCTGTTCACATTTCTTCATCCCAGATGGGCCTAACTAACCGCTCTTCCTGCCCACACAGCCCAACCCCCATCCTCGCCGACGATCCACCCTTACCACCAACATGTTGGTGCACCGGTCCCCTCACCGACTCAGAATACCCCAATATCCACATTCGAGACAACGACATAACCCAAGCGGTGTGTCCTACACTTTTTGGCTCTTTCGAGTACTATACTGAAGGCAAGGGTGTAGTAAGTCTCTCCCTTACACACACAAAGAAAGCTAGACCTCGTGGCTGACCTTTGTTATTTCTAGTGCGACAGCGAAAACTTCAGCAAAGCTTACGCTGCGACTTTTGCGGCTCAGTGTCAAATGTATGAAGGAGGTTACGGAGCGGCTTGTTGTGATGGTGGGGCGGGAGCTGATGACTGTGGGGGAAGTCCGAGTTGAGTTGGATGATATGGGCGATGAGTGACGGGATGGTGGAATGTGGTGGAATTTTGGTGATTGGTGTAAAGGAAGGCGGGTATGCTCTCGACGTACATATACTTGGCCTAATCCCTAGGTGCTTTCTTTCTGGCTGAGAAGGCCATATGACGGTCTCTGAATGTTGAGAGTGTTCGATGGAGTTGTCAAGTATATGAAAGGTGATTAAATGTCGTCAGAACACTCTAATAAACGTCACTGCCGATAATGTGATTTCTTGCATAAAGCGCTTCCATCAGGCTCAGTGTTTCCTGTTCGTTATGATCGTAAAGTTCGAGCGTGTAAACCGGTCAACATTCGGTATTATCAAGACTGATTGTCGTCATCCTCATCGCTATCTTCGTCCTCATTCTCATCATTGTTGCCTCCATGATAGGTCGAACCAGAATTACGGCTGTTGTACGAGGAGCGACCCGTGATCGATTGCAAAGCCGGTCGGTAGGTGTAGTTGCCATTCGAAGATGGTGTACGACCTCGATCGTCGTCACGACGGTGCTGGCTCATGTACTGAGACTGATAGTGGGCCGGTCCAGCAGGAGCAGGAGCAGGTCTGGGCATGGGAGGTCCAGTTTGGGTCTCTGGTGCCGTGAGCTGGTTGGCATCAAGCTCGATAGCCCTGGGGTATGGATAACAAGAGGGTAGCTGGCTCGGAAGACCACCGCTAATGATGCGGTTCGCGACAGATCTGTCGGGCCCCCAGCTCTCACTTGGAGCACATCGCTGCGCAAGCAAGACTTGCTGGTCGCGGAGCCCTGGTCGCAGTTAGTAGACGTCTTTCCACGCTCTGGCGGCGGGCGACTCACTCTGGGCTTTGACTTCGGGATCTTGGTGGTACTGTCGCAGTCTCTCTGCTTCGGTATTAGGCTTCTGAGCTGGAGCACGACCTCCGGCCGAGAGACACAGCGCGGCAGCGCAAGATGGGCAGCTTGGCTGCAGAGCTTGAGGGTGTTGCGGACAGGAGCGGCGGGGTGTTGGTACAGACATCACCACTGTCGATCTCTGTAAGTTGTATCTGCAAGCTTGCGGTGGTCTCGATGATGGTGCAACGGCTGAAGGTGAGAAGACGCGATTGTATGGACTTCCGCAGAGATTGGGAGGCCGGTGGGTCGTACTGTGGCCGCGCGACTGGCAGTTGAGTGACAGGGCGGTGTATTCCGGAGCTAAAGTTTAATCAACAGGGTCTTGATGAGTTAAGTTGGGGTCGGTTGATTATTCTTTGGCGAAAGACATAGTCATGTACACTGCCTCAACCTTTATCGTTCGCTACTATTGATCCATGGCAGTAAGCTTCGTCCAGATTGTTGATGATGTCTGTTGATACGCCGTTTCGCACACGTCAACAGGCCGTCGATGAGCGGCCGTGTCCCTGGGTTGCGGCATTGTCTCTCTGCCTGTGCTAAGATGCCTCAGCCGGACGCTTTGATCGCGCGCGAGCGTGTCATACATTCTTGTCGCACAGCAGGTCACACCAGCTTTCTGCCTTCCAGCAAAAGGCCATCATTTCGAGCCATGTTGTTTGACGGCGATGTCATCCTAAGCTATTCCGCATGTGGCATGCTTGTCTATCGGTATACCACCAATACGAGGCTCCTCGGGGGAGTGGCGAATAGTCAATGTCAGCTTAGCGAAGCTTCGTGCTTTGCAGCCCAATGTCCAACCACGACGTGGAAGGAACGCCGTTTCCGGACCCTGAGATGGCAGACCAGTCGCGCAGTCGTACGAATATAAGGCTTGTGTGTCAGCACGTGAGTCGCTTCGCAATGTTGCTAGCGCTGCCAGCGAAGCGTAGGTCCAAAAAGGTTCGAAGCAGCGTACGACAAAGAGGACAGGGAGTGAATCCAATCGCGAGAACAGGAATCAGGGAAAACAGATGCCGGCGGGGGGACTGAACCTATTATCAGTATTTCCCATAGACGGGACAGTCGCTTAAGGTACACACCATCTCGCGAGTTGTGGCTTGTGACTATCGATGCGGCTGGTCGAAAACACTGGAGAAGCGGCTGGTAGACCCACTCTTGGCGTGTCCATGCAACCTCTTCAGGTCAAAGACCATCGCTTCGCTTACCGTTCCATGGCCGCTGTCGTCAGGACACATGAGTGAATGCACGCTGCACATCCATGATCATGCAGCGACCTTATTCCAACATCGGTGAAGATTTCAGTGTATGACTTCTTGTCACCCTTCTGCGCTGAAGGATAGGTCTAGGTCACATCATCGAGCCGTATCGACCACAGCCTTTCCCACTCTCAACGAGAAACATCGACTTATAATCCGCTGATTGCGCTGGCGTAGGCTCTGAGCACAGGAAAATGGAAATTTTCAGCATCCGGAATGGCGCAATACGTGCCGTTAAAGTAGGGACAGACTTGAGGCGCCAAAGATTTCGAATGCATTCCTTCTCGGGCCAATTATGTGACTTCTGTATCCAGTGTCGCCATTGTCTTGCCGATGCTGGTGTAATTGATCGAGCAGTATGTAGCTCGGCACAGTGTACCTGCGCAATTCTTGGTCTCGCGCTCGTGACAAGCATTCCGAGTTGGGCATCCATCAATTCAATCCAGAACGTGAGGTCCGCAACGCAGACAGACAGAGTTCGCACACTTGGGAGACATGACAGGCATTCTACCACGATCTGGCGGTTTGAGTGCGCGATCGAAGGGAACATCCAGAGTACTGCGACCTCTCGCATCCAGGAGACTTGAGTTCGGTGTTATTTTCGCATGCCACCAATGCGGTAGGGATCGTACAGGACTTCTGACAGCTTGACAGCCCTACGAGGCTTAGGCGACGTTGTGCGATGAGCAACCTCGTGGACCTTGCGTTGCGTTCCCTTCGTGAACACAGGTACCACGTCCTGTGTCCATGGTCTTGTACTACAGCAAGGTAGAGGAGTACCCTTCGATGGTGACGCGAGCTCGTGCTGGGCCACTTCACTACATTACTGGAGTCCGACCATCATATTGTCTGGTTGCGCTCGAGCGAATTGGTGTGGAGGTTTCGTGTGGCCAGAATCTTGCTCGTTTAGCGGACAAGGACCTAGAGTGTCTTGTCGAGTACAACAGAGCGATACTGTTGTTGACGCCATCCTGGGTGTTGTTTGAAGAAACCTGATAACAAAGATGCAGCAAGAGCAAGAGGTGAGGTGAGGTGGTGGTGGAAAGAAGAACCAGGGGGCGGGGAGGAGCGGGAACCGAATCGGCCTCATTTGCGCACAGACCGAAGTCAATCCTCTTCTTTCAACGACGTTGCTCTGCTTCATGACATCTTCTTCTCATCTAGGCACGACTCACAGGACACGCAACACAATCGCCATAGCTGACTGACTGCAAAATGGTCATTCCGATGTTGAATTCCTGGAACCTCCTGGCCGCCTCAGTAACATCTGCCGTGATTTGCTTAGAAATCGTTCATCCAGGTCCGAATCTCTTGCCACGGCAATGCTTGTACACCTAGGGCTACAGGACGATGAGTGGACCTGTGGAGTTTGTGAGCACATCATTCGGCGCCAAGACATCGTGCTCTTCACCCAAACCAGGGCAAAGGACTCTAAATCTTCTACATCTTCTGACAGTAAGCAGTATGCCATTTCGTTAAGTAAACGAGGATGAGTACTTTCCGATGCCCTCACACCACAGAGCTTCCCTTGTTGAACCTGCAGTAGCTTCAAAGTCTACAGCTCCAGGAGCCGCTAGCTGCTCCTCTTCTGACGCAATGGAGTACTCGAAGACATTTATTTGAAGCTTTTCCTTTCTCTTCAACCTCAAAAGCATACCGCAAACTTCAAGCTGAATGCTAACAAGCAGAATAGAGAAGATGTCACTCAAACCCTTGATCCTCCACGCCCACGGCACAGGGCCCAACCCCTATAAAATCGCCGCAGCTCTAGAATTCCTCAAAGTACCATACGAAGTGAAACTATGGCAATTCGGCGACGCACCAAATGGCGTCAAAGGCCCAGTCTTTCTCAAAATCAACGAGAATGGACGAGTCCCTGCCCTCGAAGACCCAAATACCGGCGTTACGAGCTGGGAATCTGGAGCAGTCTTGAACTATGTGCGTCGGGTATACGACAAGCAAAATAAATTGGGTCCAAGAGGGAGTTCTGAGCAGGATATCGTAGATCTCGAGAAGTGGGAGTATTTCCTGCTTTCTACGCTGGGTCCAATGATGGGTGGGCGCTCACACACAAACGCCAGCAAGTCGATGTGCTAACGAGAAGCAGGACAAGTCAACTGGTTCCGCCACTACCACTCATCCAAGAACGACGACGCTCTCAAACGATACGAAGAGCAAGCTTACCGATGTTTCGGTGTGTTAGACGGGCAGCTGAAGAAACATGATGGTCCTTACATCCTACCTGGTGATACACCTAGTGCAGCTGATCTTCACTTCTATCCTTGGGTTTACCAGCATGGATTCGCGGGACTGAGTCTTGATAAGTATCCGAATGTCAAGAAGTGGCTTGATCAGGTCGCAGGGTTGCCAGAGATCAAGGCGGCATACGAGAAGATTCCCAAGGGAGAGGTTGTGTAATGCTTCTTTGATTGCTACAGAAAGGAGCAAATCTGACCAGCCGAAGAATGAATTCGAGGTCGTGATGTGTTGGAAAGGCTGATCAGTGTAGATACCGCCCGAATTGATCGTCTTGAAATCCCGCTCCTTGCGCTCGCAGGACTCATATCAAACCAAGAACGCCACCCAGCAGTCCTTCGGTCCATTCGCTGAACTCTCCATATGAATCTTGTCCATAACTCTCCTCTCACGCTCCTACACCCGAGTTAGCCAGAGATTCAAACACACAAAATCGAAGCTATCTTACCCTTTGCCCTCTCAATCACTTTTGGCAGGTATTCGAGCACAAACTGATTCACCTGTATTCTTCGAACCATGGTCTGACCGTACCAGTCTCTGTCTTTAACCTCGATCCTCGAGATCATATGACGATGTTCCTCTGGTAGCGACTCAACCCAGCGACTGAACGTCCATTGACGGGTTCCTGCGTTCCTGGGCGTGCGTACGGTAGTCAACTCGTCATCGAAGGCGAAGAACAAGCAGTTTCCGTAGTAACGAGCGGCGAAGTCAGCGCGGATGGCTTTGGTGATTTGAAGTTGGATTGGTGGCTTGTAGTTCTCATCGATGGCGATGGTATCTTCTTCGATGGCGAATGTGAGCTTGTAGATTTCGTCGTAAAGCTCTTGTGGAAGGGTGAGAAGCAATTTGCTGAGCGGTCTTTTGGGGGACGGAGACGTGGTCGTGGTAAGGGCGCGGGCAGCGGCGGTACGCTTTTTGGTGTCTGTACGCTTTTTGGCGTTTGTGTGCTTCTTAGGCTGGGCCATGTTTGGCATTCGAGTTTGTGTTGACGTATGTGTCAAGCGAAAGTCGAAGTCGAAGTTCTGCCGTCGGGTCGCGATCTTTTATATGGACAGCGCATGCATGGTCCGTGCCACTGTCACAAGACAGCTCGAGACTCCGCTCGCTCACTTGAGGCCGTGCAGGCTCATTTGTCACAGGCCATTCATGCCTGCTGTGTTAACCAACAAACGTTCTACATATTTCACCGAGTTCCCAACTTTAACATCGAATTCGAGTCGCACAACAGTGAAGCGCACTAAGGCCTACTTTCGACAAGAAAATTCTGCATTCCTCCCACAACGAAATGCACAAGTCTCCTAGAAAGATGTGATCAATATCTCTTCCGCCACTATAACTCGCCATCCAAAATCCCAAATTCGCACGACTCACAAGATTGGACCCATCTCACAGCGAGATCCAAGGTCACTCATAAGATGAACCCATCACTCTCAACCTTGCCATTACAAACCACCAAGTTCAGCTTCAACGCCATCAAATTGCCTCTCCCTCACAGCCACCAGAAGAGTCGTGTGCCAGGCCCACCAATCTCACAACAGAATATCGCTGAGCATGTGTTTGACATGTCCGCTTGGCGCGCTTAGGGTAAATTCCTTAGGGTAATTTTCCTACCCCAAGTTGACGATACAGTCGTTCCATCAGATTCGGGTCAAGTATTCTAGTTCATTGTGGTTTCTTTGTAATGTTTCTTGGACGGCAGCGTATGAGACTAAGAATTCGTTGTTCCCGAATGCATTTTTTGGTGTTCGAGGTCGATCAAAATGCTCAGTTGTGGGGATCGTGGAGAAAACGCGCTCGAGCATGGTCGCCTTCTAGCATGGACGAATTGCTGTCGATGATTTGTTCTCATTCGGTGATTATTGATTGTAGTAAGTGATGTTGACTTTATTTAATTCTGTACCTGACTGCTTTACTTAGAGAGCGTTCGTGCAGACGTCTATAGGTAGACGTCGCATTCGGATCGCCATCTATACCTATGATGTCCTCGTAACTGACTCAAGAGGTTAGAGCTGGACGACTTTGCTTCCCTTGCACTTGCACAACTGAGAGCAGCTGCCGAGATGTCAATGGTGACCGTTCATAATCAGCAAGGAGGGGCCGGGACCTGTCTTCGGTGGCATTGTGAGCATGGAATATGCCGCACCCATCGAGTCCAAAGATTATATGGGCAGTTCCGGGTCGAGGACATGGCAATAGTAATGACAGCAGAATTTCCATTCGTGGTACAAGTTATCACATCTATGAGCAGTCTTCTAGGCCAGGTGTTTGCGATTACAGACTATCTAGAAAGCGACGATGGTTTCGACATGCGTCTTGGAGAACAATCTATCTGGTACACTTGATGCAGCACACAGCAACATTGTGCAAATTGTGTACGCGCAAAGACTTCTGGCCACGAATGAGGTTTGGTCGCGAGTCAACGTGAGACTGTCTACAAGTGAGGTTCGAAAAGCGACCGCTTGGCTTAGCGTCGGGTGCGCGACACGTGGTTTCTGCTGGTGGCTGGCCGGACAAACGCCATCGTATAATGACCCAGAGTGCTTTTTCTAGAAGACGGGCAGAAAAGCCATCGAAGATTGGCGTCGCGGACGCTTCGTAAAGTTGGGCATCAGTCGGAGGAAAGGACGAGTAAGGCGACGATGGAAAAGTTGGCAAGACCTAACCAATCGTCAGCAGGCATTCTGTATTTGCACTATGGTCCTATCTTCTGCGATCTTTCTCGCGGTCACGGCGGTCTTTATCTCTGTGTCGGTCTCGATCGCTGTCGTCTCGGTCGCGATGGCGGCGGGATCGTTCACGATCATAATCGTCCTCCTCCCGTTCGCGCCGTCTGCGTCGCTCTTTTTCCTTGCGTCGGGCATACTCTCCATCACTCTCGGAGTCGTACTTGCGGCGGTCTCTATCGTGGTCTCGCCTGTCATCTCTGTCGCGGTCTCTGTGCTTACGCCTGTCGCGAGACGAGTCTCTTTCCTTTTCGCGTCGACGGTCACGGGAGTCGTACTCGTCGTCATCCCGACGCTTGCGCTCGCGATCCTTCTCTTTGCGCTCAAACTCCATCTCATACTTCTTGCGTTCATCATCTTGCTTCTTCTTCTCCAGTTCCTCCTCGGTATACAAAGCGCCAGTCCTCTTATCCTTGAGCACGAGAGGATTGTAGATCTTGGCGTCTTTGCCCTTTGCAGCCCTGCCCCAAGCACCCATCTCCTGCGCAATGGCTGCGTCTTCTTTGGCACCGATGCCTAGGAGATTTGCTCGACGCTCTGGGAGTTTACCAGTGTCCTTGACCAGCTTCTTGCCCTTCTGACTGCCGATGCCTTCGCCTTCCTTCCAGCCCATTCCTCGAAGCAGTGCCGCCCCAAATTGCTCTACAGGCACTCGCGCGTAATCATCGAGACTGGCCATGGCAGGTGCGGATTTGAAGTCATGACCAAACGCATCAGATTCTGACATAGGTGGTCCTGAGGCTGCGATGGTGAGGGTAGTGTCCTTGGTGGTCTTGCCAAGAAGTGCGTCCATGGCTAGTTCGTCGTTGGTCTTCTTTGCAGTCTCTTGTGCTTCGCCTTCATGGTTCTTGTCACCAGCTTCTGCATCTCCATCGGCCTCGGGCTCTGCATCTCCATCGGCCTCGGGCTCTGCGTCACCGTTGCCCATCTGCACGTCCGAGGCCTCGCCCTTCTTGTACGTATTTAGACCGAACTTGGGCTTGCTGGCTTCCATCTTGGCCTCGACGTCCTTCATGCGCGCATCGAGTTCTTCGCGGTTGCCATTTCCATGACCCTCAGGAAGCCCGCTTTTCTGTCGTTTGCGCTGATTCGCCTTTTCTCTCCAGTCGCGATTTGCTTGCGGCGTGATCACGAGCGGACCAGCGTCTGCTTTCTTCTTGCTGCTGTCTACTGCGCCTCCAGCAGCCTTGTCGAAATGTGAGACTTGCTCAAATTTTCCCAATTCCACACCGTCGTCCTCGTCGTCCTGCAGCGCCGCTCGTGGCCTCTTCACTCCATTGCTCGGCGGCGGCGCCTTCCGCGATGCGCCGAGCGACAAGGAAATTTTACTGCCGCTCATGTTGATGTGTGTTGTTTGCAGCTTGTTGTTGTTTTGTCCGAACGTGAAAAGCCCAGAGTCGTGACTGCATGACTCGGGTGATTTTTGGAGAAAGAGAGAAAGTGGCACTGTGGCTGTGGCTGGAAAGCGCCACTCTCTGAACCAGACTATCACTACTCACCGCTGGTCGTACTTATGACGACGACTTGCAGCGTTCATGCAAAACATATTGCTCCAACCTCGTGATGCGCAGCGAGGATGTTGGGTCAAGTGGCTAGCCGAATCTACAAAATGTGATCAGTCCCTCTGCAGTCTTTTCTCCAAGCAGAAGACCTGACATTCACTTATCTACGGCCGCACGACTTATTTGGGACGCTTATTCTATCCGGTCCCGGTCCTAGCAGCAGCAAGGCACCGCTCTCACACACATGCACACTTGAACTGAAAGACGTCGCGATGCGCGCCTGTGATCGAAAACAACCGCGTACGAACAACCTCCATCTGCCATGCGGACATCGACTCGTGAAACCGGGCAGCATTGCATCATCTCAGACGCTTCCACGTTTGATGTCGCAACGGTTATCGTGAGTCGATATACTCCACACAGCCACGATGCAAGCCGGACTCCATTCTTGCGTCTGTCAATATGACAATCCTACTATTGCATGAACCACCACGCAATAATGCACGCAGTCTTCTGGCAAGCCTTCTACTTCAAAAGCCGGCTGCATGACACGAGACTATCCTTGCTTCAACTCTTCTGACTTGACTCTTCTCTTCGGTACCTATTGCTGACTACACAACTCAAAGCCGACCGTGTTCTGTGCCTTCGCGGCTAACGAACAGCATGATTGGCTCTACGCGTGGCAGCCAACCCTGGCCCAGAGACCACACGACAGGCGCTGTAGCTTCCCAGAGAGGCGGCTCATTTCTCGACTTCATCTAATCTTCTGGTTCGTGCAGAAATAGGAGAACGGACAGATATATCCTCGAAAATTCCCCGACTTGCTCTTGCTGCACTCCACCCGCTGACGAACAACTGGATAAGCTACAACCAGGACCGCGAGGGACTTCTCCGTCGCGATGCTGCATGAGAGTATTGGAAGCAAATGAGGTACCAGGGGGTCATGCTCACCCATCAATGCGAATCCTGGACATTCAATAAAACTTGGTTAAGGGCACAAAGCAGCCGCCATCGAATTGTGACGGCAATCACACTGAGACAGGCTGGTCATCGATAAACTCCCCGACTCGCCAGGTCGTTCTCGATTCTTCCCTACCCTACGTGTATCACGGCCAAGGACCTTCGACCGTCAGCTTTACGGCTTCGTAGCATGGCTACCCAACGATACAGAGACCCTCGATACAGCCACGACCATGACGTGCTTTCCGGCTTCCCGAAAGAAACCGAGCGACCAGAGGACAACCACTCGCCTCCATGTGGTTGATGGATGTGGGTCAATACTATCGCTGGGACCTACCTTGGTCGACTACTCCATACCGTTGGGTCAAACGATGAACGAAGGACCATAAACGGGCGGCCGTGGAGTACGAAAGCTGACGAGCAGCGATTGACCTCGTTGATGAAAGACTTGTTCACAACTGTCTTGGAAGGTCTTGTTCGAAGAACAGAATCCCGTCGAGGGATGTGTTTCACTTGACCGTGGCCAGGATATCGAAGAACTGGACCGTGACATTCGTATCGACCCAGGCTAGAGACAGACAGCGGCATAGCCTTGACCAGTGGATGGAGCGGTTGTCATAGCCCTGTCACTTGAGCTGCGATGGAGTGTCTAGCAATGCAAAATTGTGCATCGAGGTCAACATCCATACCGTCGATGTATAGCATCCGGGATGTCGCACCAAAGGAACAACAGATGTCCCAAAGCAAGCGCGACTGGCTAGACTCTAACCAATGCGCCTGTTGGTCCGATAGCCGAAATAGTGAGTGACTTACCTCCACCATGGCGAAATCGTGTCGACGCCGCGGTCTCGGTCTGCTGGACCCTTGGAATCAGCACCGAATGCACCAGGCGTGGAATCCGATGGAATGCGGTGCTCTTCCAACAGCTTTTCACAAGCTGCGATGTCTTCCGCTGGTCGCTGGACCCTTCCCACAGCAACAATAAAAACGGCAAAGCTGACAGCGAACGTGTTTGTGCCCAATTGGCGGACCGTTAGCTGTTGAGGCTCCTCAAAGATCGGTCCGGAAGTCAGTACGATCGAGGCTTGCGGCTTTTGTTAAACGAGCGTTGAAGGAACTTTTCCCATGTGGCGAATGACAATCAATGACTCTGCGGTGCCGTGCCGGCTTGGTCTGGCTGCCCTAGGACCAAATTGTTGAGCAGCAGCGGAATTCACTGAGGCTCACATTAATGGTTTCAGAATTGTTCTACCATGGAGAATTCTTCACGCTTCCATTGGCACGAGGCCGGTGTGAAGCAGAATGCAGGTACGACCACAGCCTGCATTAGTACTGCGCCGAGGATGCGTGTGCTGCAGAGGGAAGGAGGAATTGTTTCGTGGCTTGCTTCGAGGACTATTCTTGCAAGAAGATGACATCTTCAGGTTGCATTTGTAGTGCTCGTGCACTTGGTGGATCTCGACCCCTCTCACATGCCAACATTCCCACTGTGAGGCGGAGGACGCCTATCGTCAGCGCTGCGTGGTGGAAGACGGTCCAACGCAACTCCGTGACGACGGTTCGCGGGAGCATCCCGTACGCCCGCATGCCTCATACCGTGAGAGAGCCGCGAAGGTGGACCCCCACGACAAATTGACAAAGTGCTTTTGCCACCGAGGTAGCAGCTTTCGTGGTGACGAGAAAACATCGTCAACAGCAATATCGCCCTATTATATTCGGTCACCGTGGTGGTATCAACGCACACCGTGCGGCACCGGGCGAAGATGTAGCGAGATGATGAGAGTCGCGACCAGGTCCTCGCGAAATGCTCGATTCACAATGCCTGCTTCTCGAAGCTGGTGATAACTCGGCACTTCGGCTGTTCAAGGGACGAACGAGCGGGCCAGGCAAAATCCCCGTCGATGATCGCCCTTGTGAGGTCGGGGTTCAGCAAGGCGAGCAGCAAGGTTCCCAACGCCAACGCCCTCACAAGATGGAAATTGTCATCTCCGCCTAGAACCGTGGACAAAATGCCACGGAAAAGGTGGAGAGCGAGCAAGCGCAGCGCGGTCAAAATAGGTTTGATGCTCCCACGTCCGCGGCGGCGTAGTCAAGCCATCGTCACCCGACAGCTTGTCACTGGGACTAGAAAGTAGGCGCGGGCGATCCCACAAGGGTTGGGATAAGAACAATTTCGTTTGGGGTCGATCGATAGCTGATAGGAACAGTCTTGGGCTGGCCGCGACGGCGGGAACTTACAAACATTTCCCCGGGGATCCAACGTCGGTGGCTCGGCACTACGGACGGGACTGGCGGAAAGAAGCTAAAGATCCAGATGCCGTGTTCGTGAAGAGCACGGAAAGAGGAAGGTCAGATTACGAGCCGAGCAACGCGAAGCTCAACAGCGGCGTCCGCCGTCAAATATTTTGCTGCTCGTGCGGAATGGTGTGTACCCGTTCGTCGCCGAAGCTACGAGGCGAGGTGATAAACTGTTGACTACGAATGTCTGCGTGAATCGCTAGGGTCTGGGCATGGCTATGCATGCATGTGAGAGAGATGCGATGCTGGTACTGACAGCTGTCAGCAACACTACCAGGTAGGTAGGGACGAAAGAAAAGAAACCATTGACAGCACAGGTGTGGTAGCTTTACCTGCAACATGCAAGAGCAGATAGCTGGTCCCGTAAGACGAAACACTCAGTTCCTGCAGCTTGAAATTACACCGTCAGCTACAAGAGTTAGAAGAGCTCTGCTAGACAGGTACGTTCAAGATTGTACCTGCAGTAGTCCTGCATGGGGAAGTTTTGCTCGAAAAGACTTCTCGATGCGGTGCAGGCCGAGCTTGGGATGGAGTTTTGGCCTTCGGCGGTTCCTGTCGCTGCAGACTGCAGCAAGAGCGTGGCGCAGACGAATGCAGAAGCAGAGTTCAATTGTGCATGCTGCACAACGCGGATTGGGCTTGATGAGAGTCGACTATAATTTTAGCAACGCTTCTAGTGCGGTGCTCTCTATTTCCACTTTTCCTCTCGGTCGCATGTGAATGAGATCATTTTGTAGGTAATTATAATAATCATTCAGATGATGTTTGACGTGGGCGGCGGGCCTGCTGCGGTCAACCGAGATTCAATATCGTTTGTACACGTCTTCTCGAAGACGATCGCCTTCTAGTTGATACGCACAGTCGGTATGGACCCCAGTTTGGCGGGACTCTTGTTGCTTTGTGCAAACCCTGTCACAGAGTGAAACACTGAGCGACAGCAACCAATGACATTGCCGATGGATTACCGATTCGCACTTCCGTACCTGCTTTAGTCGCGTTTCAAGTGCTTGGCTTGGTGTTGTTGCCGTCTGCCTGGTAAAAGTGTTGGTACAAACGAACAGCGACTGAACTCGATTGACGCGTCGTTTTTGACTCGGCTCTCGCAGACGGCCGCGGCGACGCAGCCCATGGTCTCCCAGCGCGATCAAGCCATGGAGTGGTGCAACATCGCCAGTGGAAAGCTCTGCAGTAGCGACCAGCATCGCGCCCGTGTCTTGCTCGATTATGCACGTTGTCTACAGAAAAAGAAAAAGCAGTCAAACATTATTGATTTGTGTGCGGTGATGAGGCGAAAACGTGATGGCCGTCGCGATTGGAAGCGACGCTCGCACATGTCTTGCCCAGCGGAAAATATTCCCGTCTAATCACAGAGCCGAGGGTCCTCATTGTTGGCCGAATATACTTTCGGCACCAGGTACTTTCCTATCGATTGGAGGCCATGCGGTGTTGATAGGCCCGACGGTGGCGTGCAGTCTGGGCCAAAGAGACTGGCCATGCTGGCTTGACTGCCTCGAGTGGACGGACGAGGCAAAGGTCGAGCACGGCAAAAGTACGAGTGAGCGACGGCGACAGTCACGACACGGCAGCTCGCCTCACACTCTCGGGCGCGCTACAAACGAGCTGCACGCAGACAGATTCATCGACTGACTGGTCACAAGCAAAAAAGATGCGGCCACCGGTACATGAGACAGGTCGTCCGCTCAGTGGAGTGCATCATCGTGCAGCTGTCCACTGCGGCGAGCGAAGCTGAGAGATCCCGACTTGCTACCACGCCAATCAATCACGGTTGGAGACGCATCCCGCTGACTCCGATTGATTCAAGATCATGGCCGCAAACGGGCCACTGACACCGCAGACTGAGCAGAGCAGACCACCGTGGAAAGATGCGCCGTCGTGCATGGCTTGAGCCGTACTTCAGCCCGACGCAGCATGCTGAGCAGCTGTCGCAGAGCGCAGCAGCAGGCGGCACCACCGAGGCGTATCGCGGTCAGAGACGTGCGAGACAGCAGCGTGCATAGAGAATCATCATATGCGAGCGGTACTGCGTGCTGGATTTCTGAATTTCGACGACTCTCCACGCGCGCTGGCCGTCTTCTGCACGTCGAGCAAAGGCGCAGCACTTGTACACGCGGTCTCCGAGTCCAGCGGCACGACTTCTGGCATGCTGCTGCACCAGAGCGAGCCAACCACGAGTGCAGTCCTTTGGGCCAGAGGATACATTAGCGTGTGTGCCGGGGTCTGCGTACCTGCAGCCGTGGCAGGCTTCGAGTGGCAGCGTGAGTGGTCGTGTCTTGGGTGCACTCGCCGGCCTGAGCGCCTGTGCATCCTAGCCCATGGATCCCAGCATCCGTCGGGAGCGTCCCCCCATGAGCCAGCCTTTGAATCGCGGCAGCACTAGAGTTCTCGTTCCTGGCACTAACGCTTTTGCTCTTGGGGCAGGTCGCCGCGCTGATCAGTCTTTATCGGCCTCTCTCCCCATCATTCGTTCCAACGCCTGGGTCCAGGGTTTATCTTAAACCTGATCGTTCTTCTTGTGTCCTCCTCTATCGTCATCTCTGTTCTTCTTTCTACTGTTCCCTTTAAGGTACTAATCCGATCTGTGCTTTTTTGTGCAAAGAGGACCGTACCTCGTCACTCCTTAGGAACATCTTCTGCTACACTAACAACCCGTGCGACCGTCGACGAAAACCTTCACGCCGGCGACCCATAGTAGACCACGAAGACACCCAACGACTTCGACGTTTACCAAAAGACACTCCTTCCTCACTGGATCTCGATCTCTCTATTGTATCATTGGAACTCTGTACAGTGTGCTACTACTATCAACCACGAACACCAACTTAATCGCGCAAAACGAGCATCGAAACAATTCCTTGGATGTTTCGATCGATTTAAATCCGTCACAGAAAGCAGGAACTGGTCAGTTTAAAAGTCAATCATCGCTAGCGATGCGGCCCGCGTCTCATAAACCGCGTACTGACTGCTACTCAGCACAAAACCTCACATCCCAATGGAGTACGCACAGCAGACGACCCCACCAATGGGTCAATCACCATTTTTCTACTATAACCCGGAACCGAGCCCAGACAACAAGCAACATGGCCACTTCACACCTCACCCACACCACACACATGGTCTGCCAATGGCCGTACTACCATCAAGCCCAGAGCACATGATGCAATTTCAACAACATCCAGTCTACCACCGACCACAGTCCGCAGGATACTACCAGCAGCCGGTGCAAGCATATGGACCACCTCCAATGATGACTCCAGATGCTTCTCCACGCCAGTTTCAGAGACCACAATACATGGTCCAGCAGGAGCAACCGCATGTGCTCATGCAAATCAACACCGAATGCCAAGCTTACTACCCAGCAACACCTACTCTTTCAGCATCCGGATCCTTCAGCTCCGCTTCAACTCCACCATCCACATGCGGTCTTGTGCCAACTCCAGTAAATGGACAAGGCGTATTCTTTGCGAAGCCCCAGATGGTCGCATATCCAGCTGTCAAGCAGGGATGCGAGGAGGAGGTCTTTTCCGAGGTTTTGGCTGGGGGTGACTGGACTCGTCCAGGTTCACCACCAATGACTCCAGTGTTCCTGCACAACAACTCTGTTTCTGCAGCTAGCACGCAGTCTTACGAGATCGCGTCGGGTGCGAACTCCACTCACGTATCTCCATCCCCATCCCCGGTACCGCGATCCGTGGCTTCCGAACAAGACGTGTGTGACCCCAGGAACCTCAGCATTGGCAGCTCTGCACCCGAGTTCCCAAGCCTTCCAACCTTGTGCTCCGGAGATGATGAGGAGCACAAGCTTGTGTTGAAGGGTGATGCTGAACCACATGTTCAGATCGCTACCCCAGCAGAGCTCGTCAACTATGGTGGCCTACCAACCTTCGAGCCCATCTTCGAGCTTGATGTTGAGGACGACTTCAATGGCATGGTCTCGTACCAAGGCCAAGATGTCAACTACAACGGTGCTAAGCGCCAACGACTAGAACTTCAGCCCAGCTTTGAAGATGATGGTTTCTTCAGTGAGGAGAGCTACAGTGACGACGACCTTGCACAAGGAGGCTACTCTCCACCATCCTCAGAGTTCTCTGCTCCAGAGTACTCTGCTGCCGCCCAGACCAAGTCGTCAAAGCGCAAGGCCAACAAGAAGGAGGCAGTCCAGCACTCTGCACAGTCCAACCAAGAACAGGAGACCGAACCAATCTCGACTTCTCAGAGTGCTGAAGAGGAGAACACCGAGTCTACGGCCACAACTCCAGCTCAGACTGGTGGCGTGTCCCGTCGAGGTCGCAAGCAGTCATTGACTGATGATCCGTCCAAGACCTTCGTCTGCACACTCTGCAGCCGACGATTCCGAAGACAGGAACATCTCAAGCGCCACTACCGATCGCTCCACACTCACGAGAAGCCATTCGAGTGCTCTGACTGCGGCAAGAAGTTCTCTCGATCAGACAACCTCAGCCAGCACCAGAGGACACACGGCGCCGGTACCATGGTCATGGGTGTCCTCTCACAACCCTCCGACCAGCACATGCACCAGCCCATTGAGTCCGTCAATGGTGGTGATGCCGGTAGCGTCATCCGTCCAAAGCAGGAGCCCCAGTACATCCCACAGCAACATCAATACCCACCACAGCACCGGGTCAGCCCCGATGCCAACGAGCTGGGCACAATGCTTTACGATGTCACTGCCCAGATGGCTGGCTCTAGCTCAAGCAGCGTCGGCTACTCAGAAAGCGACTACTCCCCTGCCTCAGATCGCAAGCCAGCGAAGAAGAGGAAACGGGAGGAGTAAAGTCTTCCAGCTATCCATTTCTTACAACAAAACTCTCTCTGCTGTTGATGAAAAACTGATACGATACGAATGATGTCGTTACGCCGGGGATACCTGAGGATAAAATGGGACACATGGGGATGGACGGAACGGGATCAAAAACTTTTTCACTTCTTGCTTGCCTTCGACAAAAGCAGGCACCAACCAACCAACCAACCCTTCACTTCTTCTACGGACACGAACAGGACGGAGAAAACTTGATCGCCATTACTACTTTTCTTGGACATTCTTCTTACTTCTTTGACTTTCGCTTGTACAACAGTAATTTACCTTTCTATCTGGTTGCGACACATCTTTGTTGGGGAAAGCTTGCTGTTTGATTGAGATTGAACTTGTATATTACTTACTACTGCGCACAACGTTTCTTTGTGTCCTTCTCCTTCGACAGCAAATGGCCTGGGGCTATGTATTGTATCATACAACTTTTTTGATCAAATCGCTCTTTCTTCGTCCTGGAAGATGAAGTTTTGTTGGGATGGAATGGAATGGATGGAAGAGCCTGCTTTTTGGAGATGTGCAGCGAGCGAAAGTGTTATGCAAATGTACTATGTATCAATAGAGATTTATGTTGAAATCGTTCGAACATGACATTGCTTCACTCTCCTTCTCTGCTCGGCCTCGACGACTTGACTTCACGATCTCGCCACAAAGGTATCTACACAACACAGCAAAGACACCCATCGCTCTCCACTTCACTCACTGTGGCCTCCCCAGATCAACGAACATGTTCGCATCGCATCTCGCACATCAAACAAACATGCCACTCGCTACAACTCGTCGCCGGTGCTTTGGGCTTCCCCCTCACAGTAAGTCGATTCATCCACATGTCGCCACCTGCAATCAGCAAACGTTTTCGCATCGCATCACCAGCCGCAAACGAAACAACCAAATCCAGCCATTACACCTGCTGCTCACAACAGCTAGACCCGTCCTGATCGTCGTCAGCAAACGTGTTCGCATATTCGCAAACGAAACAACCTGGTTGTCCACAGCACCGGGCACCGCCAATGACTCGGCATGCCGACGTGCGGCTCAAACACAAATCATCAGTGCCCAACTTGAGCAAGTCATGGAGCGAACACCCTCTTCATGCAGGTGCATTATTCTTTGCATGCATGCATGTACCTCAGCCTTGTAGCTGTTGATCTGTCGGCATGCCGAGTCTGGAGTGTCAGCGCAGGTGTAAGGTGTTGCAAATCAAGTCTGCGTGTTGGTTCTTGACTCAGCAATTCTGGCAAGAAGACGCGTCTCTTGAAACTCTTTTCGCTCACACGGTCAGAAGTTCTGCATTCTTGATTCAGGCAGACAGGATTTGAGGCTCCTGGTTGTTTATCAGCGGTGCCTTGGATCTTGTCGCGTGCTGATCTATTCTTGGCTGTGCCGAGCTCTGGCCAGGCCAAAACAAGGTCTTGCCTCTGGTTGTGTTTGCGATCACAGATTGGCTTTACCAAGTAGGACACAGCAAGACAGAATTGGGAAGAAACACGGTACGTATAAGGAAGTGGATAATAGTGATTCTTGCTCAATTGGTAGTTATAGGACAGCACATGTCGTGACAAGCACATCTCAGCTCGTCCAATCAGGGGTCTTATGTGGCATGTGCTGATGAGGCTCTTCTTAGCGACCACGTTGACACACGCGCTGAGATAGTGGCTGCATTTCGCCCAAGATCTGATCTGTTCGGCAACGCAAAATGTCTATGAATAGTGATCTTCAATCACACATGCGTGGGCCCTGCTGAAGATTTGCGTGATGAGTGAGCCTCAATGACCAGACGCCAACTCCCTCCCGCGCTGAAATCCTTCCATCTCGGCATGTTGTTCTCTCCAAATGGCTTTCAGCACAGGGTCATGGCTGGGATCACCGTCCCAGTACTTTGCGTGAAAGCTACGAGCACCGCCGCGCCAGTCATTCTCCGTGGGCCAGTTGACATTCCAGCCGTACCAAAGTGGTTTCCAGGGCATGTTTCCGTCTTGCCGATGGGCGTAGTTGAGGAGATTCTGTTCTGGAAAACCTGGGTCGAAGCGTCCTGGGAGTTTGAGGAGGGACATGTAGTAGTTGAAGAGGACGAGTGAAGGTGTGAAGACGAAGAAGCCGCAGTTGAGATAACTGAGGTCCGTGGGTGGTGGGTAGGGGTGGTCGTAGCCCCAGAAGTCGCCGTGGGTGGCGAACATGTAGGTGCGTGGGAGTTCTCCTTCGTCGTCTTTGACTGCTGCTTGGTTTGGGAGGGTGGCTTGTGTTAGGGTGGCTTCGTCGAAAAACACGCCATCTAATGGTGCGGTCACCAAGGTGTCGCTGTCCATGAAGAGAATCTTGCTGTACTCGATGAGCTCGTATAGTCGTAATTTGGCCAGGACATCCACCCAGCGCGGGTCACCCGCCTTCACCCAATCTTGCTCCAGCTTCTCGATCAAAACGATGGTCGCTCCGTCCTTCTTTAGGCGCTCCCGCTTCCGCTTCGACACGTCTCTGGTACACACCACTACGAAGGGTATGCTGTTGTTTGTACCTGCCGACTTCGAATGTAGCAGTTGGTATGTCAATACTCTCGCTCCCTGGAAATAGCCATCGTCAGCATCGTCGATTGCCGCAGATTTTTCATCAGTCTTCTTTTTGTCTGGATTGGCATTGCCGGCCAAAAATGTGGCAAACGCGACTTTGTGTGTCCTCAGTGGCGTCTGTCCAGTGTGTTTCGGACCTTGTCGTTGCGTGGGCAGCCATTGCTGGCTATGGTGAGTAGATTTTAACGAAAGCGTGATGAGGGCAGACGCGAGGAAAAGAAAGATACAAAGGCCGACGGTCTTGGGGTTAGTGGTCATCGTGGTGACATCTTGCGAAAAAGACAGATGTTGCAGGAGGAGAGGATGGGCATTTTCTTATCGCGAACTGGAAACATTCCAGTCTGAGACGCGAACGAGGGAGGCGCGTGGTACGAGAGGGATGGGGCGGCGAGCACCTGGCCTTCAGAGCACGCCGCGTAAGATAAGGTATGGAATATGTCTGGTCTTTAGGTGTAGAATAAGCTCCTGAGTTGAGGTCGAGGGATAGTTATTGATGGAACAGACGTTGGTGTACCGGTCGCCTGCTATGAAGTAATAATTTGGCCAACGTGGCCTCGGTCTTCGTGACACAATATCAGAGCAATTTCTTAGCAGGATCCCTCAATCTTCGAAGTGAATAAGTGCCACGCATGTGATATGCCATGGACTCGATGCTGGTGATGATGATGATGATGATGCCTGAGTAGTGAAGGTGAAGCAGGATTTGGTGATGGCTGAAGAGACCCTGCAGGCTTCGCGAACGAGCAGGCCACCAAGGCGGCCTCACTGTCGCCGCTTGCGCCCACGTCAACGTCACCCTGCCCTTCTTCGCGGATCCATTGCATTTCTGCGAGGACAACGCAAAGCAAAGCAAAGCAAAGCGCAGGAACAGCAGGACACCGCTTCTGCAGAAGGCAAAAAAGAGAAGGTTGGGGGTTGATTGGGCCACATTGCTAGCGCGCGCGGTTAATTGTTGCGCCGCGACCAGCAGCTGCAGCGCATTCGCTGTCGTTGTCTTGTCCATGCCATGCCACACATCGACTACCCTCGACCGAATCCTTTGAGCGCCGGTGACCTTCCTGTTCCCCGATGCTCGCCAGAAATGCCACCCTCTTCGCAAGACGGCGGAGAGCGAAGGAGACGGCGCAAGCATACCGAGGATCGCGACTCGACAAGCTCGCGCGACAAGATCCGATCACATAAGTCCTCCTCATCGACTAAGCTCCCGCTCCATAGCTCTAAGCGAAAGTCTGGCAGCCGGGAGCGGGATACTACAACGACGACAACGACCTCTGAGAGGGGTACTCCCATTGTCATACACAGAACGGTGTCGTCCTCGATGGGTGTGCCAGAGATGGGCCGCCGCTCCAGCAGCGGTGAGGTGCCCACCAAGGCAGGAAGCTCATATCCTACCTTCAGCAAGGCTCACAGCCGTGAGGCAGTGGGTAGTAGAGAAGACATGAGCAATCCAAAGAACGACGTCCTCACTCCAGAGGCTACCGAAGTGGACAACGAGAAAGTGCCTAAACGAAACTCGATGCCGCCGAACTCGAGGTCAGCGCCGACTCGTGCACCGCCTAGCCCTCCACTTACCGCAGATGAACCGGACATTGGTCGCTCAGGCAGCGGCAGCAGTAGGAGCATGCGAGACAGTATGGAAGACGTGCGTGGGGCAACGGGCAGCAGTGGAAGACGTAGTGCGGACGGTGGACAGCGAAGCAGTCGCGTGAAGGGTGCCAAGTCAGGGACCAGTCTGAGGAAAGAAGCACGCTTTGACAACCAGTCCGACATGTCTTCAATGCCGGGAGCATTTCCTGAGGAAGAGAGAAAGTCTACGCCCACAAGCAATTATCGCCGGACAGAGTCTACGGCATCACGTGAGCATTCCACGCTCACTCAGGATACCCAGGATACCACCGACTCTGATGCGACATCGATAGCTCCAGATCGCAAACCAGCTAGAAGACCGCAGACTGCTCCACCGAAAGCAAGAGCGTCACCTCCTTCAGTGACAGATTCTCAACCCAGGACACCCACCTTAGAGCAAGGATTCCCTATCCGAGCGACACCCATCATAGACGTGGGCGCCGCGAACACCCATACTTCGAAGTCTTTCGCGACACCATTGACTGCTAAGCACATGCCACCCCCTCCTCCACCACCGCCTCCGCCCCCACCTATGGCAGGACCAAAAGAAGCACCGCGTGTGGACTATCTGCTGAAGTACGGAGGCCTACCCACACCGGTACCAAAGCGGCTGGTTCAATCGAGTTTGTCCAATCCCGTCCAATCCTACAGCGTGTATCAGTCTCCAGCGCTTACCCAAGCATCACCCATGGAGGAGTACGGCAAGGTTTTCTCGGGCATCCATAGGCGTTTAGACGACTATATGCAGGTCCTGCGCGGGAACGGATCCCTTGCTGTAGCTACAGGCTATAAGTCAGTCGCTCGCCGTTTACTTGACAAGTTGTCTCAAGTCTTTGCACGGGATATATCTTCGCAACGATGTGACTGCGTGGTGTGCAAAACAACGCCTCAGCCAGCACTTTCCGATGAGGAGGACTCGGGTATTAGCTGGGGCGAAATACTTGAGTTCGTGGCAGGACGCCGTGAACTACCCCAATGGCCCCCGTTCTCCATACAAGCCGATGACAGTGGCCTTGGCATATCCGGCGCAACGCAAGTTCCTATGCAGAAGCTTGATATTGATGTGCCGGAAGAGTACAAGGACCATTACATTCGTCAAAACCAGAAGACGAAGCGAGCAGTGCAGAGTTGGCTTTCACAGCAGCCAGATTTTCCCTCTAGTCCACCAGAGGAGGCAGATGAAGACACACTTATGTTTGCCATGATGACGAAACTTACGGTTCAGCAGAGGAACCTGTTCATAGCACTGATGCACGGACAGAACTTCATCTCGGAGGCAAGAGCCCCCACACCTGCTGAGCGTCCGGCCACCTCTTCAAACGCTCTGAGACGAGCCAAGAAAGCGCTGCAGAGATTGTATCGTTTAGACAGGCCTCCTCGAGACTGCGAAGCTGCCATGTATCTGCTGAGCAACCCACATCTGCACGGCATGCTTGCTACCATGGCAGAAGTCAACGAGGCCGAGTGGGAAATATTGATCTCTGGACGATTCGACGGCTTCTTATGGTCTGGTGCAGAAGCGGCCTTCCCTCCGTCTGTCTCTGCTTTTGCTTCTCCTGTGGCTTCACGCGGCCCATCTCGCGGCCCGAATGCTACACCCTTCTCAAGGAACACGACTCCGTTCAGTGGCTTTAGCCCTGTACCGTCGCGCGGGACTACTCCCTTCGAAGTTGGTGGTGAGCAAATGCCTTCCATGTTCCCATCACGAGGACCGACACCTGGCCTAGGAGTGGGTGTTGCTACGCCAGGACCAGTCCAACTGGATGAAGATACTGAGATCGCAGTCGTTGCTGAGCTTGAGCGCAATCTGTTCCTGGACATGGAACGCCTCGAGGACGCGTTTGAGATTCTGCACGGCCGTGCAGAGATGGTGCGTCAGATGCTACGTGAGAGATCCGCCGGTCTTTCCGCTCAAGCACAGTTGCGCCGCGGCAGCGGCTTCGGAGACCCGGTCGGTGTACGACTTGACACCCCTGCGAGCGGGATGACGGAGTTTGACGAAGAAGAAGACGATGGTCTCGGCGATACAGCTAGTCTCGCACCCGATGACAGTGCTAGTCAGATCAGCACACGTCGACATCGGGCTCGTCACCAGCGCAGAACACCAGGCCCGGAGGCTGTTCCAGAGGAAGATGAGAGCGTCTTTGAAGAACAACAGGCCGAGCGATATCGCCGTGATCGAGGTGAGAAGAGCAGTGGGAGGAGATCAAGAGGAGTGGCTGGTATGTTCCAGGGTACTTCTACGATGAAATGAAAAAATGATGTGAATGAAAGAAAGACAGAAAGGTACATGCATGGAATGTGCAGCGTTTAGCGACACAGTTTGGGTTGTTACTGCATAGCGAGCGGCGTTTTCTTCTTTTGATGCAAGTCGAGCTCTTGGAAAGGCTCGCAATGAGTATGATGGATGTACGAGGACCGAAACAGTCGATGATGAATGAATACGGCTGCAAAGAACAAATTTGGATTTGATATGGAGCGCGCTTAAAAGCAGGAGGTCTTTTCTCCTACTTTCTTCTTCATATAGATAAGTTATCCATCACTTTTACAACTCGGTGTCTTGCTCTTTTCCCGCTCCAGGTACCACTCGGTTTTCGACTTCGACCTGGAGGAATTCACAGCAAAAGAGGCGTTCGAAAGATATATGTGTAGTGCCATTGGGGGTAAGGTGGCCACGAGGCAAGAGCGCGAGAAGAAAGATTGGGACCAGAAAGACTGAAAACAGGTTGGTCGTGACTCTCTCATTTCATATGGTATGCTCGCTCTACGCTGCAGGAAAAGCGACTCTTTACACACATCTAATTTTCAGACCAGTTCAGAATTGCTACTTCTTCTTCCCGAACCCGAGGAACTTCTTCATCTTATCCTCAATGTTGCCTTTGTTGCTGCTTCCACCAGCTGCGGGCTTCTCAGGCTGCTTCATAGCTTCACGATGACTCTGCTCTCCAGCCGCCTGCTGAGTGGCAAGCTGCACCTTGTAATCCTGCGCGACGCTTGCGTATTCTTTTCTCAGACTTGGGCCTTGGCGAGCTTTGACGCTAGCTTCAGCGCTCCAGATCAAAGTGACTAGGACACTGCCACGGAAACCAAAATCCTTGACGAGTTTCTGGGATGAGTTCTTTGGCAAAGTTTCGAAGCCTTTGTTTCCGGTGAACTTGAGCTCGAATGGTTCTGGGGCTTGAGCGAGAGTGTCCTGGATTGTGGCATATAGATTGGAGGCGGTTTCGTTGGAATCGATTGTGAGTTCTATTGAGCTGCCGTCTGGATATTTGACTCGGATTCTGACGTTCTTGACTGTGGCGAGCTTCTCTTGGCGAGCTGCTTCCTGCTCTTCGAGTTCCTTGTCTGATAGTAGACGTGTGTTGCGGCCAGCACGGTTGAGGGCGGCTTGGTGGGCTTTTGCATGGTCTATGCTTGGCTCGAAAGTGGTTGGGTCGTCTTCCTGGAGGGCTGCGGCAGGTGTTGAGGATGAAGGTGGCCGATAGACTGAGATGCCGTTGACAACGTTGGTAGGCGGTGTTGGTGCAGTATTCTCGTCGGGCTTTGGTGCTTCAGAGGGCGTCTGTTCCGTCACAGGTGCACTGCCTGGAGCTGTTTCTGAGGAAGTGGCAATTACATCGTTTTCAACAGGTTCTGCTGTGGGCGCGTCGGTCATTGGGACATCTTCTGCAGGCTCAGGTCCAGTAGCTCCTTCAGCTGGAACCGCGGCATTGGCTGCTTCAGCGTTCGGTATGCTCGATTGTCCAGCTACTGGCTCGGCATGTGCACCATCAGGAACCGGACCTTGCTCTGCTGCAGAGCCCTTACCTGCCGGAACAGAGTCGATTGATGTGAAGTATTGACCAATCTCGCTCATTGCCTCCTCCAGCGGTTGTCCGCTACTCTTGTAGGATAAACGTAGCAGCACGCTACCTCCATTGATGCCCAGCTGACCCAATGTCTTCTGTAGCTCGGTAAAGTTGTCCAGACTTCTGTTCATGATCTGGAGAACAGGTTGCTCGTACACTAGTCTGCCAGAGCCGTTGGTATGCGATGAGGGTACACCTCGTTGTGTCAGGTTGAGCTTCTTCTTCTCTTGTCCGCCAGCCACGCCATCCTCAAACTTCCTCAACACATGCCATAGACTCGTGTTGCTTGGAAACTTGTCTTGAATTCTCCCACTTCCATCACTCTCGGGCAGCTGCAAAGCCACATTGACAACACTCGGACTCCTGCTCGCCTGAGTGAGCTGGAGCTTCGCGCCTGGTGTGAGGCCAGAGAGTCTCCATTGCTGTGATAGGTCGAGCGTCTTGTTGTTCTGTGTCTTCAAGGTATATGAGTTCGGATCAAGTTTCCGCACTTTGCATGCCTCTTCAAGGATCTCGCGAAGGTATTTGGCGGGAGTGACTTTCACTTGGGTGCGTTTCAGTGAGGAGTCAAGCACGAATACAGTCGACATGGTGAGTTTGGTGTTCAATCGGCGTCTCTTCTCCGTCTATCTCGGTCTCGGTCGTCGGCTCTGAGCTGTCGTTGGGCCTCTTGGGCGGTGGCGGCGAGGTACGAGATGAGCTTCTTGCCTGATGACCACAAGATGGGTGCAGTCACCAAGTAGCTGAGGGCGAGAACGAGAAGGCGCTCGGTTTTGGTCAGTCGCAGGCCGGAGAGGCGATCATAAACCATTTGGCCAATTCCCAAAAGCTGAAGTGAACCAAAAAAGTCGGGTTTGATGATGTTTGTTCGGTATAGTGTTTGTTTGCTGGTTGACGCAGTAGCTACTGCGTACCTTCCCCCGCCACAGAACATTCTATTCTATTTATCATCAACATCAACACGACAACCACACGCTTTTCCGAGTACGCGCCTCATACTTCGACTACGCAACCAACCGCGAACATGTCGAAAACAGTCAATGTCACATCGGCGGCGCATTTCAGCCAGATCCTCTCGTCCTCACGCGTCGTAGTCACCGACTTCTACGCAGACTGGTGCGGACCAGTATGTACTGCAATGGCTAAGCCGCTCTCTGTTACTCGAGACGTTCACTGACATCGAGGTCAGTGCAAAGCCATTGCCCCCGTCTACGAGGCTCTGAGCCAGCAACTGTCTCGCCCAGGTGCTATCACATTCACCAAAGTCAACACCGATGCGCAGAGGGAAATTGTCCAGACATACAACATCTCCGCCATGCCCACCTTCATCATCTTCAAAGCCGGACGTGAAACCAAAAGAATCAAAGGAGCAGATCCAAAGGGATTGGACGCAGCAGTAAAGCAATTGGCGCAAGAGGCATCGAGCGCGGACGCAGGAGACGCTGGTGAAGGAAGCTCAAGTGGCGCAGGAGGTTGGACAGGAGCAGCAGCACCACGAGGATATGGAGAAATCACAGAACAAGTCGAGATCAAGGGACTCGATTTCCTGAACCTCGACGGTGAAGCTGGAGACAAGCGTGCCATCTTCGAAGGCGCAAAGCCCAGCGCATTGGACGCCAAGGGAAAGAGCGCAGAGGGCAAGAAGGACTATATCGAAAGCGACACGGACGAGCAACTCATGCTTTTCATCCCCTTTCAGTCGACCCTCAAGCTACACAGTCTGCACATCACATCGATACCCGGCGAAGAGAGCATGCGACCCCGAACCATACATTTGTACAGCAACAGGAGCCATGTGCTAGGATTCGACGAGGCCGAAGATACACCTGCGACCCAGACGATCGAACTTGCTGAGGACAGCTGGGACAGCAAGACACATACCGCCAAAGTGGAGTTGCGATTCGTCAAATTCCAGAATATCTCCAGCATTACCGTGTTCGTGGCAGATGGTGAGGGCGATGCAGAGAAGACGAGAATTGACCGGATACGGCTGTATGGCGAGACGGGCGAGAAGAGAGCCATGGGCAAGCTGGAGAAGATTGGTGATGAGCAGGGTGAGTAAACGGAACTGTCCGAGAAACCAAAACCTGCATGAGAGGGGAAGAGCATCATTATTGGCGTTTGACGCCATGACCACGATTAGAACTGAATTGAATGAAACGAAACGCTGATGAGGTTCACTTCGCGGTGAGACTGATCAATCATCATAGCGAAGGCAAAGTCAAACTTGACAGCTTCCCATCACTTCCTTCTCGCTAAATAACCCAACAGTCATGATTCACGTGGGAAGGCGGCGTGCCAGAAGCATGAACCCAGACCTTTTGGGTAATGGTGGCATGCGAGCACTGTGCGTGCGAGCGATATCTCATGAGAGTCTAGTCTAGCTTGGCTTTTTCACCTCCCCCTCAATTTCACCAATCATATACCTTCCCAACGGCTCTTCCCCCTCAGTCAACCACTTCACCAACGCTCTCTTCCAGCATTCCCTCATACATTGTTCCCAATCTTCTGTCTTAAACTTCAACTTCATTTTCAAAGCTCCTGAAATTCCATCATCCAACTCCTGCTCCAAAACCCACCCTCCTCGATTTTCCGAAGTGTTACCTAGAGTCTTGATCACTTCCACTGTAGCGTTTCCCCAGCCCCATCGATCTTCAGCATCGATGAGACTTTTCCAGTAAAGTCCGTAGATGAAGTCGTAGAAGATGGTGCCTTGCTTTTGACCGGCGTCGTGGAGAATGATTGATTCGTTCGAGGGGGTGAAATTTTCAACTAATTTGCCGAGTTCTTCGAGTTCTTTGTTTAGTGTCTGGCTAGTCGTATGGTTTGTGATCCAGAGGACTGTGGAGGCGAACATCAGGGCGTTGTAGCTGGTCCTGGCTCGTTTCTTTTTGATGTCGTAGATTGGGAAGATTTCGGTGAGGATTGGGTTGTTGATGAAGGATGGCGATGAGGAGAGGGATTTGAGGTCGCGATTGAGGGATAGGGTGTTTGGGTTGGTTTTGAGGTTGTGGAGGAAAGTTTGGACTGGGTCGATAGATGGATGCTGGTCGTCTTGTTGAGTTTCGACTTGGCTTAGTAGAGACTTTTGCGGCGAATCGAATCCGGACATTGGGCTGTTTGACTGCATATTGTGCTCTCTGGTCGATGAGTGCTCAAGGTAGTTCTGCCGAGCATCTTGGCCATTGACGAAGATGTATATCGCCCGCGAGCAAACAGTATCGCATTGTTGTAATTATTGCTTGCTTGCTCTTTTGCTCTCTTGCTGTTCTGGGTCAAAGAACCAGATGTTGTCCAAAGGTTGTGACTGAGCGCCTACTCTGGCCCATTAAGGTCGAGAAAGCAGTGTTAGTAATGTCAATTTGCAGCTCATTCGCAAGACTCAAGCCCCAGTAAGTCGAGATCTTGGGGTGGCACTAAGTCGTTCATCGCTTCGCCGATGAAACCTTCCTTATGTTGCGGCTCGAAGGGCGTGATCCGTACAAGCTTTCACAGAGGTTGTCTACAAGAACTGCATCCTCTTTCTGGCCTTCTCGTGTTGCTAGTTGCCATGTCCGCTGGCAGAAGTCTCTCTGGTAGTCAACACGTGCAGGGAGGAGGATTTGTACTTCTTTTGCAGTGGCATGTTGCGTTAACGTTACGATTTCCCGCAGAAGCGCCAATGCCGGAGTCTGATCTGGCGAAGTCGGATGGTTCAGGCGCATCGCTGCGATGTTGTACTCGCGGGCTAGTCGATACCCGTTATCCCTTTTAAAATTCGAGTATCGTTCGAAGAAGGCGAGAAATTTGTCGAAGAGCTGGGTGTTCGTTTGGCTCATCTTACCAGTTCCTAATGTGGAACACAGAACTGTGCTTGCGGGCCAGATCGAAAGCTTGAGCAAGCCATTGCCCTTGCTTTGCGATCGAGGGAGGCGTTTTACCGCTTGAGACATGTCGTCTACTTTGAAAATGCAGCGGATTGCATCATCCGCCGAGTGATTATCAACGTACATCAAATGTGCACGTATAATCATTCGAAGCAAGTCGTTTCGAAAAAGGGTCTCTGTACGAGATTCATCTTGTCCAAAATCCACCTTCAGCCAGCCAATTACTATCTCTTCCAGTCCCTCGCCAAGTGCTAGGTAGCACAGATCCGCCATTGTTTCTCGGTCAGTGTCGAGCAGACGACGCCAGATATTTACCTCGGTTTTGAAGAGACGTAGCAGAATCGACCGAGCAAAGCCAGGTCGGAACATCGACTTTCGTTGCTTGCGAGGGAAGCTCTTGATACGCTCCATCTCGCCAGCTATTGAAGCACATATTATTTCAATGTCTGCATCTCTGAGTGGATTTTGAAGTACAGTCTCCATGTGCTGTACTGGATCAACCTTGCCGGACGCAATGTTGTCTTTCAATTCTTGGTTTGTCGGAGAAAAGCTGCCATATTCTCCTTTCATCCTTGATTCGTGCTTTTGTTTCTTGGCGGACAAGTCCTCATAAGAGACTGTGGGCTTCGGGAAAATTGTTCCAGAATTCCCTTCGTCACGAGATTGTTCAGCCAGCGTCGCACTGTGTGAGAAAGACACAAAAGTAGTTGCGCCAGAAATATTGCTCAGTCGCGGAAAAGTCAAGGACTTCGATCCGACAGAAGATCGCAGGGAGGCTATCAGAGACAAAGACGCAGATCCATTTCTCGCTGCATGGCGCGATGCTGCGGATCCGCGAATGAACATTGCGGAAGTAGGTAAATGCGGAATGCAGAATAGTCCCTTGGTTAAGAGCTATGGTATGGTCAAGTAGGAGCACAGATTGAGTTTCGGCTAGCTCTCGGATCTACCCGGATGTCTGCCTCAGTACCTAAATGTCCAACTTCAACATCTGGCATCTACCTTTGACGGTCGACATACACCTCCAGTATCCGCCAAGTTCCAGAATGTCGGCCGACGTCTTGACGCCTGCCGTCCTCCGTTACATCGATTATGGAGCATTTCCGCAGGACGAAGATGTGGCCTCCACCACTCTCACCCCAGACAACGTTCAGGCACTCAGCACAGCACTGAAACAGGAGCAAGATCAAGTCAAGGAAGAAATTAGAGGCTTAAGCAAAAGCACAGCCGGCGACGTAGACACATGGATCACACGTGCCAAAGAGCTTCAAGCAGACATTTTACGAAGCAGGGAGACGGCGAGACAGATTGTCGCAGAGGCTGAAGCAGACCAAGAGCTCAAGGCGAAGGCCGTGGACAAAAAGCGTCAAGTTGAACTGCTAGAGAAGGAAGTCGCAGTCAACGAGGGAATTGTTGGAAGGTTGGAACACGTGAAACACGCAAATAAAGAGCTTGACGAGATTCAAGAGGCTCTGGTCCAGGGCAGCATCGATAGTGTGCTACAGAAGCTGGAGCAGGCCGAAGAAAGCATTCTGGGTCTTGGAGATGCCTACTCTGGAGTCAGTCTAGTATTGCAGAGGAAGGCACAGAAGCTGAGGGAGAGCTTGAGAGAAGATGTGCATATCAGGTGGGCAGCTGGCGTTCATGTTGATGTAGAGAACCGGCAGGTCGTGGTGAAAGAGTCTCTTCAACAAGTTGTGGGCGTGACGAAAGGATTGAATCTGTTCGATGACCTCGTTGTTAGCCTCAGCAAGAATGTTGAGAAAGCCATCATCAGACCTCGACTCAGTATTGGCAGAGATGGCACAGTCCCAGCCGTCAGCATCTCGGGGTCTCAGCTCGCACTCTCTACGCCGACAGAAGACACAAGCCTAACGACACTCTTCAAGGATCTACGAGCGGTCATAGATTTCTTGTCGCAGCACCTTCCGGCTGATGTTGCTTTGTCACTATCGCATCATCTGTTACCTGCTCTCTCAGCCCGTCTCGAAGACGAGTGGCTCGAACCAGCTGTGCCTCTGGACATTTCAGAATTGCCGGCTTTCCAGGAAATCCTTGAAGACTTGGAGCGTTTCGCAACTCACCTTGATCAACTCGGATGGCATGATAGCAAACCGCTTCACGCATGGGCTCAAGCGGTTCCCAAGACGTGGCTTACCAAACGTCGTGAAGGGCTCCTAGGAGATGCAAGGAACCTTGTTTTCACTGGCATCCGCGATCGCAAGACCGTAGAAAGAGTCGAAACGCAGGTTATTAGTAGAGGTGATGCACTATCTGGCGGCGATGAAGGTGGTGAGGATGACTGGGACACGGCCTGGGATGAACCAGATGATGCGCCCACTACTTCTACTGAACCTGCTCCGTCTGCACCAGCACCAGCACCAGCTGACGACGAGGACATGAGTGCTTGGGACGAAGACGACTCAAATGAGGCCGCTGGCAAAGAAGAGGAGCCCAAGGACGACGATGATGCCTGGGACGCTTGGGGTGAGGGTGAAGACACTGCTGCACCTGCTCCACCAACTCCAAAGGCCACAAGACAGCAACCACCTCTGTCAAATGGCGAGAAAGCTTCTGCTCAACCTTCAGAACGCGAGATGACCCTCCGCGAGACTTTCACAGTGACCGCTGTCCCAGACGGCGTTCTCGACCTCCTCCGCCAAGTCATCACCGACGCAACGACCCTCGCCGACCCTTCCCACTCCACCTCCCCTGTCAAACCAGCCGCCCAAGGCCTCTACACCTTACCCACTCTCGCCCTCGCAATCTACCGCGCCACAGCCCCAACAGCCTACACCAAACTCGAAACCGGCAACATGCTCATCTACAACGACGCAATGCATCTCTCCGACCAACTCCGGTCATGGCAAGCCTCGCAAACTCCCTCATCCCGTCTGCGTCTCGACAACGACGTCAAATCTCTGGAACAATTCGCAAAAAGAGCTTACAGCACCGAAATGGAATCTCAACGCACAATCCTTCTAGACCAAATCGAAGGAGCACAGGGCTTCTCTCGCTGTGCTGAACAACCGTTCAAATTCGAATGCGAGAGTGCAGTCGAACAAGCAGTTCTTCGTCTGAGAGATGTGCATAAAATGTGGGAGTCTATCCTCTCCAACTCCGCACTTTTACAATCCATCGGCTCTCTCCTCTCGACTTTAATCGCCAAAATCATCCGAGATGTAGAAGATTTACCTGATATTGGTGAAGCTGATTCTAAAGAGCTCAAACATCTCTGTGAAATGGTTACTGAGACTAAGGATATATTCACGCAAGCTGCTCCTGATGGAAGTTTCAGAGATATGGCGTTTGTGTATTGTCCTAATTGGTTGAAGTTTCAGTATCTTGGGGAAATTCTGGTGGGGACGTTGGCGGATATTAGGTATCTTTGGAGTGAAGGGGAATTGAGTTTGGAGTTTGAGGCTGAGGAGGTTGTGGGGTTGATTGAGGCGCTTTTTGCTGAGAGTCGGTTGAGGAGGGAGGCGATTGGGGAGATTAGGAGAGGGGTGAGTGGGAGGAGGTGATGATGACAGTAGTCTTGTGTCAGCTGTCTCGTCTACTGATGTATTCACTGCATTCAGTTGTTATGCATATGTCTCCTTTTCGTGTCGAATACTCAATTCGTCTACCCAATTCGCGATGCTTCTCTGCATCTTCTCAGTAGAATTGCCTTGGCGTCAGGCGACTCTTGCCCATACTGGACAGGAACATACTCACTGCTGCTTGTCGTTATGAGTCCTGTGCGCCTTGCATCTGAATCTAGCTTCTGGTTCCGCGCTGTGCGACTTCCAAATCGACCGCGATGATCCTCAACTCAGTTTGACCTGTCTCCGAAACATGTGCACCACTGGTTCCATACTACACTAGTCTAGTCCGGGGAGGTCTGCGTGGTCTTGGTGTAGATTTATTTCTTCGTGATCAGAGACGTCTCATCCCACAATGTGCAAAGGAATCGATCCAGCCGCTCAGGAGAACGGTCCGTCTTGGGGGCACCTTCTTCGCACTCTGCATGCTCAGCTAGTTGAATCACATCGAACAGACGACTTTGGATGTCCACCGCAAAAGCCGGCTGCTTCTCAAGTGCTTGCATGAGCTCCTTGTGATTTTCTTCCTTCGGCGAGGTCCGGTTGTAGATGATTCACGTGTCGACCAAAGCATTGTGCGCAGCTTTGTCGCTATGGGCGGTGATGTTTTCGTAGATGATAGCTGCGGCGGTGAGGATAGCTTTTGGGTCATTGAGCTTCTTCTTGAGATTCAACTTGAACTTCTGCAGAGCACACTTGGTCAAACCGGGCACATCGTACTTGTCGGCCACGACCAGTACCCAGGCGTGAAGCTCAAGTTCCTGTCCTGCGCCTAGTCTGTCTGTCGCACCGTAAGGTCGCGCGTGTGTGCCCTTCTCAGGCAGCGTCTCCTCGTAATCGAGCTTGTAGAAGAACTTGATCCTACGAGCATTGTCAGCATACAATGGCGTCTCCTGACAAAGAACGATCGACATACATGCAGTCCACAGCCTCTGGCTTGTCGCCCTGCAAGTCCACTCTACTATTCGCGACCCCAACGAACCAGTCCCGGAAGCAGCGGTAGAACCACTTTGAATGACTTGCGGCGATCACACGGTGCGAGTCGTATGCTTTGCCGTTGCAGGTGATAGTAAGGTCCGAGAAAGCGGCGGTGTTTTGAAAACTGTGGATCTGGTCAGCGATGGAAGTATATCATGAGAGCAACAAAGAGATACGCTTGGATCATGGCAGTGAAATTGTCCATGGCTGCTTCGTGCGCATTGGCGTCCGGTGTCACGCAGAGAGAGAGAGTGTGTGTGCGTGCAAAGAGCTTGAAAGTTGAGAATAGGTGCGCCGTTTGTGGACCGCTCCGTGCGGCTTGGCATGCAGGTGAGGGAAGTTGCAAAGCTCACATTGCTTGTAGTGAGACAAAAGTGACAACCACGACTGACGCAAATGAGCCCGACCAATCATGAAGGTAATGCGTACGTTCTCGTCTCTCTATTCATGACCATCTAGCATGCAGTCCTCAGGAAACGCCTTACGCCATCGCTAAATCGACAAAATGAATCCCTAGCACTTTTGACCTCATCATGAGTCGTTCGTCTCAGAATCTCTCCTTCATCCTCGCACTCACACTCCTCAAATTGCCGTACACCTTGCCAGGCGGACTTCCTAGAATCAGGCTCACCACCGCTTCCTGTGCAACATGAATATTCTTGAAACCTCCCAGAATATGCACCTTCTGGTCCGCAAGCACGATTCGTGTTCGACTCGCATTCTCAATCGCGAATTTGGTCTTGCCGTCCTTGCCTGCAATACGTCCAATCGCTCGACTCTTGTGCTCGCCCTCCAAATTCTTGACATCCTTGATCTCGAAACTGCGTATGTACAAGTCGTCCAACCGGAGCAATGCAATCGCATCGTCTAGATCGAAACCCAGACAAAATGCTTCAATGAAGTCGGCACCCTTCTGAATGGCGCCTGTGTCGGTTGTGTGTGGTGATGTTCGTAATTCGACGGCTTTCTTGGCAATGTTCATGCGGACTTGAAGTTTGAGATGCTCGACCAGAGGTGGGTAGATCTTGGTCCACTCGTTTTTGAGTGGTGTCATGCGATGTGGTGGTACGCGGACTTTGCGCTCTTCGGCTCTGTGTCGAGACTTTGAGGGCTGCTCTGGTGCGAAGAGAGCACCTGATTCTGCGTCCACTTCCATCGTTGCATCGTCCTGTGGTTCTGCGGGTTCCTCGCTGGTGGCGTTCATGTCGAGTACTTCGTCTTCCGCTGCTGACTGAGGTGCATCGTGAAGTGTCTCGTCGGCCAGAGGCTCTGGTGCTCGCTGAGGTGCTGTCGGTGCCGGCATTTTGGGCAAGATCGCTGTCCAGAAATTGAGGTCGGCGGAGATCTGATCGCGGTCTGAACTTTTTGGCGAAATGGGCGGCGTACCTTCCTTCCGCGCTCGGGCTGGGCCGTCGCGTCCGTGCATCGCAGCTTCCACCGCGTCAACTGGTCGGAGCCTCACGTCTAGACGGAGCTGTACACATCGAAACACCATCACTTGCGACCTTGACCATACCTCCGCCATCGACCAAGCTGCAACATCGACGATACATTCGACCTCGACTTACTGAGCTTCAGCGCCTCAAAGAACCACAGACCGGCCCAAGATGGCCTCCGCCTTCCACGCTCCCATGCTCTCAGAGCAGCCCGGATACTCGTTCGCATCAGCTCCAACAAACCACTCAGCACCACGGCAGCATGGCTTCTACCCGTAAGCCTTTAATCAGTCATTCTGCATAACATTTTACTAACACAGACTCAAGATACACCGACAACGGCGGCTCCACCCTAGGCATCGCCGGCGACGACTTCACCATCCTCGCAGGCGACACCCGTTCTACCTCCGGCTACAACATCAACACCCGCTACGCACCAAAGCTCTTCAAAATCGGAGGTGACGGTCCCAACCACGAAAACGCCAAGATCGTCCTCTCAGTAGTCGGCTTCGCAGCAGACGGCAACGCATTGAAAGAACGTCTCGACACCATCGTCAAGATGTACAAATACCAACACGGAAAGGATATTTCAGTCGGTGCCTGCGCGCAGCGGTTATCTCACATTCTCTATGGAAAGCGCTTCTTCCCATTCTACGTCACGGCAATCTTGGGAGGAATTGACGAGGACGGCAAGGGAGCACTGTACAGTTACGATCCTGTAGGAAGCTACGAGAGAGAACAGTGTCGGTCGGCAGGAGCTGCGAGTTCGCTCATCACACCGTTCTTGGATAACCAGGTCAACCTCAAGAACCAGCACGATCCCAATGCGCCGCAGGGATTGAACAAGACGGCGCTTGTGCCGAAGCCTTTGAGTAGAGGTCATGTCGAGGATCTGGTCAAGGATGCCTTCACGAGTGCTGTGGAGAGACATATTGAGGTGGGTGATGGTTTGCAGATGATGATCATCACCAAGGATGGAATCCAGGAGACGTACGCGGAGTTGAAGAAGGATTAGATGGAAGTGGCTAGGGATTGATGTACGATACCATACCCAGCGCTTGCTTGCCTCTGTAAGCGCGGGCGATGTATAGCATGGCGATCGGAGTCAGGCTATTGAGATAAATCCAATGCATGAGTCTATGAGATATTTTCGTTTTTCTGAAATTGCCTCAATTGTGTAAACGCGACTGATTGATCTTCCTGAAACGCTTCAGCGTTTCACTCGTACAAATGGTCGACAAACTCGAGTAATCGGCATCGTCAATCATTACTTCCTCAATCCATGATTATATACAAATCTGTCCTCCCCACCAGAGCGTGGTGTACGCGATTGAGAGAGGCTTCTAATCGCTCCTGTCCCGTGCCTTGCCTTCCTCACCACTGATCATGGAACACCTTAGACTCGAAAAACTAGCAGTGGTAGAGGCTTTCTACTCGTTGGAGCTCCACTAGTCCCTCAAGGTTGCACTTGCGTGCTGCAAATTCTTCATACGTGGCATCGTAGCCGTCCTGGATTGGCTCTATAGCATGGCAATAACAGCCATACCAGCAGCTCCAAGAAGACCACCGGCAAGAACAGGCGCACCAGTAGCCTTGGCACCAGAGTCCGTGGCATCTGAGGCCGCAGACGAAGCAGCTGCGCCGATTGTGCTCACGACAGAACCAGCATCGTTTGTCGCAACAGTGTAAACACTTCCGCCCACAGATGTCACTTGGCTGCCGAAGCTCTCCGCGCCAGAAGTAATAGTCGACACGATCGATCCAGCTTCATTCGTAGCAACGGTGAAAACGCTTCCTCCAATAGAAGTCACCTGGCTGCCAAAGCTTTCTGCTCCAGAAGTAATTGTTGAGACGATCGATCCTGCTTCATTGGTGGCTACGGTGTAGACGCTGCCACCTATAGATGTGACTTTCGTCGCGAGACTTCCAGCACCAGATGTGATTGTTGACACGATCGAGCCTGCTTCGTTGGTTGCGACGGTGAATACGCTGCCTCCGACTGATGTGATTTGTGTCCCTACTGAGCCGAAGAATGAGGTTACGTCGCCGCCTGCTGATGTGATGTCTGAACCAATGCTGCCGAGGGCGCTTGTGACGTCTCCGCCAGCTGCTGTCTAGAAAGTGTGAGCATGAGATGTCTTCCTATGACCTGCTTGCCATTGACTTACAATATCGCTGATGATGGAGTCGACCTGAGCAGCGGCAAGGACTGCTGGGGCCAGGACAAGGTGCTTGAGTTGCATGGTTGCTGGTATGGTTGTTCTTGGCGTAGATGCTTGATTGCTGTGAGGGTTACTGTCAATGTCAAGGGGACTTGCTGCCTGCGTATATATGTGAAGTATGGGAAAGAAACGACGCGCACAGAGGAAGCTGAGAATAGCAACTCCTTTGTACCAAGACTGTGGCGTAAGGCGAAGCCGCGGACCTACGTAGTTCGTAAAATGACGTTTTACTTGCTTACAGTGGTAGAATGCGCTGGCTGGGGAACGTGAGACGTAGAGTGGCCGGCTGAAGGCCGCTTGCACCGCCTTGCGGCGTGCGTCTTTGCTCGCAGGAACTGGTTCGGAGCTCCGCGGCTGTGCTGATGGCTCCCGGCTTGGCGACAGACAACAGGATGGAAGACTCGATCTCTCATTGATTAGGAGATGACCCTCGGGGAGATTGCGAATACGCGTGACGACTACTCAGGAACAGAGAGTTGAGAGGAGAGAAGAGGTGTGAGAGCTCTGGTTGTTGTAGAGATTGCTGGGCTGAAGTCTGAGGTTGTCGCTTCTTGGCATCCGGCGGCTGTTGCCGACTGACCGAGGCTCATCTTCCTCCTTCGCGTATCACGAAACATGCCATCGTGTTCGTGATTTCTCCCGCGACAACATCTCCTGAATATCTTGGTCTCCAAGGTCGTGCGGCGAGATGTCTGACCATGTTAGGGACAGCAACAAACCCGTGAGTGAGGACACGAACCGAAACTTCAACTACCCATGGGCAGCCGCGCCGGACATTATTCGTTCAAACCAGAAGGATGCGTACTTTCAATCCGTGCTCCTTACACAGCTTTCAGCCGTCATCAGGTCCCTATATGGCACACGCTCGGAGCACAAGTGGGCGAATGAGGCCTCAGTCTTTACGGAGCTCCTGTACTTGGGTCTGACAACTTTCATCGGGAATAGAACTCTTGGCGAGGAGTACTGCGACATAGTGCAAGTCGAAGATGACACCAATAGACTGCCGTCGCTTGTGAGACGGTCAGGTTACATCTTATCGAGCGTGCTGCTCCCCTACGCCTTGACCAAATTTCTACCGGCGTTCCGAAAACGATTACGGGCGAAGCTGGAGTCCACACTGAAGAAAGCACATCACAGGCGACTGTCCAATCCTGAGAATTGCAAGCATCCTCCGAAGAAAGTCAACCAGTTCCAGGAATACATTCTGAAGCATCTCGACTCGCTGACCTCGCCTGCTCCGGTATATGCAGTGAGCTTGGCAGTATTCTACTTCAGCGGGGCGTACTACCAACTGAGCAAACGAGTCTTTGGACTGAGATATGTGTTCACCCGAAAACTCACGGAGGGAGACCAAAGGGCGGGCTATGAAGTTCTTGGTTTCCTTCTTGTTGTGCAGATGGTTGTCCAAGGCTACCTGCATATGCGCACCACCTACCAGAATATCCAAACCACGTCTAACGTACAGCTCGCGCCTGGGCCTAGCAGCACGGCTTCCTTGCAAGGGGGCGGAACAGCTGTCATAGACGATGGCATAGAGATCGGGACTGAGAACCATTTCAGCACACCTCTTCTCTTCGAGACGAATCCTCAAGGCACAGATCCCGAGGTCATCAAACGTCGCGTCTCCCAGGTCACTCACACTCCATTGGCATCTGGACATCGCTACGACCTGAAGGAGGACGAAGTTATGCAATGGATTGAGAGTGGGCAGCAGCGCAAATGCACGCTGTGTCTGGAGCCGATGAAAGATCCCTCTGCTACCACTTGCGGTCACGTTTTCTGCTGGACCTGTGTCACAGATTGGCTGCGTGAACAGCCTATGTGTCCTCTTTGCAGACAGAGCGCGTTGGTTCAGCACGTTCTGCCTCTACGTGGGTGAAGAACGAATTAGGCGGCAAGAAACGGAGGTCATGCGTCAAATCAATCTTGGCTACCGTATTTCTGCTGGTTTCATCTCCACTTTCGACTACCCATCTCGGCATCCTTAAGCAGGGCATGGACTCGGGTCGCCAAAAGGACTATCTCCTGATGGTGCGCAAACAAGCCCCGTGTTTCCTTGTCCAAAAGAGCAGCAGTACGCCTGTAGTTGTACAGCGGTACATGTGCTGCGAAAAGCACAAGATGTGCTAGTATCGCCGTTTGCTGGTATCGACTGGTCAGGGCAGCGGTACTTGCAGGGAGTTGGTTAACTTACGAGTTACACAATCTGTTACAATGACTTGATCACCAGTCTCGGGGCAGCAAAGAGCTGCGGAGCCATCATGGAAACACGGTCCATCGCGGCGAGCGAGCGATTCTGCCGTGGTGGGAGATGCAGTGGACAGGATGGCTAGAGTGGCGACGAGGAAGAGTGCGTCCTTCATGTTGCTCGATCGGTCCTGTGTGTCACCCAATGTCTTGAATGCAACGTTTGAGAGTTGTTCTGCTATGCTTGCGGCGCATGAGAAATGGCCGACATAGCGAGAGAGAATCGCCTACATATCTTGCTCAACCTGTTTGACTCACGGCTAGCGCTACTTCTGTTCGTCAAACGATCTACGCCGAGAGCTCTTGCACAGCATTAACATGCGCGAATCAGTGCTTTTGCCGAGGATTACTACGCCAAAAATGAATTCACTTCACGCCGTTCGGCAGCCAACTAATCAGATTCGGCACGATCTACCTATCTGATCCGAGATCGACGCTGGCTTCTCGCAAATGCCTCCCAAGCTTGATTCATATGCTTTTGAGGAGATTCGAGCGAAATGGGGAGGACGATGTTGTTGGCCGTCGTTGGTCACGAGTAGCGCAGAATTTGGAACTCCCGAAATGGACACTGGCTGCAGGCAGAAACTATTGACCCTGGTGGGCTACCGAACAGCGAAGCTGCCTGCATCCTACTACCAATTATGCACGGTTTCGAGCAGATCATGTCACGTCCCTGAGCACTGCAGGCTTGGTGACCGACTGAGCGTATTCATCAACCAAACCGCACGCGACGATTTCATACTCTTGGCTATTGACCTGCCACGGTTTCCGCGGAGATTACCATCTCTCATGCACTGTTGGCTCCGACGGTCACAGTGTACTTAGGTATGCTCTTGACCGTTACCCTGCCGTGGTTCCCGCGGACGTTACCACCTCTTATGTACTGTTGGCTCCGACGGCCGCAGTGTACAAAAGCATGCTCATTCCCATCCTCGTTGACCAGTCTGCCCTTCAAGGTTCTTCGGACACCTCGAGCTGGTTTAATCGCACCGTGGTGCTACACTGACTTGGGCTTGTATTCTCATCGTTCATGTGTAGGTCTGCATCACGAGACCTGCAGATTCCGATTACTAAATAACTAAATAGAAATTAAAATACTAAGTAAATAAAATATTTAAAATTAGATATTCTTTTCTGGACGAGCTTTCACTTGCAGGCTTCTGAGCACATACTATTCCTGGACCTAAATCGTTCGAGGTCACAGTGCCTCGAAGTGGATCATTTGGATCTTTCAACGACACTCACTGGGCACCGACGTTCATCAACGCTCTCCACCGAACCCCTGATCTGGTCGATTCTCCTTGCGTACTGGCCGGCTGCGAGCAAAGTTCAGACAAATCTCCCGTTGAACGAAAACAGCGGAAGAGTGCCATACAGCTTGTTGATTATTTGACAGTCACTTCTTTGGACTGTCTGCATCTGGCTGGATGGATTACTCAACATGACGACTTCTCGACGAGCATTCACAGTCACCTTGCCGACCTCCTGCCGATTGACACATCATTCAAATTTAGAACCTGTGCAGGTCGTCCATCGTTGACACCCTTTGGGGAAATCCCGGCTTCTGCTGACAACTGCCTTTTGCACAGAATAGGTCAGTGCTCAGTTCTGACTTCGATTTTGGGCCCAGAACATTAGCCGCGAATCTGAAGAAGATTTGAGTCTGCTTTGTCCGGTTTTGGACCGCCATCTAATGCCCTGCATTGGTTCAAGGAATTATGCAAGACGTGCTAAACAGATCAACCTCGGAAACGACAGGCTCTCAGGATTCAGTCAAGTTTGGCCCTTCCAGTATGAGGAAACTGATTGCATGAACACAGCCACTCTGGTTGTCCCAGGCTAGGCCGTTTGATCGACGAACACATGCCGGCGGCGGCTAGTACCTACCGAGCCGTAGGCGAAGTCATCCTATCGGGTTCTGAACGAGTTCACACGTCCCGGCTTGCTGCATGGCTATTTGAGAGTCAATGGGTCCCAATTTACTAAGCTCTTACCAATTCAATCTCGCATTGTTTGACCTTGGTTGGCTTCAAGCATCGCTATTCGCCAATTTCCCGACATTGGAAAGGATATAATATTGGAAATAGGATAGAGTTCATGCTATCGTTTCCTTGAAGGGGCCAAATTTGGTACGAGCTTCGAACAAGCTCACAAGCTTCACATGGCAGCCGAGCTTAAATGTTCCGTTCCTGGAAGCCACGAGACGCAGCAAGGCTGGAAACGGACGAATCGTGGAGATCTAGTCCCCATCGAGGCATACGAGGTACGAGGCTACGAGATGCGTACAGTATCCTAGCATGCTATTTTCACGACTGTGGTCTCATACACGCCAGGTTACAACCTTCGCGGTGAAGATGTCCAGGCTCGAACGTTTTGAAAGAGCCAGGGGCTACGGTGCGGCCGCATTTCAGATATAAGGAGGTTCATTTGGCCATGAGAACGACCATTCCATTCATCAAACACATCACATTCAGCGACGACTTCGATTCTATTCACGAAATCCATCCTCAAGTCTAAACAAAGATCAACAGGACTGAAAATACCCTTATTTCGATTCCGTAGTATTATTGCCAATCGACAAATCGAACAATAGACACGTCCAACATATCGACAGCGCTGTCCATCACAACCGTCCCACGATCAAGCCAGCAAGATGCAATTCAAAGCTGTTCTCGCTGTGATCGCAGCATCAGCAATCAGTCACACAGTAGCAGCACCTGTAGCCAACGAAGCTTCCGTTGTAAGTAATTTCCACTACACTTTCACAAAGAAGAGCCACGATTAGCTAACACTCGTCCAGGAGAACACACTCGAAGTTCGCAAAACGGATGCCGCATTAGAAGCCCACCGGGCCAACCTCCAAATGCAGGCGTACAAGAAGTTCGCAAAACTACTCTGCGCCCCCTACGGATTCGAATACTGTGGCCCCTACCCTGTTCTGACGAACATACAAGGTGTAAACAAAGACAAATTCAACGACTGGTTTTATCAGGGCGGCATAGGTACTCATGGAGAGGGTATTCGGTTGAACAAGAGCGGAACCACAACATGGAACTTTGGCGACACACAAGTTGGCATTCATCCCGACGGAAGGGTCTTCTACAAGGCTCAAGATGGCAGCAATTGTGATGTGACACACTCAGGTGGACCGAAAGGCGAAGGTTGTGATGAGTTCAACTATCTCACTCACGGTACCAATATAGTACCAGGGACCATCGAGCAGTGTCATTTCTATGGTGTCAACTGCTGATTGAAATTGGAAATACATAAATTGGGGGAGATCTAGGTTCCGACTTTGATAGAGCGCGTGTTTTCCATTCCAGTCCATATTCACAGTGCATGGTCGGTTCAAAATTCACTCGATTCTCGATTCTGTCTTTCCTCGCTACAATACCGAAGTCGAATTACATCTTTCCCAAAACGTCAGGCACAGGAACAAAGTTTGTCCAGATCCCCTTGCTAGTTGGAGTATACAGTGGTACTTGAAACCCATCTCGTCGACATGGTACGATGGACCTGCATGGGACGAAAAACGGTCGAAAGGAAATTGCAAAGACGGCCGCAGACGACCGTGAATCTACGAATGGACGATGTCGTGTTGTTTCATACTCAACTTGGGCAGGTACTAGAGAGCATCTTCAAGGCTTCGAATGACCTTCTGCAGCGGTTTAGGATATCTACAGGCCTTGTTGAGACGCATCGGTAACACGAAACAGCCTGTCTCATCGAACAGCACGGCATATCTCGTAGCTGGACGGCAATGAGACATGAATAGAAAGAGATTGCCGCGAAATGGTGTTCGAATATCTGTCAAGCATGGTCTTCGACGCCGTAACCTATTCCCTTCTTCGTAAGACATGCTCTCGAAGCTCAACGCATATCCTGTCCATGGCAAATCAGCGAAAAACTAACAATCTGTGATTAATGATCTTCCGTACGTACGAACCCCTTCCTTTACATGGAATGAACAGGCAATGATACGTGATTGGCAACATGGTGTCCAATAATTGACCAACGCATATGTCGATTTTCCAACTTGCTTCCACACGTACATGAGACATCCTCTGCTCATAAACTACTACAAAGCTCTCGTGATCCTCGTCACACGCCCATCATCGAAAAAGATTCTAGCTCCTTCCACTTCTACCACCTTCTCATCATCAAAATACGGCCACCCAGCCCGTCTTTTCGGCTTTACAGACGTTGGCGAACCAACATTCTTCCGCTTTCTCGAGTTCTTATCCACTCTCCACTGATCAAAAGGTGCAGAAGACTCCAAGATCTCTCCGGGGCTCTTCACTGTACGCCGTTGCTGTCTCCTGATAATGCCACCCAGGTTCTTGGCAACGGCCTGCGAAACCTCTTCCATATCGTCGAGCTCACAGGGCCACATGATAGGCTCCTCCCCTTGACTCGTCTTCAGAGGATCGCCTCTAAGATCGTGTGTGGAGAGTCGAAATATCCAAGAGGGAATTGTCTCACGATGTGGTCTAACAGGTCGAGAGCGGAAGTTCGTATCATGATCGTTCCAATCCTCCCGGGTCCATCCATTGGTAAGAGTGAGCCTATTGCAAGTGTCCATGCAGTCTTTGAGTGATGACATAACGTTTGCATCGATACTGATAAATGCCATTGAACCTTGTGGATATTGGTTATGTCGCGCTCGAAGCAGTGGACCCCTCACATACGTAGTCGAGAAGGCGTTTCCCACCTTGAGACGATGGGCTCCATAGCGGAGCATCTGACTCAAGTCTGCCATGATCTGCCTAGACTTCGATCGCAATTCTTCGGTGATCTTGTTATGGGAGGATTTTGGGAATGCAAGTAGGTTGCGATGGCGCTTGAAAGGAAAGTCTTTCGACGCGTCAAAGGTTTCTTCGTAGCCACCTGAAAAAGTGGCCTTGCGGCCACGACGAAGCTTAATTTTCACGTCTTCATGATACAGATCACCTTCGGCCATGGTGAGGATGTATCTGCAAGCATGGTCCGTCTCGATCAAGCGGCTTGCGAGCCGTGCGCTGTCTGCGTAGTAAAGCCAGTAAGCCTTTTCATTGCAGACTTGCCTGAATTTGTCGTATTCGAAAAGCGGACTGATCGGGTTCTGCAAATCGCAGTAGTTCTCTCCAGGAGGCACCTGCAGATCGACCGCCTTATTGAAGTCCGAACAGCAGAAGTAAGGACAAGATTCGGACGGCCTGCGCCATGGCGTCGCTTGTGGTGCTCCAGAAGACATGACGACCAATTTGAAATCAAGCCTGGAGGATCCAAAATCATCACAAGCATTCGCGATGTATAGATCAAGGTTGTAAGATCGACGCCGGAATTGGCGAGGACAAAGGCCAACGTCTCATGTTGCTCGACTTGTAACAAAGGAGAAGAGTCGTCGGAACTCCCTCATGCGTTGTGCAAGAACACTTCTTTTCCCGAGAGATTGAACATCTGCAGCTCTTATGATAATGGCGCAGATGTTGACGAGGCTGTGTGGTTGGTTCGCGCGGCTATGACCGCCGCTAGCTCATGTTTGCCTGATTTCAACGGCCATGCCTACCTCGCTTCGCTTACGACGGGATGTCCCAGGAGAGATCGCGCAGTGCACTGGTTCTTTGTTCTCACACTCAGCATTTTATTCGCTGTCTCGCCACGGGATCCGCGGTCACAGCATTGACCCAGCATACTTTTCGGAGATCGTTCGAGGATAGGACCCGACATGAATGCATAATTTCAAGTGTGCTGTGCTGCTCTGTTGAATAGTCCATCAGGAATGCATAGTCAGATCCACTAGTGGACTATTCGTAAGGGTAAGCTCCATCGGTTTGGAGGCGTATGGCTGCGGGTGACATGTGAGATCCACCCAGACATCAATACTTGCTAACCCACTCCCAAGTGCGTTCAGAGATGCGCACACCTCTGACCGTGCAATCAGTCACTTTGTACGTAGGCTCTTCTTTGGTGTCGTGTGCACCAAGAGATATTAAATGTTGCCTTGCCCATGGTGCGAAAACCTGCTTGGCCAGATTCATCGGCAAGTTCCATGGATCTTCGTAGAACTCGTTAATGGGAAGTCCAGCCTCAACAAGCACAGTCAAGGCCGTCAGATTCCAGGCGCGTAGGACACTACAGAGCACTGAGAACCCAAGCTCACCATCATCTGTGGATAGCAGGTCCGGGAATCTACGCAACAAGGATCGGAGCAATCGTGGCTGGGCCCCTTTGGCGGCATAGCGAAGTGCCTCAGAAGGTTCCGCGCCGTGTTCGAGGAGCAACCAGACCACTTCTTCGTGGCCTGCACGTGCCGCAGCAGCGACTGGTAGGTCTTCGGTTCTTCGCAGACGGATTGAATTGACGGCGGCACCACGCTCCAGTAGGAAATGGACCATGCTGAGTTTGCCCAGCGATGCAGCTAGTTGAAGGGCGCTGCTGTATGTGCGAGTGTCAGGACGAGGTGGGTCGTTGATGTCCACACCGACGCAGAGGAGTGTTTGCACTATGTCTTTCTGATCGTGGCGTACCGCCTCCCATATCAGCTCTTTGTCGAGTCCAGGGAAGTGGACTAAGCCTTTGCCTATGGTCTTGAAGATTAGGTTGATGAGGTCAAGGCGTCCAGCCTCGGCAGCAGCCAATAGTGCTCCTTCATACTTGACGCAGTCAACAGGATATCGATTTTCGGGACGCAGGAGTACATTTACAATGTCTTCGTGGCCGCTGCGCACCGCAGAGCGCAATGGGTTCGGACATTGTCGTCGTTTTATATCGCGTCGCACCTTCTTGCTCCCTTCCGAGTTCCAACCTGCATCTTCAGCTGTACCTCTCTTTCCATTGCAATGGCAGGAGAGAAGGTCGGCAGATATGCCGCGGGACAGTAGGTAGACAACGATATCGAGGTGCCCGCCCGCTGCAGCCAACGACAAAGGGTCCTGGAAGTAAGGCGTACTGCCATTGATGTCGACGGAGTGATCATATCCCGACTTGCCTTCCAACACGGCGCTGACCACTGAGAGATTACCAGCAATTGCAGCACCACACAGAAGGTTCTGGATTTCCATCCTGTCGTCTACAGAAGCATCGCTCTCAATGTCGATAGCTGCCGCGATGGCTTCATGCCGAGATCTCGCACGCTCAAAGGTATCACCAATCAGTTCATCTAGTGTGCTGTTGACTTTCGCAACCACACCTAGATAGCCTTTACTTGTAGCACCGGTAGAGCGCGATCTGGCTGCAATGATTTTTCCTCTCATTTTTGGAGCCATTCGCTTCGCAAGACTTGGCGTCGCGGGATCGTCCATTCTGATAATCTGGCTGACACAGATAGCTTGCATGATTGCGGCGTCCAATTTTTGGCTCACGGTTCGTACAAGTATAGCCTTTTGAATACCAATCGCAACGACCAGTAGCTCGATGATCGAGTCCAGGATCTCGTTGGGCAGATCATGTAGACGAGCCATGTTGAGTAGTCTTGGCGTGATAGTCGGCCATAGAAATCAACACAAGTCTGGCATGAGCGCAAGCGTCTCATAAGCAGCATATGTGTGAGAGATTGGAATAGTTTACCCTGAACTGAGTTTACATAAACGCTGACATAGTTAGAAGTCGGTCATAGAGTTTCAGTCGGCTGTCGAACGGGAGGGTTTCGAGGGTGTCGGGTCCGAACCGAGCCAGAGAGTTCTGTTGAAGATTATGAGCCATTTGATTGATCAGATCTACCTTTGGCTAATAAGCCCTATTAATATATTAGGGGAACCGATATCGGGTAGACTCTGTTTATAATACTCCTACTTAACCGATTATTAGTTACTATTAACTCCTACTAACTTCTACTTAAATTATACCTAGTACTTTTATTAAAAACTCTTCTTATTAAGTAAAAGAAAAGAATAGCTACCTATAGTAGCTATACGCTCTATAAACGCCTTAAGTAAATTAACCTTATAGTCTTCTTTAACTTTCTTTAGTCTACTTTCTTTTATTTTATAAATCTTTATAATATAAATATACTATTTAAACGTCTTTTAGTCTAGAGCTTTAGTAAATATATCTACTATATTAAAGAATCTAGCTACGTACTTAACTAATATCGTTTTGTCCTCTACTAATTATTAAGTAAAGTAGAACTAAATATAAATATATTTTATTCTTTTATATATCTCTAGATTATATATAATTTAGATAGTACTTTAGTTATCTACTTAGATTAGTATAGTTATTTAGAGAGATTAAAAGAACTTAATTATTTCTTTTAACTATATAGCCTCTTTTACTATATAGTATAATATAGTATATTTAGCTTCTATAGTAGAAAGAGTAATAGTTATCTATTTCTTATATTTCTAACTAACTACTATATCTCTAATTATAAAGATATAACTACTAATTAATTTACTATTAGATCGATTACTAGTATATTTAGTATTAGTAAATCTAATTATATTAGTTAAGTATCTAGTATACTCTAGTTTTAAATCTAGTATTCCTTTTATATAGTAAAGTATTTATTTTACTTTTTCTATATATTTAAATAAAAGATTAGTATAGTATCGACTAGCTATTAATATAAAGAAGGCTAGATCTAGTCGAGTTCTAAGTATTATATATATTAAAGATCCGACTATTAATTAGTATTCTAATTAAATCTCTTCTAGTATAGTATAGTTATCTAGCGTAGGCTTCTAGTAGTATCTAGAGATATAGAGAGTTACTATAGAGTTTATATTACTTAGTCTAAATCGATCTAGTATAGCCTTTAGGTATACTATCTATATTAGCTTTATCTTATCTTCTAACTATTTAATTATAACTCTAAGAAAGAATTTATACTCTTCTATATCTTTTATTTAAAACTTATTTAAGAGGCTTTTCTTTACTTTAGTAATTAAATTTAGATTAGGTTCTATAATTAGTAAGTTATCTATATAAACTAGAATAAATATAGGTCCCTTTTAGTAGATAGTATTATTAAATAGATAAGGCTTAAAGCTAATATTACTTAGTAATTTAGTTAAGGTTTTATACTAAATTCGAGGTATTTATTTTAAACTATAAAGAGCCTTCTTTAGTTTATAAACCTTTCCTTTTACTTTAAAGCTAGGTAGTAGGTTAATATATATTTCTATATTAATATCTCTATATAGAAATACTATCTTAATATCTATTTAGTATACGTACTAGTTATAGTATATAGTAAAGGCAAATATAATCTAGTAACTTATTAGTTTAATAACTACTATAAATATTTCTAAGAAGTTAATACTTTCTTACTATTTAAATCCTTTTATAACCTATCGAGCTTTAAATTAAGTAATTTCTCCTTAGGTTCCTTATTTAACTATAAAGACCTATTTGCCTAATAATAAAAAGGAATTAATAGTTCCTTTATTAATAGTTTCCTATATTTTATTCTCTATTAGAGAATCGACTTCTTCTTAAATTACTACTTCCTAGTATTCTTTATATAAGCTATTTATTACTTTATTATAGGTTCTTAGAATAATAGAGTCTTCTTTAATTATTAAAGTATAAGTAGTTAAAGCTATATCTTCTTCTAGTATTAGTTCTTTAGTTATTTTAGTATTAATTCTTTTATTTTTAATCTTAATTTCTAGTACTAGATCTAGCTAGTTATTTTATTTAGAGGCCTTAAAGATAGATAATATTCTAGAGTATCTAGTATTTCCTTTTAATAATACTATTCTAATTAGGTTAGTATAGAGTAGAAATAGTATAGTCTAGCTCTACTTAATAAGTAATATTAATAATAATATTAGTAAATTCTATTTCTCTATCTACCTATACTCTTTATATCCTTATATTAAATTAGCGAATTATTCTCTATTTAAAGTCCTTATAATACCTATATACTTCTATAGCTTCTTTTATCTTTAGAGTATATACCTATAAGTAATAAGTATAGTTATTAATAATTAAGAGATAATATCTCTTACTAGCTTTAGTTAATAGAAAAGGACTACCTAAATCTATATAGACTTTAGTAAGTCTTTCTAATTCCTATATTAGTTTAGAAGTAGAGAATTCCTATTATATTTTATTATAGAAATAGAACTTATAAGAGACTTCTCTATTAATATAGAATATATTATATTATTTAAGTAACTCCCTAAGTACTATAATACCTATATATCCTAATTATTAATACTAAGTATTTAAAAGTAGGTAATTAACTAGCTTTTTATTAAAGAAAGAAGTAGTAATATTTACTTCTAGGTTTAGTAGAAGTTCTTCCTTCTAGTAAATATTAAACGTAAGTCTAATTAATATATCTAGCTTCTAAAGCGATCTATATTATATACTAGTATATATAATTATTCCTATTATATAGTTAGTAAATTAGTAAGATTCTATTACTAAATAATACTTAGTATTATTTTAATTTAGCTTAGCTACTAAAAGTAAGTTTATACTTATTTATAGTATATAAATAACCTTCTATAGTATAAGTTCTTTTATACTACTAGAACGTTATACTATTAATAGTACTTTTCTAATAGTAACTATAAAGAAGCCTATTCTATAGCCTACTATTTTAAGTAGTTTTAGTAGAATATAGTACTCTATAAAAGAGGCTCTCTTATTATAAATATATTTCTCTATATCTAAGTTAATAATCTAGTTATACCTTTAAAAAGAGCTCTCTTTAACTTTAGTATATTTAATTACTAGCTTTATATCTTTCTTAATTATATTAAATAAAGCAATAAATACTAAAGGAGAGTTAGTAGAGAAAATTATAGTATAGTTCTTAAGTTAGAGGTCTACTAGTTAAGATTAGTTAGTATAGAAGATAGAGCTACTTATAAATTAACTTATATTACTAATTATTATATTTATAGGTAGCTATACCTATTATTTATTACTTATAGTAAAGTATATCTACTTTAATTAATAAATAGGTATAGTATTAGTACCTATTTCTAAATAGTTTACCTAACTATCTCTTTCTCTCTTTTTAGCTATTCTTTTTTAGAAAATATTATTATTTTACTTACTATACTATTCGTTTATATATAAGCTATTTTTATAGCCTCTCTATTAGTACTTACTATTAGGGGGCTCTAATAGCTATCCTATACTATTATCTCTCTTTCTCTTTTATCTAGTATACTTCTAGAAGTCTATAGAAAAAGATTAATTATCTATAAGGATTAGTTTAATATTAGCTTTTTAAATCTAGTCCTAGTAATTATAAGTATCTATTAAAAGGATATTAAAAGTTAGAAGCTCTCTATATACTCTACTATAGCTAGCTACTTATAAATTTTAACTAGTAATAGTAATCTAATTATTAAACCTTAAACTAAGTACTAATAAAAAGATTAGGTACTTCTAATTTTTATTTAAAGTTAAAAGTTCTTATAGTTAATTAAAGTTATTAAATTGTTTATTAAACTCCTTAAGGAATTTAATAAAGTTAGGTACCTTATTAAATAAATACTAGTAAAGTTATTAATAATAGCTTAAAGCTAAGTTAATACTAGTTAAAGTATATTTAGTATCTAGTTTATCTCGAGCTTTAGAGACTAAACTTAATCTAATAATCTTTTCTTATATATAACTCTATAGAGTCGATATAATATAGCTTATAAAGGAGCTATTTCTTCCTAGCTATCTTACTTTACTAAGTATATATTTATTCTAGTTTTTAACTAAAACCTCCTTAATATCCGGCTCTATTAGCTCTTATTCGTTTCCTAGAAATAGATTTTAAAAGCCTATTATATAATAGGCTACTATTATTTTATTATACTATTTGTTATAGCTAGTAGACCTTTCTAGCTTCTTTACTTAGCTAAATACTTTTATATTAATATAGAAGTTTTAAAATCTCTTTTAAAAGTCTTCTAAATACTTAGTAATTTATTTAACTTTAGAAGTAGTAGCTCTAGAGTATAATTATCTACTTACTATACTATTAAATAGGCTTTTATATAGTATAAAGTAGGAGCTTTTAATAGGTTATATACTAAATTATCTATATCCTTTACTAATAATTAGGCTTAAAGAGCGTAAATATAGTTTAGAAGTAGAGTCTTTACTTTTATTAATATTAGACTTAGAGATTATTTAGATAGTTAGTAGTAATTCTTTAGTATCTAATATATTACTACTAGAATTAGAACTTAATTTAGAGGATAATATATCTAATAAATTAGATATACTAGTACTATTACTTACTAGAGCCGAGTTTCCCTTAGCCTAAGAGTTATAATAGTATCTTTAATTTTTTTAGTAGAAGTATAGAACTATTAGTACTACCTTACTCTCTTTTTAACTTAGTTATCTTAGATAGCTATTTAATTATATTACTAAATTTATTAATATTATTAAAAGTAACTAATTATTTCTTTTATTATATTTATAGATTCTCGAGACTACTAAATATTTAGTATACTAGTATAGTAGTAGGATTAACTTCTATATTATAGTATACTTACTTTAAGGATACTTTAATTTATACCTTCTTCTAGTAATACTATTTTAAATATTCTCTAGCTTTTGCTTTATATACTTTAGCCTATTAAGGAGTCTCTATAAAAAGTTTCTTTAGTATATTAAAAGTATTCTTTAGTAGTCTTTATACTTAATTAAGTAGTCTATATATATATAGTATAATATCTTTAAATACTAAAGTATAATTATAATAATAAGTTCTAAGAATTCTAAGCTAAGCCTAATTAGGTAGTAAACTATCTAACTTCTACTAAACTAAAGTATTAGCTTTTTTATTAAGATATTAAACTATTAGAAAATTTATTAAGTTAAGGTATCTACTAGTTAATATCTTTATAAGTAAATATCTTAGTTTTAGAGTTATTTATCTAATATATTAAGATTTTCTCTATAGTCTTTCTAAATAGCTAACTTTAAATACTAGTATAGTCTACTATTAATATTTTATTAATAGTCTTTCTTAGTTCTATAGTAAGTACTTTAAAGATAATTAGTCTCTCTTAGTAGTAATCTTAGTAAGTTCTTTAGTCTCTATAATTAGTATCTAACTAATTGTCTTATAAATAGCCTAGTAAAGCTCCTTTAAATAGCTTAGTAATAATTTATTAGTTTTTTTATTTCTAGTAAAACTAGTTATATTAGAATCTTTATTTAGATAGTATTTCTCTATATCTTCTATTAATTAATTAACTTTATCTCTTATAATATTTAGTCTTAGCTTATTAAAATATTCTAAGTAAATAAATCTTTAAAGGTTTATAATTATAAAGAGTAGTAATTAATACTATAAGCGTAGTCTAGGCTTATAACCTATTAAAGATTATAAGCTATTTAATTAATTAGATCTACCTTTGGCTAATAAGCCCTATTAATATATTAGGGGAACCGATATCGGGTAGACCCTGTTTACAACAAGTTCCAATTGCCGGCATTTTGGTCGTCGTTTGTCGTACACGTTCCATGGAATTCGGCTGGTATAGTTCTAGATCCTCCCGAAAGGTGCACTGCACTGTACGAAGGCTTGGAGTCGTGTTTGAGCAGCATCTGCAGGGTGGCACGTCAGCTGTCTCATCGATAAGCATATATTGGCTTGAGAACATACAAATGGACCCTCACGGTAGTTGTTTCCCTTGGAAGCGAAGAGAGCAAGTAAGAGCGAAAGTGAAATGGAAGTCGTGGCGGGCTTCTCGGAAAGCACGTGATCAAGCGAGTGGCGCTAATGATGCTAGCGTGCGGACACAACAGAGCGACTCCTGCGCGTCCCCAACTCTCTTCCTTTTGGTATACTTAGTAAATGGCCCCGATCTCCCTCATACGTTTTGAACACTTGCTAACATCTTCACAGCCTTCTTGGGACATGCCAGCACACGAATCGGTTATGTCTAGCAGAATCACCTGCATTGCACAGCGCGGCGTGGCACTGCTATGCTTCTCCTTCGGGGGCAGCACTGGGGCAATTTTTGATGGTCACCACTCCACTTTTCATCAGTATGGTAGTTTCGACTGCCAGCTGGAGAAGATGTTTCCGGATTACTCTCTCACCCTGACCGCCGGCCGCCGCCGACTACCAGCTGACGAAGACCAAGCCGCCGTGGCAGAACTCAGTCGGGTACCAAGATGGAAAGAGCAGGGCATACCTTCAGCACAGCCCTTCAGGTGCGGACAATGGATACATTCACGCAAGTCCCTCTGATTTGAGGTCACCAAGACGGAGGAGTTGGAATGCGACATACGAATACGACGTCTCCTGACCGCACCGCACCCGCACACGCACACGCACCCGCACCGCGATGCGTGAAAGTTTACCAAGTCATTGGGTTCTCCATACCACATCAAAGCCAGGTAGCAGTCACGGACTAACATGGGGCGCGCTTACCTCACGCACAATCCGTAGCTGTCTGCGCAGTTACGTCCGAGTACTCGCGGCTGGGGTCGAAGACGACAGGTACGTTGTTCAGCCGCGTGACTGGACGAAGCAAGAGCCAAAATTAACATGTCTGTAGCGACGAGACAAGGTATGTGAGTGGTAGTGAGATGAGATCGTGGGTGTCGACAGCTGCTTAGCGAACATTCGGCGAAGACTTAATCGAAAATCTAGGCCACCGCCCTTGCACTGTGACTTCACTTCCCAAGCAGTCAACGCAGCTTATCGTTTTGCTTTGAATTTGGGTTGGAATCATTTTGGAAGGAGTAAACTCCGGCTGCTAACCCTCATTATCTCATATCAGATCTCGTAGGAAGAAGTGACTCAACAGCATTGGATGATATTGGAGATTCGTGACGAGGATTGATGAGACACCCAGTCTTCGGTTCCCCTCTGACTTCCGAGAATAGCGCAATTTACAGCAAGCAAGCGAGCTATGGCTTGTGTGACTATCTATACTCCGTAGACGCGTGGCAGAGTTCTCAAAATCTTGCGGTCCCAATGTAGTTTATTGAACCTCGAGCATGTGCAAGTGGACCCTGCATCGGCCTTGAAGCTTAAATCCGCTTAGTCATTGCCAAAAAAGTTGAACCTCGAGCTTTGGTGATCGCGAAGCAAGAAACACTCTCCCACCACATCAACTGCTACCCTTCAATATGGCGACCGTCCTCCCACCGCCATCCAAGCGCCAGAAAACCGACGCCGCCACCTTCGCCCGCGAACAAGTCACCATCTTCGCCCCCGAAATCCCAGATGGCACCCAGCGCATCCAATTCCGCGACGCAGACACCGGAGCACCACAAGGTCCCGTCGTCTCAGTATCATTAAAAGACCTCACACCGAAGAATCTCTCGGTACTCCTCAACAGTCTCCTTGGCAAAACAGACCCTGCAGATCGCTTACCGTATCGTTTTTACAACCCTTTTGACGATGGATCGGGAGAGTTCAGCCAGCAAGATGTGATTCGGAGACATTTGGAAGGAACGCATAATACTGAGTTGTCGTTGGACATACCGTGTAGAGCGGAGGCGGTGTTCAAGGTTAAGCCAGTGACGAGATGTTCGGCCAGTATTTCGGGGCATGGTGCGAGTATTCTGTGTGCGGCGTTCTCGCCTGCCAGTTCCTCAAATTTGGCGACTGGGGCTGGTGATTCGACCGCGAGGATATGGGATTGTGAGACTGGTGAGTATTGGTATTCCACGATATACATTGTGGTGGTTGTGCTCTCGGGGTCAGCCTTGGATCATCTTAGGAAGACTCCGAAGCGACGTATGAGATATTTACTGAGACTTCAACAGGAACACCTAGGCATACACTCAAGGGCCACACAGGATGGGTTCTGGTGGTGGCTTGGTCGCCTGATGCCGGTATTCTTGCCACAGGAAGTGGCAACAAGGATAACACAGTACGGCTTTGGGATCCAAAGAAAGGAACTCCACTTGGCGCACCACTCAAAGGACACACAAAATCCATCATGAGCATATCGTGGGAACCGTATCACGTACGAGAACAAGGAAGACCGCGACTTGCATCAGCCTCACAAGACATGACGATTCGAATATGGGATGCTGTGAGCGGCCATACTGACATGGCATTGACCGGCCACAAAGGCGACGTGACTTGCGTAAAGTGGAGTGGAAATGGTTGGATATACTCTTCATCGCGCGATCGGACAGTGAAGATCTGGGATGCAGCCAAGGGTACCCTGGTCCACAATCTCACGTCTCATGCTCATTGGGTCAATCACATAGCACTTTCGACCGATTTCGTTCTCAGGACAGGCTACTTCGATCACACTGGGAGCAAAGGCACTCCCGACAGCGTCGAAGGCAAGCGCAAGAAAGCTAAGCAGCGATATGACTCTGCTCTGACCACCTCCGGAGGCACAGAACGTCTGGTCACCGTGAGCGATGACTGCACAATGTTCTTATGGGAACCAGCAAAGTCCACGAAACCCATACAACGCATGGTTGGGCACCAAAAGACCATCAACCATGTTGCCTTCTCTGCCGACGGAGTTTTCATCGCGTCGACAGGATTCGACAATCATGTCAAACTATGGCAAGCGAAAGATGGCAAGTTTCTCCACACTTTGAGAGGTCATGTAGGGAAAGTGTTCCAGTGCGCTTTTTCTGCCGACTCGAGACTTCTGGTCAGTGGCAGCGAGGATTCCACGCTCAAAGTGTGGGATGTCAGGACTGGCAAATTGCAAGAAAACCTTCCAGGACACCAAGCAAGAGTGTTTGCGGTAGACTGGTCACCTGATGGAGAGCGTGTGGGCAGTGGCGGAGAAGACAAAGCCGTGAGGATTTGGCGGCATTGAGATAGTCGACTCCGCTGCATCTTCACTCCTGTTTGGAGGCATCATCTGGAGTTGAGGGTAGAGGAAGCATTTGGAGCATGATACCCCTGGCTGCACATTGAATGCAAAATACGACTGACGTTTCCACAATTGGCCTTCAGGCTATTTGCTAATTTTGTGCCAGAATTTTCTCCCATATCATTGCCGCTGGACTTCTACACCATGCTCAACTTGAATGCTGTTCTTGGGCAACTCTGATAAATGCTGCTCATCCATAGAGCGGTTCTCATGTACGACGTTCGACTCCACACTGGTTTGTCGTGCGAAACTTTCCTGGCGCGATCTCTCGTACGAACTATCATTTCGCGACTTCTCATACGATGTCCTGGACCCGTCACTCTTATTCGAGGAGAGCGAGATGAGGCTGCGTACTGCGTACAGTACACGCTCTGGTTTCACACCGGTGACGAAGTACCAGATGGTGGGAAGATTGACGCAGACCAGGCCCAGGCCACCTTCCAGGAGCGAATAGTATGCTGCTTGAGTATTGACCTCTGTTGGTAGGAACATGATTAGCATTGGCTGACAGCGCAATTTTTGAGAACTTACGATATCCATCTTCATCATTGATCGCCCGACCAGTACGCACAAGGGTTGTTATGATGACCATTCGGGCACAACTTGCAGCGACGCCACTAGCAAAATGTCAGCACGAAGATCTGTCCTCTGGACGAGCAAGTGACTCACCCAAGAGCAAGAAGGAAAACGCTCGAAATCCCAACCTTCTGCGTCGGCGTCAAATGGAACGACCAGATCTAATCAACCATCAGCAACAATACATCCAACGCTTCCTCTTATACATCGACTCTACCTTCGGAAACGCCATCCCCAAAACCAACACATCCAACACAAAATCCGAAATCGTATTCGCATCAAAATACGGATAATCCAGATTCGGCTTACAACTCGCTATCCTTCCAGGCTGCACATACCAGCTCACACTATGTCCAGGACAGACCTCAAAAGTGAACACCATAAACCCAATAATCCAAGCCGAGACGATGGCGATCATGATCCATGTCGCGTAATCGAAAATCCCGCGTTTGACGCGAGTGCAGAAGACGCGACGGTAGAAGAATAGTGCGCAGAGTTTTACTGTGCCGAAAGTCCAGATTTGTGTTGCGTCGAGGGAGATGTAGGTTAGTTCCATTGTTGGGTGGACGGCGTTTACGATGGCTTTGGATTTTGGTTCGCGGTAGCCGATGAATTTGTGGGCGACGCCTGTGAGGTGGTTTGTTAGGACTGCGTTGGGTGTGAAGGAATTTCCGGGGCTTCTTACCGTATAGCACTGCGGTCGCCATGCCGATGAAGCCAACCTGTCGTCAATTGTTAGTTGGCGTCGCTGACGGGATAGGACGTCTTCCTTACCAGCGCTGCTATTGCGAGATAATCATCGATCCAGAATCCGGCTTTTTGTCGATGTCGAGAGACGAAGCGCAGGACAACTGTTACCGTTGTTAAGAAGAGGAAGACCGCGATCAAGGACACAATGCCGTTGAACGAGGTGTCTAACGCCATTGTTGCCAGCTGATTCACCTCAGCAAAAGGCCTGAGGTTTTCGAGATGTAGAGGAGGTTGTCAGCTGTGACTGGGATTCAATCCTGAGGTCGAAGTCGAGCTGAGAAAGGCAGAGAACTTCCTACTTCATGCGGGAAATGGCATGTGCCATGTGCCGGAGTTCCGTCAATCACTTTCACGTGGAAAGCAGGGCAACAAGGTGGTTGAAATCGCTCAACCAGCCACGCCATCAAAGGATGCTACACCCGGCGGTATACTTCATGACATGACGCGGGGACCGGGTGTTCCTGGTGATATCGGGACGTTGATGATTGGTGAAGGATCGACAAAGGTGTAAAGCTTGGTGGAGCTTGAAACGCCACGTGAATCCTTTGCAGATCATGAAGGTGTCGATCAACGGGGAAACATGAACGAGGAAGTCGTCAGATCTTCTTATGTCTCGGCATGTTTTTTCAAGAACCATATTCTCCTCTCGGGCTCAGATGTTGACTACGATTCATAATTTATCAAATCACCGAGCAAGAGGAGTGTAGACCAAAGAACCGAAAATGCAGACTTCACGACTTCTTGTACTATTAATGGCTGCTCTCGCCATTGCAAGTCCTATTCCAGGTAAGTCAACCGACTTCATAGTCGTGTGATACCAGGTCTAATGTTGAGCAGCGGACAGCGATGAAGATACCTCTCTCCAGACACTCGAAGAGCTCGCGAGTGATCGTAAGCAATCCCAACGTGCCGCTGAAGCTCATCTAACTTGTCCCAGTAAATGATTCAAAGGTCAAAGCAGCATATGATGCCGCGGTGGCGGCAGGCATGACAGAAAAGACAGCGAATTCGACGAGTTCGCGATGATTGTGGTAGAAGTCATTTTTCTAAAGCGGAACTTTTGTATTCGAAGGCAGTCGTATTTGACTATCATATGTAGCAATGACCAATATAGATGTACAAGATATGTTACAACGTTAGTCGTGATACACATTAATGTCTAATTTCAAGACTGCTCTACTTCCAACCACGGCGTCCTCCCATCAGGACAATGCTTATATCGATCCAACAACGGCTCATACCGATCAAGCGGACGACGATAGCAAGCTGAATTCTCAATTGCATATTCTCTCAACTGATTCCAATCACGACATTGACGATTCTGACCAATGCCTGAGAACAGTGTCGTACTATTCTCTTGCGAGTGCAAACGTCCAGTATACCGAGGAGTGTCGTCTGCATTGCAAGTCGTGTCTTCGCGAAGCACGTGTAGACAATGAGTGACGTGACCAAAAGGCCAAAGCTGATGCTTTCCATCGCGGTACGACATGAGCGCGTCTCGGAGGACGAACTTTGATTGTTAGCACGAGGAAGTTCGTTGAATGAGGAGTGTACTTACGACACAGTGGAGAGAGTGGAATGCGTGGAAGACGTAGATGCTCTTGGAGTCGTCCCATGGCCAATGCATAGCTGTTGGAATACCTTTGGCAGCGACTTCTTTGTTGTCTAGCGCTACCCAGCCGACGTTCCAATCTAGTTCTGGGGCATCCCACATGGGGTCATCGATGGTGCGGTCGTCATGTGGAATGTCCATTACAACATTTCTTTCTAGACCGACTGTTGAGCGCTCGGGTTAGCTGAAGTGACCTTGTCGAAGAGCAGCGACTGCGCATACCATAGCTGGGGTCGTGTTGATGTTCTTGGACGTAGTATAGTCTCGAGAACAGGAGGACATTCGATGCGATTGAGAGAACAAGCACGACCGTCAAAAGATATACAATCCGAAATGCTCGTCTCAATGCCAATTTCTGCTCTGCGTTTCCACATGCATCTTCGTAGTCTGGCAAATCTTCTCTAGAGTTGTCCAAAGACGCCTGATCTATCCTTTCATACTTTTGAAACTCCATTTTGTGATGTGCGGCTTCTCGCAATGTTGAGTTGTGAAAGATTAATTCGATCTCTCACGTCGCTCACGAGGGCGAATCTGACTGTGCTCGAATATGATCTGCACACGATAGTGCCAGCCACGCACGATATCGTGCTGTTTAGCTGGGAAGCTTGTTCAGCTGCAGGGCCTTCCTGCAGGGTGCGTAATGGGTTGCATCACGAGCTGATCGCTAGTCAACTCCAGCACAAGCTGTTCCAGTCTCGTATCAGCACCCTAATTTGGTCAATACCCGTCACTTTTCGTGCGTGTCAGCGGCTTGAGGTTGATGCTGAATGCCGAGATGTACAGTTGAGCAACCATTCACGACTGGCTCACGGCAGCTGGCTGGCAGACGGGATCCTCTTCTCGGAACGTCGATCACATCCGCCAGGCCGAATCCTCCCGAGGTTTCAATGAGTGCAGCAGAGTGTCACTCTGCTTCGAAGCATTTGTTGAAGCTAGAAGCAATTGTGCACGTTCGCTGGTGAACAAACTTCTGTTTGCATGTTGTTTGATGAGAGCCAAGTCTGACGGCGCATGACAAGCAAAATGTCCAAGCAAATGTGAAAGCTTGGAGTGCTTGGTCGAGCTGCAGAGTTCGTGGCCCCCACTCCACCACCGGACTGCGACGCCGTGTGTGATCTGCAGCTGATCGCCCAAGCTGTGTCTCCTGCTTCAAATGGCAATCCTTCTGCAGGTATTTTGTCATGTCGAGCTGTGAATCTTGCGCTTGCATCAGTCAAGCACTTTAGGCCACCAATTCAGAATTGTGTCCAAGGTTCGAAGCTGGCAACAGCTGTAACTCGTCGTCCGGGCTGAGTATCAAATAAACCAAGCTCCAGTATGGGCTCAATCGAGGAACCTGTGATCGGTGAATACCAATTACCAGTCATCGGACCTGATACAACAAATGGAGATCCATGGCAACGAAACTATTTCGCACCTCCTCAGCACCTGGATCTTGTCAGCAGAAGGTATCCCTTGATAGACGTGCGCCCATTCCTCTCGGATTCAGGGTATACACCAAATGAGCTGCTCAAAACCCATGGATTCGGGATTGCCAAGCACGATTCCTCGTTCTTGGGGCGTCTAAAGAATGAAGAAGTTGCCGAGTCAGCTTTAGCTGAGGAGTATTATCCAGAGATAGAAGAATTGGTGCTGAAGACCACCGGAGCCAAACGCGTCTTCGTCATGGCAAGCGCCTTACGACAGGGCAAACGTGTTCCCACGGAGTACAAGCCGCCGACAGGGCTCAGATCGGTGTCAGAAGCAGAGGATCTGACTGGTAAGGCGCAATCGAATCCTCCTAAGCATAAGCTGGCGGGACAGACCAAACTCGCATTGGCTGCGCCAGTCCGGAAGCCGCACATGGACTTCACTCCGTTAGGTGCGCGTCAGGAGATTCGTTCAAAGTCGCAGGAAATCTATAATGCTGCAAAGGAGAGCGGCGTGATGGATTTTGAAGATGAGATCTGTTCAAATCATTCAGTCAGCGCACCAACCAAAGATGCAGATCCGATCATCTCTGAGCAGTATAATGCAAATGGCAAGCTTGGGCCGAGATATGCAGCATATAGCATATGGCGGCCATTGAAGAAGGTCGAGCGTGATCCTCTGACGCTATCGCCGAGGCGTGAGACGCAGACAGCTCCTGGCGATGGTGTCTACTGGCCATATGAGAATAGAATCCCAGGACCTACGGAGTTGAATGGTGACTACCTGAAGGAGTATGCGATGTTGGGTGTCCGCTCTCGAGAGCCTTTCGAAACACACGACGAATGCGAGACCATGAAATGGTACTATCTTTCAGCTCACGAGCCCAGTGAAGTCCTTTTCATAAAACTCTTCGACAGCGCAGCGCTGGGCAGTGATTCGCAGCATGCGAGCGCTCCGTGGCACGCTAGCCCTGAGATCGGAAGTGTTGCTGGAGATGAGCCTAGAGAGAGCATTGATGTACGAGTGCTAGCTTTTTGGTAGTCAGGCTGTAAATCGCAGGGATGAATGCCACCTTTCTCTCTGGATCCGGCACAGATCTTGGAACACTCAGCGACGGGCGCCACGAGATCGAACATAACAGCATTCCAGCCTCTAGCGCTAATTCCAGAAAATTCAAATGCATAGGTCTTCGTTCCCACACTCTCGGGAGAGCACTTCTTAGTTGAAAACCCGGTCGAATTACAGCACTGTCCTGCAGCCCGGAGCTGGATGCAGGTGTTCTCTTGGCAATCCCGGATGGCGATTATTATCAAATGATCGGTTGTTACCAGCACCGTGAGACCAGCTTGTAACGCATCCGCATAGCGAACATGATGTTGGTTTGATTTGGTCTATGTCTGGGCCAGAAGTTGCGACCTCTCCATCTCGCTTGCAGGGGTGTTGGCCTTGGCGTCCATATCTGTACTAGCTTATCTCGGTTTCGGATTTCCAATGATCAAGTGCCCACCTGGCAGTGTCTTGCATCGGGCTTGTGATCATCTATTTCTACATTGCGATTCCTACTTCTCAAGCTTTCTGGATTGAGCATCAGGAGAGCTAAGCACTGTCCCGAAACGTGATCACTTCCATCTTGAGTGGGTACTGGAGACATGCAAGATGAGGCTCATGGATATTTAGTTCGAACTGCTCCCAAAACCTACGCCGAATGCAGAAACACCAACGGCAGCAGAGCTATTGCTCATCGCTGTCTCGACATGCCATGCGACACTGAGCGACGCAAGATATGAGCGCATAGGGTTCTACGTTGAACTCCTTCCAGAAACGGAGCTTGGTACCGGAGTTGAGTCGGCCCGGTGTTCAATCCTACATGAGCTCATACTATAGACGATATGAGCTCATATCATAGACGATTAACAATCCACCTCTTCTATGATCTAGCAGTGACCACAAGAAGCCATAGTCTTGTCCAATTATCACTGTCGCATATATCCAAACAGTATTGATGTTCGCAGTACATAGGAATGTCGGCACGCTGCGCCATCGCTTTCGCTTAGCGCCGAATATAGCAACGGTGAAGGACTGCAGATATAAGAGTGACCACGCGACATACCTGAAGGAATCGCCCGCTTTCGAGCAACAGTGATAAGCCATTCATCAGTCATGCATTGCGACGAGCGAGTTGTCCAGGTCATTCTCATCTGCAGTAGGTCGAGCCCATTGCCAAATTGGGAGGGATGTTTGCTGATCATCAAGAGTAGTATTTCTCCTTATGGCCTGGCTGTACTTCCAGGCCACCATTGGGAGAATGCGGCGCGTTCAGTGACAAGCCACTGAACGCTGGAATTCAATGTCGTTTCTGAGTCTTCGAAGTAGGGTGGTAGTTGTTGGTTGGTCAATTGGCCGGCAGCTGTATGTCGCCTGCGCGTCGAAGCGAAATATAAGGGGAGTGATGATTTGGCTTGGCGAGAGCTGTACACTCATGCGAATACGGCACTTGGGATGGGAGATAGTATATCGTAGCTCAATGTATGTCGAAGCAAGTTTTAGATTGCTCCAAGACACCTTTTGTCTCTAGCTGTTGAACGTATTCGCCCTACATAGCAATGTCAGCTCACAATGCATCATATCTTTGCCAAGTTCAAGACTTGCACCAACCTCCATAATGCCATGAACGTATGCGACTCCAACCAGTGTCCTGTCCACTGACCGACGTCGCAGTATGATTGGAAGTCTGCCTCCGAACAAGACACAAACCAGATCGTCGGTCGTCATTCCTGGAGGTCCCAAACCAATGTGGCCCATTTTGGTGATGAACAGACGACCATTGATACTGCTCCGCTTAATGGCCTCAATAATGGCATCGCCTTCAGGAGTTGACGACACAACTTTCGAAATGCATCCTTCCTCGAAGGTCTGAATGAGCTTCGTGTATCTCATCATGAAGAGAGGATCAAGTCTTGCATCGATCTGCACGTCGTTGACGCCGCAAGTCAGTGTCCGAGCGAAAGCTTCCTCGCTTTGGCCAGCGTCTATCGCCGTCCTTCTGAATGTCAAAATCTCGTTTGATAAGACGGGATGGGTTGGCGAGGTCAGGTGTTCGGGCGACAAGACAGTTCCTGTTGTGTCAACTGCATCAAAGACAATTCCAGAGAGACGCAACACAAGCGAGTCACCAGGATATTCGACCTCAGCTGCACGGCCGTTTGCAGCTCCTTTGCCAAATGCCCGCAAGCTTAGCGCAGACCCTCTCCCGACATCAAAAGTCCAATCGTATCGAGGGACCCATGATGGTGCGAAACACTCGCTGCGATGGGCGTGCGGTACTAGTGACTGTGCAAAGCGAAGAATGTCCAGCTGGTCTTGCCGGCCGCTTCGTTGCTGTATTGCTGACAATGTAGCCTTGGCGAAAACTGGTACAAGATCTGCATTGTAGTCTGTCGTTATGGGAAGCTCGTTTTGCCCATTACGTTCCGTTCGTAGCAGCCCGTGAATACCGTAGACCTTATCCAGAGGTATGGAAGACTGAAGTTTGATGCTCATGTCTAGAAGATTCATGAAATCGTAACCTCGATGAGTGTACCGGAAGATTTGGCTAGCGTTCTCGATACCTGGAACTTCAACGCCACAGTATTGACTCCCACGATATCGACGATACCAGAGCCACTGAGCCACAAGACTTAGATCTGCCCATGTGATTGTGAACTTTCCACGATAGCAAATACTCTCCTGCCCCAGCATTACTTCCTGAACAACCCATAGGCGCGTAAACCAAGAGGCCGAGAAGAAGAGCATGATAGCGGCAAAGTCACACTCGGGGAGTGCTGCACTTGAGTAATTCATACGTCCATCGGGATCCCAAAAGGTCGTGCTGAAGTCGGAGGAACTGCTCATCACATCCCAGCATTGCGTGCGAATAATGCTAATTGCGTTTAAGCCGTCCTCGGTATGTTCGTCTTCCTCTCCAAGCCAAATTAGCACACGCTCAGCAAGCGAGTAGACCTCTCGCATTATTGCGACTTGTTGACTGCGTTCTACTGTGTCGAGCTGGTTGATGCATATCGCGTCAAGCCAAACGACAGGATGTTTCCGATCAAAGCATAGCTTACGAAGGACTTCCTCGGCACTTGCTGTTATCTTGCAGATGGAGTTGTCAAGGACGATTTCTTTGGCTGTCGACTGGCTTCCCCAGCACCAGAAAATGGCTTCGTATGAGGGAGTCGTGCTGCCTTGCAGTGATGCACGCTGCAGGTAACATCTAAGCCTGCCTAATTCATCAGTTTGAAATGTGTCGACGTGTAGGAGGCGGATCTCTTTCAGCCCAGCATCAAGGGGCGCATAAACGTCCATCGATTCAGAGCTGACACAAGACGCCCTGGGTTGAAAATGCAATGCCACGTTGACTGGACCTCAGAATCAGGCAGCCAATGTCCATGCAGCAGAGGTGCCTCGTGAGATGCCCCGCCTTAGCCGAACACCTCGCCTGGAAGCTCTGCATTGTATTGTCGATGTCGAATGGCCCCATATCCAATCCTGGAGGTGGAATTACTCACTCTTCGTGAGCATCGTGTTGAGCTAGAACACTGTGCTTCCCATCAGAGGCGTTGCTCGACAAGATTCGCTTACCACATGATGCTATGGCAATACCGGTGAGAGCTCGTTAAAGAAACAGTGCGAGAGACAATGACTGTGACATCTACTGACCGGTGGCTCAATCGGCAGAGTATCCGCTGGTTTCCAAGGTAGGTGATATATAATCAATACTTGGTAGCACTCGAATCGTTTCTGGATTGACTCACGCTTCGCGTCCGCCTCATAGGATGAGAATTGATGCCTCCGAGTAGAAGTCGCAAGAACGTTACTGCGGGAAGATTTAGCATTGGTCGCCGGTCAGTCGTACTAGAATTGGCTGTCATCATGCACAATGGCAAAGTAGCAAGGCGATAGGCCTCGCCTTTCGCGCCGGCTTTCATCCCGTCCATACGTGTCGACCGGGAGCGTGATGTTGTGTCTTGAAGTAGGCGCCCATCTGCAACACGCTCAACGGATAGTGAGGTGGCAGGCATCTATGCGGGCCCCATTGGAGGCCTCCAGGCCATAGCTTCCTGTCGTGCCACCCACAATGTGTGGTGGTCTGGGGTCTGCCATACAGATCTCTGCGTGCCTGCGCCTTGTCCTGTATGCGCAGCATGAACCAACCGTAACCTGTTCCGTCAAGGCAGAGGATCACTTGGCCTGAACAGGCAACAACAGGATCAGCGGTAATTCCCGTATCAGTCAAACCGGCCAGCTTATCGCGACATGATGGTATGCGATGTCGCTAACGGTCATCTCGGACCACTCGAGGGCGACGATTTCGTGGTTGTTTCGTGCATGTGAAAGCCTGCACCCCAGATACGAGGACACCATATTGACGAACGCCAGGCGCGTAGAATGGAGAATCCTGGTACGAGATAAGAAGAGATAACCACAGTGCAAATCAGCTTGCACAGTTGCGTAGTCTGCAGAAGCGCTCGCCGCGGCCAAAGGTAGTCAGTGTACAGCAGTACAGCTTATCTACGTGAGCGGAGTCGTATGAGGCAGCTGTTACCGTGGACACAGCAGCGCAACTCTGGAACCTCAGGCAGCTTGCAAAGGGCTAGAACCAACGAAGAAGGCGCGAGTACGGCTGGAGAACTGCGGTTGTCGGTTGTCTTGTGCTGATGGATGATGAGGAACGGTGAACGCGCACAGGGTGTTTTGTGTGTCTTGCGACAGGCGCCGCAGTTCTGGCGATGATCCGGCGCCATCATGTATTCAAATGGCCGGAAATTTTGACGTTGGTACGTACAGCGCGCAATCGGCATGACGCGCCATGTTCGCGCGTGATCTGTCGATTCCGGAGGCGTGGTTCTAGCGGGCGGAGTGAGTGAGCTTGGGTTCACGCGGACTGAAAGCACGCAAACACAATATACTATGGTGAAAGAGGGGATGAAACCTGAGGAGAGGATGGGATAATGTACTGAGGTGTCAACGGGCATATAATTAAGTATTGTGAACGTGAAGAAAACACAATAGGTTGAAGATCAAGGGTCGGAGCGTTAGAGCTCTACCTTATCTGCATGAGCTAACCAAGCCTGCTGCTGCTACTCTGCGTTGCTCGGGGTCCCTCTCACCATCACAGTACCTACTCACACTGCTTGCTTCATAACCGCATTGCCTAGAACACTACCTTGTACCCTTCACTCTATTCGCTTCTTCCGTCCTCTGTCTTCCATTCAGCGCGACATTCTATTAATCACCCTCTCCACCATAGCACACCGCCACTGCCCTTTGACGCCGCACCGAGGCGCACAGACCTTCGAGTCACTCGAGCACGCCAACTGACGTCCTTACGTCCTTCATCGCAGACATCACGAGGCGTCTGTCACACCTCCACGCATAATCATCGCCGTACACAGCAGCCACAGTCAATCATTCACGCCCGTCTAATGTCGTCGTCCGCCTAGTCGACTTGCCTGCCAACCAGCCAGCCTGCCATCCAAAGCCTATCGCCAAGCCACGCATCGACTCCCCGGCAACGGACCCTCACTCGCCGCTACATCGTCCTCCATGCATTTGAACGTCAATACTGACGCTCAGCGCGAGTTCTAGGCCATCCAGAATCACAAGAGACGGTCCGGTCACACAGCAGCTGTCATGGCGGCGAGGCTGCCCCCGTCCTCCTCGAGGCGGCCGCCGCAGCCCGAGATGGAGCCAGACGAGGTTATAGGAGACTTCAGACGAGGCAAGGAGATTGGCAAAGGCAGCTTTGCGACCGTCTACTTGGCTCAGCATCGCAAGAAGAAGTCTTATGCTGCGGTCAAGGCGGTCCAGATGGCGAAGCTGTCTAAAAAACTCAAGGAGAATCTGGCCACCGAGATCGAGATACTGAAAGGTCTCAAACACCCGCATATCGTCCAACTGTTCGTCTGTACAGATACGCCGTCGTATATCTACCTCGTCATGGAATACTGCCAGCTCTCGGATCTGGCACAGTTTATGAAGAAGCGCCATCAGCTGCCCAACTTCCCGGAGACGGCAGACATCTTTCGCAAGTATCCCAACCCGGAATTTGGAGGCTTGAACGAAGTCCTCGCACGCCATTTCCTGAAGCAAATCGCCAGCGCTTTGCAGTACCTTCGCTCGCATAACTTAATTCATCGAGACATCAAGCCACAGAATCTACTGCTTAATCCCGCACCGACCTTTATGGTCAAACAGAAGCCAGAAGACGTACCTTTAGCTGCCAGCGAGGGATCACTGGTTCCGGCTTCTGGTGTTGCCTCCTTGCCTATGCTCAAGATTGCCGACTTCGGCTTCGCACGTCACTTACCTTCTACATCTATGGCAGAAACTCTATGCGGCTCACCACTCTACATGGCCCCGGAAATCCTCCGATATGAGAAATACGATGCGCGAGCTGATTTGTGGTCTACCGGTACAGTCCTGCACGAGATGGTGGTTGGCAAGCCGCCATTTAGAGCTCAGAACCACGTCGACTTACTGCGAAAGATCGAGAAGGCGAACGATGCCATCGTCTTTGACAACAAGAACATGACTATCAGTCGTGGCATGAAAGACCTCATCCGGAAGCTGTTGAAGAAGAGTCCCGTGGAACGTATGACGTACGAGGCTCTGTTCAACGATCCCGTTGTGATTGACGAGATCCCTGGCCTCGCACCCGAGGATAAGCCGCAGGAGAGGAGCGTTCATGAGAGTCAAGCTACAAATGCTGAGTTCTCAGAGCTTAGTAGGAAGATGGCAAAAGCGATGGAGACTGTCACTCCGCCGCCACGTTCTGTACCAGAACCGCAACTTCAGCCTCGGCGATCACACGATGAAGTGCCAGCTCGCGCTTCACGAAAGTCCTCTGAGCAAGAGTTGCAGCAGCGCAGGGCCGAAGATGTTAACAGACGGAAATCGTCAACTGGCAGTCAAAACCAGCCTGAGAGCGCCGGCATGAAACGTCAACCAAGTCAGCGCGAGCAGCGCCGACCAAGCATTGTCGCACACATTACTGCTCCTGGACGTCAGGAACTCCATCAACAGCAGCAACCAATGTCCAATGCACCACCGATGCAGAGACGAGCTAGTAGGTCGTCACCATTGGCGGGACCACCGTTGGTTCGCGAGCCCACCATGGAGAACGAGCGTGCTGCTCGCGAAGCCCGAGAGCGAACTGCCCAAGAAGTCGCTTTCGAGAAGGAGTACGTGGTGATCGAGAAGCGTGCAGTCGAGGTCAATGCTTTCGCAGATGAGTTGGATGCGAACGCTCATCTGCTTGGCCATGGGTCTTCCTCCAACCCAGGCGCCATGGTGCGTCGCGCAACTACTCAAGGACAACCAACTTCTCTGAGTGGTGCAACACCCTCAAGTCCTTCCCGAGCTATGCAGGTGGCGACCGGTAGAGCTCCACACACACGAGGCGGATCGTTTGAGAGACGCTATGGCCCATCACCACAATCGGCTACCAACATGCTAACCAAAGCCCTGAATGCTGCAAATGTTCGACTATTCGGGGCCCTGGGAACATCGCCACCTTTCGGCAAGGGACAATCTCCTCCACGCGGCTATACTGCGTTCCCAGCATATCCATCGCCACCAGCTGCTTTAGCTATCGGTGATGGCAGTGATTCTGCCAAGGCACCTGTTGACGAGGACACTAGACTTGTTCGCGTTATGGAAGATGCAGCACATCGAAGCGATGTCATCTTTGGCTTTGCCGAAGTGAAATACAGGCAGCTGCTGCCTGCCACGCCTTCCTCTCAAGACGCACTTGGTATTCAGCAGATTGGTGCCCAAGACAGCGACTCTAAGGGCGATGATGAGGACAAAGACATGACGACGGTTGCCATCATTGGCGTCGCCGAAGAGGCTCTTGTGCTCTACGTGAAAGCACTTGCGATCTTGACGAAGACGATTGACCTCGCGGGTTTCTGGTGGAACGAGCAGAAATCACGAACCGAGGGCGCTTCATCCTCGTCAACGCCCCAGGAGAAGGTGGCAAATCGCATCTTGGCAGTGGTCAAATGGTGCCGAAACCGTTTCAACGAGTGCTTAGAGAAATCAGAAGTCGTCGGACGTCGGTTGCAACTGGCTCAGAGACAGCTGCCGGAAGAACACCCAAGCCACCCGAGACAACATGGTACAGAATCAGGCACTGAGATTGCGACTTCAGCGGAGCACATTCATATCACTAGTGGCATTACGGCTGAACGATTGATGTTCGACCGGGCAGTGGAAATGAGTCGTGCAGCCGCGGTCAGCGAGCTGGTGGGAGAGGAGCTGAACGACTGCGAGCTTGGCTATAAGACAGCCGTCATGCTGTTGGAGGCGGTACTTGAGAGCGATGACGAGCCACTCGTGCGCAAGCCAAGTCAAAAGAAAGACAAGGCCGCAGACGAAGTCATCAATGGCATGGAGACAGAGGACAGGCAGACAGTCATCAGACGTGAGTGATGCCGTTCTAGTCAGGTTTGTGCACAGCTAACATGTCGCAGTCATTGATGGCGCAAGAGCACGTCTGTATGCTCTCCGAAAGAAGATCCACACCGCACAGCAAGCAGGCAAGCGTTCAAACGCGAGTGGCACCTCGACGCCAAAGGCCAACAGCATTCCATCGCCAATCATGGCGACACCTACCATTGCGAGCACACCTCCGCGATGACAATGATTGCAGCACACACGCTTACGCAAATTTCGATATGTTTTGAATGACGACGAGGATGGCGCATATGATATTGAGGCATATATCGCACGCCTCACAGATTGCGAATGTCTAGAATACTTTTCACGAGTTTATGAAGCAGGACGGGCGTTTGAGCCTGGCTCTGGACACCGGCGTTATCCTACACTGGCTTTTTTCGGGACTTTGGGCACGGGGACGGTAGGACTGGCGAATTGCTTTGGGCAAGACTGAAGGCGTTATTTACTTTTCTTACCGCACGGCCTCTTCGCTATTGAATAGCGGACGACCATGTTGATGGCTGGCCACCACACACAGAGCGAAATGAGACAAATATGAATGAGGCGCATCTGAGATGGAATAGGCGCATGTACCGGCAGCATCGGAGGAATCACCGTCGGGTGTTGTATAAGGATGGGATGGGCGCCGATTGATTCTAGCATACTTATGATACCACGTACGCACGCCTTGCAGGGCGGCGAAAGACTTCCGGATTGAAGGGAGAGTGAAATGATAGGAACGAGGCAAGAAGTGGGACTCTTGGGTGTTACGTATAGAGGAACCTTCAATAGCTATGTCTCAATGGAATAAGAGTGAAACTGACGATGAGAGATATCTCGTACCTGTCCAAGTCACAAGTACATGTAGAGTTCCTTGCTGCAGATCGAGATGACGGATCACATGCAGGGAGCGCGTGCCAGCGACCAGGATTTTGGCGTCGGCGTTCCAAGGTAAGGAGCTCCAGACCTACCAGCGGCCAAAACTCAACTTCTCAAATCTCAAACCTTCTCAACAGCCGTCTAATCGCCGTGTATTTGCGCCTCTGTTCGCACAACACTTAATAATATCGTGGATCTTTCTATGCATTATGCAGTCTAGTCCCTAGGGAATAGTATATGCAAATATCTCTATAAATAGCCTACAAACAGGCGTACAAGGTCCTAAAACTATTACCTAATTAGATTACCTATAAACTAATAATACAAATAACCTATAAATAAACTAGCAGATTAGCTACAAATAGGCAAAGAGACCTACTTCTTAATATAGAGAAGAACATATGCAAAAAGTACTATAAACAACCTATAAATAGGTCTATTATACTCTAATCTACTACTACTATTACTACTACTACTATACGTCTATTAAACCTATATATAGGCTACGAACACCTCTATAATTAAACTACAAATACTTTAACAATTAGACTATAAATACTTCTATAGTAAAAAAGAATAATTAAGTAAGTAAATAAACTAGCAAATAAATAGGACATAAATACTTCTTTAATAGCTATAAACACTTCTACAACTAGGCTACAAACACTTCTATAGTAAAAAGAATAATTACCTAAGTAAATGAATTAGCAAAAAAGTCTATAAACATTATACTAGCTATAGAGGTCTATAGATAATAGACATACTAGGTATTAAACCCGGAACCTCTATGTTCTTAGTATATATGCTATAGACATATCTACTAGACGTATCTATTACACGACCTACGTGTTAAATAAGGTATTATACTATTAGACTATATACTCTATAATTTAATAAAGGTACTAGTAATAGGTTTATTAATAAAGGCTTAAGGTCTAAATTATAGAAGTAGATATAAATAGCATAACAAATAGTATAACAATTATATACTAAATAGCATATCTAGGTTAAGGAGGGTACTAAAAAGCAGATTAAGGTTCTAAGAATCGTATAGCGCTTCTAACTACTAGTAAGAAGCCTTTTATAAAGACCTTTATAGCTGCGAATAGTACTATAAACGACCTACAAATACCTTCGCTAAGGGCTCTAAGAATTATATAGCGCTTCTAACTACTAGCAAGGAAATTGCATAGCGCTTCTAACTACTAGTAAGGAGCTTTTTATAAAGACTTTCGTAGCTACAAATAGTACTACAAACGACCTACGAATAGAAGCGCTATATAATTCTTTCTAAAGCTAGATTTCTAAGATAAAGATTTCTAAAGTAATTAAAAGTAGTCTCTTAATTGCTAACGGCGCTAACATAGTATAATACTACTAAAAAAATTTAAACAATATACTTAGAAGAAGGGCTTTCGATTAATCTACTTTATAGGTTAATTAGAAAAGTAGTTGTTAAGATATAGACCTTATTATTGCTCGACTTTGTATTAGAAATTTACCCTAGCAACCCTTACCTCTAGCTAGATTATTACTTAGGAGCACTATTATACTAAACTATATACTAAACTATGCTTAAATAATAGCCTAGAGCTAGGCAAATATTAGACCTATATACTAATATAGCCTAGAGGTAATATTAGCTACTTCTATAAGGTATTTACTTATTACTATTATATAGAGCTTTCTACGAAAACCTTCGCTAACGGAGCTGCAAATAGTACTATAAACGACCTACAAATACCTTTATTATAGCCTTCTTTACTACTAACTTGTCTCTCTAATAGAGTTACAAATATCGAGATTAGAACGTATTAAATAACTTCCGCCTACAATACGCCTATACTACATTATCTAGAGCAACTATAGCTATAGACAAGTATTCGAGAAGAAGGCTATTAATTACCTAGCTATAGCGTAGTATCTATTAATTTTAAACAGCTACTAGTCGATTAAGTATTAGGATATTATACTCGATTAGGATCTAGAGGTAATTTAGAGAACGATAAAGGATGCGAATACTTCTATAACTAGGCTATAAATAGTTCTATAATTATATCTTTAATTAAGAGCAACTCTACTTAGAAGTAGCAAATGTACTATTAGAGCTACGCTTCCGCTTTAGTTATAGTTTATTTATAGGTACGTTTGCACTCTCTATAGCCTTAGACATCTTCTTCCTACTTCTAAGTATTTTCGACGCTATCGCCTATATATTCGGCTCTATATTATCCTCTAGCTCGAGCGACTACTATATTTGCTACTTACTTATAGGAGTAGTTACAACTTATAATATAGACTCTTCTAGCTTAATACTTTCTATAACTATACTACCTAGTATAATCGTGCTAGTAATTGTACTAGTAACTATACTAGTACTCGTGCTAGTATTCGTACTAGTATTTATGCCTATATTAACGCTCGATATACCTTCTTCTATTAAGTCTAATATCTTAGAGACCTTATATAGATTAATAGTTTAAGAGTACTACAAGCTAGCCTCCTTTAGCCGCTACTTTAGCAGCACATCTAAGAGCTCCTTTTTTATAATTATAGAGGAAATTATAGTATTATTTATATTGTTGTTTGTAATAAAGAGATCGTTATTATCTGCTAGAGTAGCTATTATTCTCTTTATCGCTAGTATTACTATGTAAGGCGCTATTATATACTTCCTCTTGTTTGTCCTAGACCTTCTATTTATCTAGAACATAGCAATTATAAACTACTATTAAGGAGACTTTCTCTTTTTTATAGTCTTACTAAATAGAACTAGCTTATCTACTAATATATATTTATTAGTCGCTATTAGACTAATTATAAGAAAGCTATAGTCTCTAATCTTATAGAAGTTATTATAGTATCTAGTAATTAACTTGTAATTATAGTAGTCTTATTCGTTTGTTAGATTAAAGTTATTTAGTAAGCGTTTAATTAGGAAGTCTAGAAGACTTTTATTGCAGTTTATAAACTTAAACTTATTCTAACTATCCCTTATAGGCCCTAGAACAATAGAAGGCTCTTAATATTCGTAGTGCCTACTACGCTCTACTTTTACGTATTACTTATATACTATAGTATCGCATTAGATTATAAGTATAGCCGGCGGCGCTACTTTCTTGCCTCTTAGTAAGTTCGAAGCTATAGACTTTAGTACTATTAGCTAGTATAACAAGTGTCGTCTACTATCTATAGAATAGGTACTATATATAGGATTTTTGTAATAGGCTTCTACTTTATTTGTAATCGAAGAAAAGTCGCTAGCGTTTGTACTATCGTTTGTACTATTGTTTAAAGACTAATCTAGCCTAGTCTAGAGATTAAATAGTATATATCTATATAGGCTATTCGACAGTACATTTGTTATAGCGCTCGTAGTACTATTTATAGTAGCACTATTTGTAGTAGTACTATTTATAGGCATTATCGAAGACTTACGTATAAAAGATCCCTAAGAAGGATTAGAGTTACGCCTGCTACATCTAGGGTAGAATACATATAAGGCATATATTATAGTATACTTAAAGCTCTTTACTAGATAGAAGTCTATCTAGGTGCTATTAGACATATTAATAGTAGCGTATTCGTAGCATATTTGTGTAGATGTTCGTATAATTAAACTATCGATATATAGCAGAAATAGATACTACTACCTTAGACCTACGCTTATAGAAGAATAGTCTTCTATCTTTCTAGATTTTAAGAAGCTATCGCTAGGCATTATTTCTACTTATATATAAGTCGTCTAATTAGTAGTATAGTATTTGTATAGCGCTTACGCTAGCGTTTGCTATTTAATAAACTCTAACAGATAGTAAGACATCTACTACTATCTTTAGTCTTCGATAGAGATATTTAGTAGCTAGACGTACGCTATTTATATAGCGTTTGTACTAGCGCTTGCTATTAGCATACTTCGATAGACTATAGTAGATAGTAAGATGCTACTAACGCTATCTTTAGTTAGTAATAAGCCGCTAGGTATACGCTGTTTATATAGCGTTTAGGGTAGTATTTAAAGTAATATTAGTAGAAAGTCTATAAGAGGCCTATTATATTAATATAGCATCTTAGCGTTTTTCTATAATACTTTATCGAATTACTATACTCTACTAAGCAATTATATTATATTAATTTTTGTACTAAAATAATCGTAGCGTCGAGTTATATATTTTAAAATTAATATAGCTAGTATAGTAGTAGAATGTAGTAATAATTAAGTAGGTATATCGAAGCCTATAAAAACAGCTTTATACTGCTAAGATTAGCGCAGGTATAGCCGTATAGAGGCTACTTTAGCTTTATTAGTATAGCTTTAGAAAGCTGCTTTTTCTCTATATCTACAACTTATCGACTATACTATATATAAATATACTAAGCGGTATAAATAAAAGCCCTAGATATATAGAACGAGCTTCTATAATATAGAGATAAGATATTAAGAACTAGTTGCATAATAATAGCGCGAATACGCAAGAAAGCTAGCTTTGCCTAAACTGTAGCCCTAATTCTAAATATATTCTAGCCGGCTTAATCTAGCTAAGTTAAGTCGATTAAGACACTTTCTAGCATTTAGCGCTAATAAAAGTAATTAATATAATAATAAGCTAATCGGAAGCTATCTCGTTATTAAAAGATCTGCCTAAACAAGGTAGCGATTATACTACAAATAATCTAACCAAACTTGTCTTTCTTGTCGTTATACGCCTACTACTCTACCTACTGCCCTATTCGCCGCCTATTCGCCGCTATGTTAGGCTAAATAACTAGGCGTCTGCCTTTGTCGCTAGAGGAATATTAAGGCATTATTAAGATCCTTATATACTCTAGAACTACATACGCTAGTATTGTTAGTACGCTCGCTAAGGCCTATAGTATTAATATTAGCGAGAGAACCCTTCGCCGCTACGTTCTTAATTAGAGTCTACTATAATAGATAATACGTCTACTTATAGAAGACACGCCTCTTCTACGCTAACGCATTATCTATACTTTCTATTTCCTACGCCTTATAGATAAGGAAACTATTAATATACTCGACTATAATAGGTTTAGTATTAGTATCCGGCAAATCGCTAGAATCTATAAGGAAATAGGCTTTTATAAGAAAGTAGAGGCCTATAAAAGAGAGTAGGCTAAGTAATATATTCTTAAAGTATTATAGAAGGAGTTAGATAGTAGTAGTATAACGCATTATAGGCGAAGGATATTATATATTAATATGCGGAAGAAGTATAATATTATAAGCCGCGATAGGCTATATAAAGTATTAATTACTTTAAACCTAGAGGTAGTAGACATAAGAGTACTATAGTAGTAACAGCATTACCTCCTAGGGGCAATATAAGCAGATAGGCTAGAGCATACCTTTTCTATAGATACATATTATAAGATAGAGTATTAGGGTTTCTAGGTCTATGCCTGTATCGACGTCTTTTCGAAATATATTATATAGTTCTATATTAGAGTATCTGCCTACTCTCAAGTGTCCGTTTAGGCCTAATATGTAGAAAATGTCTTCTATAGTAGCATAATGTGCGTAAGATTAATACTATAAACAAGCTACAAATACTATACTAATATAGAATAGCCTAAGGATTGTTTAGACTAACTATAGCAAAGAGACTTAGTATATAGCAGATGCTTATTTAACCTTGCGTAGGCAGACATATACTAGTCTAGAGGTACGCCTTCGTACAAACGACTACATAAATATACTACTAATAGACGCTAGAAAGCCGCTTTCCTAGGACAAATGCTTTTATTATAGTATAAGCAAGATAAATTAACGTATCGAGAGCTAGTAGAAGTAGTTATTTATATATACTAGTAGCTAGCGCTAGTATTTTAAAGAGCTTAGCGTAGACAGAGATTATATAAAGAGACAGTATATATTCTATAAACGACTATATAAACAAACGAACAAACAAATAGCTAACATATAGTAGAAAGAGTAATTAGATTACTATACTATTTATCTATATGCCAATCCTACGGAAGGAGCTTACAGACTATATCTATATATAGAACTTCTATTATATCCGGAAGTAGAAGAATAGGCCTTATGTTATTAGTAGTATTTCTTTTATGCTATACTACTATCTATAGAAGTCTAGGTTCTAGTAGTAAGGGATTACTTACCTATAGGAGCTAGTAACTCTAATATAGCGTAACTATAAGAACTTTAACCTTAAAGAATACCTGCTATAAGAGACTCTTAACTAGTACTATTAAACCTATCTACCCTAGATCTAGTAGTTCCTTAACGATAATACTAACACTAGCATACCTATACCTAGCTCTATATATAATAAGACTAATAAAAGAGTCTACCTACAGGTATATCGCAAGCTACGTAATATAATATAGGCTTTTTTTCTTATATATAGCGAGGACAGCCTACAAGAAATAGTAAAACTATTAGTAGGTAGAGACTAGTAGCCTAATCTAGTTAACAAACACCTCTATAAATAGGCTAGCAAGCCTAAGTTTAAAGGATTAGATAACAAAGAATAAGAAGAAGCATAGTAGTAAGTTTATTCGTAGTACGTTTATAGTACTATTCGATCGCTATTTAATATCGCTATTTAAAATCGCTATTTAAAATCGCCGACTTTTATTAGGCTATCTATATAAAGGTTCTTAGAGCTTTAATCTACTTTTTAGTACCCCTTCTAACCTAAATCTACTACTTAAGGTATGTTTGTTATACTATTTGTATCTAATACTACCTATAGATAGCTAAGCTATAGATAATCTTGCTACCTAGTTAAAAGCTAAGTTAGCTATTAGAGCTTTAATCTACTTTTTAGTACTCTCTCTAACTTGAATCTACTACTCGAGATATGTTCGTCGTGCTATTTGTACCTAATACTACCTATAGATAGCTACGCTATAGATAATCTCGCTACCTAGTTAAAAGCTAGAGGAAGCTAAGTTAGCTATTAACTTTGCAGCGTAATAATATAACACTACATAGACTAAATAAGATACTATTTTACAAGCTCTATAAGACGATTAATGCGAGCAATTTAAGCTACTTTGTATATAAATCGGTTAGTATTTAACCTTACTATCGCTATTAAGAGGAAAATCTCCTCTCTAATCTTTATAAGCTTTAGCATTAACAAGGCTCTATAGAGCTATCTATATAGCATTTGTGCCTTATTTATTACCTTATTTAGTCGCTTACTTACTTACTTGTTCTCTTACCTACCTATTATTAGCTAATATTATTATAAAAGCTTACCTATAGTAGTTTTATTATTTACTAAGCGGGTATCTAATTATTTATTAAGTATTTACTTACCTATTTAATTACCTATATGCTTACCTACCTATTATTACAAAAACAAGCAAGCTATTAATACTGTTTATCTAGCGTAGTTTAATTATTTATTAATTGTTTGCTTACTTGTTCGCTTACTTGCTTCCTTATCTACTATTATTACTTACCTATTATTGCCTACCTATTATTATATTAGATACTTAATACTATCTCTTCTTAACTTATCTTAAACTTCTTCTTCTTCTTCTTTCTATTAAATAATAAGCTATACCTCCTTACTATAGCTACCTCTACTACTAATATATCTAACCTCTACTACTCTTAAACTACTAGTTAGTTTTACTTAGCTACTAAAGTTTAATAGAGCCTCTAGCTTAACGACGTTAAAAATAGCGACTCTAAGGCTAGAAAGAACGCATTATAGTAGCTCCGTAAGTATAATTACGCTAGTTGTATAATAGAGACTTCTAAAGGAGTTTAAGCTACTATAGCTTACGACCTATAAGTTATTACCTATTTATAGTCTATTTATAGAGCTATTTGCTAATTTTTCTAGATACTTCCGGCTAGGACTACTTAGTAGTCTCTATTTCGTTCGCGCTAGTGTTAAAGGAGTATATACCTTATACTATGTTATAGGTAGAGCTAGCTATAGCGCTAAAGAGTATATACTACTACTACTACCGCTGCCGCTACTAGTAATTCCTAACAAGAGTTATATCGCTGCTCTTAAAAGTAAGATAGCTAAGCTAAAGGAGAGATTAGCTACTTTAGAAAGCAAGGTTAGCTCTATATCTAGCAATTTAAAGAAGCTAATTAGCGCTTTTAATACTTTAAAGGGCAAAGTTAAGGGTTTTATAGGTAACAAATAGTCTTCTACTGCTATAGATACTTCTACTTAAGTTTGATAGCTGTTCTTAGGTATTCGCTAGCTGTTTGTAGTGTCGTTCGATCAAATAATGCATGAATTCAGTGTTTTGGCATCGAAGTTGTGTTTTGGCCGCTGGTAGGTCCGGAGCTCCGTCCAAGGTTGAGCTTTGAAGCTCGGCTCAAACAAAACTTTTGGGACCTCAACTGCATGTGAGTAGCCCCTGCCAAAACACATTCAACACACCAGACGGAAGGAAGCAACGATTGGATGATAGGCAGTTGCGTCTTCAGAGTGTCACTTCCACCTTCACCTCGTCTCATTGCCAAAATCCCTCGCTTCTCGGTGCACTGCTCGCAAACCAGAACCACCTCGGCGTTCGCTACAACCCACCACTGTTCAAGACCTCGCGTCGACCACAACACCTCCAGCCAACGATATCTCCCAGCGATTCGCAGCATGGCGTCCCTCGCAGTGCACTCGACCAAGCACAAGGTCTGCGTCGTTGGCAGCGGCAACTGGGGCAACACCATTGCCAAAGTTGTCGCTGAGAACGTTAAAGAGAACAGCGACATATTCGAAGAAGAGGTGCAGATGTGGGTGTTTGAGGAAGAAGTCCAAGTCCCTAAAGACAGCAAGCACTACGACGCTGGATCTGAGCTGTGCAAGAAGCCCCAAAAGCTCACCCAACTCATCAATGGCCTGCACGAGAACGTCAAGTACCTTCCCAACATCCCACTTCCACACAACATCGTCGCCAACCCAGATCTTGTCAAGGCGGTGGAAGGAGCCACAATTCTGATCTTCAACCTCCCGCATCAGTTCATTGGCAAGACTTGTGACACGATCAAGGGAAAGGTTGTGCCTTTCGCACGAGGAATCAGTTGTATCAAGGGCCTAGAGGTCACTGAGGAGGGATGTGACCTCTTCTCCGACAGCATTGGTCAAAAGCTGGGAATATACTGTGGAGCACTGTCTGGTGCCAACATTGCGACTGAAGTGGCTTTGGAGAAGTTCAGCGAGACGACCGTGGCCTATGACCCACCCCACATGGATAGCCAGCAGCCGACACCTGAGGGCTCGCCGCATGCTTCGAGTACCAACTTGGTACAGCTGAATGGAGGCAGAGTTGAGGATCAGCAGCAAGGCAAGAAGACGAAGTTGGTCAGCTTACCGGCTGAGTACCCTCCTCTCAATCACGCGAATGTGAGGAAGCTCTTCCATCGACCTTATTTCCATGTTCGTATGGTGCATGACGTCGCTGGTGTATCGCTCGGCGGTGCCCTCAAGAACGTCGTCGCTCTTGCTGCTGGCTGGGTCGACGGTTTAGGCTGGGGCGACAATGCCAAAGCTGCCGTCATGCGTGTCGGCATCCTGGAAGAAGTGAAGTTTGGAAAGACATTCTACGCCAACTCTTGCCGGACAGAGACCTTCACCGAAGAATCTTGTGGTGTAGCCGACATGATCACATCTTGCTCAGGCGGACGAAACTTCCGCTGCGCCAAGATGAGTGTCAAGGAGGGTAAGCCGATCAACGAGATTGAAGAGAGGGAGTTGAATGGGCAGAAGCTGCAGGGAACCAGTACAGCGCTTGAGGTGAATGCTTTCTTGAAGAAGCAGAAGATGGAAAAGGAGTTCCCACTTTTCACCGCAGTCTACAACATTCTGCAAGGAAACAACCGCCCAGATGAAATTCCGAAGTTGATTGAGCCGGCGGATGAGTAGAAAGGCTATAGGAATGGGAGGCAAACATTCTACATCATGCATCATGAGGGCTAGCGAGGCGTTTGGGCATGTGGACCTGGACCTGGACTTGGTGTTGATCACCTTTGTCAATTTGATGAGCAGGAGGAGATATGAGCTGACGACAGTTGATAGAATCGATACCAAAAACACATTCAAGATCTTCCACACAGCGAATCACCTGAAAACTGACGAAGTCGGTAGAAGTAGCAGCATCGTGGCTGGTCAATAATCAGAACCACATGCTGAAAAGGAAAAGATGAAGAGGCGAATTAGATAAAAAGCGTTTACATGACACAGGAGGCGTTCAAGGTCATGAGTGGGCGGCCTCACCTCACGCAATAAGGCAACGTCCCACCGAACAGCAGGACAAGGCACTCGCTGGCAACGATATCGGCGCCGTATGCTTGCTACCAGTATCATTCTCGGTCTTTGCGGTAGCCATTTGCGACCTCAGCTTCGATAAATTCGACATTTCTCGTTTGACAGCACTATCGAAGGTATTGAAATGAGTCACTCATTAGACTACGGCTGACGATTCTCCACAGATTTGTTGACTTTTCCAGAAAATGGACAATCAACGGTGACCTCAAATTGAAGGCAAATGCTCCCTGAGGTCGAGGTATCCGACCATACACAATGAAGATCATCTAGTCTTGTTGTCACCCGCTGATTGGGAGAAACGGGAACTAGAAGTCGTGGCCTGCTCACATCGCAGTTTCGCAATCGGGCATCCAGTTGAAGGCGGCATACAGACGAAGCAGGCTTTTGGGCATGAAGCTTGCACTCTTGCTCGAGCCGAAGCGGAATGGTGCGGTGGGGCCTTTGTATATATATGCAGGGCCTGGCACGTGTCACAGGAAGGAGACGAGCGCTGGCTTGGCATCGCCAAATCAGAGACAACTACGGAGTACCTGCGTGAGGCTCTCGGCATTTCACTGGCGTAGCAGGCTGCAGGATGAGTGGGAGTCAGAAATGCTCACAACAGCGACAGGGATAAGTCTGGCGCGGGAGCCGCATCAATACATGATGCTCTTGGTGGGGATCCGAGATCTACTTGAAAAAAAGAAAACTGATGTTCGCATTTTGAGGGCAGACTGGAGGCGATCTGAAGGCCAGTAGATGACACCGTTTGACGCCAGCAAGACAAGTCGGTCATGTCTCGAGACCGCGAGCGTGAACTCTTGATGGCGTCACTAAAGGCGAAAGAAAAGCGGCTGTGTGGCCGCTTGACCAGCCTTTATTCACCGAGCAAAAGAACTGGAAAAGCTTGTTGCTGGTTTAGCAGAGAAAGACATTGAGTATGGCTGGCGTTCAGCATGTTTGCCACAACCGAAGGGCCACCTGTGATTTCTTTTTGTACACCAAGCTTGACATGAACGCAGCTGAGTTCCGGGTCCTAAAGGTTGAAGCTGGGCAGATCAACGATCCTCTGGTCTGCTCGCTTGATGTGGTTTCATTCACGACGAGCCAGCTACCTGCGTACGAGACAGTATCATACCATTGGGGTGGCTCAGTCTCGAACACTCAACACATTGAGTTTCATGGTGGGGAATTGCCGAAGGGCCCACATGCCACGATTAACAACGAGCTATTCATCTTGCCTCTGCGCGCAGAACAGGCGATCCGACGTCTGCGGCTCCAGAGTCGGGATCGCACTCTCTGGATTGATTCAATTTGCATCAATCAGGATGACAAAGAAGAGCGGCAGCATCAAATTGCTCTTATGGGCGAGATATTCAGACATGGTATAAGAAACCTCGTTCACCTCGGGATTGATGAAGCAGGAGAGGCTATGGCTGCTATCGATGATTTGAGAACAGCTACAAAACGACTAATGAATGGATTGAAGGAGCTCACAGAAGATGCGCAAAGACTTTGGCACGAGTATCGAATCATGCCTCGTGGATGGGGCAAATTGGAACAACCTCCTGTCTTGCTTGACGACCCAAAGCCACTTCAAGCCATATTCAGATGTGCCTGGTTCACGTTAGTACCAGGTTAAACATGAGGCTCGGAACTCTGCTAACACGCAAAGGCGTCTATGGATTATACAGGAGACCTGTCTCGCCGCAGAGAACATTTGTTATTGGGGGAACAAAGAATTCGATCTTCTGGACCTGCTAGACGTGATCCATGTCAGCCGCGAGCTTGACTCTCTGGTAGAAAGAGACGATGCAAAGGAATTGACTCCGTCCTATTTCAACGTTCAGCAACTTCGATACTCCATTCAGCGAAGTCATCAATTCAACTCGGCCAACTTCGATCATGTCCAAGAGGCTATGATGGATCTTATACACACCGCGTGCTCATCTGGTGTCACAGTCGAGCGTGATCGCGTATACGGACTTGTCGGCTTGCTTCGCGCTTTCCATGGAAGCCCGCAAGCCAACAAGCTTCTTCGCGCCGATTATGACAAGCCGTTGGGAGAAGTCTCCCGCGATGCTACAAGAGCCATACTGATGCTCTCGCAAACGGACGAGCTTCTGGCAGACATCCGGCATCGCAATCCATCGGATCTTCACGACCAAACAAAGCCATCTTGGTCCTACTACTTCGATCGTCCCACTGATATGAGCCTCGATCCCGGTCGGATCACCTACTACACTACATTTCATGCTGGCATACCTCCAAAAAATTCAAGACTGGAGTCCCCTTTTGCTATTGCTGGAGCAGAAGACAATCCTGACATTCTCTGCATTCGAGGTTTGCTGATTGGAGGCGTGAAGTATCTTACACAACCAGTGCCTTACGGATCACTTGTCAATGATGCTCAAGCAATGACCAAGCTGATTGATGATATCTCAATGAGAGCGAGAGCTCAGCACGACAAAAACGGCTCACTGCGAAGTCCTTACGGCCGCTCGAATCTTCGTGAAGTCTCAATTACCACGGATCCAAAGTCTCGGGCCCTGTGTATTAGAGAAAGAGAGAAGGCAAATGAAATTATACGACGCCGGATCAATCGTAGACTTGGAAACGCAGAGATTGCAGCCTTTGAAAACCGAGATAAGCCCCAGAAAATCACAGAAGACACCAATAAGCCAAAAGAGTCACAATACCAGCCAGATATCCTGGAGCACAACATCGATATGACAACTATAGAGGTGCTTACGAATAGCTGGTGGTCTGTCCAATACGAGAACGACGAGAACGTTGCAGTCCAAGCATTCCGGGATCTTCGTGAACACATGCGGCGCCATGGCGAACTTCCTCAAATCCTCTCGGAAGCTTTCAACATGTCCGTCGTCATCGCCTGCTGCTCAAACTTGAGACGCTTCTTTGCCACGGACGCGGGCGATCTCGGCTGCGGCAGAAACATCATGGAGACCGGCGACCAAATCGCTGTCTTCATTGGGGCCAAATACCCGTACATCCTTCGTCCAAGCAAGAACGGGACTTATAGACTGGTCGGTATGGCGATTATTCCTGCCATGATGCATGGTGAAGCTTTTGAGATGGGGTTGCAAGAGCAGGAGTTTCGTATCTGTTGACACCAAGTCGAAAAAGGCCGAGGAAACTACATGTGCCAAGACGTAATTTACTACATCGAGCAAGTCCTGGACTGAGACATCCAAGGCGGAGTTTGTCCGGTCCACCAACGAAGTACTTGGTATATATCTGCAGCGAGAGGACGACAGATGCTATACCAACCATCACAACCATGAAACTTCCTATCATCATCCTCTTCTCAACAACCTTCTCCCTCGCTCTCGGCCATTGGGTAAGTATCTTTCTTCGTTTCATCTTTCCCTTCACCGCAACCCTACAACTTACATACGTTTGCCTCTAGAACTGCGTCCAAAACCGTGGCCCAGTGGGAAGCTGTGTGGGTAACGGTGCTGATGCAGGCAAACCTGAGTCGTTTTGTTCTTTTGTAAGTATCGAGGAAGCAAAGTCTTGTGGCCAGGCTGATATGGTACAGACAAAACCTTGCTTAGTCCAAGGAAATGGTTGTACGCCTAATGATGGGTTCGATTCGAATGGGGATGTGAGTGATTGGGCGAGTTGCTCGTAGAAATGGGACTAGGGAAATTGCGTTGTATGTCCATTTGGTCACTACCTGAGTGAACGGGCGAACTTCCCGTAGAGATGGTCGAGATGTATGGACTATTGTTATTAGCTATAATGAGAGCTCCCTTGGCTTGGGCTGTATGCAACCATCCTCTGTTCCTCGTTGCTCTCACTCTCAATTCGCCACAACAACCCCCACAACCGTCTGACTATGCCTAAAAATATCCGTGGGATCATACAACCCCTTAATCTTCTGCAACTCCAAATAATTCTTGCCCCAATACGCAACCTGCGGCACCTTCAACCCATCATCCACATAGCCCGGATACGCACTCTCATCAATCATCCCCATACTACTATTCATGACCAGACTGTTCAAGCCATTCAAGAATGCCTTACTCGTCGCACTCACTGGACCCGAAAGATTAACAACGTAGCTTTGCAACCATACCAAAGCATCACGATGGTAGTACGCAGTCGCGTTCCAGGGGACATCGTTGATTGCTCCTCCAGATAGATCAAAGAGGATGAACCAGAGAGGTGAGGCTTTTTCCACTGTGTCGAGGTAATTGTAGACTGAGGAGATCGTGGTGGTATCCATGAGTGTGGAGTCAGTGTATTTCAAAGATTTTCCATAGAAGTGGCCTGGAGTATGTGAGGAGAAGAGGGTTGAGAATAAGCTTGAGAAATTTATGCCTGGTGGTAAAGCGGAAAGTAAAGGTGAGGCAGCTGCTTCTGTGACTAGGCCGAAAATACTGGTGAGGTTGAGATTTGGTAATACGGCTCCAAGGAGGCCGAGATCGGTGGTATTGGTTATTATGTCGAGGAGACCGGAGTAGCGGAGATTGACGAAGACGTCTTGGAGGATTGTGGCGTTGACGGCAGCGATGAGGCCTTTGAGGGTCGTGCTGTTGGAGGCTTGGATGCCTTGGAGGACGGCTGGGATATCGCCGGATTTTATGGCGGGGGCGAGTTGTTGGATTCCGGTGATGAGTTCTAGGAGGGCGGATGTGGGGAGGTTGGGGAGGGCAGAGAGGAGACCGGTTTTTTCGAAATCTACTACGAGGGCGATTGTTGAGGTGAGGTTGAGTTTGTCTAGGACTGCGAGGAAGGTGTCGGTTGGGATGGCTTGGGAGACGAGGGAGCTGAGTCCGACTTGAGCGAATTCTTCTTCTGTGCCAAGGAAGTTGCCGTTGATGAGGGAGAAGCCTTCATAGACGTAGACGGTTGAGCCAAAGGCGCGGGAGAGGTTCTTTTGAGAGATGAGTTGTTGCCAGCCTTCGAGGAATGCGGCCGAAGTGCTGAAGTTGCCTGGGATCAGGTAGTTGTAGTCAATCTTTTGAATCGGGTCGTAAGTTTTGATCCAGAAATTCGTGACGATTCCGAAAGACCAGGCGGCACCACGCATGGCGAAGAAGAGGTCTGGATTCTCGTGCCAGTTCGCGATGACCATTGTGCCATTTGCCAAGACGATCTGTAACTGTACGATCTGATCTGCTGCAAGACCGTACATTCGTGAACCAGGACCCAGACCACCGATCGTGAAGTGACCACCAGTGCCGACAGAAGGGATTGCGCTGAACACACCAAGGCGGTTGATTGCCTCAAGCTTACTTCTAAGCTCACCGAGGAGAAGACCAGAGCCGAAACTAGCTGCCTTGGACTTTTCGCCGTAAATGAAGCCATTGAGGTGTTTGAGACGGATGGACAGCGATCCATTCTGCCCTCCAAGACCTATGCTCGCATTAGCATGTCTGTAGCGAAAATGGTCAAGGTGCTTACTCACCAAAGTTAAGGTAGCTATGTCCACCACTCAATGATTGCACAGCCACCCCAGCAGTATGAGCACATTTCATCAAAGCTGCCACTTCCTCTGCACAAGCGGGAAAAGCTATAGCAGATGGGAAGTAAATGTGATCCAAGTTGTAGGGGTCGAGAACCGTCGAATAGTTCGCTGAGGTTGGAAATGCATAATGATTCGGGTTGCCTCCAACAGCAGCTACAATGCAAGAAGCATACGCTTGAACCGGATCCGGAGCACCAGGCAATGCAGCTGTGAAGCCGACCGCGAGACCAACCAGAAGAGTTGAGCTTACGAGCATGGTATGCAGTGGTTCAAAGCAAGTGAACTTACAGCAGTACTCGAGTGGTGTCGTACACCGGCTTAAAGAGACAATTCAGGTCACAGCGAGCATGCGTGCTCTAAGATTCGTGTCTCACTTACCTGGTGTGCGTGGCATGATGCCGAGTGAAGCCTAATGATCGGGTACAAAGCGAACAACAGGCCTTGAGTCTAGGGATGTCGATTGGTTAATAACTGGTAGCGTTACTAACAGTTAGTAACATGTTATTAACTGCTACTATGGTCCACGGTCTTGTTACTAACAGTAGGGCTGATCCCACGCTAAACCTAGGATGGTGTTGTTACTCTTCTGCACTAGATCTAAGAGACTTTCTAATACAGAAAGACACGCTTTCTAAAGGAAAAGAAGTTATCCAAAGATACCATCCTATACAGCATAAAGAGCTCTATACAGTGGGCCCCTTTGTCCAGAGAGTGACTAGAGAGTCCACACAGAGCCGGAATCATCTGCCTCAGGTGTCAACATAGTAACAAGTAACTGTTATTAACGTTATTTTGTTACTAACTGCTACTATGGACATAGTAGCTGTTAGTAACGACATCCCTACTTGAGTCGCTCCCAGTGTGCGTGGAATCGTGGCTGGGCTACTGGAGCCGTTTTCTTCACGGCTAGTGCTGTCCGGCAAACTATGTTATGGGGAAATGTACAGGGACGAGTTGCAGAAATGGAGGTGTTTGACATCCGGCATTTGCTGATCCATGAGCACGGTTCCTGATATAGCCCAGTCCCTGTCCACCACGGGATCTGGGGACGCCCGATCCTTGTAAGAGCCCAGGCCCACTGGAAATGATGTATTGTACGAAGGTACTTGCAAATGAAGAAGGTCTTCAATTGTGCATACCAGACGCCTCTCGGCTGCTGCAACGATCTTCGAGAATCAGATACAAAGGCTGATATACACCTGACGTCGTCATACCGTGAAAGATGTCAGCCAAGGTCCTTTACTCAGAATCTAAAGCAGGTGGGTCCGCGACAAGGCACTCGAATCATCCGGGTTAGGGCAGAGGCACTAGTGATACTGTCCGTTCTTCCAGTTCCATTGCTCGGAATATTTGTACAGCGGCATCCGTGTTTTAGTCTCTCAAGTTATGTTTGACGCAGCGCACAGTCCTCGCATATTCAATTTCACCGCGCGTTCCACGGAGTCATACCAGTGAGACCATATTTGACGATTGAAGACGCCTTTGCTAGAAGGTCGGGATCAACTAGCCGGCAAAGGTGACGTTCCACAGGGGTTTCAGCAGGCGGGTCCCGATGCAGGCACTTTCGCTTCAGTTGTGAAATTGGAGCGTCCTCCGGTGTTTGCGAATTGTATATGCTTCAGAATATGCTCAGCTTTCAGACGACCTCTGTAACGCACAAGGCTTACGGTTTTCGAATTTTGTCGCCAAAATGTGAGCGGCTTCCTCTCTAGACCTCGAGAAGGTCGCCTTGCGCAGACACGTCCGTACAGCCGTATAGCTCGCGCTATATGTCAGCATTCGGTCGTCTAGACAAGATTCGAGTACTTGGCACGCCAGGATGGGACCTGGTGGTTGCCGCTGACAAGAAAGCCAAAGCGACATTGCATCCGACAGCAGTAGTTTATGTCAATATCAGAGTCCGATGAGTAGCTTCAGCGGAAAGCTTTGGCTCACCATTATCTCGGGTCAAGGCGTGCTCCGAGGATGTAGTCGTCGTCAGGCTCATTGGGTGCAATGTGGCGATGATCATTTCTGGGGCGGTCGCACTTTGCTGACAGGAGGTGATGTTCGCAGCACCTTTTCCATGGTCTCTTCAATATAGCGAACGTCCTGTTGCTGACCCGCGCGACGCGCAAGCTGAATCGCTTGCTGTCCTATCCTCTTCAGTCTAAGATTCGGATCCAGGAATGATTTTCGGGTTCCGACGCCGCTTTCAAAATCGCGAAGAAGATCTATAAAGTCGCGGTACTCTGGACTCCTTGGATGCCACAGCCACAGGCAGGCACAGTTGTACCGACGGACCATCGCCTGAAAATCGGCATCTGCCGCATACCTCAGATTTGACCAGTCAGAGTATCTGCGCCGTAGTTTTTCGTACAGACCTGGATCAGTGTTCCTGTAATGTCCCCTTCCCAATTCGATGGCAAGCCCACACAGAGCGGCCCAGTCGGAAACAGAGTGGAATCCGGTTTCGGATGAAGCGTGTTGATCGATTTGTTTTGCTGCCGAGAGACGCAACTCCAGGATCTCGAAATAACTTCGAATGGCAGCATCCGCGCTTCCATCTTGGAGGCCGATGAAGAGATGCGCATCTACGATGCTGCGGTAGAGGTCATTTCGCCAGTACATATCAGTGCGTCCGGCCCCATCTTTGGGAGGAATCTGTGGCTCTACTTGTAGCCACTGAATCAAAAGCGATTCCAGCCCTTCCAGAATTGCAAACCTACATAAAGCAGCCCGGAAACGGTCGTCATTTATGAGCTTAACCAAGAGAGCTGGATCCATAGTCCAGAGGTATTCCAGTGCCAGGTGTGCGAGACCTGGTGGCGACGATATTGGACGATCCTTGGGAGCGCTAGCCAACAGCTTTTCATGCTCTGCGCTCAGGCAAACATGTACGTCTTTCATGGAGACGGTCCTGCTTGTAATACGGTCACGTAGATGGTCGACGGCAATAGTTGAGCCTGCTACTATGTTCTCGTAAAGCTGTCGCTCCAGTGTTGTGTATGTGTCTCTGCCATCTCTCAATGATTGAAGGTCTTGGCGTTTCTGTTTTCGCTCTTGCAGTGTTCGCGGCGGTGGACGGGGAAGATATACACGACTAGCGATGTAATTGGCTTCGGAGCGCTGTTTCGCTTTCCATTCGGAACGCTTTACAGATTGGTGGTAGCTGCACACTCTCTCCGGTAATCTTTCTGGTTTGTTTGGGCAGCGGTACCAGAGAGGTGTGTGACCGTAACAACCGAGTCTCGGGAGTCGCGTGAGACCTCGAATCATGCCGTACATCATTCAGTCGCCTGTCCGTCGTATCCATCCATCAATGATATGGTGGTCAACTCTTGCAGGAAGAATTGCAATCCTTGGTGTTGAGGTGTTGCAGCGAAAGAAGGTCGGCCTTGCTTTGCTTCACCTCCGCGGACCCGCATCTGCCAACACGCTGGCCCACCCACCCTTCCACTTCGACTACCTTCTTGTCCTTCTGCTATGCTATTTTTCGATATGCCATCTACTCGGCCATTCACGGTGAGCCCACTGATATGAAAGGCCACAGAACGCGTGGGGTCTGGTTGCAATCCCGGCCATTTCAGCTCAAACGCGTCTTCTGCAGTACACGTCGACAGACTGCGTCCATTGCAGTACTGTAGAACTGCGGCTATCTGATCAATCGAGGCCGACACGAGAGGATGGCATTGAGTAAGGCGCGAGCGCAGTCGACGCGAATCATTGCATTCGGGACAGTATAGAACATAAAAGAGTATTCTCCTGCATAACTGTCTCGCTGCTTACCAAACATTCCATTCGGCTCGGCGATAAAGAGGCTACAAAATCGCCGAGTCCTCTTCCTTGGATCCCTGACTGCTGACTGCCACCAAGCAAAGACCAGACCTCACATACAAGCCAATTATGACCGAATCACTGCGGAGAAAGCACAAAAGGCCTCGACCTCAGAGTAGTTGCGCAGTTTGTCACAAGAGGAAGGTCAAGTGCGACAAGAAATTGCCCTGCGGACCCTGCCAAAGACATGGTTGTCCGGACGACTGTCGCTTCGATGGCTTACCCGCCCAGATTGAGGAGGAAGTTGTCGAAGCGTCGTATGAAGGCAAAGATCCCGTCGACTCTCGGCGAAACGATGCTAACGCCGTCTTGAACGTCCTTTCATCAGTCGACGCCTCGAGATCTCAATTGACGCCGGAGAGCCTGACACTTGCGCCAATTGACCATTCTCCAGCTCGGCATGCTGGCTACGATAGCGCCTCCACCTCTCGCTTCGAGACGCACGACTGGCCGAGCAGTGGTCCCTGGAGAGGCCGGACCCATTCATCAGGCGTGCTCCAGAAACTTGATCCCATCATGGCATATGTCGGAAGAGAGTGGCTGAGCGACAGTCAGCTCCACGACGACGGAACCATTCTCAGCCGTGCTCACGAACTCAACAAATCTGAAAACACGTTGAAAAGCGCTGGCGATGCACTCTCACGCGATGTCTACGATGAGATGGCTCACGTGGCAACATCCTGTGATCTCATGCTACGATACTTTGATACGTGGGACACGATATTCCCCCTCGTTGATCGCGAGCTTTTTGGACGAGAATACAACAAAATGCTCGCCGACCCAAGAAGTGTACCGATATGTTTTGTGATCAAGGCCTTAGTCATGCAAGCACTTGCAAACGCTACTTACCCTCGGAATGAAGCTCCAATCCCCAAGGATACTGTGAGCAGATGGCTAGATTTGGCATCCGCCATACCAGCATCTGCTCTGGCTTTCGGCGAAATCCATTCCAAGTCGGTCCAATTGTTTACATTAATCAATCTTGCCGACCAAGTCTTATCCTTGGATTCAACCAGTGGATACATCAAATCCGGAGTTGTCGTCCGCTCGGCCATGATTCGTGGTCTCCATAATAGCGATGGCTTTCTCATATCATCTCCAGAAAGCGGCGTTAACGAGCAGAGTCTATGGCACAACGTAGTGGAAATCGACCAGCATGCTTGCCTAGCTGCCGGAATGCCTCCATCTGTTCCGGGTATTCTTGATGATAGCAGCAACTTCGAGGACTCTTCAAGCAACGATCTCCTCCGCGACCTTGACCAAGAGAACCTCCGCAAACTGCTCTCAAAAACTTTACCAGTACGACACAAAATTCTCCTAGCCCTCAATGGCGAGAAACATCTGAAATTCGAAACCGTCGTCGAACTAAGCAGCGAACTCACACGTGCCTTCGCACCAGTCTCTACCCGCGAGGACATACCCGCCGCACTTCAGACCTTCCAATACAAATACGTCTTATTCGTTTACAACAGATTCCTATCCGCCCTCCATCGGCCCTTCGCAATAATGTCCGACCCAGCGTTCTACATGTCCCGATCCATAGCCCTCCGTCTTTCAAAACGCTATCTCCACGACCTTTCCTCCGCATACAAAGGACTCGGTGCTCCCGACCACTTCGCTACCTTACTTCACAGCAACGGCATTATGTTCCGTTCCGAAGCCTTCCAATCGCTCCTGGTCTGCTGTCACGAAATGATCCGAAGCGATCACAATATGCTGATGGAAGGTCGTGCTTCAGTGCTAGATGCCATCAAAGCGTTTTTTGGGATTGCGGAGCAACGGGTGCAAGTGAATGAACTTCCTGAACGCTTCTTTCTGGCGCCCGCTATGGTTTATGCGCATACGCTTGCAACAGCGCGTGCCAGGCAGGATTCTGATGAGTATCGGAGAGCTATGGTAGAGGCTGGAAGGGAGGCGTTGAGGATTGTGAATCCTTGTCAAGGGAATAGTTGTAACGTCAACAACAAGAACTCGGATCAACTGGGTCCACACAACTTCGGTCGGGACACGATTTATCTGGAATCACAATAGTAGCAGACTCGACTTGGTTCACTGATCCCAAGCAACATTTCAGGACCTCGAATAGAGGGCGAGCGATTGCTCTGAAGAATGCCCTGGCGCAACATTTAGCTGGACCAGGATCCACTCTACCGTCGAAAGAAATACCCGCTGGATGCTCATACTACTGAGAGATGAGACAAAGAGCTCAACATCTAGACGGAGACCCGACCGTCAAGCGTCTGTTTGGTCGAGGAGAGCAGATGCATTAGACTCTCACGGCCTGGCAGTAACCAGCAACCTTGGTGGGCTGTGAAACGCTTGTCCGACAATTCACTCCGTGATACTGCGATTCAGCTGCCGATATCGGTGGCCAAATTGACATGCGATGCACTGTCTCTGTCGCCTCGCAAGGTCTTGCACAGAATCCTGTCTTGCTAGGTCAATACAATTGTCATGCCTACGCATGAGGCACGAAAGTCACGCGTAGATTTAGGCGCGAGGTGAAATGAAGCTGCATGCACTCTAATGTGCTCGAACATGGGACGTCAGTTTGCATATTGTCGCGGACCCCTGGATTTGGAGTGTTGGTGTGAGAAGTCGAGGCGCGGGCGGCTGCCTGTCGCAGGATGGCGAAAGGGTGTTGAAGCCTGCGAATGGCGTGTGGCGAGAATATCGCTAGTAGACACACTGTATAAATTGTTCGAGCATTGTGAAGATGAATTCAAAGCTGATGTTGCACAAGAAAGTCGTGGTTGTCGTCGTCGCCCCTCACGACGGCGAATTTTGGCTTAAGTAAGGTTTTGGTCGCGTAAATTTCGAAAATAGCTTTGCGACGGCAATCACATGAAACGCCCTCACACGCCAGCCAGTGACCTCAAGACCAACCAACCACTCACACGCGTCAGTTCACCTCCTGACTGGCATCGCATCGCCTACAACCGACCGATATCGATACTCCTTACGATACGCATACCCTTTAAGCGCTCCCCTCGGAGCCAAACGCTCCCCCGCCATGGTCAGCTTTCAATGCGAAGGCATGTACTGTCTCCTGTTCGCAATGCGATACTATTCAACTAACATGGTATTAATGTATTAGGCTGCGGCGACGTGCTCACCAAGAAGAAGCTCAGCCAACACTACAACCAGTGCTGGGCCCCGGTATCGTGCATCGATTGCATGACGACTTTCCCGAATGGTACTTTTCAGTCGCATACATCGTGCATGACGGAGTCTGAGAAGTACTACGGCCAGTACCATCGTCCGGAAAAGGAGAATAAGAAGGGCAAGCGCAAGTCGATGAACGGCCAAGATTCCCAGGCCATGGTGCCCAGAGGCGCTTATGTGGAAGATGGTGTGGAAGGAGACGATATGAATGCCGTTGCAGTGGTGGACGTTCCGCCGAGAGCACCTACACCACCACCAGCTGCTGAACCGGTCGCCGAACTTGAGAATGTCAATGTCTTTGACTTCTTGGTCAGTGATGCTACGCCCAAGGCAGCTCAACTCGGTGCTCCGGATGATAGGAAAATGCTGGAACACGCTACTCCATATGGGCAACATTCGCAACATTCGGAATACTCTAACGGCAATGGCTCTTCGTATCTGACAAACGGATACTCGTACGGTAATGCGCCTTTGGAGCCGGGCTTCGAACGCTACGATTCGTATCATAATCTCACCGAAACCCAAGGATCGTTTGTCACTCCAGCACCCAAGGAGCACAGGAAAGACAAGAAAGAGAAGAAGGGAACCGAGAAGAGCGACAAGAAACGAAAACGTAATGTCGAAGACTTGGATCTTTCCAGCGTAAAGCGACCAGTGTCTCGAGACCAGCCAATGCTCGAAGCTCCTTCAACAGGTGGAAGAGTCCTACATTCAGGCCTGACCGGCGGTCTCGGTCGTCTAGTCACAGACCATGAATTCTACGATGACCGAATTGATGCCGGCCCAACACCAATCAGCCCTTCGAAACGAAGCAAGAGAGAAAAAGACCTATCTGAAGCCAAGAAAGATCGGAGGAAATCATCGTATGTCTCATATTCAACCACCACCTCTAAGTCTAAAGACGAGCGTGAACGTCGTCATCGATCACGAAGTCCTGAACGCGAGCGCGAGCGACACCACGATAGACATGACAGGCATGAGAAACACCGCCGCAGCCACCGCGACGACTCCTTGACCTCCGAAGACCGTTCAAGAGTCAGTCGGAAGAATCGAGCGATCGAATATCCCAGCGACCGACCAATGTCTGTACAACCCACTGCGCAAAACCAAGTCATCTCGTACAAATCTCGTGCGGAGCTGTTCTTGTCTTTTGTCACTAAAGGTCCCGAGAGTCAGAATGGTCTATCCATGAACAAAGTGCTTAAGCGATACCATCGTGAACGGGATGTCAGAGGGGACGAGAAAGAGGAAGATGACAAGGAACTGTGGAAGTCATTGCGTTTGAGACGGAATGATCGAGGAGAAATTGTACTGGTGATTTAATGGTAATTGCAGCGTGGCTTTGAGTGTTTTCTTTCTCGATGATATGATATTACGGTCGGATCGGATTCACAGCACAACTGGCGTTGATATTTTGGTGGCATGGCGGATCGTTAGCTGCTTCTCTTGCATAGTGTGTTGGTCTAAATGCATAATGGCTTCTGTACCTCTTCAATCTTTCCGAGAAAGAATACTTATGTTTGATGTTGTGCATGGCGGATCGTTAACTACTTCTTCCGCATAGTGTTTTGGTTTAAATGCATAATAGCTTCTGTACCTGTTCACTGTCTCGTCGAATGCTCTTGTTTGACAATGTGCATGACTCGGTTCGTACCTTATTCTTTCGCATAGTCTTATTTGGTCAAAATGCATAACGGCTTATGTACCTTTTCACTCTCTCCAGAATAATGCTCGTGGTTTACGCTGGGTATAGCTATACGTAAGCTGCTATAGCTCCGTTCTTCAGCTCTCGCTTAGATGCGAGCTACATTACAGATTTCGGCCCGGTCAGATTGGCCCGGCGGTTTTGGAATCCTTCTGTGTCCCAAGCGTCTGGGGTTTTGCTCGTAGATTCGGGTCCTGTGGCATGCCTGACAGCTCGTTTGCTCGTTTGTGGCCGAAGTTTCCAGTAAGGCGGTCTCCCTAGGGTCAAGCTCTCAGCGTTTCACGGGAAGGATTACTCGGGATGTAAGGCTGAGCGTGCCGCATTCAAGGACGTGTAATGCGCGTAGATTTCTGCCTTTAGGTAAATATGGGCGCAGATAAGCGAAGGCAGGTGGTATATAGGCTGTAGTGCTCTGAAAGCATGAGTTGTGACTTTTTCGCTGCTTGTAGCGATTTGAGAAAGGTGAATTGTCTCTACATTGACTTACCTGCGCAATGTCGAAGCCGATTATTGTCCTGGTCCACGGATCGTGGCATTCTCCCAAGCACTTTGAGCCCATAATCCAAGAGCTCGAATCGGAACACGGGTACCAGTGCGTGCCAGTCGCTCTTCCTAGCACACAGACGCCGGATACACCTCCGGCGAACCTTTCCGACGACACGAAAGCGATTCGTGATGCCGTAACTGCAGAGCTCGCTACCGGCCAGAATGTCGTTGTCGTAGCCCACTCTTACGGCGGCACACCAACGAACAATGCCCTGAAGGGACTCGATGAGAAGTCAATGAAAGCCAACGGCCTCGAGAAATGTGTTCGTGGCATTGCTTTCCTTAACGCGATCATCTTTCCTGCCGGGCAGGCTTTTATTGACCAACTTGGTGGTAAACCTCAGCAGATCCATGATCTACATGGGGACTTTGCTGGAGTTGGGCCGCCAGGTGGTGAATATTACTTCTACAATGAAATGCCGGAGGCAGATCAGAAGTATTGGAGTTCGTTGCTGAGGCACCAGAGCTGGCTCGCGTACCTGGAGAAGACATCGTATGCGGCGTACTTGGACTATCCATGCTGGTATCTGAATTGTGCCAACGACCAGGCTCTTGTACCTGCGGTGCAGGAACTAATCGTGGCGGGTGCAAAGGCCGAGGGAGCGAATATTGAGGTTGTCCGACTCGGTGAGTGCATTTGTCTGGTCTTCGCGTGTTGTTGATGATGCTGATTGTCGCGTGCAGAGGGAGCCGATCATACACCGTTCATCGGTAAGCATATGCAGACGACGATCGATTTCATCTTGAAGGTCGTCAAGGCAACATCGTGATGCACATGTGGCATGGGAAATGGCAAATGTGTGGTTGGAAGAAGGGCGCATATACGCGAATGAAAGTACGCGACAAACAATTACGTCAGAAGCCCAGCCACGAAAGAAGGAGCAACAGAGTTGGAAGATGGAAGGCAACAACTGCCTCGTTCCTTGCCTTTTCCTTGACATCTGTTTCATGCTCAATTGACATCTTCTTCCATCAGACGTTGTATTTCGCTGACTCTAATCATGCGAAGTGTCAATCATTTGCACTTTCACCTGTCTACCTGAGTTCCAAGGATCCGTCCATCGCGTGGGAGCTCGCAAGCTCCGAGGTTTAGACGACCATGTTTTCTATCGCCAAAGACGATGGCTACGGCGGTCATCGAAAGGATGGCTCGACTTCAGGCGCAGCAATCCTCGGCGTCTTCATACCGACATTCATCATCGCTGTGATCAACATCGCCGCCTTCTTACTCGTGCGGAACTACTTCCGGAAAGTATACGCTCCACGAACGTTTCTGGGAACCATACCAGAGAAGGACAGAACACCATCATCTCGAGCTGAAGGAACATCATGGTTTCAAGACTTCCGGAAGCTGACCGATCGCTTCGTCCTGCAACACAACTCTCTGGACGCATATCTGTACCTACGATTCCTTAAATTCATCATTTGGATCTGCTTGGCTGGAGCTCTTCTGACCTGGCCCATTCTCTTTCCCGTGAATGCCACAGGTGGAGGCAATGCTAGTCAACTGGACAGGATCAGTTTTAGTAACATCGCGAAGAACGACCACCTCTGGGCACACACCGTCGTCGCGTGGATCTTCTTCCTGGGAATTTTCGCTGTGATCGCCGTTGAGCGTTTGCAGCTGGTTGGCCTCCGTCAAGCCTACTACTTGAACGAGACATATGCGTCGAGACTATCAGCGAGGACTGTTCTGTTCATGAATGTGCCAGCAGAGGCCGCCCGACCCGAGAATCTCAAGAGTCACTTCGGCAATCAGGCAGACCATAGCTGGCCAGTAAAAGACATAGGCGATCTTGAGGACCTGGTAGAGCAGCGAAACGGAGCTGCATATAGCCTGGAGAGTGCCGAGCTCGACTACATCACCAAATACACAAAGCTTCATCGGAAGGGCCGACCAAACACCAATGGGGCAGACAGCTCTGCCGCCGAGGAGGCACAGTCTCCACTCGCTAAAGCAGCCCGGCCGACTGCACGAAAGCCATTCCTGATCGGATCCAAAGTTGATCGCATCGATACGGCGCGAAAGCAAGTGATTGACGCAGTTGAGCGCCTTGACTCCCATCGAGCTGCGCCTGGAAGAAACATTCCAGCCGAAACAGCTGTGTTTGTTGCCTTCTCTAGTCAAGAAGCCGCCCACAGAGCTTTCCAGCAGGTCAGGTTTCACCCGCATCTGCCTCTTGAAGATCGGTTCCTCGCAGTGCAACCAAAGGAAGTTTTGTGGAAGAATGTGCAGCTACCTATGACTGTTCGTGCTTCAAAGGCCTCACTGGCTCTTGTCTTCGTGATCGCATTCACGATATTCTTCTCGATACCTGTTGGGGTACTCGGTACTACTTCCACTAATTATACCCCTCTGTTGTCTGAGACACTGGCTGACTGTAACTTGTCGACGTATAGGTACGCTTAGCAACGTCAAAGAACTTTCAGATCGAGTCAAGTGGTTGGAATGGCTGCAAGATCTCCCTGAGTGGATCCTGGGTCTTCTCGTTGGCTTCGTCCCTCCGTTCTTGACCAGTTGGTTCGTTTCATACGTGCCAAAACTGTTCCGCCATATCGCCAAATTGTCCGGGGAGCCAACAGTACCTCAAGCTGAGTTGAAGACACAAGCATGGTATATGGTATTCCAAGTCTTTCAGGTGTTTTTGGTTACCACATTCTCTTCTGGAGCAGCGGCCGTTGCGACCAAGATTGCGAAGGATCCCAAGTCTGCACCAGACTTGTTGGCTGAAAGCTTGCCTAAAGCTTCCAACTTCTACTTGACGTATTTCATCCTTCAAGGTACAACAAGTGCAGCGTCGAATCTGCTGGACTATAGCGAGACTCTGGAGTTCCTATTCTACGAGTACTTCTGGGACAAGACGCCTCGCGAGAAGTTCAACACCTACGCACAGATGCGAGGAACACCTTGGGCTGCGTGGTACCCAAAGTTCACGAACTTCTTGATCATAGCTGTTGCATACTCCTGCATCCAGCCACTGACTTTGGGCTTCGCTGCTATCGGTTTGTTCTTCTACTATTTGTCGTACCGATACAGCTTGCTCTATGTCAGACAAACGAAAACCGACACCAAAGGAGAAGCTTACAAGCGTGCTTTGCAACAAATGCCCACTGGACTGTATCTCGCCGAACTGTCCTTGATCGGGTTGTTCAGTGCTCGCAAGGCAGCAGCTCAAACGACACTCATGATCATATTGCTCGTCGTTACTGCTGTGGCCAACTTTCTGCTGGACAGAATGTTGCGACCATTGGAGTTGTACCTCGGCGTAGACAAGTGGTCTGACCCTGAGCAGGAGAACTTGCTGGCCGAAGAGGATGGCATTGATACGAATGATGAAGCAGCCCTACACGCCTCTGCTCATGGCCGGCGACTTGGTTTGAAGAAAATGCCTGGATCGATGCCAAGACAGCTTTCCGATTTCTTCGATTCTATCATCTCGGCTTCCCGCGAGAAAGCTAGTTCCTGGCTCAAGCAGGACCAAGGATCAGGCGACGACTCTGTACAAATCAGTGAAGATGACATCAAGAAGGCTTATGTCGCCCCTGCATTCACTTCAAAGACGCCCAAATTGTGGATTCCTCGCGACAATCATGGCATTTCGAAGCAGGAGATTGAGCAGAATGCAAGGGAAGGTATCACCGCGACGGATGAGGCGGCAGAGGTCGATGAATATGGCAAGCTGCATTGGAATCACAACTTTGAAGAGGTCCCAATCTTCTCGAAGGCCAAGGTGATTTGATGAAAGCACGTCAGTCCAGAGTGATCAACCTCATGGTATAAGTAATGACTAATCTGAACATTCACGAAATTGTTTTGACCGCTTCTTCCGGAACATCTTTCGAAGCCCTTCGGTTCACGGCTCATACCGAATAGGTTCTGTACCTGCTGTTGGACCTGGCGATAGAGTATCCCAACGACCTGTGCGACCCTATAAGAATCCGAGGGGAGTTCCAACGTCTGTCCGACCGTGCTGTAAAGCTAGGGGATGACAACTCCTGTACCTGCATTGAACCTGGCTTACAACCAGGACTGGGCCTCTATAGCCTGAAAAGCATAGACGCGAACAAATGAGAGCTGCTCGCTCGGATGAGGTCATGCTGCTATTCTTCTAATCTTTTGATTCATTGTCGACGCTCATGATGAGAGAGGCGCAAGTCATGACTCTATACTGACCATTCTAGGTGTCTCACGCCGCTCAAACGAGGAACGTGGAGTGCTTTTATCGTTCGCGAGTCGACTTAACGTTCGTGCTTGGCGTGTTTCAGCAGGGATAACCTAAGCTGGCCTGCCGTGGGGAAGGACGTGCTACCCCGACGACGTTTGTTTGGAAAGTCAAAACTGCTTGTACGAGGCAGGCAATCGCAACGAAATTACCCGCTGTCGTTCTTCCCCTTCTGCTGCTGCTGTGACGAGTTGGTTGCTTTGCTTGCTACCTCACTTCCATCAGTGATCATCTACACCAGAGAAATGCTCGGCAGCCGACATCATATGCAGGCTATCGACGACGTGGAACATATGCCAACCTAATTCATTGACAGTCCGCTCAATGGACGAGAAGAGCGCTGCATCTGTGACAGCCAACGAGCGAGCTCCATTGCTAAAAGGCAACGTACGATCGAAAGTCTGGATTTGGTGTCTGCAACATAGGTGGATCACGATTGGGATAGGAATGGGCATCGTATTGTTGCCACTCCTTGGGCTGCTTGCCTTGAATACTCACGGCGGGCATGCGAAATGGACGTCTCCAGGTGTCTACCCTTCACGTATGTTCTACGAAGCGGATTTTTTCGCTGCAACGACGGGTGACTAACTCTGCACAGCGCAAGGTTATGGCGCCGGTAATTGGACAGATGCATACAACAAGGCGAAAGCCATGGTCGAAAAGATGACACCCGAAGAGATGAACAACATCACGGTGGGCTACCCGACCACGTACACAGGATGTATCGGCATCACTGGCACAGCATTAAAAGCTGGCTTCCCTGGACTTTGCCTACATGACGCGGGTAATGGAGTCCGAGACACTGACGGTGTAAATGCTTATGCGTCGGGCATCCACATTGGAGCATCCTGGAACAAGACGATGGCCTACGAGCGAGCCGTCTTCATGGGAGCTGAGTTCAAGACAAAAGGTATCAATGTTGTGCTTGGTCCTGTCGTCGGACCTATTGGCAGAGTCGCTTCTGGTGGTCGGAATTGGGAAGGCTTCGCTGCTGATCCGTTTTTGGATGGGGTCCTTGGAGCAACGACAATTCAAGGGCTGCAGAAGAGCGTGATTGCGACAGTCAAACATTTCATCGGCAATGAGTGAGTACCTTCAACGCGAATCACAAGCAATTACTAACGTCAATCCAGACAAGAGACGAACCGCAACCCAAGCTCAGACGACGAAGGACAAATTCCTGCCACCAGTTCGAACATTGACGATCGAACGATACATGAATTGTACTTGTGGCCGTTCCAGGAGGCCGTGCTTGCTGGTGTTGGAAGTGTGATGTGCAGCTACCAGAGTGAGAGCAACAAATTTCATAAACTCACCGTCTCTTGCTAACAGTATACAGGAATCAACAGTACCTACGGATGCGAGAATAGTAAAGCGATCAATGGTATGCTGAAGGGTGAGCTGAACTTCCAAGGCTTCGTCGTATCCGACTGGGTGGCTCAGCACAGCGGGCTTGCTTCTGCCAACGCCGGACTGGATATGGCTATGCCTACTAGCGACTACTGGGGCAAAGGCAAGCTTGCCGCAGCGACTGAAGGCTTCAATCATAGCCGATTAGTCGACATGGCCACGAGAATTGTCGCAACGTGGTATCAGATGGGCCAAGACGATCCTAGCTTCCCACCGATGGGAGTTGGAATGCCTGCCGATCTTTTGGCTCCGCATGACTATGTCGACGCACGAGATCCAGCTGCGAAGCCATCTATATTACAGCAGGCCATCGAAGGGCATGTGTTGGTCAAGAATGTCAACGGTACCCTGCCACTGAAGAAGCCGCGAGTGATGTCAGTCTTCGGCTGGTCTGCAGTCGCTCAGGCCTCATTCAACCCTGGAACAGGCGACTGGACTCAGAATCGCGAAACTGTCGGTCTACAGCAAGCACAAGAGATGCAAATCGCAATGAACCAAGTCGTCCAAAACGCGCCTTCCAAAGCCATGGGCACGCTATTTGTTGGCGGAGGTAGTAGTTCTAACACTCCAGCCTACATTAGCACCCCATACGACGCCCTCCAAAACAAGGCCTATTACGACGACACTTCAATCTTTTTCGACACATCTTCTACAGCGCCAGGCGTCGTCGCCGATTCCGACGTATGTCTAGTCTTCATCAACGACTTCGCCTCGGAAGCTTGGGACCGCCCGAACCTAGCTGACCCAGATGGCGACGACCTCGTAAAAAGCGTCGCAAGATCCTGCAACAACACTATTGTCGTCATCCACAACGCCGGTCCCCGTGTCGTAGACGAATGGATCGAGAACAACAACGTCACCGCCGTCATCTTCGCCCATCTCCCAGGCCAAGACGCAGGCCGTTCGGTCGTCTCCCTCTTATACGGCGAAATCAGTCCCTCAGGCCGCCTACCTTACACCGTCGCGAAGAAGACTTCAGACTACCGATCCCTCGCCGGTCCCTGTATCGACTCCTCCCGCGACCCGCAATGCGATTTCTCCGAAGGAGTAAATATCGATTACCGATACTTCCTCGCACGAAACGTAGCTCCAAGATTCGAATTCGGATATGGTCTCACGTATAGTAGTTTCGATTACTCTGGTCTGAGCGTCAATATCAACACCACAATCTCCAACATCACAGGTTTCGCCGCACCGGTCTACGCCAACGGCACTACAGACAACACCGTCAATTCAAACATGACGTCCGGCGGGTACGAACCTCTTTTTATGTCTATCGGAAACATCACAGCCACAATCACGAACAACGGTACATACACCGCTGCGGAAGTCCCTCAACTTTACCTCCAACTTCCTATTCCTGACGAGGCTTTGAGTGGTATGCCTAATACTCGAGCCTTGAGAGGTTTTGATAAAGTTTTACTTGATCCTGGGGCTAGTACGAATGTGAGGTTTGATTTGAGATGGAAGGATTTGGCGTATTGGCATACGGGGAATCAGAGTTGGGTTGTGCCGACGGGGGATGTGCAGGTTTTTGTGGGCAGGAGTGTGCTTGATACGCCGTTGCAGGGGACTGTTACTATGACTTGATGAGTAGGGGAGGAGTGGGGAGGATGAATCAATATTGGGTCTAGTTTAATGCGAATGCGTTGGAGTGGTGGATATACCTATCTCTATCGAGACTCTTGATTATAACTGTATAGTTGTTTCATTAGGGAAATGCTTAGATCGATTGTTTCCTTTGTGAGGAACGAGATAGGCGTGGGAATTCAGGTATGAACAATGGCGTGCTGAGACGGAGTGATTTCCATGCGCTTCAAGCCATAAAACACGGTTTCAAGCGTTCGTGAGAAATGTAGATGCAGCAAACCCATTACTTTTGTTTATGATTTTCTTGTACCAACAGCAACAGAATGATCGTATCAGTGAAGCAATTTTTGATGAAGGTAATCTCTACCTCCCATGAAACAGTAAAACCACCCAATCTATACCCCTCTTGAAGTAGTCGTGAGACTAATACCGTCTACTCCAGGTCCATAAGCATAGCAGCATCTGGCTCACTGCAGACGTAGATAGTCTCGTGCTTATCAGTGAAGCCGTTGAAACGAGTGGCAGAGCACTTGGTGTAAGCGCCCATTTCTTCAAAGTAGAGCCAGTCCCCAACATCGACGAGATGGGATGACATCCACTTCTGAGAGATGACATCGATTCCATCACAGGTCGGGCCCCAGACCGAGTAGGTGATTGGCTTCGAGCCTTCGCGATTGTTCATTTCCTCTTCGGCCGAAGCGTAGCCAGAGTCGAGCAAGGACTCGCCCATAGTCGAGTAGTTGAATCCATCGCGGCGGTGCTGAGTGCGGAGGACTTGGGGAACTGGGTGCTGGTGGTCGAAGATGATGCTCGAGAAGTTGCCGTAGACACCGTCATTCATGTACAGCATGTAGCTGTTCCCACCACCAAGGTGCTTGTCCTCGACTGTGCGACGAGCAATGACGTTGCAGGCCAAGGTGAAAGCAGTGCTGGTATAGTAACGGCCAGGCTCAGCAATGATGCGGACGCTTGGCGGGAAGAGCTCGTCAAGAGCATGGGCCAGAACTGGTGCCATCTCGTTGAAAGTCTCGGAGACGAAACCTCCTCCACAGTCAAGTGTGTGCATGGTGAAGCCAAGAGCAGCGGCTTGGTCGAATACGATCCGGGCATCGCGAACAGCCTGGCGGAAGGCTTCGGGGTCGGATGCGCCAGATCCTACGTGGAAAGCAACACCAACCACGTTCAAGTCCAGCTGCTTAGCCAAAGTGAGGAGATCCATAGTGACATCCATGCCTGCACCAAACTTCTGGCTCAAGCGGCAGAGACTGGCCGAATCATCGGTCGAGATGCGGAGGAAGAGCTCAGCGGTTGGATAGATATCCTTGATCTTGTACAGCTCGTCGGTGTTGTCGAATGTCATCTGCTTGACGCCAGTCTTCGCAGTGTATCGCAAGTAGCTCTTGGTCTTGCAAGGCTGAGCATAGATGATGCGGTCTGGGTTGAGACCCATGCCCACAACCTGCTCAATCTCTGCCTTGCTCGCGCAATCGAATCCCGCTCCCAGCCTTGCGAGCATCTGCAAGACCTGCGGATCTGGGTTGCACTTGACTGCATAGTGTGGTGTCACGCGTGGCAAATGCTTCTGCCAGCGCTTGTGCTGCCTGTAGACTTCCCCGAGATCAGCTACAAAGAAGGCGTCCTCTGCGCCTGGCTCGCAATCGTCGGTGTCGATGTTCTGGATGTGGCTCTGCAAAGCATTGCCAATCAATTGTCTTCCTTCTTTAACGCCATCGTGAATCTCTGCTCCGCCTTCGTAGTCGGAGAGATTGTCAATGAACTCTGTCGTCTTTTTCAGAGACAAGCTCTCGTAATCGTGGGTGAGAATGTCGATCGCGGAAGGTGCCATACCCTTGTTGTAGGTATGGATAAGATTGATGTCTGGGTTGTGCAAGAAGCGTATTAAGGTGGTTTGAATGGTGCAAAGGCCAAGCGCAGTGGTCCTGGGTAGCGAACGCCCGACTCCTCCCCGGGGAAGGGAAGAGTTTCAAAGTGGCTCTTATGCGGCAGCTGGAAGGGTGGAGAGTCGGATGGCTGTTGTTGGAACAACTCGAAAAGCAGATCCGAAAGCTCTTTATGCGCAACCAACCGAGGGTGGCGGGATGCTGTTGAGGATGTCGCGATGTGCTCGTGCGGATGCAATTTGGCTGATGACTCGAGTGCCTGCTGACAGGGCCGTGATGTACGAGGAGCCTTTGATGTGACCAAAGGCAAGTCTTATATGTTGTTTACCGGCGTACTGTGTTGATGATAAGTCAGTAGGAGTCGAGGATTCGAGGTGGCATTATATAGGACTGTGGCAGTGTTGAATGTAGTGAATGTGAAGACTTTTGAAGCGCCACGTGCGGTCGCAAGTGAGGCTGCGGTGAAGCGCGACTGTGGCGGTCCCCGAGGCTGGCTGAGGGAATGGTGGTCTTACCGGAACCGGCGGGTTTGTCCAGTGAATGCTATTGTGCAAGATACTGTTATAGCTTCAGGTTGAGGTGTTTCTGAGCAGAAGACCGCGGTGTGGTGTTGAGCGAGAAACGACTTTGAGGGAATTTTGGTGGAAGCACGGACCTTTTGGACGTCACAACCCCAGGAACCAACCTCCGCCACTGCCTGACATCTCGCTAATTCCCTGTTCCTGGCAGTTCTCAACATGCGACAGAACGTGGACATGTGATGGCTGTCTATAGTAAGGGGCAGACGTTTGTGCGTTTGCTGTCATCTCAAAGCCATATAACGCCTCCACGATGCCATTACCATCGGAAGCACCGATCGAATCTACAGCCATGTTTCCCATCAGCTGATCATGTGTCAACACAAACCTCACCGCAAGATGGACAGGGAAAGTTGCCGATGATCAAACTCATCTGCCAGCTTTCCGTAGTCCTCAACCAGCAAGTAAAAGACTCATCTGATGGAGGAAAGTCTGGTCGCTACGAGCTTCACATCACACGATCCAGCAAAACTTAGAGCAGAAAAGCCGCAATGTGGACCATCAGACTCGCTTTCTAATCTTCCTCGAGAACATCATTGCAGCTACAGTCATTGAGGCATTTCCATCATAGCTCGCAGGGCAAAGTTACATTTATCTTCGAGGTGACAGTGCTATCAAATGAAGCCATTCTTATCTTGACATTGGATACACTCTGATCCAGATCTTCATCATAATATTTACAATTTTGAAACCAAATGCCGTACTTATTCTGGCATTAGATACAGATCTTCACACTGGTATATACACTTTTGATGTCCAAATCGTATGCTCGTACATATATCCCCCATCTCTCATTAACCATTACAACCGCTTAACAGACGGTAATGTAAGCACCAATACCAGGTAGGTTGTAGTCCTGGAAATACTCAAGCTCGAGTCCTCCAGTACTAGAGAGCTCATACGCAACTCTCTGACCGGCTTCACATTTGCCGGTGAAGAATGTGTATCCATTTCCAGGTGCAAGGCTCAAAATCGCGCTGCTTGCTCCACTACTCGCTGGCTTGTTACCATATGTGGTCTGCTCGGTGGCAGGAGAGCTAAGTTTCGAGCAGCTCAAACCGCCCTTTCCGTTGAAGTCAAACGAAGATGTCGTCAGGTCCTTCTGCTCTGGGAGAAGGAATACGACTGAACAAGTCTTGCCCGCGTACTCTGGGCGAATGTCGAAGTTGAAGATGCTGCTCTTCGTCGAAGAGATGGAGGCGTTGTACTGTGTGCCATATGCTTTAGATGGGGACGCCGAGTCGACCGGGACCAGAAGATGTGGGTATTCGAATGCACCATTCAAATTGGTTGGGCAGCCGCTGCTCGATGCGGGAGATGTCGCAGCTGGAGCTGAGCTCGCTACCTTGGTCACCAAGGTCGATGGCTGTGGCTGAGTGGCTTGCTTTGATGTTGCAGCGACAGTACTGGAGGCCTTCGAGCTTGCAGAAGTCGCTGGTGGGTTTGGCACGGTCTCGATGCCGGCGACTGCAGACGACGTGCTCACTGTTGAGCGAACGCCAGCGGTGGAGGCCGATTGTGTGCTGGCCTGCGATGAAGCGCTGCTGGTAGAGCTTGAGCAAGAGAGATCGTAGAGCGGAGCATCTCCATCAGCGTTGACAACGCGGAAAGAGGTTGCCGACTGATCTGTTTGTCGATCGATGAACTGGTACCACCAAACGTTGTATTCACCACTGAGCAAGCGGCAACCGACATTCTTGAAGTATGTTCCGGCGTTTGCGATCGACGCCGTGGCTTGGCCAGACTGAGGCCCGGTAACTGGCCAGCCGGTCTCTGTGACCCAAACCGGCTTGCCTTGCGAAGCAGCTACGGTGGCGTCGTATGACTGGAAGAAGAGAGACTCCGCGTTTCCAATGCTGTTGGCATTGACAGTCTGGTAGTATGGGTATCCATCCATGCCAATCCAATCGACGGCAGCGGTAAGGGCGGAGTTGGAACCATTGACCCAAGCAGTCCAAGTGTCGACGTGACCAATCGTCTTTCCAGCCGCCGCTGTGCCTGCAATTGCTTCTCGCACTTGACCGATGTAGCTTACGAGCTGGTCAGGAGATGAACCTGGACCACTGTCGTTCTCGATACCAGTAGGTGAAATTCGGTAGAGATCCTCAGAGCCTACTGAGATACCGACAACCAAGTCTGTGAAGCTTGTGCCATACTGGTTGATGGCGTTCTTTAAGGCCGTAATTTCCTGGTTGAAAGCATCGGGGCCGGCGCTTGCCCACAGGCCTAGGAGCAAAGATGTGTTCGTTGCGATGGCCGCTGGGATAGCAGAGATGACTGTGTTTGTGGTATATCCTTGGATCATCGTGAAAAGGCGTGCTGAGGTGAAACCATGTGAGCCTGGCAAGTTCTTGGCCGCATTGAAGTCAGCTTCAAAGTCCTGCTGAAACCGGGCACTTTGATCGGCGTAGAGAGCGCCATAGTTGAAACCATGAATGGCGGCAGCGCTGCCGCCGGCGAGCGCAAGTAAGGAGAGTGATCGCATTGTGATGGTAGCTGATTATTACAAGAGGTCCAATACTAAACCAAAACGACCGTGGTTAAGAAATAGTAAGGAAGAAATTAGTTCCATCGTCTTCACGGAGGACGAGGGCTATTATGAAGAATCGCAAACCACAATGACGATGTGTAAGAAAAATACGAACCTCTGCATCATAGTGTGCGACTTGCCTCATAAGGGACTGTTGTGAACGTGTTTTCGCGGTCACAAGGACGACGGTTCGTATGCCATGGTCAAAGTTTTCGAAGCGTATCCAATGACAGCTTGCATGCGACAGCATGTCATCCAGAAATGGCAACCATCTAGAAGAGTATTGCAGGAACCTGCAGGACGAAAAGCAGAACCAGTCCAGTTCCGGGAGAAGCGTGGTCAAGAATAGCGTGTTCAAGACGACGGAGATGTCCCCGCGGCGTGGCGAGAAGCCAGGCACAAGAATTTGTGTCTCAACATCGGACCAGTCGCCGAGAGGTCACAGTTCCAAGCGAGGCCGGTAGAAATGCTCCTGCAGTCGTAATAAAATAGAGCCCTCACGACATCTGTTGCAGTCCAATGTTCCACTTGCATCGCTGCGGCGACCTCGTTGCTTCAGGCCTGTGAGAGGAAATGTTCAGATGCAAACGCGTCAGGAAGATCGGAAAGAAAAGTGGCCGTAGAATAGAGTTTCCGCCACGACGCGGCGTTCTCTCCAGCTTGGCGGCAACGGCGGAGACTCCATGTTGTCTATATCCGAATTCAAGTACCTTCACCTTCCTCTCGAAGGACAACGGTTCTGTTACCCGCGGGTCTTTCACAAAGCACCCTCAGCTGATCTCAGACCCCCAACGTGGTTCCCGTAAAGCGAGCGCGCAGCTGTGTTCACCTGGACAGTGAAAGACCACGCGCAAGAAGGCCAGCAGTTCCTGCTTGTCGTGATATGGAGCTTGTGGCCTCTCGGTCGCCTGGGTCAGATTCGCAAATCGTCCTAGAGCCACATATTGGGAGCGCAATGGACAAGAGCATAGAATGTGGCGAGCTGATCATTTGTTCGGTGGTGTCGCTCCTGCACTGCGATACAGACACTTAGTGGCATCTATTCTGTTAAGCAAGACATATTGAGCGTGTCCGGGCGCGCATTTCGTGAGGCTGGTGGCAAGGACACGCCATTCGAGGCAGATCAAGCCAAGATGCTTGTGAATCTCAATGGGACGTCCGCAGGTGCTCTGGCGTTTTCATAATGTCCTCGCTCTGCCTATTGACTTGGAAGAATTAGCCCTGCCATAATCAAGGTCTTTCCCCAAAACCCGTGGAAGATCTCTTGAACTTTTGCTGCTTCGTTCTTCTGGTTCCGTGCCCGTCGCACACCAAGCCGGAGAGATCAGGTTTGCCAGTGTCGCCCAGAATTCATGCTTATAATCCGGTTTATCAGAAATTGCACTCGAATTCGGCGTGCATCAGAACGTCCGTTCTGAAGGTTCTTGCTTGTGAATGGTGAGTTGTCAATAGACTAGCCATGAAAACGGAAAGAGGTGTCGCCGTCGAAGTGGCTAGAGTTCTCGCCACAATGAGGCGTTTCCTTGGCTTGGCGTTGAGGGCGGCCTCGCGGAATTCCAGACTCTGCTTCCCGGCCAAAGTCCAACAACAACACAAGAAGGCAGCGTCCCCCTCCAGCGCAGCCGTCCTCTTGACGGCGCGTAGCAGTGCCTGCCTTGGATGGGGTCGAAGCTGGATTTCTACCAAGTCCTTGGTCTGGTGGAAAAGCGACATGCACAACACATCTCCGTGGACGAACTCAGGCAGGCGTACAAGCGCGCTTTGCTGGCCCAGCATCCAGACAAGCAGCGAATCTTGCCGCCGGCGAGAACTGGTTCCCATGCAACCATCGATGACATAGCAGAAGCCTACAGGGTTCTTGGAGATGCCAAGTTGAGATCCGAATATGATCGGGAGCTTAGCATTCAGCGAGGGCCTGACGATGATACTGAAGAACGCACGCGCCACACTGGAATGGAGACTCTGGACCTAGGAGAACTCGATTTCGACGAAGCCTCGGAACAGTGGGTCAGGTCCTGTCGCTGTGGTAGTGAGCCGGCTTTCGTGATCACCGAAGCTGAGTTGGAGAAGAATGTTGAATACGGAGAGCTCATCACAGGATGCAAAGGATGCAGTCTGTGGTTGAAGGTCTTGTTCAGTGTTGAAACTTGAAGACGAAATTCCGGATGTCGAAGAACAAAATGTCAGCTATTGAGCAGCGTTCAACCGGTGCTCGCTCTGAAGTGGTCTGGGCAACTCGGTACTCCGTGTGCTCGACCTTGCAACCTCCTTCCGTGGAGTGGCGTCCAAGGAGCTCGCGACTTGGACATAGCATGACCTTGTGTCATGTCTTCGTCCCGCTAATTGTCTGCCCGCGACTTGGCAGGTGCCTTGTTGTCCAGACCATGGACATCGTTTTCTATCCAGAGATTTGACGCCGGCCAGGGACTATCGACGGCACAGCTGCGAGCGGACCCCAAAAGGTGGTACAGGATTCGTCCTCTGACTGGTCATGGCCCTAGCCTTGGAGAGTCATCAGCCCTGTTGCCAGAACGAATGGTATCCTATTGAGTGCATGGGATGCCCTCTTCCGAATTGCCACTGCTACTGGAGTCTGGGTTGGACGGTTTTCATTTCACCCTTGTCGTCTGGATGGCATTCCTGACTCTCAAGCGACCCGTGGAAGCTGATATCGCTCACTCCGAGATCAGAGCAATAGCAGTCTCGATCGAACTAAAGCGACTGTGCATCGGAGTCACTGCTTTGAAGTCCTGATGCAGTATTCCCTGATGCTCATCACAACCGATCATCTCCGTGACGACGAACCTGCACCGCCGCGATGGAACCCTCCATTCAGAACCATCCTGCAATGTCACAACAGTCGGGTAGCTGCAGATATCCCAGCAGAATGTGTTTGCTTCTCCTGAGATAATCCGAGGCTCATTCACTTGCAGAGGTTGTTTTAAGGTGCCCTGCCTGAGCCTAGCGCTAAATCCCGGTTACATTCCCTTGGCACAGCCGTTCAGAACCGCATAACAAGAGCTGAAATAGCTCAAGTAACCGTCAGAAGCCACCAGAAACCCTGTTCTTCTTCACGCCGGAAAGAGCCTTGACAGCTCGTGCTCTGCCTTCGATCGCCGTCCTGCATTGCGACTGCACCTGCTCCACTTTACTCGCGCAGCATTCGCCCATTCCGAGTGGTGAGAAGAACGACCTGCAGACTCAAGCTTCGAGCGAAGGGATTTCTTTGCTGGCATCAATGACACGTGATCTTCAAGTGTATTTGCCTATTCGGTGCTGTTTGGTCACTTAGCGCGCACTTCTGAATGCAGCTAGGTCCGCCTGCATATTGAACACCTACCAGCGTCGCGGACGTGGCGTATCAGGCATCAATCCCACAAGGCTTACCTGAAGCTACCAAAGATATTCTACAAGATGGTTTCCTAGACACGGCTCAACATCAATGATGCATACGTCGAACGTCTGAAACACCTCTCTTGAAAGATCTACAATATCCTCGCTCACGCCGAAGAAGACTAAGATCGCGTGCAACGTGGATAGTTACCACGGATGTCGTTATCTCCCCTGCCCTGCGGCTCTGCAACTTAAGCTCCCCGGCATGGTTCCGGATGATCCTCCGAACTACCGTGAAGGGAAGGATGCTTCCGCTTGAGGAGGACCATTCCCAACAGCGACCAATGGCCATCATGAAACAGGCATGTACCGATTGACAGCTCATTGTTCTCTCTACCTGCTAAACTACACTTGGTTTTTACACAACGGCGCCTAGGCACGCCCGTCCAATGCATATTCGTGACGGGCCGAGGATGGCATTCGACGCCTTGCGAGCGGCAGTTGTTGATGACCAACGAAACAATTCTTTCACAATCCGCAGCAACGGCACGACCCACAGATGGAAGACAGGGTGAATATTGCCGGCTCTTTTGGACAAGGCTTTGCAATTCGCAATGGGATATTTTTGATCTTGCTTGCGGAGTTGTCTCCCATTGGTTATGGACAGGGACAGTTGCTCTTGGAGATTTGTTGTCAACATTTTCTTTGTTTGGTATTGATGCTCTCGCTACGAGACATTACTAGATTACGAGTGGATGCAGCCAGCGCCTGCACTGCTGCGACGCGTGGAAGACTGATGATGAGAGCGCCGCGCCATGAGGAGAATCTGCTGTTTTTGTTTTGCTGTCGCTTTTGGAGGGTTGGTTCGACACTGTCGCTTGAGTCCTCCGTCGTCCGGTCTCACTGCCTCCCGTTGATGTGTAGAAGGGGTACTTTGGGGTATCGTCTAATGTATACGAAGTCTTTTATCGCCGTGTCATTGTCCCTGGCCCTGAAGTCCAAGAAGAAAGAGTCTCCTGTCTGCTCTGGGGTGTCCAGTCGATGATGAAAAAGCTGCGGGTGGGAAGTAAAGGGGACCGCCAGTGATGTCGGCTGCGTTGGCGTCGATCCAGAGGAGAATGCGTTCGAGTAGTCCGTTCAGGCCGAGTGCTTGTAGGCCCCCTCGTAATGATACCATGCGTTGTAGACCAGTCATGTGCGTATGGAAGGTGTCTCGTTGGCCAAAGAGGAGCTCGTATGTAGCCATTTTTCCAACAGCGGCAATCATGCGATCGCTCGTTGCACGGCCTCCAGCGCGATGGTCTTGCAGCGCGCGGTTCACCTCCTGGATGGCCATTCCTCGTAGTTGGAGCATGTCAATTTTGTGTGCGTTCTCGCCGCGCAGTTTTCCGTAGTGCGCTGCAGCGGTGAGCATTAATGCGTGCAAGCTCGCTGCGTCTGTGAAAACAAGGCCTAGGAAGTGTGTTCGCAGCATTTGTCTTGAACCTGGATCCGTCTCTGGGAGATCGACAGACATGAAGTTGAGGTAGTGGTCCTAGTTTCCGGTCAGTCTTTGCGCTGTATGAGCCGAGATTCGACACTGCTTACCATGACCGGCCGAAGTGAAGCATGCCAGTCTTCAGGGTAGACTTCCGTCGGATTGATGCGAGTGACAGCGGTTGGGCTTGCGGGTGACGCTGGGGACGAAGCTTCCGGGCTGCTTGTCTCTGTCTCAGAGTGTCCTGGAGAGCCTGATGATGGCGTTCGATCGAATGGAACTGTCAACGTTGGCGAAGGACCTTGATCTTTTGAGCCTTGTTGTGCTCGTCGCGCTTGTTCAGCGGCTCGTTGTCGCTGCTTTTTGTGCTGTTCTGTAGTGACATGACTGCGTACGTTCCGTCGAGTTTGGGCGTTGCGAGCGTCTTGAGGGTGTGAAAAGTTGAGAAATCGAAAGTCGATTGAATCACCGCCTGAAGTCGATGACTTGTTGCCTGAGGAGGCGTTAGTATCATCAGTCATTGTCCCAACGTAGGAAGCAGGAAGAGAAGAAGGGCATACTCGGACCGGCTAGATGCCGGTAAGGCATACCCGCTCCCGGCGAACTGACCTCTTCCTGAGAGCTCGGCAGAACCCATGATTGCTCTGTATGTTTTATTGTTAATCAGTGAATGGATTGTATCGTCGACGCCTGATCAGCATATTGGATGTCTATCAGTATAAGAAGTATGTACTGATCTGATCTTCAGGGGTCTGTTTTCGTCGTGTGCTTTCACAGCATCATGATCAAAGCTGGGCGAGGGCACATGGCTCCAATACATCTGTGCCAGTGATACTATTGGGATTATGGTGGCGACGGTTAGTACCAATGCAGGCCTTGTAAGGCATCGTGGTCTAACAGAAGTCGCCGCTCTAGGATCTTCGCATTAGGGAGTTCGGCAACGAGTGCAGTGGCTCTTCAATGGCGCTCAAGTTCAACGGTCAAGTGAGACCATTGTGGAAGAATCTCACAGTGCAAGGTCATTGGCCTCAGGGTTGCAGCACGGTAGCGCGCGGCCTGTGAGTCGTCCAGAACGATTGTTTCGGAACGTTCTACTTAGCGCACTCCAGCTGGCGTGCGGTAGGAACGCCTCAGCCGTGAGCATGCTGTCGCGAAAGGAGAAAGAATTGCCACTCCTCTGTGGCAAGAGAGCTGAGTGCAAGAAGGGCTCCGCTTTCGCTTGTGGAGTGAAATGCTTAGCGTAATGACTTCTCAGCTTTGGGAGCTCAGGAGCACTCATTGGTCAAACACAAATTCTGCTGTTCCCTTGCGGAGCTGCAATTGATCTGAAATGCCTCGATGGGGATCGCATCGGCGTGAGACTGATGCTAGCGGTGCGTAGTTCGACTACACCCACAGTCAGGGTTGTCTGCAAGATGCACGATCCGCGATCACCAGGTAGCACGCTCGCCATTCCAGAGACCGGGCGGACGTCGCCTGTGATCCACTTTTCGCTTCTCCGTCGTGGGCCCACTTGCAGCATGCGATGTGAGTGGCAGTTGATGGATCATGACTGGCCGTGAGCCTCGTGTCGGCACGTGTATAGCGAGAGCCATGCACATCAAGGAGAAGACGTCAGCTCTGGCTCTGGTGCAAGGCAGTGGAACTGTATCTCGATGAGCCCTGGTCCCATTAATGCACCTGCCCGTCTGCCCGTCGCAATTAGCAATGCCTCGCGCAATGCGAGTCCTTCGTAATCGCGCATAAGTGAGGCGGTGCACGTGTGCGTCCTTCAACTCGTTCCATGCCGAGGGCGTGACGTCACGTCTTGCATAGCCGGATCAGCAGCCCGATTTGGCGGCAGACATCTTCAATAGACCTGTGCAGGCCGAGCAGTATGCATCCAGCAGGACAGAAATGGATCGTGGTGGTCGGATAAAGCGATTCTTGGCGACCAATTCAGACGGCCGGTTCCAGCTCGTCGTCATGATCGCTTCTGTTGTGGAACAAAGACAGGGACGTTGTTTGGTAAAGGCTTGGCTTATCGAAATAGAAATCGCCGTATGGTGGACCGATACCGAGCAGGATCCTGGCATCCTGGTCGGCATTGGATTTGCGCCAGCATCCGATGTCTTTTCCTCCACTTCAACTCGCATCCGCAGCGATCCGAATGCATCTGCCTGCTTATCTGATGCTTTAATAAGAACGTGTAGAATGAATTTGCACATACAAATGCCATCAGGCGTCCGCATTGACCTTACAGCAGCATTGTAACACAACAGCAAAACCCGTACCGGAATCCAGCGTAACCAACATGTCGGCAACAACAGTGGAGACCAGCTCAACGTCACACTACAAACGCCGTTCAAGCAGGAACAAGAAGCCAGATCAACAAGATGCCTTCCTAAGTCTGTCGGACGATGCAGTGGCCGCTGCCGTGGATGCTATCAGGCGGCCCACTTCGACGCCATCTTCAAGCGACAATAGCAACTCACGGTCGCAGAACCTCTTTTCAGAAGTCCGTCCACACCGTATGGCTAATTTGAGCTGTCGGTTGACAATTTTCTAGCTTGTGCTCACACCGCTTCGAGTCATTTCCTTCGTCCTTTCCCTCTGCATAGTGGAGCTTCAACAAAGACAATGGCGTTCACGGCAACATGCCTCGGCTGATAATCCATCGAAGCGATGGTGGTTCTCGAATCCAGAGCCGTACCAAGAAGCGTCAGGTACAACGTGGCACCAAAACCATTCTTGGAGCCGGCGTGGTATCACCAAAATGCAAATGACAGAGTCACTGGAGATTAGCGGGAGAGTAGGCGTGGCGCTTGCTGCATGGTCGATTCTTGGCCTGCTCGCTTGCGCGTATGCCATTCGACAAATGTATTCTTGGATCTGTTTCTGGTAGGGCCTTAACGACTGATGATATACCACCTATTTTGTGACTTTGGAAGGACTGCTTTTGGAAGATCGAGGCACTTCTAGGTTGTTGTTCATCGAAGAGTTGAAAAAGAGAATCTCGGTTATGATTGGGCAGGCGCTTAGCGGCTAATGTCAAACTCTAACAAGCTCCTTCCCGCCAAGTGGCTATGGACGGGAAAGAAGTCGCCTTATGATCTGCGATATACGCAGGAGATGATCACCATCATTGGCTGCCATAAACCTCATCTGCTGGCGCAAATTCGCAATACGCGGCCCGGAGGTCAACCCGATCGAACTCTGCAGCTTCGGAGGCACCGTCTCAGCCTCATCGATCTACAGTTATCAAGTCTGGACATTTCTCGATTCGGCCAACAAAGAATATGCCTAACATCTTACACCCAGGCTTATGTTCTTGGAGAAAATCAGCGACTCAGCTTCACAAGGAAGTTCGACGTGCTGGACTCAGTGCACCAGATGCTTCGATCGGCTCGCTACCATTCGAACCTTGCATGACATCAACCACGCTTCACAGGACAGGACATGAGTTAGTTCACGACAAGTTCCAATGAGAAGTTAGAATGGCAGACGGCGTGACATTGCAGAACTTGAGTGTGTACGAGAATCGTCTGGACTGCCTGCTTCAGGACAAGAATGCGTCCATGTTCTGATGCTCAACGTATCGATGATCGATGCAAGACTGGGGAAAAACAAAGATGCAGTGCTACAACTGGCGTCCATCAAGGAATTTCTCTCGTTCGCACGCCACTCTTCAGCGCCAAGCGACGTACCACATAGGCTGCATGTTCTGGAACCTTCATCGAGATGAGCATCTCCGCAACACATACCTTCATCACCTCTATCAGACTCGTGAGAAGCCACACCTCGAAGCGAAGGTTGCGACGCTGTCAGAAAGCTGCACGCAACGGCTGACACTACTTTGTGGCGGAGTGCCACATCTCGCGATTGCGTGAGCGTCAGCTGTAACTCCGACAGGTGCAAAATATCTTTATACCTTTGAGCCGAGACATATCGGCATTGAAGACTCAAGAGAATCAGTGGCGGCGTGGTGGAGATGTATATCATGACGTGTCTCTCCACGCAGACAGTATTTATAATACCACAAGTGTTCGTGCTGGTAGCACAAGACACGAGCAGTAAAATTTGGATCGCGGAGTCAAGGAACAAGAGCTTCGAGACGATGGACCAACCTTCTCACAAATCTGCCTTGCCAGCCTAGCCGAATTCCAAAAGTCCGACACTTCAGCTTGCACAGAAACCATGTCGCTTTGACATAGCCTGATGTACCAGCAGTTCTCGAATCCGCGAACCGACAGATACATCATCTATGACCATTACATGAAAACGCTGTGTTTTCCTCATGGCAAACCATGCGCGATTAGGGCTACAACTTTGTCTCAAGAGTGGATGGAGCTTCGAAACGATGGACCAAGCTTCAAAGACCGGTAGCCTCAATAACTCAGCTTGCACAAAACATTCCACAATCGATTCGACCTTGTCTGATATATCAGCAGTTCTCACTCCATTCAATGAAATCCTTGCTTCCAGAATGCATCAATTGCATACGAGACAGGAGCGGCCATCGGGGAATGCAAACCTGAAGATTGTCGATTTTCCGCTTCGCTTGATGGCAATTCCTCAAATCGTGCTCATAGGTGGAAACCTGGATTGAGATTTGAGAATTGGTATACAGATGTTGCATATGCTATGTGTGTATCGAGAGCTCTCCGAGGTCTTCTCTGCATGGTGACTCAGAGCCGATGCAGCGCTACCTATTGAACGGAGTGCTAGACTTGCATCTCCTCAGCCCCGGAGCTCAGAAAGCCCATGCCGTTACACCCCTCTACTGCGTATTCTAAGCGTGAGGACTTCAAGCTCTTTGAGCCCAGTAGTCAACATCCCGCCTCATTCGCAGAGCTCAAGAAGTCAAGTCCACCAACACTAAGTGTGCCCACCTACTTCGCATGCTCATCCTCCCACTTCTTCGCTGCCTCCAGCATCTTCCTAGCCCTACCCTCAAAGTACTGGATCGCAGCCTTAGCTCCCTCCCTCAATTCAGCCTCAATCTCCTCATTACCCTCTTCCTCCTCACTCGGAACCTGATATCTCATATCAAACTCCTGCATGATATCTTCACACATCTTGTCCATGCGGTCCTTCACCAACTTCAACCACTCCTTGATCACCACGTCGCGAAAGCTACGGTTCACGCTAGTAGCCACGCCACAGAAGACATTATCAGCCCCGTCTCCAGCGACTTTGTCCCGAATGCGACGCATGCGCTCGGCGTGGGCTCCAGAGACTTTATTCTTCTTGCCTTTGACCTTCTTGCCCTTGGGATAGTCTTTGGCCTGAATTGTCGCCGCGCTGTTGTATGTTGGTGACATCTCTATTGCGACCATGGAGTCATCTTCGTCGCTCGTGATTGTGTCCATGCGGATCTTATCGGTGGCTTTGCGCAAGCGAATGAAGGAGTGGTCCATGAAGATGAGCAAATCATCTCTTTCCTCGTCGATCTTCTTAAGAAAGGAGTCGCTGTTCGAGACTTCGTGGAAAGCCTGATCGGCGAGGGCTTGACGAAGTGGGAGGAAGATTCTGTCGGTGATATTGGAAGTGGTGTTATTCTTGAAGGACTTGATGTCGTCGATGAATCCTTCAAAGCCTTTCTCTAGCTCTCCGGAGAAGATATTCTGGATCTGCTGGTTCCAGGAGGTGATGGCTTGGCCTTTCGCCATCTTCCATTTACCCTTGCGTCTGCAGAAGGCAGTGAAGGTACTGGTAGGAAGTTTCTCCCACGGATTGAGCAAGTTCTTTGCCTGCTCTGGCCATGTAGTGCTTTGGTGCTCTTCGAAAGGCTCGGCAATGTGGTGCGTGCGTGAAGCTTCGAGCTCTTCCGCGATGACTTTCCAGACAGATTGGCACTGGAAATCAAGAGTATGCTTGATTACTGTGCGCACTTCTTGATGACGTTCGAAGGGAGTCTTAGTCATGATGTTGGTCACGTTCTCAAAGAGTCTCGGCAGCTTTCGAAGGCAGAGAATGTTGAGTGTGTCGTATTTGGGTCCTGCTGGTATCCGATACAGCATGTCGAGAATGGCTGGGATGCCAGTGGCTGCGAGGTCCAATTGTGGTGGATCAGTCCCGATGACGGCTTGCTGATGCTTCTCGTACTCGGTTGCAGATGTGAAGTGAATTCGCAAGTCCGGAGCGTGCTTCGATCTGGAGACCTTGCGGTACTTACCACGCATGTCGAGTTCTACCTTGGCATTGCGACCTAGCACTTTGTGCTGATTAAGCCTTGTCTTCTCAGCCTCAAGTTGACCTGGGATGATCCCAAGCTCTTTATCGACGGCACCATACTCCTCCCATTGCTGAAGTTCCCCGAGGCGTGCCTTGTCAGCCGCGAGCGTATCTCTGCGGTGTTCCAGCTGCTCAATGACCTTCTCTGTTGCATCAATTGCATCTCTTGAAGCGACAGGCAGATTCGTCTTGTCGATTGCCTTACCTTTCTCGTCGATCTTGGTTAGGATAAGCTGACTCGTCCTCATCTTCCCAGCGTGGTCCACAAGCTTGAGTTGGGCGTCCAATTCTGCATTGTCTTTGCAGCGCAAGAAAGGTGCGACCACGAACAAAGTACCAGCCTCATGGATATAGTTCTTAGTCGCCTCAACAATGGCCTTGTTGCTGTCTGTAAGTCCTGGTGTGTCTGCCATTATCACGCCTTGATTGAGGACATCATGGTCGAAATGGATTTGCAACTTGCGAACAAGTGGCCATGGGTGCCGCTGGCGGTGCTCATCAGAAGTCTTCGGTTGTCTTGAGACTTTCTCATAGACCTCGGCGAGCTCAGCAATTGATGAAGCGTTGTGTGATTCCATGCCGCTCTTGACGCCTCGTGAGTCCATGAAAGCGGCGATGCGGTCCATGAGTTGATCGACTGTACCATGCAGAGTTTCTTCATCAAATTGCTCCTCTAGCCAGTCGCGGACGGCGTCCTCAGATGCGAAACTATCATCTTCATTGTCGCAAAGCAGAGTGAAGAATACCTGAGCGGCGGTGTTGCAACGGTCGAGTAGCTCATCCAGCTCATCTGTGTCCACCTCGTCCCGGTCCTTCTCTTGTTTTCTGGAAAGCTCGAAATATTCGAAGGCCGCACGACACAGTTTCAGAATTCGCTGCCTGATTTGCGAAGGTGAATAGTAGAGACAGTCAACGACAAACAGCGATTCTTGATCGGGCTTGACACCCACAAACTCATGGACAATATTTGTGCCGCGGTCCGTGTCACTGGTCGAAGCGATCTCTGCCTTTTTCAGCAAAGCACAGATAAGTTGGGACTTGCCAACCCCCATAGGTCCAATGAAGGCGACTGGCTTTGGGATCGGATATTTCTTTGACGGATTGCAAGATTCGAGGATTTTCTCGCAGACCAGGGCCAGTGCTTCGTTTGAGTATCCGGCCGATTTGTGCTGATCGTATAGTGTCAGAAACGTATTGCAGACTTTTGGAGTCTCTTTCTCGATGGTTCGGATGTAGGGATGGTAAGCAGCAAGACGTGGGCGATCGTTATTGAAACCCGATTCGAGCTCTGGCAGGTCTCCGCTATCGCCGCTGTGCAGGTCGGCATCGCTGTTCTGTGCGGTGACGCTTTCAGTGCTGAATTCTGGCGTTGGGTATGGGAGCTGCATATTGTAGATCTGGTCGACAGCGGCTGGTGGCGCTGATGTGCGATAAGACACCTGGCTTTCGTCGAGGCGATCGATACCAGTAGGCTCTTCAGGTTCAGGGGTGGTATGCTTCGTTTTCAGTCGCTTGGCATCGGTGGCGCTTGTTGGTACGATGGCAGGTGCTTCTTGCGGCTCGAACATTGGGCTCGCAGAACGCTTCAATGAGGATTGCTCCACCTCATCAGGAGTCGCCATGGTGGAGGCGCAATGGCGTATGATCAGAGTCAAAACCGACTTGTGAAGAAGCAGAAGTGGTAGCACAAGACGAATTGGTTGTGTATGTGCGAAGTAGAAGGCCAAGAGCGGTAGCAGAAGTTCATATAGTAGAGCATGTGAGACAACGAGAGCGGTGAAGCTCGTGTGTGCAGCAAGTGAATCTCACAGCCATGTCTTGAGCCAATGAGAATGTGCTTTCCAGTGTATTTTGTATGGAAGAGCAGCAGTTTGGCCGTCACTTGGCTCTCTGTAGGCCTCATCTGAGTTGTCGCCTTCCAGACATTGACGTGGCTGCGTGGCAGGTGAAGTTCGAAGCTATGTCTCGACCAATGAGAGCACATGATTCAATGCCTTTTGTATGATGGAGCAGAAGACTGGCCCTCACTTGTCTTCCAGTTGGCATCACCGCCACTGTCGCGTGCCAGAACATGACGAATTCGGATCAGTGGTCCCACGTTGCAAATTGGCCGTCGGCACCCTGAACGTAGCAGCCCTAGCCAAGTATATCAGCAAGCCGTCCCGAGTGTGCGAATGTTGCTGTGTTGATTATCCAAAAACCTTCGATTTCATACAATCTACATCGATCTAGAGCTCTGCTGAAAATGATCATCGTGCTCCAATCCAGCTTTGCGGACACCTTCATAGCATGCCACCACCAGCTTCGGGTCATGTTGACTTAGAGCTGGGAGGGTAATACCTCTTGAAACGATCGGTGTGCTCCAATTTAAGCTCGCGAATGATCTCCCACAATGTCATCAACAGCCTTGGGAACTTGGTGGTCCAGTATGTAACATAGCCCACAGGCAGTGGCCCTACCATAGCCTGTACGTGGGGTTCCATATCCTCAAAGTGATTCTTCTTGTTTCGAATCGCCCTAACCAAGTCCAAAACACGGTCGCCGCTGTACTTCCGCTGCTTGCCGAGATTGACAACAAAGTCGTGGTCGAGAGTTGCGAGGAAGTCGCCGCGTGGACCCATGATCTCCGATCTGCGACTCTGAAGCACCTTAAGGCTAAAAGAGTCGCCTGCATAATTGTCTTGCCAGTGACCACGGTCCTCACGCTCGAAGTAATCTGAACAGTCGCACAAGAAGTTCAGGCGTTCCTCCGGCTCCCAAAAGAAGGGATGGTGGAGGACTTCTTTAGCAGTGGGGCGCTTTGCAGGTTCATGTTCCACCATGGAAGAAATCAACTGCATAGGCTCGTAAGCATCTGACCAGCGTTCTAGCGGCTTCATGTTCCTCTTGTTCTTCTTGATGTTGACCTCGCGTAGTCCGTGCCAGCCGTCCTCATCCGAGAAAGGATGATCCGTATCAGTCAAGACCCAGAAGAATACGCATCCTAATGAGAAGATATCCGCAGCACGTTTGATGCCGCCGCCGCCAACGGTAGGCACGTCACATTCATCACTGCCATTATTTGAATCGCCTCTGCTGTGGTTGCTCTCCATCTCGCGAGGCGTTTGGATCATTTCCGGGGCTTTCCATCCCGTAGTTCCAACAACGGTAGGTTCGTTAATAGTGCTGGCACCTTCTGGTAGGGTCCTACCTAAGCCAAAATCCGAGAACACAAGTCGGATTGTGTCCGCAGGCTGGTTTTTCCTAGGATAGGCAACGAGAATATTCTGCGGTTTTATGTCGCGGTGCAAGATGCGAAGGTCGTGCAAGTGTTTCAAGCCTTGGGCAAGTTGCTTCAGCGCCCGTGTTGTATCCTTCTGGATCGCGAGCTTTAACAAGGCAAGCTTCGCTCTTCTCTCCTCCGTCTTGGCTCTCTCGGCTTCCCAGATTTCGCCGAGGCTCGCTTGACAGAGCTCTACTGCAATGTACAAGAAGTGCTCGTCTTTTTGTTGGCAGAAGTAGCGAACAACATTGTCGTGATCGTCACTTTGTTGCAGGACGTTGATCTCTTTCGAAGCCAACGTATTGAATTGAGTTAGCATGCGCTTGACTGCAACCTGGCGACTTTCGAACATTCCTTCGAACACGATCGTGCCGCCGCTGCCCTTTCCAAGTTCCTTGTCGGTGTAAATGGTAAGGCTGTTGATTTGGATCGGGCCAGCCACCGCTTCTTGACTCTCCGACGCAGCCACGCTGATAATCTGTACTCCTGATTCTTTCTTATCACTTTTCTTGGCTCTGGCTTCCGCTTTGGCAGCTTCTTTCTCCTTTTGCTTTCGCCCTCCTCGACGGCCACGGGTGGCTTTCTTCTTCTTGGGCACTTGATCCCCATCCTCCCCTTCTGGAGACTCCTCTTCTGCCTCGTCATGGTTTTCGACCTCGGCGAAACGCACCTTTGATGTAGCATTCTCGGCTTGTGGAGAGTCGTGCGGGAACACCATCTCTTCAGCAGGCTCATCTTCACGTATGAAGGTTGGTGTGGTTGGTCTGGGTTGCGTTTGAGATTTCAGAGAGGTATCGACACCAATTTGAAGTGACTCTGCTGGAGGTAATGAAGGTTCAACAGCATGATGTTGCGACCACATTTTTCGGAGCGCATCCGAATTCTTTGCGGCATAAGGTCCAGCAGCTAGGCAGAGTAAAGTCACAACGGCAAGTACCAGGTTTGAAAGACTGAGGTATCCGCTCTGCACTTTCGCTGGCGGTAGAGCGGGGCGGTCCACCCACTCGATCCTATCTTCGCCACCCGCAGGTGGTGCATCAATAGTATATGGCACATTCCCATCAATCACAAATGGCCCCAGCACCTTGCTTGGAGAGTTGTAGACGCCGGCGATGTCCATGTTGGCAAATCTCACGTGATCAAGATGGGTGACCGGCCGTGCTCTGTCTGTCACCGTAGGGTAGTGACGCTCAGACAGAGCATACCAATTACCCTTTTCCGTTCGATTGAGGTACACAGCATCAGGACCAGCTGTGCCCGGTTGAATGCGGCCAAGTGGTTGTTGTAATACAACCAGATCAGCTGAGCCCGAGCGATCAGATATGGGTCGAATAATGTCGTATACTCTAGCGATGGGTGCATCCAGCTTCCCACGAAACTCAGTCCTTTGGCGATCGAGACCATCACGGACGCTGTAGAACTGCCCGTCCCACGTTGAGTACAAGTTCTTCTTGTCGAGAGTGCTGGAATAGCTGGCACGAAGATCCTGGTCGCGGTTGTTTGTGGTCCACTCAAAGAACTTGATGGTGGCGATTGGTTCACCGGTCTCCAGGTTCTGTATGCCAATGGTATACTCAGTTTGGCCCAGTGTGATGAAGCCGATTGTTTCCAGCTCATTTTCGTCAGAGAGACCACCCAGAGGGTCAACTCGGCGGCAGCTTGAATCCTCGCCAGGAACAGAGCCAGTGGATGTGAAGGTCTTTACAACGGCTCCATTTTGCGCATTGATAGTGATGAGCCGGTTCTTCTTGTCCGCGGTATACACTACGTTAGAATCTTCCGCGGCGTAAGGAGACATCTCAGCCAAGGTCTTGACGGTAATCGGCCCTGCTACGCTCTCAAGCCTGGTCAGAGTACCGTCGGAATTCAGCAACAATACATTTCCGTCCTGAGTAGGTTCGACCAGAAACATTGGAGTGTCCTGCTCGGTTCCGTCGGGATTCAGAGTCTTGTTCTGTGTGTGATGAATGATCTCGACCATGTCGTGATCGTTTTGAACCGTCCAGCGCTGGGCGCCGGTCCGGCGGTCTCGAGCATGAAGCTTCCCGTCAACCGTCGCCAGGAGAAGGAATTTCTCCTCGACTGTCCAATCCTGCAAAGACCGCGCCGGAAGATGTCGCGAGTTGAGGCCATCATTGCTAGATGCTGACCATTGGGCAGGAGGTGCTCTAACGACCGAGTCAGGCTCGGCCGGAGTCACAGTCACTAAGGCGCGCTCGTTATCACGAGTTGTCCATTGTACTTTCTCTTTCTTGTTAGTGTTTTTGTGGTGGTGGTTGTTATTTTGGTGGCCTTCGTTATTGATGACGTTGGCGTTGGTGTCGCGGTGACCCCGCTGGCCTGCGAGATCATGATGCTGCAATGGCGGGCTCGCTACGGGAGCTTGCCATTGCGCCTCGGGTTGTTCGACGGCGGCGGCGGAGTCCGCCCTGTCGTCGTTCTGCTGCAAGTGGGAGGGCGAATTGGAGGGTGGGTAGTGCCGGTGCTGGGCTGCAGACGCCTGGCCAGCAGCGAGGAGCAGACCGATGACTATCTCCTTGGTAGACAGTCCACGTCCCGGCGGAGGCATGGTGCCATAGGCAATGCAATCATGAGCAGAGGGGAGGGAGAAAGGAAATATCGAGCACCAATGTGTGGCAGGGCAGCAGAATAAGTGAACTGTGGGCGAGGCAGCGTGAGACTGAGACGCCAGGAGCGCGCCTTCCCTTCCACGATCTTCAGGGTTCCAGCCGTTGCCCAGAGCAGACTAGCGTCGAACCATCCACGAGCTGCGCAGCAAGGAAGCCACGCCTGAAACAAAGCTGCTCGCTTCAATGCTTCGCTCTTCACTCTCTACCTCGCTTTCTTGTGATGATAAAGTCGGCGATACTCCCTCCATCATCGCAAGGAGACAATTGTATAGATAATCCACTGCCCACCATCGTTGCCACGGGCATGCACGTCTGACAGCACATCGCGATGAACGAGCGCGGGATACAAGGATTTTTGGTACTCGTCCGGAGTAACATGGCTACCGCTACCTGCCTATGCATGGTCCGCTCTCCCTTTGTCGGCCACAGCTCTGCGGCACACAAGTCCGCCATCCCTCTACCATGAACACCATCCCTCGCTGCGAGCTCCAATAATGCTGTCGTGCAAAGCAAAGCTGACCAAAGCAAAGCTGAGCAAGGCGATCCTTTTGACTGCCCAGTCTCGCGGCTGAAACGAATGGCTCACGATACTCAAATTATGCCATGGGGTGGGACAAGATGGTTGCCATTTGCCTTGGTCCTACACACGCTTTCTCCTGGCCTTAGTTATTATGACTTGAGAAGTTCCACCGGTCTCCACAGCATCTAGTCATCCTCCGCATGTCAGGCCTCATTCCCCGCGGCTTCATATTTGGGCATACATATTAGGCTCTCGCCGGACTCATCGGATGTCAGATGGCTGCATATATACATTCGACGACAATTCGCATCCCAGTGCTTTCGTTGTTTGCCTTCTGTCCCTCCTCCAAGGCACTGGAATGCTATGCTCTCAATGGCCAGCTTGGCTGCTTCAAGGTCAAATCTCTCAGTTGTTCTTCACAGATTGGGCGAAATTACTAGCGAACGGCGCGAACGACCACAATCTTGAGCATCTAGTCAGATCGAAGAGGATCAGAGGATCTAATGCAGTGTGCATGCGCGACATCATTGGACCATCTGCAGCATCGAAAGGCGGTCAAGACTCTGCATACCTGCAGTCGCGAGCAATTACCTGCACTCAGCAAAGCGAGGTACGTCCATTCGTCGAGCTGTACTCGGTATATCTGGACGAAGCGTTGCGGCGATGACATTCTACCGTGGTACCGTTGTGTGGTTGCTTCTGAAGCGAAGCCGCATCAGTCGCGCTTTCTCCGCGTTTTCAGCAATAGCTTCCGGTCGAGAAGCTCCTGTGAGCAGTGAAAGTCTGACTTCGCTCACCGTCTTCGGTGGCCGTACAGACAAGATATTCAGGAGGTCGATGGCCAAGACACAATCGACCGGCTTGGAACCTCGTCTTCTGCTGCGCCATCACGACTGCGTAAATCATAGCACGGGAACCATCAAGGTCTGCACTCCAGGCGTTGGCAATTCTTAGCATCGCACTTCGACACCCAGCTGATGCTTCCGAAATTAAAGACGTATTTCGATATGACTGGAGGTAGGTCTGACTATCCACTACTTCTCAATGCTATCAGCTTGGCTGCTCCTGCGAGTGATCTCTTTTGTCCTGGTATTCGTGATAGGCACTACCTGTAGGACCACGAGTAGCTTGGCCAACAAGCAAAAGGAAAAACCAGGCTCATGTCCACAAATTACTCTCTCACATCCAACATGCGGTCTTTCGGGTGGGCGACAAGAAGCCGAGAGAGTCGCATTGCTGAAGCGAATCGACCGACATGTTGGAAAATGGGACAAGAAACATCCAAGATGGCAGATCTTTGAGGCCCTCCACGGATTTGACCGGTACGAGAGCATCGTTGGTGCTAAAGTCAGTAGATTTGAAGATCTCTACAAGCACACATCAAAGAAGCACAAAAGGGTACGATGTCTCACATCCACAATCACTCCCGCACCACGCACACTCACACGCCACAGCTTCTCTCCTCCGCCATTAGCTACGACAAGAACTTCAATGACGCTCGCAAAAAGCTCGGGGTCAACGCCAGAGTCTGCAAGCTCATCGTCCACTTCGCTCTAACATTCTACAACATCACGCGACAAGAACTCAACGCATTCATTCAAACAGCCGACTCCGGCATACCGAACCCCTCGCTCAGAACAACAGTCTCCCAAACCCTCAAACATATGGTCCGAGACTGGTCCCACGCTGGCCTGGCAGAACGTAATTCAACATTTCCCTACATCCATAACACCCTCGCCACAAATCTGTCACTCTCAAGTCTTCAAAGAATCCTGGTACCTGGCGCAGGTCTCGGCCGCCTTCCTCACGAGATATTGCGCCTTAGTCCAAATATGGAAGTCACGTCGAACGAATGGTCCGCATCAATGAATATAGCATACAGCTTCCTCACATCCCAAAGACCAGGGGAATCGTTCGAAATGTACCCTTTCCTAGAATCCTGGTCTCATGCTCGAACTCGCTCGGATATAACCCAGAGTATCCAGATCACACCTCCCCCTTCCACCTCAAACCCAAACTTATTGATCGAAGGCGATTTCACCTCCATCATTCCACCCAACAAAAAATTCTCAGCCATCGTCACACTCTTCTTCATCGACACAGCCCGCAACATCTTGACATACTTGGAAACAATATACTCATTACTAGAGCCTGGAGGTCTGTGGATCAACACGGGACCACTACTTTATGGAACTGCGCCACTTGTGCAGCTGAGTGTGGATGAGATTGTGATTCTGGCGGAGAAGATTGGGTTCGTGTTTGAGGAGAGAAGTGAGGTTGAGGATGTTAGGTATGATTTTGGGCAAGGGAGTATGTATGGGCATGGATATATTTGTCAGAGGTGGGTTGCGAGGAAGGTGATAAAGGAAGAGGTGGGAGGGTGGTGGTGAGTGCGATGGGAATCGATCCCATGGATGTGAGTCTGGATATTTCCCATAGCATTTCCTTCGCTTATCGGCATCAATGACTGCTACTGCTATATGGGGCAGGGAGGGGAGGGCGAGGTTGGTGGTGAAGCTTGATGCATCAAGCTTTTGCTTTCAAAGCCAGCACATCTTATCGTTCTTTTCGAGATCAATGACTGCTACATGGGAAAAGCCACAATAGCTATGCCAATGGCATTCTTGGGTATATCGTTGCCTGATAGCTAGCTATAGTAGTGGAACTCAGGAACCACCCCTCATCGTGGTGGCTATGGCCAAATACGAGAATTCTAAATCCTGCGCCTCGCCATTGACGAATCAGAACAACAACTCCCGGCCGTGTAGACCCAGAAATGGTCGAGATACTCCAATGCATTGAGAAATAGTGTTTCAGAACACGGGAATATTTCAAAAGAGCTCAATGCCACGCGTCGGAAGCAGCAATGCTTAATGCAACTACCAACCTCCTCTTCTACCACAACAACCCGGAAGCTGTGTATATAGCAACATGCCCAAACTTGCCAAAACTGCCACCATGGCTCCCTCTACCCGAATTCAGAATGCTCACAAACTGGACACCCATCCTCTCTACACCAAACCTTGTCGAGGCGGAAGTGCCTGGATTTCAGCACTTCTGATATGCAACAACTTAGCCGCATGCGCGTTTTGCTGGACATGGCTTTCGTTCTCATGGTTGGATAATTATGAGTATGATTATCTTAGCACGACGAAGCAGAGGTGAGTAACCTAAACCTAAAGTGGGCAGAGGAACGTTGTACTGATGTGTATACGATAGCACGATTGCGGCCTTCGATATCGCGATTTTGTTAGGATTGTTGGTGGTTTCGATCGTGGATGGAGTACATCGGTATAAAAGAAGTATAAGTTCTACTCGGATTGTGATAACTGCTTGTATCAGCATAATTGCTTTAGCGGCTTGGGCGATTATGCTCACTTGTGTTCCGGACGGATATCAATTTTATTTTGGACCGATTGTATTTGGACCTAGTGGGTTTGTGTTTTATTCTTTGTACTTGCTGTTCGGTGCAATGGCGCTGCATCGAGAGAAGAAGGGTTGGAGAGGTGCGAGTAAGGGGTTCGCTGAGGTTGTTAGTGAGCAACGGGTTGGGGTCTTGAGTGAGGAGGATGATGATAAACCGGTGGAGCTGGGGTCGTATTATGGGTATCAGCAACATCAACAGAAGAAGATGGCTACATCGTATGCTGCGTCCTCGATTGCGGATATTGGGTCGCAGACGGCTACGATGACTACGATGACTACGAGGCCGCCGAGGGATGAGTATGAGTTTGCAAGTCCTTCGACCACGATGACTACGACGAGGCCGCCGAGCTATTGGAGCCACGCGAGGGCGAATGAGACCATCCTCGAAGATGAGCCGATTAGAATAGGCAAGTCGTGAAGAATTGGGCCTGCGTATGTCGAGATGGTCGCCTGCGATGTATCGAGTAACGATTTGTAGTCTTGCGGAAATCCACAATGCTGAGTTGGTCATTCTCACCTCTGCGAGATAGACTCGTCCCCAGACAATTCTGCTTGAGCGAGCCGTTGTAGGCGAGATAACAATCGATCTCATGCGTTCTCCAAACCGTCTGTGATGACCTAAAGCAGCTCATCGCTCACCCTGCTTGTTCCAGAGCAGGCCATCATGTGAGCAAGCCGATCACATTGCATGAGACCTGATCGAGAAGATTGATCTCCATACAGAAGCCGTTGAGATGTATGACAGACTTCGATAGCTTGGAGAAAGCTCGGCATCAAATAAGCCGTGGTTAACATGGTTGAATGGCGTATTGTGGAGGTGGATCTCGCATATCTTAGTGCACAGTGACCATGCAAGAAACGGATTCAACGCCGAAGTTGTACTGCCGTGGTTCATTGCCAGACAATTTTGGACTCAGTCGAGGAGTTGTTGAAAAATATCGCTGGACGAAATCGGCACTTGCGGAAAGACTTTGAGTCAAACATCTGTTCCTGCATAAGCTGCAAGACATGGAGTCTTGGTCCTTACTCGGGTACGTGCAGCAGCTCGAGCATGAATACTCCACACGCACTTGTCAGTCACCCATTAGCCGAGCGTCCAACTCATGAGAATCCAAGCGCCCGACCATGCGGTCGCGGAGAAGGAATGTCAGATCCGAACGCACGTTTTTGCAGAAGAGTAAAATGTGTTTCTAACAATAACATACGTGCCTGACTTTTTTCTACCATCATTGAATCGGTAGACTTGAGACTGTGTGCCGTGCGGTACCGTAGAAGGACGGCTACCCGAGCATCGTCGATAGCGGAGAAAAGACGCAAGCGCCCGAGCAAGTACAGATCCCTGGTTCATACAGCGCCGAAGCATGCAAGGCGCGAGCAAGTCGGTGGAGGTGTTTGTTCTCCTGAACTGTGCAGCGTCGGCAAAGCTTGGGTTCAACTGAGCGTGAAGAAAGTCGAACAGATAGTCGGTGGACCACATTGATACCTCCCATGTCCAATAAATCGCGGGGGTGCTTTATCATACTCCAAGACTAGCAGTCGTCATATGTTTCGATCCTTGAGCTCCGAGTTAAGCGCTGGTGGATGACGCTCTTGCGTTAGATTGCGAGTTCTGAATTGGGACTATCGACCGCTGCCAAATAGCGGGAATAGCATCACCCGTGAGCCTTATTGTGAGGCCCATGTCGCAGAATTGCACGTGGTCCTCGAAATTGCCATGAATTGCAAGCTGTTGTGAGAAATGCACGCTGGAATTGCGGAAAGGACCTGTATCTGAACAATCTCGGCCGTCGGCAGCTGTCTCCATAGAGTTTGAGATGCCAGGGCGCTTAAGTTAGACTTTCGCCGCCCGTGACCGGCTCCCAAGGCTTGCAGTCTTGTGGCAGCAAGATTTGTCGGACCAGTTGTCGAGAAATTGGTGAAGGCAAACACGTCGCATGGGAGTGATGTGTGCTGTGTGCAGTTGCTGTCACGAAAGCAGCAGCTTGCATGTTGCCGAAATGGCGCTGAGTCGCCAGTGGTTGTCGATCATTCAGGGCAGAGATCCGAAAAGGTGCATCCTCAAGGCGTCTCAGGATTTCGACCGTATGGCCTGTGCTCTGATCCGAGTAGCGAAACGCAGCGCAGATGAATGTGATGGTCCAAAGTCGTTGCACATGGCGTCGTTCATCACAGCGACTACCCCGAAATGTGGTTGATCACGAGCGGCCACGTTCAAATGTGTTCGCTGTGCACACCCTCCTGTTCGCCTGCTGGTCTCGCAGCGTCCGCGGTGTGGCCAATGTCGCGTGCGAAGTCAGGTTCAGAACAGTGATGCCAGGGCAAGAGATTGGATAGCAGTCGGAGGGCCCGCCATTTAGCTTAGACTAGGTCGATCTTCTAATCGTGTCCGCCGAACGCTGGGCCGGTTGGTGTGAAGCGACCACGCTGAAACACCAGTACGAGGCGAGCTGGGGCGATCACTATTGGTGCAAGCAAGCACTCTGGCCAGCCTTGCGACACGCACAGCTTTGCACCTCCCAACGCGGCTTGGAGTCTTGGTGAGAAGAGAGCGTTTGTGAGAGATCTGTATATCCGTACTGGTCGAAAGTTACGGTTTGGCGCTTGCGTGCACTGAGCAAGCCACTCCCGCTGTGCATGCGAGTATCCTTGTTGTCGTCGCCAGTGCCTGACTCTCTGCCTCTGTACCACCTCTGCAGGCGTTCTGCTCTCGTCGATGCAGCGTGAAAGCTGTTGCAGAATCTTACACTCACACAGCCATCCAACACCCACGGCCCGCATCAGCAGACCGGACTGTCACGACACCAGCCTGCAGAATGACATCCGGTCAAGTCCGTGGTATCGACTGCTGCTGCCGCTGACAGCAGAGCGTGCGCTGGCGGTGATTCGCTGTAGGAGCGGACCAGGTACCCTGCTACAGCGCCTGTGAGTGTTGTCACTCGCGGACGCTAAAAGATATGAACGAAACATCCCTGGCGCCGAAAGCAACGGCTTCGAGGACTACTACTGGACCATCAAGCTCGCTGCAAGATTCTCACTCTCACGCGCACCGTACGCTTGCAGCCCGGTGTGCTGTTCCTGCTTTTGACACCACGGCTGCCGCGCAAGTCAGCAGAGGTACTACTGCTGCTGGCCTGCCTTCGCCCACGTTGTTCACACCCGCCAACCAGGCGAATCACACACCCATCAATACCAGTAGCCCTCGCCTGCCGCAGCGACACGAACCCGACCTGGCCGCCAGACACGCTGCTCTCCCTCAAACTCCACGCGCGCCCAACCCAGCCAAGAAGGTCACGGCACAGGAAAAGGATGAGCTGCACTCCGCCATAAGCGCCCAGGTCGTAGCGGAGGCGGCTGTCAAGGCAGCGAACACTTCTCCTCCCAGCTCGCCTACGATAATGCAAAGCTCCAAGGCCGCTACTCGAGCAGACCGCGGACCTATAATGGCACATCGAACGGCGTCGATCGACTCGACCGTCTCATCTATATCATCAGTGGCATCCGCATCACAACGACCTAATCACGCGAACGCGCTGCGGGTGTCTCAGGACAACCAAGGACCTCAAGATGCGGCTGCGCTCATCGCTGCGGCTGGTTCCGCAGAGGAGGCTCTGAAGAAGGTGTTGGCAGAGAAGCAACAGGCGGCTAACCACAATGCGCAGCTGTGGCGATTAGTCGAGAAGCAGAGAGCAATGATATTGGGGCTGAACAAGGATTTGGAGAAATCTTTAAAGGAAAAAGAGCGGTATAGGCGGAAGCTGAAAGAGTCCCTTTCGCAGTCTACATCAGCGCCTGCGCTGATAACATCAACGGATCAGGCGCTGGAAGGTGACTCGAGGGAGACCAGCCAGTCGCCGTCTCAGCTGGTGGCCGGCTCAGAGGTGTCCGCCCGAGACATCAGTGTAGACACCCGCAAGAACAGCGACACTTCGGGTTCAGTGCCAAACAGCGTGGGTCGATCAGACACGCCGCAAGACGCAACGAATCCGTCAGGATCCGGCTTACCTGCAACACCACAGTCCGCAAGCAGCATCACCCAAGGCCAGCGCGACTTGCCCATCGTTGGTGAATCAGTCCCGCTGAGGTCAGAAGAGAGCAAAGCGGCGATAGCGACATTGCATCGCGCTCCGGGAGGAACGCCACCGATGTCGCCCAAGTTGGTGGAAGTGGCATACAGCCCAAAGTCGGGCCATCACAAGAACGCGTCGGCATCTTCGTTTCAGATGAGTCCTCCTCCTTCCGCGCACAGCTTTTCGAGTCCCAGGACGAGGAAGGCGCCACCAGCGCCATTGAAGCTGGACCCACTCCGACCGGATCCTGCCGTGGTGAACAATATCGTGGATGCTTCTGACTCCGAGTACGAGGACGATCCGGAAAGCGCGCGATCGGAATTCATGGAACGCGGACGTCGGAAGACACGCGAAGACGATGACCGCGAGCGTGAAGTTCTGTTGCAGAAAGAAGAAGAGCAACGGTCTCGATCGAAGAAAGAAAAGAAGAGCAAAAGCAGGCCCGCTGAGCAGCACATGAAGCAAACTGAGGCCGCCGCTGTATCACAACCCGCGGTGGCTGAGCTGCCAGCACCAGAGGCCGCCAAATCAACCATCTTCCAGGCTACCGCTAACCCTGCTGATATTATTCGCAATCGCGCAGTTTCAGATGCTGCAAACGCCATGCAGCGAACACTGACCGCACCCTCTGGCTTACTCAGTCCAGGCTTGCCCATGAGTCCGCGACCAGGGGACCGCCCGCTCAATTCACCAATGCCTCGTGCGGCGAATTCATCTATAGCAAACTCAATGCCCTTGTCTCCACGCTCCGGCATGGCAGGTCTACCCTTGTCTCCACGACAGCCAAGACAAGCTATTCCACTACCACCGCAGACTCCGATGGCTTTGATGTCGCCGCACTTGGACAGAGCCAAGGCATACAATGTTCAGCAACAGCCGTCAATGCAGAATCAGCCGCCAGCTGCAGCAGTCGAGCGCTTACGACCGACAACTGATGCGAGCTCCGACCATGAGCGCCCATCTATATCCAGTGAACATTCATCTGCCTATACGCCTGGCGAAGTTTACAAAGGTCTCGTCACAGAGCAATATCCGGACCTCCTTCTGCCGCCGAACGCCTTGCCATCAATCATTATCAAGACAGCTTCATCACGTATGATTCGCTCACGTGCGAGCATGATACTGCCGCGACCAGTAGATGAGAATCCCGTCTTCACAATCGCGGTGTATGCAAGATCTGATAACAAGGAATTGTGGCGTGCCGAGAAGACATTCACAGCACTTGCAACTCTGGATCATGAGGTCAAATCACTTTGCCGCGTACACGATCGATTGCCGGACAAGGCTCTGTTCACGGGTCACGCGCCAGCCAAGATTGACGCCCGAAGATTGGCACTCAATCACTACTTTGAGAAGATGCTGGACTCAGTGACGGAAGAAAAGGCAGCTCGGATCGTGTGCAAGTTCTTGTCTACTGATGCATTTGCGGCTGAGGGCAATGACTATTTCAATAATCCGAGAGCTGACGAGGCTATCCGACCCGATTCGCCGGCCACGAAGCTGCGTCCGAATATGGCAGGCTACTTGACCAAGCGCGGCAAGAACTTTGGTGGCTGGAAGGCGCGTTACTTCGTACTTGATGGGCCGAACCTGAAATACTTTGAAGGTCCCGGTGGTGCTCATCTCGGGTCTATCAAGCTGCAAAACGCGCAGATCGGGAAACAGTCCATCAACCCTAACCAGAGCAGCACCGAAGACGAAGACAACCAGTTCCGACATGCATTCCTCGTACTGGAACCAAAGAAGAAGGATTCCTCCAGCCTGGTTCGACATGTGCTCTGTGCCGAAAGCGATGATGAGAGAGACTTGTGGGTAGACGCCCTGCTGCATTACGTTGATTTCAGAGACGAGGAAGAATCGCAACAACCGGGCAGGCAGGCGCAGATGTTCAAGACCGAGATCAGTGCGCCACGGAGTCCAAGGCTCCAGAAGTCGATGAGCGACCTCAGGCCAGGAAGCAGCAAAGACGCAACGCTCGACTCACTTCGCGCTGTGGGATATGGTGACACCATAGCCGGCGATGCTCCTGTCATGGGCCCGCCAGCCACTCCTCGTGTCGCGCAAACACCCTCGCCACCTCATGACAAGCTTACGAGCGGCGCTGATGTGGCAAATGCACCTCATCCCATGATCTCAGGTCCAACGAACTTGCAAGTCATTCAGAACACCGGGGACTGGGGCATGAGGGTGCCGCCGACCCCAGGCAGGGACAAGAAGCGCAGCATGTTCCAAATTCCATTTACGCGTGGACGTTCCTCTTCGGACCTGGACACGAAGGATACTGCGAAGACGTCCTCTGATCGATCGTATCCTACAAGAGCCGTATTTGGTGTTCCACTTGCTGAGGCTGTCGAATTTTCTCGTCCTGATGGAGTCAACACAGAATTGCCATCAGTCGTATACCGCTGCATCGAGTACCTCACAGCCAAGAAGGCGATAGCCGAAGAAGGCATCTTCCGTCTTTCGGGCTCGAACACTGTCATCAGAGCTCTCAAAGATCGTTTCAATGCGGAAGGAGATGTCGATCTGCTTAGCGAGGACAATTATTACGACGTCCACGCTGTTGCCAGTTTACTCAAGCTTTATCTGCGTGAGCTACCTGCTAGCATCCTCACTCGAGACCTGCACCTTGATTTCCTCCATTGCTTGGAGATGCATGGTGAAGAGAAGATCCCAGCCCTGAACGCACTGGTCAACAAGCTTCCAAGACCAAATCGGGCGCTTCTGGAAGCAATGTCCGCATTTATGCTTCTTATTGTGAATAATGTCGATGTCAACCGGATGAATGTCCGAAATCGTAAGTTTTCACCTAGCTTTTGAGTTGGGTAGTACTGACCTTTCGTAGTTGGCGTGGTCTTTTCGCCCACCTTGAACCTACCAGGACCGCTGATTTCGTTGTTTGTGGAGGAACAGAAGCGCATCTTTGACACGACGACTGAGGCGGCCGATTCACCGACTTCAGTCTACGAGGTGCACGCCCCAGCAGCCCCATCGGGAGATCTGCGATCACCTCGAAAGCAGATGTTTCAGGATCTTCCCACGCCGGCATACAACCAGACTCAGTTCCAGAACCTTGGTGGCTTCCGAGCTGACGACACTGGCATGATCCCAATGCAACCATCGTACGCAAATTATCAAATGGCACCCCAAGGTGATGGCGGCTTTGGTAGCCTTAATGATGCGCTTCGATCGCCCACTGTATACAACACCACAGGTACCGGCGCTCCGACTCCCCGCGAGATCAAGCAACGACGACGCGAAAGTGCCATGCTTCATGTCATGGCTCCTACGAAGAAAGCCAGCTCATCACGACTTCGCGAGGAACAAGGAACCAGCTTCTAGTAATACGACATTATTATGCCCTGACAGATGACCAGAAGAGATTGATTCTGGGTGATACAGCCAGCTGCTCCGGTGTTTGCAAAGCACCATCTAATAATGGCCAGCACTGAGTGTAACGGCACAACAAAACAGAACGCCGCGTTGGCGCTACTACGAGATTATGGATATCCCCTTTTTGAGGCTTTATTGTTTATACCTTTTTTCTGTTGCCTTTTTGGTCATTTTCCAGCCTTCGTGCGACTCAGCATCATACCCCCGTTCGTTGTTTCGGAAGAAGGCATTTGGTATCTGGCGTTTTCTAGCGAGTCGATCGAGGGTGTCCTCGCTAGTTGGGAGGGCACAGTGTATGATTACACGTTTATCTACAGGAGGATATGAGAATGTCACAAAAACAAGACTTGGGTTGTACAGATTTAATTTGGTCTTCCAAGTACCCTTCCTTTTCCAGGCAGGTCTTTAGGGGCTTCGAGGCATGCTGATGTTTGCACCAGATTTCCGAGTTGATACAAAGGCAGTCGCCGATAGTGAGCTGACGGGCGAGAACAGACACAACCATTTCACTTTGATCGGACGACCTTTGTTCATAGTCAGAGGGCTGTATGAGACGTTCCCTCACAGGTGGACCTGGCGATCATGAAAATCGCTTCTAATCTAATGTATGCGATGAGTGCATGATAAACCATTCCAGGGAGTTGACGGAAAGATGCATTAGTCCGACAAGAGCTATCATACGCTGGATCGCGCCAAGGGTCTTGTCAGATTGGCGCGAAGACGGGAAGATATGTGAGGCCAGAACATGTCTCGAATTGTCATTTCTAATTGCTTCGAATGTATGCGGGTTCATCGCTCCTGAATTAGGAGGGGCTGAAGAGGAAAATGGAGGTGGTGAGACCTTGCGTAGATCCCTGTTCGCAGCGTTTGCATGTGAACGCGCCAAGGAGGGGCCGTTCGCGTCGTTTGATCTGGTACATGAGCAACTGCGGCTACCGTCTCTCCTTTCTTTCTCACAACACAATCCAATCTCTCTTTTCCAGAACCGACAACATCTCACACTTCCCGCTTGTCTTCGACCTCTCACCTCTCACATCTTACCACAACCTCTGACTTTCACTTGGTGACCGGCTGACGACCATTTCACACTCCACCCCAGCCCGGTATGTTAGTGTGAAAAACAGGCAGGATGGCACTTCTGATATCCTGAACAGCAGCGAATATGAACGTTGATCTCAATATCACCATCAGGGTGCCACTGCAATTCGTCGCCGAGTTGCAGAGCAGCGAGGACATCTACAACTGCTCGCAGTGGGAAGAAGTCGAAGAAAATTTCACGAAAGCTATCACTGAGGCAGCCAAGAAGTTCCCAAACATTGCGTTGGACCCTCCAAAAGAACCTGGTCCTTTCGACATCGTGGTCCAGTGCCAGGAGAGATCTTTCACAATGAACGTCACGGAGAAGACGCTGTTCGAGAGCTTGGTTAGTGAGCTGCGGGCTATGGACCCAGAGCTTGATGGATCGGACACTCCCTTGCTCCTTTCTCACAGAGGCGTCGTGCGGTACGACAGTCGATGGAGGAGTATCATGGCTCGGGAGTACGAGAATAGCCGCACTCTCGGAATGGTAAGGTCGTGGAATGAAGAGTATTTGGAGAATCTGCTAATATTGCGATCAGGCCGGTATCACGGCGCCGACCATCGTCCAGTTCACCCAGGCGCCTGCACCCTTCGCGAGTCTTGAAGCGAAGGTATGAGAAGCCGCGAGACATCACGCTATGGCGTTGACTGCCCAGAAATTTCTTTGATGTGAAAGAGAGAGGTCAGGAGGAAGGGTAACACATTACTAGGGATGATGATGGCATAGACCTCAGTGCAACCGCACGTGGCATTGGTCCATATTGTAGCGAGAGTCTTGAGTTTTCAGGCATTTGAACTGTTCCATGGGTCAGTTGCTTCATCGAGCTGCTTTCCGTGGATTATTGTCGCGGTCTCGGGTACTGAATGAACTTGACTTGTGGTGAGTCGTTGTGCTGCCTGCCTCGTCTGGAGGAAGTGGATTGTTTCCTGACGTGAAAGGAAGTCACGTCGTTCATGCAACGTTGCCATGTGAAGGACCCTGGTGGGAAGCTGCGGTCCCGTCCTCAAGACGCATGAGCAACCAGCTCACCTCATCTGTTCCTGCGTGTTTTCCCTTCTCTTCCGTCACCGAGCAAACAAAAGCAACGCGCGCTCTATACTGTTCCGGCAAGTAATCATTAATAATAGCGAATACGACAATTCTGGCACTTCAAGAAGCAGCGTCGATCATGTCGGTTAACCTCAACATCACCATCCGAGTATCATTGAACACCATCGACCAAATCAGAAACGGAAAGGAGTTTTGGGCTCTCCCGGAGGCTCCCAAAGTCCAGGCCGATGCTACCAGAGCTATCATCGACGCTGCCATCAACTTCCCGTACGAGATCACACCGTCGCCTACCATCACTCCCAAGCCAATCGAGTCACCTGTTCCCGAGCCACACGATGAAGGCAGGTTCGACATTTGGATTGACTTGCTGGCGGAGGGCAAAAGACGACTGCTCAGAGTCACGGGCAATGAACGAATAATCGAGATTGCTCGCGAACTTCACTCTTCGGGTGACAGTCCGGATATGCACTTCCAGCTGGTTTACCGCGGCTATATGATCTACAATGGCTTTTCCAAGAATGAGATGGATCCGAGCAATATGCGCACCCTTTCGTCGGTGAGTCGTGGTACTTACATCCGAAGAGAGTCGCTGTTGACAAAATGGCCAGCTCGAAATCAGTCAGGACGCTATCATCAAATACCCTCTTATCATGCGCCGATCTTGAGGGGAGGGATCTTTGGCTTCAAAACAGTTTCATGCGAGTTCCAAGGACTCGTATATGCTAATAAGCACCTCTTTAGGCATGTCGTTGGATGTGGGACACGAGGGAGGAGTCATTGTTTGATTTGCAGTGACACCAGCCTGTCTGCCTAGATCACTATTCGAGAGATACAGAGGAGCTGGAAGAGCACTTCAGCAGTATTCTGTGCACTATTGATCTGAGTACAATCACATGCCATGATGATGCGCGCCTAAGCGACAATATACTTCGGTCAGTATCGGGTCTCCACTACACTTGACTTGTAGGAACTGGTGAGTTCTGACCACGGCGCAATAATTCGGGCAGTGATCCCAGTCCACAGCGTCTCCTTACGTTACAGGCATGTCGCCAAGCACAGACATCGAAGGTCTGGACGCATGCACTAAGCCTTGTGGTCGCTCATCTCGCCAGGAGCCTTAAGGTTACGTCCTGAGGGAGTATCAAAGGGCTGACGCCAAGACCGGTTGGCGTAAGACGCGCGAGCATGCGACTTGCTGGTCTACGTAGACCTTCTCACATCCCAGGACCGATGCGCTGAAGGCAGACACCGCAGACATCACTCATCTTGTGAGTAACCGGTGGAGAAGCACTTCATATACGTATCGTGTCCTGAGGCCTCAAACGCGGTGTTGCCGACATGTGAGGACGGAAAAAAGGGCGCTCCGATACGTCTCATGCATCGTCACGACTTTCCCTGCGACCAGCTTCAGCCTCGTAGGGCAGCTCACGTGTCGCGACGGGCCGCACCATGATGCAGAATGATGTGTCGCATGCATTCGAGGCAGATCTAAGATTGTGACACGCACACATCGGTCTTCACGCAATATGCGGTAGGTGGTGCTAATGGGCGGCCTTGGTCGTTGCGAACTACCGGGAGATTTATGAGCTGGCGTCCAATGAGTTATTTCCGAGCTGAGGGCGGCCCTGTCGTGTCACTTGATGAACATGCGGCCCCGACTCCCTGTCAAGTTTTGGAGGATCTGAGAGGATCTCAATCCTCGCAGCGATCGTATCTTCAGGACTTTCTTCATTGGTGCTCCAGAGCCGGCCCAGAAGTAGGCCCAACACGTCTTTGTTATTGGCGCGCCAGCTTTTTTCCAGAGCATCCAGCCTTGGAGATGTGAGCAGTATATTCCAATAATAGAGTTCACCAAGTAGGCCGGCTGTTGTCCACTGGGCGGCCAGCTTGTGAGCCCGCTCGCTCGAAGGATCAGTTCGGCCGCATGTTCGGTTCTGCAGAGTCGGGTTATTATCAGCACTTAGTGCTCGCTCACAAGCCGGTCAAATACCGACAGCGCGGCGCTGGCCTTGCGTGACACTCCTTGGATAGTTCCTCCACGTGGGTGGTGGTGCCTTTCTGCGAACAAAGAGGTAAGGCTGGGTGGGCTGTAAGGCTTTTCATGCCAACAGGAGCCCTCCACGGCCACCCTCCGATACGAGTCCAAGAGGCCATATTTTCCGTAGCCAGATCTCAAACAGGTTTCAATACTCCATTATTTTTGGACTGCGCCCCGCCGATTTCAGCCCCCACTCGCCCTCCAAGCCTGCTGGGCGGTACAGACTTGGAAGCAAAGTGTTGTTTCACATCCAAAAATGCTGTGTCCAACATCAATGCCAGAAGTAGATCTTCGTGTTGCGCTATCGTGCATCCATGCGGCAGTCCCAGCAGATGCTGTACCTGCAGCACGGTGTGGTATTTGCGAGAATGAGGTGTGGTCGGCTCTCGGCTCGGCTGAGTCTCAAGTAGCACAGACCACTCGCTTAACTAGCCATTGATTCGCTCATCGCACCTGGTGTCTGACCGCGTTCCTTCACCGGAATGTTCAGGCAGTGAACCTCTTACAGCTGCACACTTTCCTTCATCTTCAGCACTGCGCAGAAGCTATGTTCTCCAGCGCACGGAGTCACCTATTTTCTCATGCAGGCGCAATGACTGCGAGCGAGCTAGGGGAAGTGCCGTGGACCGACACCAGCCGCCCTTCCCTTCCTTCCACCATGGCCTTGTGGTGCCTCAGCAGAGGCCTTCTGCCTGGCCGCCAGTACATTCCCTTGGCTCTAGTCACACTCATGACTGGATCAGCACCATATGCTGGTTGCTGAACTCTGTCAGTTCCTCCCATCGCTGGCGCTGGCGCTCCGTGCGTTCCTGCCCCCATCCATGCTAACCGGTCATCTGCAGTGTCTGCTCTGCCTAGTACGCGATCCTTCACCTACATCCCTAACCTTCTAGTCTGGTAGCGCGTCCCGGCATTGTCATCGCCACGACAAACCAACAAATTGAAACATACAATGTCGTCTTGTTGAGCAAGGCGATTGAAGGCTACACAGCGTGTGACAGATATCGGACCCACTGCTGCTAAGAGGAACTTCCCTTTATGCCGTCCAGTGACCAAAATCTAAGCCATGGTCGACCTGAGGCCGCTGGGGAGTCACAGGCTACACTGCCTCTGAGGCAGAAACCTCTGTAGGTCCAATGGTACCTTCTCTTGCATCTTGTGGAAAGTATAATATCTCTCTGTCGTGTTCACTTGATCTCTTGTTTCTCCATCAGCACTCAATCACAACACAAGAACAAGATACATCCAACACATTGACGCCTTACCAAGTCACCTGCACACCAATCCTAATAGTGAGCCAACTCGACACCACCATAAGATCAACAACACCATCAGCAACCATGAGCCGACAAACAACAACTCCAACCAACAGCCGCTTCACCAGCATCAACGGCCCTCAACCTCGCGATCCTCCTCCTGGCTACACCTTCACCATGACAACCTTGAGCCGGACCACTGCCAGGCCCAACAAGCCCCAGCCACGCGACCCTCCCAGTGGTTAGACGTCTTTTGGATGTCATCGTCAATGAACGATGGGAGGGACGGCTGGCCCGCTGGGAGCGTTGAGCGTTCACCTCCATGGACTCTTTATACCAGAGCTTACTTGACCGCCTGAGAGATCACCGGTGACTCTACCAGGCTTCCGCGACAACATATATTAAAACAGCTGAGATGCCTATCACTGTGCCGCCCTCGCTTCGCAAGCGGCCGTGACTCCACCAACCAACACAGGCACCTCAGCGGCACACAATCACATTCACAACGACCATTGGCGGACACTTCACTTATTCACATCACATTGTTTTACTGGGATAGACGGCTTTCTATGGGATTTACGAAGGGAAGAACTGGTGGCCTCGCGGCCAAAACTGATTGACATGCATAGCAAGCGGCGGCGTTAAGCATAGAGGGAGGACTTTCTTGATTGAATTCATTCATATTCACATTGCATTGCGAAGGAGTTGGAATTCTTTCGTAGCTAGACCAAGCGCTGGTATTGGCAGGTGGCTCATCGGCCACTATTACTCACATGGGTGGATTGAGTGGAATGAGGCATGACAGCGTTTCTGCATCATCTGATAGATACCATTTGCGATCAGTCGCACCAAAACAATCGATCGTTCGTTCAGTCAACATTGAGTCACCTTCGTTTTCGTTTCCCTGTCCATTCTCCTTCGGTGTCTGGAGTCGGTCACGCGGACTTGTGATTGGATCAAGTATGGAGGCCTCAGTTCTTGACAACAAGTGGCAAAAGGCCGCTGCGCCGCCAGCCCGCCAGGAACGGTAGAGTGCAATGTTGGTGGAGATCGTTTTGGGACAAGTGAGGTGCGAAGGATTCGGGGCCGCCTGCGTTGGAGATCGGGTCAGCATTTGAGCCGCATTGGCGCAGGCAGAATTCCCGAGAGTGGAGCGAGGATTGCTCTGGCGGGAGAGGGTTCAAATTTTGACGGGAATATTGAAGGTGCAGGGATGTAGAGTGCACCTCACTTCACGTTGATGTTTGTCTCTCTCCTTCCAAGCTGATACACACGCTCAACGCAACCTTTGACGGCGACGAGCATGGACATGAAGTTCCAGTGTTCACATTCCTGTTAAAGATAATCACATAGTAGAGAGTAGGTGCCTACTCTTCTTACTTTCACGCGATCTACAGCAGCCTAGAAACCATCTCACTTCCCTGACAACATAACAACCTCAGCAATGTAGCCTTCACCCGACAAGACCAGTCTCCCACATCAAGATGGAGCCCGCAAACACCACCGCAGCAGATCCAACCACCACAACAGAAACGAACCCAGACCACCCCCTCACAGCATTCATATCCGGCCCCCTCGAAATCTCCACCTCATACTTCAAAAAATACTACATCCCCCGAATCCTCACCGCCATAGAATCCAACCACAACTTCGTCATTGGCCCAGTCTCCGGTATCGACGCTTTAGCTCTCGAATACCTCCTCTCCCAAAACATACCGCCCTCACGAATCAAGATCTACATGGCAGGATTCGAAATCGCTTCTCGTCCGAAATTCGTCCAAGAGCTCAGCGACAAAGGAATAGATGTGGTAGAGGTAGAAGATGCAGAAACGACCTGGGATCGCGACGCAGCAATGACTCGAGATAGTGATTATGATATTTTACGGTTTAGGACGGAGATGGAGCAGAAGGCGATTTTTGGGGGGATGTGGAGGGCTAGGGTTAGTAATACTGAGAGGAATGAAAGGAGGAGGAAAGGAGAGGTGGGTATGGAGGGGAGGGAGGTGAAGTATGTGAGGCATTGGAGTGCTTTGGAGAGGATGGTGAAGTTTTGGGGGAGGAGTAATGATGATGGGGTGGAAGCATGTGATGGGACGTGTGATGCGCATAGGGATGTTGTGATATGGCCGCTGGTGGTGTGGAGGGGGGCGTTTGGGGTTGGGAATGAGGGGGAGAGGATGTCTTAGGGAAAGATATGCCTTGATGTCTGGAGGCGGGATTACCGAGATAGCTAATGAGATCATTCCAAGCGAGGACTTTGTATCCAAAGCAGGTCCTCCTACTCTTTGGGCGCGTCCTTCAGCATCAACATCTTCTCCTGCCGAAATTTCCAAAGCCATTCAGCAGCCGAATCTCTGTGATCATCTACGAGCTCCCGCATTCCTTCCATAGAATCAGGTAGGTCCTCGAAAAACCTTGGCTTGATCCACGTCGGCCTTCTAGGAGTGTCTGCCGTGAGGGATAGGGACCATTTCCCATATGAGCAGGACCCACACACCCTTGAACCTTGATACAGGGGTTTGCATATGTGTACCTTGTTTCTCAGTTCCTTAAGAGGCATCAGCCATGTCCCTTTGTCGGCTGGTTGTGAGAATCTGTTTTCTTGGGGTTGTCTGCAAAGGAAGAAAAGTCAGCACAGCTGTTTCATGCTCTGCCGAGTGAGCGGTCACACGTTCACGCCGCAGATTGCGCTCGGACAGCGACTCAACAGGGCGATTGCTGGCGGGGGCTCGACTCGCGCCCAGTCGCTTCGATTCGTTTGCCTCGCAGAGGCTTTCGGGGAGTGATTCACGCACCTCTTGTCAATGATAGATTGCATAACTTGCTGCATGGCCTCCAGATTCTCCAGCCACTCCGACGTGTATCCGCGCCAGTTATAGTATGGAGTCGTCACAATGCGCACGAATCTGATGTTCTTGTTGAAGCCAAGGACATCGCTAACAATGGGGAGCACCAGTATGTCCTCCCTAAGAAAGGCTTCACTAAGTGGGCATTTCTCCGTCCCAAATATGTCCCGGTCGCTCACTTCGTCCACCTGAATTGTTAAGCTTTGAAGGGAATCCATTCTTGCAATATCCTTCGAGAGATATTTGACCGTATAGATTGAAACATCCACCGGACAAAGGTGCTTGATGAATTGCCTCAGCAGTCCGGTGTTACAGACGAGATCCCGTGTGTAAAAGTCGACGCGATCGTTACTGTCCCAGCTTCGTGAGCCTATCCAAGCAGATGCAGCCTGGGAGAAGAATCTCTTGGAGACAAGAAAATCATCTACTACTCGCTTGAACGGGTTCGGCCTCGGGTTCGTCCCGTAGGAGATCCCATGCCTGATATTCCAGCTGTTGCGCGAGATGAGCGGAAGGGCGTGCGTCGTAGATTGGGCGTAAGCGTACGCAAAGATGATATCTTGTAGCTCCTACGCATTCATTTAGCCTTGGCGCGATGATGAGGGCAAGAGGCTTGATAACGGGTGGTAATGATCGTTGCCCCGGTGCCGACGTGGAAGGCTTTGTAGTTCCAATCTCAACGAGCGATCATGCCGTTCCAAGGTAGAAGTGAGCTTCACGACATCACCTCTCTCAGCCTGCTTCATCAGTTGCTAATTTTTCATAGCCTTTGTGCAGGACGTCGGTAGCTTAGTCCTCGCAAGTGCCTCGAGCGCTGAGAAATGCGAGAGGGCAACGACTAATGTCTCCGAGCATTGAGCCATAAGCGAAAAGTGAACATACCTGTGGCAGGCTCCAAAATGGACATTCTGGTATTTCCTTGGTCGTGGGCTCCGCCGCTTCTTGCGAGGGCCTTGACGCTTCGTGCGAAAGGCTCAACGCTTCGTGCGAGAGGCTCGACGCTTTTCGCGAGGGCTTTGACGCTTTCTGGCCCATAGCGGTTGCGTTCTTCGTGAGGCGCAATAGATGATCTGAGTTGTGATTTTAGGAAGTCGCACTAGAAAGTTGAGGTTGCGAAAATGGCATTTCGGAAGCACCACGTTACACCCAAAATTCGGATGATCTTAAGCTTTCTTGCATTGCCACGGGAAGGCAGCGCAACTTCCTGGTACTCCATCGAAGCACCTCCATGCACCCAAGACCATGGATCTGAGGAGGAAAAATTCCGGTGGTTGGGGAGCATGTGTTTGAGAAAGAGGACGACTGCAACATGATCAGAGGAAAGTTTGGGCGAAAGGTCCGTTCTGAGAGAATGAGTAATCTTCAGCTCAGCGCCTATCCGACTCCACAAGTTCTGGCTAGAAGGCCTTCTCGTCGTTCACGCACTTACCATTTTAGGCTGCCAAAGTCCGTGGGAGGGAAATGTCTCCAAAAACCGGAGAACATTCCAAAGAATGAACCGGCCAGTGAGGCAGAGTTGGCGTGCGAGCGGAAGATCCTGATGACATACCGGGCCGAACGTAGTGTGGGCGAGAAGATGCTGCGCGTATTCGAGTCCAAGAATTGGATCGATCATAAGAAAGTACGTCAGACTGTCGGACACCCTTTGTGCAGAGGATAGAAAGCCGAATGTTCACCTGGGGAAGGTGCGGAGAGGCCTCGAGCTGGATAGCTTGTATATCGTGAGAAACGTTCATCATAAAGTTGAGCAGTACATATGTCGCTATGTTGAAAAGCGCTATCATGCAGATCGCGATGAAAGCAGGAGGAATGAAGAAGTGAAGAAAAGCCAATATTTGAGCTTAGATCGCTGTCTCTTCACCTTCCCAAGTGGCTAGAATAGAAGCAGGAAGGCACTGTGGAAGTCAGTATGCACAACACATGTCAGCATCAACGCTATTCCAACGGCGAATGCATAACGCATGTCAGCAGCCGAAGAATAATCCTGACGGATACCGAAGAGCGACATTTCTGGTAAGAGACACATGCCGAGGTCTCGGAAGTTCTCAAACGTGGCTGTTGCTGTCAATCGAAGACAGTGTCGGGTGAGTTGTGTGAGTAGCCGATATTCAGGCACTCCTGCTATCGCCGGCACGACATTGGCGTTTCTGATGGAGGATCCAGACCAACTTGCTTGTTGCACTCGTGATGTGAATGATGGAGGCTGTGCTATCAAATGTCCATAATGGTGTCGAAGCCAGACCAAGGAACGTGAAGGTGATGGAATCGTGATGATGTTCATGATACTCTGAATAAAACAAGAGATGGAAGCTGGTCTGAAACCCAAACAGAAACAAATGTCAGCTCCATGTCGAGCCGAGCGAAAAGTCAGCTGACGCGACCAATCTCCAACACTGAGGTGATCGTCGCCCAATCTTATTCGTGTTGTGCCACACTTTCTCTTACTTCCGCCGCCCACCTCTCGTTTCTGACCGTGTCTGTTGCATGTAAAAGCATTGTTAATTCGGCATCGCATTTTGGGTGTGCTTACTTGTGCTTGTTCTGATTCTGCTTTCTTTCCTGCCCGGCGACCAAATCCACCGGCTGTGCATCGCTTGCCAGGCGAAAGGGGCGAGGCTGGTTGGATTCCCACCACGCGAAACGACACGAGACGCTTCCCGTACCACCGACACGGACACGTCCGCCGAGTCCGCGACAGCACGAGCGAGGGGCCACGAGATTGAGGTCGATGGTGGAGTAGGACGAGACCATGGCAAGCACGATCAGTAAGCGCCAGCAGGCTCGTAATGAGCGCGCGCTGCAGGACCTTATACGCTCAGTCCCGGGCAATGATCGATGCGCCGACTGCGCTGCGAAGAACCCGGGCTGGGCCAGCTGGAACTTGGGCATATTCCTGTGCATGCGCTGTGCTGCGCTGCACCGGAAGCTGGGCACACATATCTCCAAAGTCAAGTCGCTGTCTATGGATAGCTGGAACGCCGAGCAGGTCGACAACATGAAGAAGGTCGGGAATGTTGCCAGCAACAAGCTCTACAATCCGCAGAATGTCAAGCCCGAGATTCCAATCGATGTCGACGAGGTGGATTCGGCCATCGAGCGCTACATACGGCAAAAGTACGACCAGAGGACGTTGAGCTCAGGTCGAGGTGCACCGAGACAGATTGTGCAGAATACAGGCAGTACGGGCACGGGAACTGGATCGTGGAGTGAAGATGCTCCTGATTTGCCTCCCAAGCCCACGAAGCGCTTCGGCTTCACTCTGCGGTCCTCGAGCGCTGCTGTTCCGAAACGCCAGGAGAGAATTACACCTCCGCTATCGCCTGCGTACAGCGGTAGCGAGCGATCTCACGAGCTACCAAGTCCGAAGGGCATCAACAAGCCAAGCCGCTTGTTTGGCATGAAGATCACGACCATAGACAACAATTTTAATCAGAAGTTGGCCTACTTGCGAGACATGGGCTTCAGCGACAACTCCAAGAACACCGAAGTTCTCAAAGGCACAGGCGGCAATGTTGAGAGGGCGGTGGAGACGCTGGTGAGGCTTGGAGAGGGCGTCAAACCCATCTCTAGATCCGTCACGCCAGGGCCAAGGGCTCTGACTCCAGTGTCAATGGGGAGCTCAGGCGCAAATGGCATCACGATCGAGAAGAAGAAGGACAGCAATCCCTGGGAAATCCGCGAATCTGCTGCTCCGCCCATCCCTGCTCGCGCTGCTTCTGTGCCTCCACAGTCCACCGCATCTGGCTCTTGGAATCCATTCTTGCAGACTCCTTCGCAGCCACAGCAGCAGAGTCAGGCACAAGTTGGGCTGGAGGCCAGCTTCCAGAATCTCCAGGTGTCGTCACCCCAGCAATTTGGCCAAGCAAATCAACAAGTCTTGTATCCTAACGGTGGTGGCGTTCAACAAGCCAACAACCCGTTCTTCCAGCAACAGGCCCAGCAGGCGTCTCAGCAAGGAACTACGTATCCACCTGCCGGGCAGCAATGGCAACCGTCTGCATCTCCACAGCCTGTACAACCATCGAATGCCTGGATGCAGCAGAACGCGCAGCAGAGCCTAACACCGAGCAATCCTTGGGCCCAGCAAGCGCCACAACAGCAGCAACAGGCGGGCTCATACGCAAACAACCCGTACCAGCAGCAGCCTGTTGCCTCTCCGCAGCCAATGTATGGGCAGGCTGACTTCTTCTCGCAGCCACAACAGGCTCAGCAACCCGCACAGCAGCAGTTCTCGTCCGCCCCGGCTTCCAACCCATGGGCGCAGCAGCAACAGCAGCAAAGTGGAGCACAAAGTCCTTGGCAGCAACAACCACCACAACAGCAGAATGCTACACAGAACCCATGGGCACAAGCCATGCAACAACCACAGCAGCCCGCAGCATCAAACCCTTGGCAACAGCAGGCGACGCAGCAGTTCCAGCCTCATCAGCAGCAGAACGTTGCACAAAACCCATGGGAGCAGCAGCAGCAGCCGCAGCAACAATATCAGCAACCACAACAACCACAAATGTTACCCCATCAGCAACAGCCAGGCTACGTGAACTTTGGCCAGCAATATGGGCAACCACAACCTGCTGTCCGGCACGATAAATCATCCATATTATCACTATATAATTACCCTCAGATGGCACCGCAAAGACCTTTGCAAACATTGCCAGAGGACGGAACTTTGCAGCAACAACCTCTTCCCGACCAAGTCCCTCAGCGAAGCGCGACCATGCCGGTCTCCATGATGACTGGCAATATGAATCCCTTTGGCGTACAACAACAGCAACAGCCAGGCCATACGAGCAGGGAAAGCGTCGACTTTCAAGGCTTTGCCGGGAATGGAAGGCATAGTCCGGACGCATTTTCTGGCTTGAGTGCGAGGTACATGCGATGATGTTGATACCCATGTGCTGTGTTTTTGTCGATTCAGCGTGGCGTTCGGGATGCGTGGGACTCATGAAATGTACATCGCACATACAACTACATGTGGGCAGGGTAGTGGAATATTTTGGTGGAATTGAATTTGGCCTTGTGAGGTCGGTACTTGCCCTCTTTCATTGATGTAGTAGTGTGTAGTAGTTGAGGCAAGAGCAACCGCGGCATGAGCCGTCCCGCCAAATTTGACCAACTTCTTTCCTCGCATGCTTTTCTGTGTCTACATTTGCATACCTGAGTTTTGTGTACTCTTACCGGATACCTCACATATGGAGAAGGTGTGGTGGCGGAGCACCAGCTTCGCTTCGCCACAGATCAACTCGTCACGTGATGTTCAGCCTTCCCCGTCAAGGACGGTCACCGCACCTCAACGAAGTGGCATCTTTGCCAGAGCGCACAATTATCAATTCGACAGCGAAATCAAATCCGAAAGCCTGTTTATCCAAGTTATTAGATGAAGCATCCCTGATACGCGGCTCTCCAGCAACAGCGACAGGCCAGCTGAAGCACAGGCGGGTGCCAAGGAACGGGACAATAGGCCTTGAAGCGAGAGAAGATGTATCTGGTGAACATATACACTCTCCGGCTGCAAAAATTTGGCGAGCGTCCCCCACCGTATGCTACTCTCTCACATCGTTGGATGGATGAAGAGACGACTTATGGGGACTTCATCGATGAAACCCGCAGGAAAGGCGCTGGCTTTGAGAAGATCCGAAGCTTCTGCAGGCTACTTCGACAGAAATCATTCTATCAGCTCGGTGCCCGGCAGCGTGTGCGATGGTGCTGGGTCGACACCTGCTGCATTGATAAGAGGTCCAGCGCCGAACTTTCCGAGGCGATCAACTCCATGGCTAAAAACTACGAGCGAAGTGCCTTCTGCGTCGCTTATTTAAATGATGTAGAGGTCATCAATAATTGTCCACGGGCAGAGTGGGAAGACCAGGTCCGAAAGAGCGAATGGTTCAGACGAGGCTGGACACTCCAAGAACTCCTGTTTCCGCCTCGGGTGGTCTTTTGCGATAGGTATTGGAGGTCTATCCCCGGATTTGATACTGGACGAAAGGAGACCAGAAAAATCCTCAGTCAAATCACAGAAATACCATCACGCTGTTTCGGTGATGGGACTGCTATATCCAGGTGTTCTGTAGGATCACGCATGAAGTGGGCCAGCAGACGCTCCACAACAAGAATCGAAGACAGAGCGTACTCTCTGCTTGGTCTGTTCGGAATCAGTATGCCTCTATTGTACGGAGAAGGCGAGAAGGCTTTCTACAGACTCCAAGAGCAGATCATAGGAAGATATGATGACGAGACGATCCTCTGCTGGACCTCGAACAGCTATCCATTCTATTGTCCAGTCTTAGCTTCTAGCCCTGACGATTTCTTTGGATGGTCGTCGGATCCAGTTATACTATGGGAGTGGGAGCAGCCACCGATGTGCATAACGAATCGAGGATTAGAGATCAAGGCCGCGGCTACTCAGCTCATGTGGCCAGGACAGCAGAAAAGGAGCAATGAATTCGTTATCTCGGCCACTCAATTTGTCATCATTTCGCTAAATGCATGCTCCTGCAATCACAAACTACGGCGACCCTGGTATATTGCCCTCGCGAGACACAAATATTCACGATATTGGTACCGATGCAATCCAGATAAAGGGCTTGATAGCGTATGGGACCATTACGCTAGTTTGCCAGGTATCAATATCAAAAGATTGTCCCCGGCCACATATTACATCGCCTCTACTCCAGACCGAGCAAAGGACGCTTACCCATTTCCGCGCAATCATCCAAAACTTGGTGACCTATTTTCATATGAATCGCTTACAGAAAGGTTTGCCGGGGCAAGCGAATTTTCGAATACCGACAACTTGGTTATAGTGATAGTTTTCTTGCTTACGGTAATGTTTTGGTGAGTACAACGACAAATCGATACTGGCTACGATAGACGTTACGACAGAGATAGTTTCTGTAGATTTGTTCCTACCAGAGTGCTCTACTTCAGGCTCTTTAGAACTCTTAGGGCAGGGTTTTAGGACAGCGAAATTGGCAGATATATCCCACAGGGCCGCGAAGTAGATCGGGATAACAGTTTACCTTCGAGAAACATTTTTAGCTGTGTATCGAGCAACCTATATCCTACACGAACCTAGGAGGCAAAACATGCGAAGGACAATACCAAGCACACTTGAACGCTGTAGTTGTCGAAGTTTCCTCCGTGTTAACCGTGCGATTATCTCAATCCTGATCTTCAGAGATCATAGAATCGTGACAAGAGCGGCGATCTTACTCATTTACTCGTCTTCTATTAGCGCCATAAGGGCCTACCTATGATTGATGACTACAGGTACGGACATCTGAGTATCCTGCTCGGCTGTGGTTCTCGGTGTATCCACTATCACTTCTTAACACCGAGAGCGTCCAAAAATTCATTCAATTCCACAACAGTCTCATCCGGTGCCTCTTCAATAATAAAATGACCTCTCCCACCTCCAACACTTTTCGTCGTCAAGCTTACTCCAGCCTTCACATACTTCTTCCAAACCGCCGGCACATCAAACTGAACTCCAATATTCGCCTGGCTATACATGACATGCGTTGGGATCTCAATTTTCGTCCCATTTCCTTGATCCCAAAGCTCTTGATCATAATCAGTAGTTGCTCCAGCCAGATAATCCTGAACCGAAGAGTTCGTGACTGAGAGTTGATCGAAGAAGTTGATGTAGATCTCCCATGCTAAAATTCGTCAGCTTCCCTCGTGAACCGGTTACTTAGGCTGACTTACCGTGATCTGCCTTAAACAACTTCACCGCCGTCTCATTCGTCCCCTTCCCATACCCAAGAATCTGTTTCGTCCATGCCCCTCCCCCATACGCCATAATCACATCCGTAGCAAAGTTGCCCTTCGGCAAGAAAGCCCAATGAAAATACCCCGTAGCAAACTTCGGATTCGAGAAAGACGCCCATTCGACAACGAAAGGAACTATATCCGCCATCCAGACTCCCAACGCCGTGATCCCGGGGAAGTTGTTGTCGACTGCTGCTCGATGCTAAAACAAACATCAGTCTCACTACGCTCGACTACGCTGCTGCTAACTCACCATCGTCCTCGCCCCCCGATCATGTCCACCCAACACAACATGTACATCTCCATATATCATCCTCACTGCTTCTGTAATTGCTTTTGCAGACGATCGTTTGTCGTATTCATTGTGACAGGCTGTACTTAAGCCATAACCTGGTTGATCTGGGACGAAAACTGGGACTCGAGTGGAGATTTTTGGGGTCACGTCGCGCCAGATGTAGCTGCTTTCTGGGTAGCCGTGGGTTAGGATTAGGATTGGTTTTGAGGGGGTGCCGGTTGTTGGGCCGAAGACCTTGGGGATGGATGTTAGTTAGGTTTGGGATAGGGTTGGGAAGACGGACTGAGGGGTCTGTGTAGTGGACGCTCAGGTTTGCTCCGCATGATGTTTGGAAGAAGCCATGTGTGAGGTGTGGTTTGTCGCCGTTGTAGCCTTTGAGGTTATAATTGACCAAGTTGAGATCTAAGCAGCGAGTGTTCAAGGAATGAGCGTTTGAATTCTGGGAGTTGGTGATCAAGAACCATAGTAATGATCCTAATAGTGGTACCATGATGGAATGAAGTAGTGTGTTCGTTGCCATGCGTGTTGTAGTTCGCAAGAGTGATCACTTGTATTCAACGAGGTCCTCAAGAAGACATATGCCTCCCAACTGATGAAGTCAATGGCAGAAATCCTTCGGCCGAGGATCCGACGGGTGCTTATAGACTTGGAGCGGTCTATCTTTGTCATCTTCCATTTCAGGGAATTATGGGTGAAGCAAGTCACGCTTCGGCCGACCATCCGCAACCATTGATGAAGAAGATAAAGGTCATATGGAAGTCGTTCCTGCATGTTGCTTCGACATTAAATCCTCTGCACCACTTACTCGTCGCTCTCCAAGAAACCATGCCAGCCCTTCAACAACATCAAGCTTTCTCCAAGGGAAGTGTCGGCCATGCCACTCGCTCTGGCACCACTGAGAAACAGCCCGAGGGCTACCACTATGACTTCAAGAACTATGGTTTCCCTCAACCTCCCAAATTTGATAACAAGCTCGAAGAACGAGAATATCTGAAAGGTCGTTTGGCCGCAGCGTTTCGGATCTTTGGCCAAAAGGGTTTCGATGAGGGTGTTGCGGGTCATATCACGCTTCGAGTGAGTCTCGTTCTGCTCAGGAGATACAATCATTGCTGACGTTTGTAAGGATCCCGTCGAACCACACACAATGTGGGTCAACCCCTTTGGCAACGCATTCAAAGACATTCGCCGCTCCGACCTGATTCGCATCGATTATCACGGACACGTCCTCGAAGGTGGTCCCAATAAGCTCGTCAACCGAGCCGCAGTCTTGATTCATGCTGCCGTGCACAAAGCTCGTCCCGACGTGATGTGCGCAGCTCACACTCATTCATGCTATGGCCGAGCCTTCGCGACTCTGGGTATTCCTCTACCTATCACCAGTCAGGACGGATGCGCGTTTTATAATGATTTGGAGCTTTATAATGCTTTCGAGGGGATCGTACTTGAGGATTATGAAGGAGAGCATATTGCTCAAGCGATTGGACCGAAGAAGGCGATGATCTTGCAGAATCATGGGTTGCTTACTGCTGGAGATACGGTTGAGGCGACAGTTTTCTGGTATGTGAGTTTGGAGAAGCTTTGTCAGACGCATCTTTTGGCTTTGGCGGCGGTTGGAGGTGATGAGAGCAGGATTACGAAGGTTGGAGAGAAGGAGGCTGCGACGTAAGTTTGGAGTGGTCTCGTATTCTTGGTGTGGAGTAATTGCTAATGCTTATGTGACCAGGTCCTATAAGAGTGTAGGTATGCCCATGGCAGGATGGTTCAGTGCCAAGCCGTTGTTCGATATGATCGCCGAGGAGACGAAGGAGGCGTATTTGGTATGAGATAGCCAGAGGACAAGCGTCTGTTACGGTTGACGATTGCTCGTCGCCAATACGCGTATGATTATTGTAGCTCGTTCCAAAAATTCGCCAGGAACGATTGGTCTGGAAGCGGCGTGTTGAAATCAAAGTCATCCAGATCCTGACGCCAAGCGTTACCAGGGGAAGGTCCTGTTGTCTCAGCTTGCTCTTGATCCAGCGATGTCATCTGTAATGTTTCAGAATCTGTTTCTTGAGGAGATGTGATATCGCCTTCGACAAGAAGATTGTTCAACCAGTGAACGGCGTGCTTCCGTGTCCAAACAATGCTGGGATCGATATCAGCGCACCGCCATGCTTTGGACCGGAGACGCCGAATGAAAATCCAAATTTCCTCGCCGCCCTCCGTAAGTGGTCTCGGGGCAGGAGCATCAAGACTTGATTCAGGGAGCAGACCACCATTTGGGCCCAGCATAGCGAATGCAACGTTTACGGCCTCTCGGTACTTCTCAGCCTGGCCACCGTTGGGGTATTGAATCAGATCAACCAATAGAGTTGCAAGGGCATGTATGGGTTGGTGATTGCCCGGCCAAGACCAGTGGAATCTGTCGAACTGCGAACATGCCGCGATTGAAGCACATTTCAGCACGTACGATCGACACTTATCGAGAAGGCTATAAGGTGTCAGTGGTCTTGTTCCGTGCCATAGTACTCGGGAATTCTTTACGTACTAACGATGCAAGTCAGGCGACCTTTCTCTCAGACCCGACTTGACAGCGGTAGACCCGACGAGCGCGAACAACCAGTCGCTAAGAGCTGACAGGTAGACTCTTCCCCAGCGACCCAGAATCTCATTGTCCTCCATGGACGTGATCCCGCTTGAGAGCAGATTGGATCCTGGGATGGCTGAGTGTGTCTTGTTCGAAACATCAGTGATGCGATCGGCACGGGTGTGGAGATCTCTGACGAGCTCTTGCAATTGTGGCAGGCAGTTATCGGAGCTTGGGGAGGACAATTTCTCTGCGTCAAATAGGTCGTGGAGATAACGTCGAAGAATTACTGCAGGATGGTTAGCACGTATTTGTCAGGCCTGTATTAGATCGATCCTCTTACAGGAAGCTTCATGTTTGCCACCAACGAGTGTTCCGCTGATAGCTATCATAGGGACACACTCTGTAGAGCATCTTGCCGCGTCTTGAATGACGTTCCTGTGCAGCTCATCATGTTCGATGCCGGCCGATGTTACCATGCTCTCTTCAGTCAAGTCTGAGATTTTGCGCACGTTCCAAGTATCCAAAGCAATGACCGGCGGCAGTCCTGCCGCCAAAGCGATAATTGTATCGATATGCACAAGATGCCACCAAACACGCCTCCTGATTTCTGCTTCAATTGGAGAGGAGATGTGTAGATGTGTAGGATCACGATGTAGTCCAAGGATAGTGGCCACTCTTACCGCTAACCCGACGAATGCAGTGCAGGACAGTGGTTCCTCTTGTCGCATCCATGTTCCTTGGAGGATCACATAGGCTGTGAGTGACTCTACAGTTGGCGTACGAGGGAAATTCGAGTAGCGCAGGGCCTGTATGCCAAGGTCTTGCAAACGCAGAGACAGTTCGGTGGGCGTCGCACATCCCATGCTTGCCATTACTTCCATCGAGGCGGGAACTGCGACTGAGCCTCCAAAACAGACCGCAAACAGAAGTGCCACGAGCCCGGTTGGAGTACCCGTAGACATGTTCTCTGACGATAGAGACCGATACAAGTCATCCACTCGCTGTTTGAAGCCTTTGGCATGAATGACGGGAATTATCGGATGGTATCCTCGTATATATCCTTCAAAGAGGAAGTCAAAAGCGGCCTTCGAGGGAAGCTGGTGCATGAGGTGCTCGGTACGGGATACCACGACCTTACTCGTGATCTCCTGCTTTGGGGAGAATGCTGGAGGATGGGCGAATAAGTCCCCATAGAAGTGGAGCTTCGGATTCGTTGAGTCGGGTCGCTCCTCGTTTTGCTGGCGAATTGTGCCTTCGACGTGGAACGTCCAATCGCGTCTCCCTTGCTGGCCTAATACACCGGGAATAGAGAGCTCGTCCTGCATTCGAGGTATCAGATATCGCGCTTGACTGCCCAACAAATCATCGATTCCAGCTGAGTCATTGCACATATGAGCCCAAAAAGAGGGTCCGACATAACGTTGTTTTCCACCACCTTGTTGAGAAAGAAAGTCGCAAGAATGTCGTTGTCGCTGAATGGGGTCGATCTGATGGTTTCCCAAAGAGTCGTCCAACACGGCATTTTCTGAAGTGGAGTGCTGACGGGCCAGCAGAGTGGGCCTACTCTCAGGGTTCTCAACATTCGCCTGAAGACTTCGAACAACTTCCTGCAGGGCATCTATTCGTTCATGTAATCGAATCATGTCGGACACTGCGAAGCTAGACAATGTGTGATCTGTATCGGGCAAAAGGTCAGTACTCGACTTAGCTTCATTTCTCAGTGGCGAGCCAGACCATGATTAGGGACATTTGAGGGAGCTGCGCGATCTTCGAAGCTCACAGTATGCTGGTGCCCACGCACGTAATACAGGCACTTTGAGAGGATGGTCAATCATGGGGCTCCATATGCAATATCGAGAGACATGTATACTTACTGTCAAACCGCTATCGCTGCATTTCCTGCACATCGGCTTCGCGCGATCACACCGGATCTTTTTTCGTCTGCAGTTTTGGCATGTGGTAATGCTCCGATCAGGTGGAGAACTAGCCATTGTTCTCGAGCTTGACACAATATTTGAGATGCTGGGAGTTCTGGTGTAATGAAACTCCCACAATGCGTTGATGAGGGACCAATTTGCGTAGACTCATTGCTTTACGAGGGCGTTGCAGCTCTCTCGTAGCTTCATTTTATCTCGACTGAGGCTGAAGCATCGCCAGACCTGCTTGGTTGGTAGACAGACAGCAATGCCGTGCTGTTTTTAGGCACCAACAAACTTGAGAAAGAAGCCGCTAAGGTCTGCTCGAGTCGTTTCCAATGGATAGTGCATTTCGGTTGAGAGTCGAGGGAAGTGATGTACGTAGGTTAATCTTGATCGGGAGTGACTAATCCTCTGCGAAACTTCCCGCTCTTCATGCAGCCTCCGACACTAGGCATTGCCGATATGGTACAGCCATCAGTAGCCTTAGTCACCATGCCGAATTGGTCCATGTAAGGTACGCGACTTCGATCGAGGCCTTCATTGGAATTCATCGTTGGATGTAGGCCGCAAATTCTGTGCTGAGGGTGGTGCAAAGATTAATTCAGCTTTTCGAGTTGAAGAGATTCACGGCTCTCAAGGATGATCGTTCGACAGGTATCGATATTCGAGCAGCTTTGGAAAGGCGCTCTTTAAATCGGTATGCTCGTACGAACTTCCGTGTGCACGGCAGTGCGCACTCGACTAATGCTTGCTCGACAAGCATCAATGAACGATCCTCTGCACAATGCTTAGTAGCTTCTCGGCCGAGAAGGCTACATTTGTGCCATTCTTGACCTTTCGCGGGGTTCGAAGTGCGTCGGAGGCTGAAGCGGTCAATGGCACCTCTGAGGTTTTCAACTCCACAGGACGTTCAATTTCTGCCAGCCCACCAAGGCAGGCAAAGGTGGCTCAGGGTTGCGTTCAGCAATTTGTATGTATTTGAGTACTGGCACCTGTGGTGAGTGAAGATGTTAGTGTTTTAGTGCTATTAGATGTGGAGAAAAGCCTACCTCCTGCAATGGTATAACCTTTGTTCCCTTCACGAGCTTATACCCGAAGTAGAGGGTGAATATGATGGGAATGTTGATGTAATGTGAAACGAACACCTCGGTATCCCAGCTGTGCACGATTGTCAGTCGTAGTTGAGAATGTTATTTCCAGGTTTTGTAACGTACTGCCCATGAATGAAAGTCTGATAGCCACCAGTAAGCAAAAGAACAATGAAGGATCCTAGAGATGTCCAAGCCACGTAAGGTTGGCCCCAGGCTGCCCATGGCAATCTTTCCCTGCTGATGCACTGCTTCTTCATCGCATAGTAGAAGCGAAGGTAGACAGTACAGATCGTGCACCAATCGATGAGCACAGCCACTGCAGTCAAGTCCTGAAGCCACGTAAATACCGTGGAGGCGCTTTCGGAAAGCGTCATGTAGCCAAGTCCCAAGAATAAGCTGAAGTACGCCACGGCAACCCATGGGATGCCCATTCGGTTCGTCCTCGTGAAAATAGCTGGAGCACGTCCTTCGCGTGCGAGACCGAAGAGGATTCTTGACCCTTGAAGCATTGCAGCATTGCCAGCAGACCAAGCGCTAGTGAGGACAATAGAATTAATGATAGATGGTAGCACCTTGATTCCTGCTCTGGTCGCAGCGATGACAAATGGGGACTGTGAAGCAGTCCCGGTGTTTCTTAGGAGCTTCTCGTCGTTGGAAGGTACGATCAGGCCGACCATGAAGAGAGTCAGAGAGTAGAAAATGCCGACTCTCCAAAAGATTCTCTTGGCAGCTCGTGGGATATTTTGTCGTGGCGATTCTGTCTCAGCAGCTGCAAGGCTGATGTTTTGCACTCCACTGAATGAGTAGACTGCGTTCGCGAAGACAGTCCAGAAGCCAAGGAAGCGACCGAGACTGCCTTTGACGTCGAGGTACTGGACGAATGGACCAGGATTGTGCCAATACTGAAATCCGTAAGCATGGCCGTCTGGTCCACCACCGCAGGCAATGACAAGTGCCATGATGTTAATGCCAACTATGAGCATAATCTTAAGTATTCCAAGTATGAACTCGAGTTCGCCATAGATGCGGACAAGTATCACATTACTCAGGATGAGTAGTAATCCAAACACGGTTATCCAGATGGCGCTGTTAACGGTAATCCAGAATTGCACCAGAACAGCTGCAGCAACAATCTCAGCAGGTGCACTAACCATTACAGCATACACCAGGTTCCATCCATCAGCGAATGCCAAGGCAGGATCGCAGAATAGCTCGGCATGTCTGATGATGCCGCCGCTGAGTGGCACGAGTGCACTCATCTCAGCAATGCTAAAGACTGGACCAACTACCAGGAGCCCAACGAAGGTGTATCCAAGAAAGGCGCCAAGCGGACCAGCTTGGGCTACAGCCTTTCCCGAGCCCAAGAACAGACCCGTACCTATTGCGCCACAGAGACCGATCATCTGTGTTGCACACTAAATTCAGCGTCGTCTCCATTTGCTCGCGAATTGTCATGAAGTACCTGAATATGCCTTTGATGAAGTCCTCGCCTAGAGAACAGGTCAGTACATCCCAGCTAACATTGCCGCATCATTCACCTCAGGTCCTTCCTTTCCGCGAATTCTATTGCTTCGTCTCGTTGCTCAACTGGAGTGAAACCCTCGCCGAGCTGACTCTCCTGAGTGCCCACGTCATGGGTCTTGCCATTTGGGTTGTGCGCTTCCATTGATGTAGAATTCGAGGAGAACAATGACAAAGCAGTAGGATGAAGCCGCAGGAGCAACTGTCATCTCTTGGAGAAGTCTTGCTACGAAGTTCTTGCTCGTATTCGACAAATGCGGGCAAAACTGGTCGCATGCTTGGCATTCGAGAAAAGGCATGTCGTCCGTAGACGCTTTTGGCGAGTCGGCAAGTTCTATGTCGAATCTGGATTACCACGTTGATGGAGTGAATATGATTCGTGAAAATCTGATAAGATCAACCCCAGGAGCGACTAGTCTTGCATGAGGTTGCATCGTACGAGCCGACGAGCCGATGTCGCTCTGCGATTCCTGAAAGACGAACATTTCGAGTTGAAGTCTTCTGGTGTCCGGTCCTTGCTGAATGCAGCTCATATCAATGGAGTCTGTTGCATCCTCCACAGTATATACACGTCCGCACGCCAAGGCTATCATGGCACATCAGTCTCGAGTGTGCTGAAGGTCTTAGTGACTTAGACTGGTTCATCGAGAGAAGGCTGATCGATTGGAATCTCGCTCTCTGTCCAATTCCTCATCGCGTGTAGGTTGCCGGGCCATCGAGGGACATGTGTTGTTGAAGAAGAAAGATGGCAGAAAGTTGCCTTCAAGGAGAGCAAAAGGAGAGAGTTTTCCGAGGCAAGCACGAGCGAACCCCGCATGGCATGGAACGCGTCAGGTCGCGTCAACAACACCAACTCCCTGACCTTACCTTTCCTACACGCACCTCAAGTAGATCCAGTGCTCGGAAGATAAGCCCGGACAACATTGCCAACACCGTGGAAAAGAAGCCGCTTAAGAAGCCGCTTTAGAATCCTTCATACCAGTCCATCACGAAGACTCTGAAGACAACCTGGTCAGACGATTCACTGGACCTGCCGAAATGCATGTGACAGTCGGCAGAAGGCGATAACGTGCCTTGCCATTCCCATCAAGAGGCAGAGCTTCATCAAACCACCAGCACTGTCCCGATAATGGAGCGGCCGTAATAGACAACATACCTAGTTACGATCGTAGCCCTTCTCTCGATGCTCCTACACGTTATTGGTCTGTGCCAATTTTTGGGCGAAGGCCTGGAGAGCTTCATGGCAGTCTTGCGGACGAGATACGAAATCATCATGGCAACTCTACCTTGCGCGGTGCAGCGCTTGCGGACTATAGTTGAACGAAGGGTCACTTCGCGTGCCATTCGCATTCAATTCTGGGCATCTCGTGCCGACCACAGGTGCCGACCACAGCAGCTCGATCATCACATGCTGCTCAGCTAACCCTCTCACATGGCAACGAATTCTGTTCACTTACACGTGTTGAACCACCTGCTGTCTTACTACAAATATAGTCGCTCCTTCGCCATTGACCTTTCATTCAGCATGTCTTGTATTGCATCACCATACAAAACATCCGCCGGTAAGCTCTTCAACGAGAAGCATCGGAACCAGGTCCTTCTGTGTCCGACAGCACCACCGACGATGGACGCCACCAGCCACGACCAACTCCTGTACCGCACTGGAGAGCTCGAGGCGGAGTTACGACACGTCAAAGAGCAGCTAGTTCAAGCCAACAATACCATCCAGTACCTCCTTTCCAAACTTGCCACCACGCCGACCAACCCCTACGCCGAAGAGAACGCTCGTCTTCAGAGGCACTACGAGGAAGCTATCCGGGACAATGTCCGACTCAGCGCTCAGCTCGGTCTCATTCCGCAGAAATCGTCGAAGCTCAGACTCGGCAAGCGGCCGATCGAGTATCGTCGCAAAGACAGCGGGATTTCAATCCAAGAGACCACTGTCACAGACGGTGAAAATGTCGAAGACGACCTGCTAAGCTTCGATGAGGACGAGTCACCGGATACGAACAGCAAGCTCCGATCACAGCCGGCGGTAACCTTCCAAGGCCCAAAGAAGCTGGAGCAGAAGAAGGATACTCTTGGTGTTGGTGTCGCCAACTTCGTTCCACTGGAGAGTAGTGGAGAGCAACACGGGTTCGAAATCAAGTACGGTGATGGTACCTCATCTTTCATCCCAACTCCGGCTAGCACACCAGACTCATCTTTTGTCTCGCCACCTTTCGGCGCTCCTGCATCACGATACGAGGCCTTGGAAGAGGCCAAACAATTTCACCAGTCTGTTGTCAACCACCAGCATCTGGCTGCCCTTCCATTCACAGATGGCGAGCACAGACGGATGATGGGAATGGCATGTTTCTTGGAAGATTTGACACCAGAAATGAAAGCACAGAGATGGCATCAACACGCCACTCAACACCAACGACACTCCAGTCAGCAGTACGAGCAATACTATGAGGAAGTCATTCGTCCGGCCTATTTGGAGAAGATGCAGGCTCGAGTTGCGGCATCGGAAGATGAGGTGGCCGTACCGCACATTGAGGGCGATCAGCAGCAGAACGTTGGCACATCCGACGAGGAGTCTCCACTCTTGCAAAAGAGCAATAAGAAGAGCGACGAGATTCCTGTGCCTGCTATCGAGGAGCTTCCGCCAGCGCCAGAAGTGACACAATCGGATGAATCACAGAAGGAGCCCGACACTGCTCTTCAAGAAGAACCTCCGTCTACATCAGTCGTCGCCCAAGTTGCATCTCTAGGAGGTCCTGATTTCCTCTCTGTTGCGGAGGCCGAGCCGGCCCCAGTTCTACAGAATGGCTCAAAGCAGGCAATCGATACTCTTCTGCAGGAAGACCCTTCATCGACGTCCGCCGTTTCCGAGGAGCTCCCTAATGCTACTTCGAGTACACCAAACCAGCTAGCGCTCTCGAGGCATGCAGGCCCGTACGAATCTTCTGACGAGAACGATGTCACGAAGGGCCCTCGGGAGACTTGTTTCCAACTCCGACCTCGCCACGATCATCGTCAGTGCCATGCCCAAAACCCAGGTCCACGAGCACTTCACGATATCTTCACATCTGCCCACCCAGACGACCCACACGCTTACCGCACGGTCATCATTTCCAACATTACCCCAGGTACCCGCCTCCTCGATCTCCTCTCCACCATCCACTCCGGCAGAATATTTTCCGCCACTCTCCACGACACAGCCGGTTTCCGCACCATACCCCCAATGACCACCAACACAGCCACCATCATCTTCGTTTCCGGCCTGGACGCCCAGCACTTCCTCAACAAGTGCGCAGAAGACACCGCCAATCTCCCCTTCCCCGACGCAAATGTCAAGCTCCTCCAAACGGTGACCCGTCCTATCCCTGCTTGGGTCATCACCCAGCTACAAGACCGAAACCTCAGCCGTGTTCTTTGCATCAATTCCCACGGGAAATCTTGGACTTTGCAGCAGGTTGTGGAGCAACTCATGCGGCAGGGTGTTAGGAAGCCGCTTAAGGAGAGCTATGATGAGATTCAGGGACTGATTACGTTGGAGTTTGCGAGTATCTTTGAGGCGAAGATGGCTTTTGATGTGGTGGGTAGGGATTGGAGATTCTTTCAGGCGGTTGAGAGGGGGTATGTGGGGGATCCTTGTGAGGTGGCTTAGGTGGAACGGGCAGAGAGGATTTGACACAAAGGAGATCTGCATTGAAATGGGGCGATAGGTATAGAGAAAGCCCACATATTGCATGAGATATCTGGGTTGCATTTGCATTTGCATTGGTATGGGCCAGAGAGGATCAGATATTACATGAGACATGTACATTAGCGTTTACATCACACTGGCTTAGAGACAAGGCTGGTGAATCTTGGTTACTTGAAACACAGGAACGACAGCATAGAGCAAAAGTCTTGTCTTGCATTCTGTTATTACTACTTGCCCCCTTCAATCATCTCTCTCGTAAACAAAACTCGGCAACAAAATCAGTAACGCCATGCTGGGAAATTGGGTATCTAGAGCGCAGAAGTGGAATGTGCGCCAGTCGTAAGAACACTGTGTGCAACCCACGAGCACTTGCGCAATGTGAACTCGCTCTTCGTATCGGAAATAGTGAGCATGCTGACTGAAATGGATTCCACCGCTAATTGTGCAATAGAGGCACGAGCGGCGTGGTGCAGAGATGTGAGTAACAACTTGTGTCGTAGCGTGGCGGCGTCGACTCGTTCCTGTAAAGGGCGCGAGAATGAATCCCGACAGAAATGGATCCAATGGCCGCTGATTGTGCAATGAAGGCACCAGCGGCATGGTGAAAAAGCGTGGGACACTGCTTTCGATGAGCAGGGTCGTCCACTCATCCCTGATTTGGGTGCTCGAGCGGTGCCTGAACGAAATGTATTGGATGGCCGTTGAGTGTGCAAGGGAGGCACGAGCGGCGTGGTGAAGATGGGCGAACGACTGAATTCATCGGCTTGGCGCTGAGGTGAGGTTTTTCATGGAGGATGATGTTGCACTGGGTGGCGCTGTCCAGTGCATGTCCAGCTTCAAGAGGGGTTGTGTCGTGCTGTCGATTTCAACCCCGTTGGTGGCGTGAGCGTCTATCCGGTGAGTAGCAAAGACTTGTCCTTCTTGGACTGGGATCTGAGCACTCTTCGAGCAGGTTCAGGATCATAAGGTCGGGCAGCTGCAGTTCGAAGAAGTGCTTGCAGCGACTTGACGTTGCGCTGAAGCATCGCGTTATGATCGTCCGGGCCCCAATAATGCGGTTCTGATTCCAGTACGATGTTTGGCAGTTCCCGAAGCTTCAGTAGCTCCTTTATTGGGCCGTGCTCTTCGAAGTCTGCGTTCGTCCACTCTTCCTTCCGAATGTCCTTCCCGCCCTCGCGAAATCTGCTAAAATACCCACCGTCGAATCTGTAGGGGATGCATTAGCAGCTGGTTGAAGACTGAATGACACAACCGTATTTACCTCAAGCAAACCTTCCGAAGAGTGGGCTGGCACCCGCTGATGACGAATCTGTCGTGACCCTCAGGCCAACGAGTGGCCTTCGCTGATATTGAAACCAAGACATTGTTCAATGGGACCTTACGAAGGCGTTTACCGCGCGATGTGGCTGGAAGGGCGTAGGCCAATGCGTCGTAGTTGACGAAAGAATGGAGCTGATGACGGTGACTGAAGTCGAATGTTGTGGTCTTGTAGAAGTAAGTCAAGGCTTGCACAAACCACAGGCGGGAAACCATGAATCGCTCGACATGGGAAGCACCGAAATCTCTGGGCTACGGTGCGAATCGTTAGCATCCAAATCCCCGTCTCCTCTTATGCGTACTTACAACAAATTTTGTCTTCTTCACCTCGTTAAAGTCCCAGTCAAGGCCTTCGTATTCGTCCTGATGGCCATAGTTCTCCCGCTTCTCCCAGTCGCTCCGGTTGATAGGACGAAATGGGCCATCCTCCACATACGCAAAATGAAAGATGCGGTCGCGCATCTCATTCGGCAACTCATTGAATGGACACAATCCATTCAATGGCGGCACAGATGGATCCATAGCGGTGCTTTGGACCAGGTGATGCTGCAGGTAGCGGGAGATCCGATCGCGTCAAGTCAGGGGCAGGTCGAGTGATGATGCGAAAGTTGGGCTACAAATCGAGTGTTGCACTTGTCAGAGGAGTGTCGAAGTCGAAGTCGAGGTTGAGGTAGCTAGTGAGAAGAAGACCAAATCCAAAAGTCTCGAGCACGGGAGGCTGGAAATGCGGCCCGAATCGGCATGACACAATTCATGTGAAGGAAAATGCAAGGCAGCCACCACAAACGCGGACACCTGTACGCCTCCATCTAAGTCGCGTCTCCGCGTTCCCAACCGTGCCCGCGGCAACACACTCGAATTCCAGCCCGATAGGCGTCATGTCTTTCACGGATCGTCCAAGCTCTTGGCCTCACCCGGCACTTCGAAGCCATTGGTATAGGTTTCATCAACGGAGCGGGAAATCCTTAATCTATCAATACTCAGAAAGTAGAGACAGTTTGGTTGGATGCGCTGACGATGTGGTCAAGAGCACTGTATATTTTTATGCTCCGAATTGCTTATAGCAGAGGATGTCGTCAAGGCGAGCAGTCGGAGCGGCGTGACCTTTTCAATCGGGTCTCCCGTTTGCCGTTTGCTGCGTGCTTGGAGACCTGAAAGCTGTTGGAAATCAATACCACACGCATGCTTCTTCGATGCCCAATGTCAGAAAGCAAGGATTCCTCATCGCATTGTACGTGGGCAAACCGAACTCGGCAACTAGCAACATTTGAGTCAGAGAAGATTGGGAAGGTTGCTGGCTGATTTCAGATTCGTGTCATGTCAGTTCCGAGATGCTGTCCTCAAGGAGGTAGCGCCTCGTGCTCATTGTAGTATACATACCCGGTCGCATCTATGCAGAAGCTGAAAGCTACGACGGTCGCGCTTTACCACCGCGCCCATCATGCTTGATTTCGATCCTCAAAGCCTAACTCTTACACTGTCTGCGTGCCATATCCTCTGATACGATCCGCAAAGTCCCAGCTCTGGTTCTCCAGCTTCTCATCTTCATGCAGCTCCACGCCCTTCTCGTCAATGACCGCGATCGAGTACTCGTTCATGCTCCGCGCGTCTCTGTAGAATAGCACCTTCATGCAGTCCTTGATCGCCTTGATCGCCGTTTCCCGATCGAGGTTCTTGCTCGCCTCCTCGTCTGGCACTGACCGCCGCAGAATGGGCTGGGCGAGATGAGCTCCAAAACCTGTCGCTAGTGTTGGAGCGCTGAATGTGGTGCCGAGGAGATCTGCTGATGCAAGGAATGGTGTGCCCTTCTCGTCCAGGCCTGCCACAAGCAAAGCATTCCAGAGCGGGTTGAAGTCCGAGCGACGCTTGTACATGACTTTGCTGAGGTAGGTGTGCAGGTTCTTGGCGCTCATCATGTCGGCATCGCCGTTCTCTTCAGACGAGCTGGTGCTGTAGTTCTCCTCCACGTCTAAGCTCTTGAGGAGGCGGTCGAGGTACTGCATGTCCGACACATCACCACCCATACCGACGACGGCCTTCTTGTTGAATGGCTTCAGTCTGTGGACGTCGGTGAAGCGGGCGAGCGAGCCATATGAAGCGAGGTTGTCGGCGGCGATGACGACTCCGGACTTGAACTTGAGGGCGATGACGGATGTACCGGTCACGATGGGCGACTGCGTGTGAGTGATGGGTTGTTGGGTGCCGCCGTGCGACTGTGGGAGGTATGCCGAGTTGTACTGGCCGTAGATATCATCTCGCGGTCTGCCCCAGGCCTAGAGTAATGTCAGATGGATGCCATAGCATAGCATAGCATAGGTGTTGCTAGGCTAAACGTACTTGCGGGAAGTGGTTCATTTTGGCGGTTAGTGGGAGGGATCAATGAGTTCTGTGAAGGAGATTGTCGTGGATATGTCGGCGCTTCGTTGATTGTTATTGTAGTGGTGTTTCGTGATGTCGGAGTTGTTGTTGGTGGTGATGTTTCTGGCAGGCAGGAAGCTCGCGCGTCAGTCAAGCTGCTTCGCGAACTTCCGAAGATTACCCGAGTTGCATATCTCTAGCCAAAATATTCCTCGACCAAACAACACCCATACCTCAATCGCAATCACAATGAACGGACTCGTGGGATACGGCAGCAGCGATGAGGAAGATGATATCCAGCCAGAGAAGCCGGCCAAGGTAGGCGACTGCTATATCACTGCGACTGAAAAGCATGGATACCTACTAACGATGCACAATGCTAGATGGCGAAGAGAGACCACGAACCGCCGTCAGCAATTTCACAACGCGCCAACGGTATGCTAAAGGCATGGTTACTATGTAACTGTATATACTCATGCTGATTGTGGCAGTAAACACGACTTCAACGCCCGAGACACCTACGAATGAGCCAGCGCATGCCCATCCTCTACCCAACAACGCAGACATTGTGGATGGCCCATCCAGTGGTCCAGCACCAGCACCAGGACCTTCGGCGCCATTGCCCTCCGCTACGATAACAGACGACGACGCAGATCCTTCTCTCTCACCCTACACATTCGAGCGTCAACGCCTTCGCGAGCTCACCATGCCAACCGTGCCCAACTTCGACATTCCCGACTCTCCACCACCACCTCCGCGCAACAGCGAAGAAGCTGCAGCTCTGGCAGCCACGACCAAGAAGTTCGAGAAGTTCTTGGAGCTGAAGAGGAAAGGTGTGCACTTCAATGAGCGCTTGCAGAACTCGGCCAGTCTCCGCAACCCAAGCTTACTACCTAAGCTGATGGGTTTTGCTGGTATTACACAAGAGGAAAGCTATCGCTCATCTCTACCGGACGGCCTAGGAGTGACGGTGTACTGGCCGGAGGAATGCTACATTGAGAATCTCATGAAGCAGAACGAGCGACGAGAGAAGAAGCAGGCTAGGGCCCCAGGTGACAAGCTGGATTTCGTGTCTGCAAAAAGCGCAGGCTCAACTCCTGGTACTGTCCCAAGGAAGAGCAAGTTCGACAAACGATGAGATCTGCTACGGAAACATCGATGCACTGCGACGGTCATCTGCTGTTTCACAGTCTCGGCACACCGTTCCGCGTTCATGCATACCGCACCGTGAGACCCGGCCCGACGATACAGTCCCAGCAATTTTAGCAGACCATGCCGTGGACCATCGGGGATAGCTTTCCAGAGGCAGGGTACTAAATTGTTGCAAGCTGGGGTCTCCAGGAATCTCTACCGGGCACCCATTCGCTCGTTCGTTCTCCATGTGCCACAAAAAGTATCAGGTCCTAGTTCGAACTTCTAGAAGCTTATCATCAAACTTGTCAAAAGGTCCAACTCCGCTGTGGATGCTGCTGAGAGGCGCAAATAAACCCCATTTGTTCTAGTCCTGCATTGACGCATCACAATGGTCACCAAACGTCGCGGAAGCTCGACTTCAGAACCTGGAGGGCAGAAGAAGCTGCGTGGGGCGATCGATGTGGCCCCAGTCAATGTCTACTCCGATATCGCCACGAGAACTGCCAAACAACAAGAGGAAACACAGCATGACTACGGCAACCACGGCGACGTTGGAAACCGCACTCAGCGACTTGACTGCTCAAGATCCGACGATGAGACGATCTCCACTACGTCTGTAGACACTGCGGAGCCTGGGCCGGCGACTGGTAGAACATACGCATACCACAGCAATGGCTACACTCATTTTACTTCCAGTGGATGGCAATGCTCGATCTGTAACAACGACATCACTCCGCCTGCCCCAGCACCAAGTGCCAGAGTCCAGATACCTACACAGCGACTACTGCTTGATAAAGGCAGCGCAACACCCACTTCGACTATCATTCCATCCAAGGAGCTCTATGATTCGACGGAGGTTGTCCCGTCGCAATTCATTCATCATCATATTGGCAATGCAGATGCGTTTGCTTCTGGAGAAGCTGACATGGCCACTGGAAGCTCGAGCGATGGCGGTGATGATAATGTTAGCAGCGGGTCGCATCGACCAGGAGTAATATCACGCGCAGCATCACTGGAAAGCAGCCCTATATTGGACCGCCGACGCTTCATGACCATCGTCGATGATGACGAGGTACCGTCCAGCTATGTTGATTTTGCACTATTTATGATGGAGAGGGGTACCCTTCTCTTTCAGTGGGTTCAAAATGCGAAAGAAAGGCTCGAAACTTTGCAGGCCAGACTAACGGCCCTCGAAGCCCAACAACCTGAACGCTTGCCTATTGACGTACTTTGATCGCGATTTCTGGGCGCTGGTACGGTGTCAGGATCGATCTAAGATCATACTTCTCGAGCGCCAGTATATACTCTTCTTTCCGCCCACTACCTTTACTTGTTCGCAACGTGCTTTCGCCAATGCGAGAGCGGGTGTCACAGTACCTCAGACCAAGCGTTGGGTTCCGACAGGCTTTCGGACCTTATTGCCAAAGTTGACCAGCTCGAGTGTTGTCGAATGACGGCCCTTGTCGGAATTTGATGAGCAGCATGGGTACTCACCTCACCTTGCCAAAGCTTCAGGACGCGTCGAAGCGTGTCACTCTCCCGTCAATCCTCTTCATGCTGCACGTCAACATTATACACACATGCGAACACCAGCCGGCGCTCGGTTCTGAATCTGAGATTAAGAAGAGAGCAAGATTGGCGCACATCAACAATGCCACCTTTACGAGGCGTTATTCCACGTCTTAACTTTGATACCATGGCATTCACCAGGCCGCCATTGGCGACTCCTGAGCCGGAAGACCGCGTAATCGACACACCTGAGCTCGCCAAATACGCTCAGTTTATTGCCAATGACCAAGAGATTGAAGAGGCTTTGAACGAACCGCTTGCGACTATCGTGTTCGATTTACCAGGCAATATCGACCCCAAATCTTACTCTGCGACGCGCAATGATCCCAAACCACGCCGTGAACCTGCCCCAAGTCACGCACCTATCTCACGTTACCGAAGGCTTCCCCGCGTCGCATCTTCGGACAGTGGCGAGGAATCGGTAGTCCCTACGCCTGCCAAATCGTCCATCATGGTCGCGTCTTCTCCGCCCATAGCCACGTCCACCAGCTCGCATGACAGCGGAATTGACCTGTGCTCTTCTCCGTCTCTGGAAGCCAAGTTGAGGATTGCATCGAAAACTCTCGTAACATTGACTGGTTGTGCAGAACCCGGAGCCAGGCATGGCAAGGCATGTGACAAGATCGCGGAGTCTTGCGACACCGACAGGGCTGTTACCGGAGATCAAGGAATGCCGCAGCCCAAGAGCAATATCATCGAAGACTTTACCAAGAACGAGGCTGTTAGGATCGAACGTATGCTTGCTGCTGCTACTTTACTTGTTCCAGAGCTGGAGAGGTCACATTTGATCGCAGCAGTCAACCAGGTGCACAGTTGGTCAACTGAAAGAGCCGATCTTCAAATCCTCGTGACCACAATTCTTGGAAATGTCGCAAACGAGGAAGAGACCAGCCTCTTCAAGATCTTCATCCGGGACGCGGAGACCTATCTTAGAGTCTCGGGCAAGCTTGAGGATGCTATGGCAGCTGGATTGCCTGTTCACAGTACAAAGCCGGAGCTATCAGTGACTGAGGATGCTCATCTGATCCGTATCAAGGAAGAACCAGGAGATGGTTCCTCTGATCTGCCGATCAGTACATGCGACACGGACGGGACGACAACAAACAACATGACGAAAACTACTCCCGATCCCACTATATCACAGGCCGAACATCTACAGAGACAAGTGAACAAGAACATCCGTCAAGTCTTATCCCGCGGCCAACCGGAAAAGGCACTAGCGATTTGGCAAATACATGAAGACGCCCTCCGGAACACTAAAATTCGAGATTTGTTGACTAAGTGTCTGGACCATTGCGCCTCTGCGGAGGAGCTCAACAAGTTCCGAGCACTTCTCAAGGTCAACAAGGCAAAATTCAAAGCGCTGGGTAACACGAAGCATGAAAGACGCACGGCCTCCAAGTCGACGCAGACGATTTTCACGGGTCCGCTCCACGCAACATCTAAGAGGAAAGCTGTGTCTGTACCAACTCAGACTACTGAGACCTTAACTACCAGGGTCCAGGAAACCCATGGGCTTAGTGCGATTAAACTGGAACGCGGCGAGCCAATGATCCAAGATCACTCATACGGTACAACCAATGCATCTTCCACAATCCTCGGACTAGCGGCCTCGCACGTCGACGACCATGCGCCGGTGAATATCAGACAAGAGGGAGTCAAACAAGAGGATGTCTTCGCAGACCCTCCATTCCGCACTCTCCGCGAGGAACAAGCCCGAAAGGACGCTGCCAGACGAGCTGCAAAATTCCTGATGCAGAACGAAGATGGGAGAGATAGTGAACTCTATCTTCAACTTCTAAGGGAAACTCAACAAAGCAGAAATGCTGCGATGATCGCTACAGAGAGGTTATGTGCCGCGCTTAGTGATCCGAGCAAAGACGAAGAGGTAGTTCTATCCGCGCCTCATACTTCGCCGATGGCGATTCTTGTCGACCTTATTGAAGATATCACGGGCGGCGTGGACGAGGAAAATGAGATGGACGACGAACGCGTCGTCAAAGCAGAACCTCCTATCAAGACGGAAATCGGCCATACCAATCCTCGACCCGTATTATCCCTCGACACCAAGATGCAAATGCCCACCACCCCTCCCCGAGACATCACAACAACATATCTCGCCCCCCTCGCCCCCGCTGCTTCGCCTCCTCCCTCTCCACCAGCTCCTCCCTCTCCCTCTCCTCCTCCCCATGTTCATTGTCCAATTTGCGATTATCATGTCTACGGTACTGGTAATCACTCTCGGTATTGTGAGGGGTTTCGGGCGTTGAGGAAGGCGAATAAGAAGGCTAGGAGGTTGGAAGAGAGGTTGAAAAGAGAGAAGACAGCATTTTTGAGGCTTGAGTTGAGGAGAGATGGGGTGGTGCTTGAGAGTAGGGAGGAGACTTATCGAATCGCGGTTGGGAGTTGTAAGAAGAGGGTTGCGAGGAAGGGGAGTAGGGGGTATTGGAGTTGGCGTTGAATGTGTGTTGAGTATGGCTTGAATGTGGACTGGAGGATAAAGTATGGAGCTCATCACTTCCTGAGGAATTCGACTGGTCTATCGTAGTCCTAATACAAGTTGTAATGGTAGCGGATATGTTAAACAGAAAGCACTCTTTGGTCACGAAGTATGTCGTCGCTGAAAAGTTTCTCCGTCTCCGAGTTCAGCATGCAAGGATCCGCATCTCAACCTAAAGCTTGGACTTTCGCCTCCACCCCCTATTCAGGAACATACGCATACCACATCTGCCAAGATGTCCGCCAGTATGACAATGCTCCTCGGATTTGCAAATGGTCGTCACGACCATTGCGTGCTTTTGATAACTTGGCGATATGCATAGCCGCTCCTTCCTCTGTAGTTTGGTACTGCTGATCTCCACCTACTCTTTTGAATCATCGAGCACATCTCTCGATAAACGTCTGGACCGCAGTGGGCTCTACAAATTTGTGACAGTACAAGCACCCTAAACTCCGTACTACCAAACCATTCGACTAAAATTCTCCCAGCATCCCGAAATCCGCGCTCCAAAATGGCACGTCAACATCCACCACCCATCCCTCCTCTCCCCAGGCTACTGGTTCCTCGCCCCTCGCGAACCTCTCGGCTCCAACGAACAAATCGGCGGATGGATCGGCCCAACAATCTACGACCAATATGGCGAACTTGTCTGGAGCGGAGCACCAAAATTTCGTAACACCAGAGTCGATGATTTCCGTCTCAGTAATGTTGCGGGCGAAACACTTATGACTCTGATCTGGGACGAACATGGCGCTGGCGTCATGATGAATTCTTCTTACGAGATTGTGAAATCTAGGGAGTTTACACGGCCGCATTTGATTAACATGCATGAGTTCCACTTTGTGGATGAGGGGAGGAGGGCGATTTTATTGAGGGGAAACAGAACCAGGGCTAGTGGAGAGGATGCGAGGGGAGTTGGAATCGATGATGATGTTAAGTGCATGGCTGATTTTGATGGGTTTGAGGAAGTTGATACGACGACTTGGGAGACGACATTTCAGTGGAGTTCGTTTGGTCAGATCGGGTTGCGTGAGAGTATGTGGACTGATGAGCGAAGCGTGCAACAGCGATGCGAAGAAGGCTGGGACTTCTTGCATCTTAACTCGGTGGATAAAAGCAAAGATGGGGATTTCTTCGTTTCTGCGCGATTCACGAATACGATCTACAAGATCTCGAAGAAAGATGGGAGGATCGTCTGGCGACTTGGAGGGAACCAGTCCGACTTCGATATGGGCGATCTGAACTTCACGGGTCAACACTCTATCCGATATTTTGGTGAAATCGCGACAACGACTCTCATTACGATCCTGGATAACGCCAAGATCGACGACTTACCACCAACGCACGGGTACTCTCGCGGACTTCTCCTCGCTTTGGATACTAGATCAAGTCCGATGAAAGTATCAGTGATGACCGAATATTCGCATCCTCATGGCCCCGGTGGCTATGCAAAAGCCCGCGGCAATCTTCAAACGCTAGAAAATGGCAATGTCTTCATCGGTTGGTCTGAGAGAGCTACACAGAGCGAACATCATGCAAACGGCACTTTGATTATGGACGCTCAGCTTATTCCAACCTGGCTGGGCTCGTATCGGAACTATAAGTTCCCTTTCGTTGGGACTCCAAGAGAATCCGCGATCGCAGTCGTGTCTGCAGCACATTCGGATTTTGAAGGAGGAATCATCACTACAGTATACGTTAGCTGGAATGGTGCTACAGAAGTCGTCTCTTGGAACTTGTATGATGCGACACCGGAGACTGGACGAGGCAGACTTTTGAACACAACGACGAAAACTGGGTTCGAGACTCAGATCTTAGGCGATGGGTTTGCTCCACATGTGGTGCTTGAGGCTATAGATGCCGATGGCGAGGTTCTCGGAACCTCGAAAGTCACTTACACTGAGCCTCCGCCAGTCCAAGAAGAACAGACCTCTGCAGCGGCTGACGAGATCAAGAACATGCCTCCAGCTCCCTCTGCGAAGATATCCGAGAGCGAGCAAATGCTGCATCCAGAGACAACCAATTTTCGAGTCAAGACTCCATATCTCGCTATTGCAGTCCTATTTGCGGTGATAGTGTTCCTAGCTCGGATCATTGTTAAACGAAGGAAGAGACTTGGGAGGTTCGGAAAGGTACGAAGCGTGAGAGCAGATGATGGTGAAGCAGAGAAGGCATTCTCGCGATCTAGAGCGGGTTCTATTTTGAAGCATAGATATAAACCATCACGATGAATAGACGATGGATATTTGACGATCAACAGTCTGAGTCAGACTTGATGTTTCCTTTTCTCTCTCATCTACAAAGTTCGAGCTCTTTAGGTCATCAAATCCTTCCATCTTCATCATTGCATATATTTTGACGATCATCTCCCATCCTCGCCTCTTTACTGATTCTTCTTCCTACTCAAATCCCCCCAAAGACCCTTGACACCCTTCGCAATCGCATGCCTTCCATCAAACAACGGATAAATCACCACAGCAAACAGCGCAAAGAACTGCCACAAAATCGAAACCGTCACCCAAGACTTGAAGAACGTCCGGCCAAAGATATAATCTCGGTACAGAGGTAATGGCCAAATGATAATCGTAACAAGCATATTCACAATCAAGAACCCAATCGCAATTTTCAACCATTTCTTGACATTTCGTAGCGTAGCGTCGTCGAAGGGGTGGACGAGATCTTCACTGGTGCTTCGGATACCGGTGGCTTGTAATTCTTTAGTGGAGATGTCGGCTTCAGCAGGAGTCTTCCCATCAACTTGACTAACTCGTGAAGATGAGACAGTACTAGATTTATCCGGTTCGATCAAATCAATCCTTAGAAACTCTCTCCAGTCGAATTTCTTTGGTTTTACGAGCAAGGAGATAAGCACGGAGAGGATTGCGGGTGTGAAGAGGGATGTGAGGGAGCCGTAGAGTGCGGGCATTTGTTCGCTTGTGGAGGCTATGCTGACTTCGCCGAACATGGAGTATGAGAGACCGATCCAGACTGCTATGCCGCAGGCCAAACCGATGAGGGGTGAGATTATGGCTGCTTCGCGGGTTTGCCGGGACCAGAGGAGGGTGAAGATTACGGGGAAGATTCCTGAGGAGGTTGTTACGGGGAGGAAGTAGAGGATCCAGTTGCCGTTGGCGCCTGGGAGGGAGTTTAGTAGGGAAGTGGGAGGGGAGAGCGGAGACTTACCGGCGTAGTTTAGGGCTAAAGTCCAGCCTGCGAGTACGAATCCGTAGCCTATGACACCGGCGTGGCTGACTGAGAGGATTTGTCGGTCTGTGGCGTTGACGTTGATGTAGGTTCGGTAGAAGTCGAAGGATAAGATACTGCTGACTGCGATCAAAGAGCTGCTGACAGTACTGGTGATGTCCATGAAGATCAGGACCAGAATTGCGATGACTGCTGAACTTCCGAAGAGTGATTTGATCACGTATGGCATGACTAGGCCGGAGTTGACTTGGGCAGCTGTCATGACATCTGGGTAGGTGACGAAGATTGGAGTGTTCTCGATTGCTCGGGCGGAAAGGCCAATGACTGTTCCGATACCCCAAGGCACGGCGATGATGGCTGCGGAAGCGAGATCGTAACCAGGAACGGTAGATCTAGAGAAGGATCAGTTTGTGTTGGATACGGCAGGTGCATGCTACAACATACCTAACGTCGGACGCAAAGCTCTTTTGCCCTATCAATGGAAGGTCAGTAAAATCTCAGCATATTGGAAGATTCCATCAACATACAAAAGGCTGTATCCATCGTGACCAAAGCCAAATTGCAGACTTTGAGAACGACACCGAAGATGGCAGCCTTGTACGACTTGAAGGTCAGGAGTGAGCCCATGTAATTGCCATCGACGTGGACCAGGTCCTCATTCGCTCTCAATTTGTCGTAGAGACCTCCAAGGCCGCCGATGTGCTCGTTCGTCAGTACTCTTAGCGTCAAATAGATCATGATGCTCAAAGCAATGGCTGTGTGCAAGAAGTCTGTCAAGAATGTGGCCTATATCTTCGGTCAACTTCTGATCGTGCGTTTCAAGACCTAGGAAACTCACCTTCAGACCACCGACAGCTGTGTAGACAACGACTAAACGGAGTCAGCTTCGTCCGAAATCATCTATACATAGGCGAATTGCGCTCACCTCCAGCAGGGATAAGAATGGTTGCAGCAACGATATGCATCCCAGTAATGCCAGTGACGAGCTGTGCAGCAGTGATCACCATTGCTGAACATCCAAACACATTGTTGATGAGGTTGAGGAAAATGAACACTATATGTCCAACGTTGCCGTATCGTATGCGAACAAACTCCATGGACGTATGAGCGTATGGCACTCTTAATTTGGCAACAATTCCTGCTCTGCTATCAGTGATTGCCTCGCATGAAATAAATCGTGCATACCTAAAACGGCCATCAACGCAATCTGAAAAGTCAGACCACTGGCAAACCAGACTGGCGCAGCGACACCCCACGAGTATGCGAATACTGTTGAGTACATGCTCTCGTTGATCCACATCCATCTAAGCAATGATCAGTATTCGGTACATCGAAGCATGTCTTCCACCTACGAGCTGAAGACTGCACTAGCTGTAAGTCCAGTTCCAATACTTCGGTTGGCCACCATGAACATTTCCGAACGATCTGAGTCTTCGAGTAGATACCGTTTTTGAATCCGAACAGATATGAGAATCAAGATGGCAAAGAGAGCTCCAAGGCCAATAATGATTCCATAGCCAGTGCCCTGGCTCACCAGCGCTATTTCGCCAGCAGCCATTTTGGTAGATATCGAGATGGTCCTCGTTCAGTCGTTAGTAGTGGTAATCAGTCTTCTCGACCCGACTACCAGGTAAAGAAACATCAATATCTGGGGCAGAGACATGCTGAATATGACATCCGGCTCGTCGCTTGTGAGAACTGTGCACGACGAAACTCTATCCATTGTATCATCGTCAAAGTTTTGCGCACTGTCGGCAACCATTGTGAAACTATTCCATGTGGCTTGGAGTCGTAGCATGGTCTTGCCGACCTGGGGGAACTCTGTATGCGAGCGTGCTTCGTGAAGTCCAGTCGTTGACCCCGGCTAGACATGGAGTGCAGAATTGCGTGATACAGGATATCAAGCACGCGAAGCAACGAGCTTTTCCCGGAGCTTGTTCACAAGCCGTGGCTTGAGTCCAGATAAGCAACTACGATGCTAGGGCTTTTAGAGAAAAAGTCGAACATTGGTTTCGCGATGGGCGCGAGGAATGAGGTGCGGGTTGAGATTAGTTGATTCGTTTCGTTGGTGCCAAGACCTATCACGCCTTCGATTGGGGGAAACTCTATTTCATCAGCTTTGTCTACCTTGCGAAATCGGTATGGCAGAATTCTTTTGATCGCGTCTTGCATCTCGGCTGAGCTCACGAACGATTGCTTTACAGAGGTTGTGTAGTCTCCTGAGCATCGCTGCTCGCTGATGTATCCATTCTTCGAACATAAATATGAGTACAATTCTTCTCTTGCTCCGATCTTGTTTATCGCATAGTCTACGGATGCTCGATCCCTCGTCTTAGTCCTTCAACCAGCACTGTAGAGCAATTTAAGTATTGATCGGCCAGTAATTCCAGTATCCTGTTCCCTGGAATCAAGTGGCTTTAATTCGTCAAGGCGGCCTATGCATGCTCTGCCCTGCAGAATGCCGACCACGTGGAGACTGCAGATGGCTGCCCTGCAGCGAGGTGAATAGTTGTAGCACCAATGACCGAGGAATTACCGCGTTGATCAGGCATGGATTATGACTGCGTTCAATCGTGAGGTTCTGTTGTTGGCGGGCAGTGGTAGTGGTGGACAACTTCTGATTGCCCATGATTTCGTTTTCTGTATGCGCGGCAACATTACGCCAGCGCCGACAGCGAAGTGGATGCAGCAGAGGACGACCCGAGCGAAATCCGGTGGTAGTGGTGGACAAGTCCTGATTGACTGCGATGTCCTTTTCTGTGGATTTCGCTCGGTTCGTCCTCTGCTGCATCCACTTCGCTGTCGGCGCTGGCGTAATGTTGGCGGGCAGTGGTAGTGGGTACGTGCTGATTGACCAGGACCTTGTCTTCTGTGTGTGGATCGCTGGTTTCGTAGCCTTCCGCAGCATCTATATTGCCGCGAACGCTGTCGTGCAGAACGTACCCACCACCACATCTCCAAGAACGACTACTCTTCTCACCACCACCCACTCCTTGCACCTCTAGCACTTTCCATTATCTTGCTCGCTTCTTCACTAGCCCTCTTCCCAGCAGTGCTTCGATTCTTTGGTCTCTGCTTATACCCACCATTTCCCCAGCTCGCCCGATCCAAGACATACTCGAAATCAATCTCAGCGCCTCTTCGATCAGGATCATCGAATCGATCGAGCCAACGATTCAGTTGTGGGGTCGTGCTGGATTTCGTGTTAGAGTAGGTGAGAGTGATCCGGATCTTGCGAGGCGGCAACACCGGAGCTTGGCTGCCTTTGAATCGTTGCAATTGCGCTTCGGAGAGACGATTCAAGAATGTGACCACATGAGCGAAGTTGTGATTACGCACTGTTGTGCTGATGACGGGAGCGTGGAAGAGAACGGCATCGAGGAATTCTTCACAAATTTGATTGTTGACGCCGACGAGGCCGCACTTTGTGATGAGGTTGCGGTTTCGGAGAGTGGTTGACTGATCTGATTCTACTATGTGTCTGTAGATCTCATCTCTCAACTCGCGTGGAAGTTCGAGGAATGGAAAGTGAGTGTTGTCGCCTTTTAGTCGTTTGGTTGGCGGAGAGGATTTTGGTTCTGATGCTGGTTCTTTGCGTTTTGGCAGTCTTGGTCGTGCCATGGTTCGAGCCATGTCAAGTGTGATGTAATTGATGAGGTGCCCAGGTATTGTCCGATGGCATTGAGGTGGAGCATTGATATATCGTTGGATTCGACCAGCCGCAGCCAGGCAACAACGCGCCAAGACTTTCTTAGGACCCACTTTTGCTTCGAAGGATCTCAGCCACCAGACGCGACGCGAGACGTTCTGCTGTTGAATGGCTTGTCTGCCTTGATATGAGACAGAGCTCCAGTGCATCGAGGATGATTGGCGATGCGGGTCCAGTTCTCGGTGCAGTTGTTGACACATATCTGCAAATCGACCTGGGGTTTAGGGTCGCACGTTCAAGCCATTCAGTTTGCTGCTCGAGTACAGCGACGTAACACATGTGAACGTGTCCTGATGCTGATGCTGCCACAAACCCTACCAGTCGCCTGGTGCGACTCCAAAGGCAGTCTCAGACGTCATATCCATGTTCTCGTTCTCCAAGAGGGGGCGAAAGGCCAGGTGGAAGCCCTTTGCCGATGATGCTTGAGTCCTCTCGCGTGATTGCGTATGACCATTGACCACATACTTCCGTATCTGATCGTGTTGCGGAGCTTCTGTTCCATGCCCACATGCCAATACAATATCCTTTTCACTTCGACTTCTCAAAACCAGTCAAAGACTTCAGCTCTCCTTCCAATGTCTTGACCTCATCTCGCTTCTCTTTCTTAACCTCAATGCTCTCCAACTTCAACCAGGACCAGTACAAGACCTGGAAAGTAGCCATCGCAATGAGGAAATTGAACGCGATTGCCCTTCCGGCACCACTTCTGTAGACTTCGCGATGCGGATTGGGGCGTTGGGGTTCGGGGGCTTGGTATTGCGGCTGCTGTTCCTGGCGGGCACGATATCTGGTGGAGAATGGTCGCGCCGAGCGTAATGGCTGAAGGAGCGTTCTTCGTAGCATTTTGTTGTGTGATGAAAGGTGTGTGATGGAATGCAGAACTCGAATGCAAGGTGAGAGCTTTGGCAAGAGCTCGAAGCTTTCGGGCAGCGCGAGTCCGTGCACGACATGGATCTCCCGGTCTTTCACAACTGGAAGACGTCCACCAAGGCCAAATACACGAATTCATGGACGATGAATATTTAGAGCTCTTGGGTCATTCGAGCTTGCGCCAAGGCAAGAAGCTGTTGGAGCTCGGGAGAACTGGTTGTACCAACTAGAATGGCTCTCACGAGGTTGATATCACCTCATTTGCGGCAAGAGAGCATCTCAACAAGCAGGATGCACCTTGAACACCAACTCCCTCGGGACATCACGATCTGTCCAGAAATCTGAGGAAGAAGTGACGCATTACACAGAACAGCATGTCTGAAAGTACCTAGATTACCGGGCCTAATCACTGGATAATTCAACAGGTCGATACCCTCTAGCTGCACGAGGATCTGCTTCGACTGGCTTTGGTACGACTTGCAACTCGCTCGGGTATCGGTATGAGCCTCCAGCAGGTGTGAAATCCGCCTCCTCCTGCAAGTCGCCTGAGTACTTGTATGACATCGACTGTGCAGGACCTGCAAAACCTGCTCTTTTCCGGCGTGCTTTCGATTTGTTGAGAATTATGACAACTGCCGCCCCCAACCCGACAAGAAGTATTGCTCCCAGCGCTGATCCGACTCCAATTCCAGCTTTTGTACCTGAGCTTAAGCCACTGTGTGTCACGGTAGTAGGACTTGTTGCTCCTTCCGTGGAGGTTGCAATGGATACCGTACTCGTCGAAGCTGATGACACAGCAGTAGTGGACGATATCGACGTCGTCAAGGTCACAGGATACAGACTGGTCGTATACGTCGGACCACCCAGATACTCCGCTGGACCAGCATCAAACACCCTCGAGGAATTGTCACAACAGCTTGATTCGGCATTGGTTTCATACATGCAGCAAAAGGTAGTCTGAGAACACGCCTCCAGCTGCCAAGTAGATCCATTGGCGCCTCCACCGAGCCCGCCTGAAAATCAATCAGCTCTCGGATCACCGTGTGCAGCATTCACCATTTTCCAAGTTGGGTCACCTAAACAGTACTTAGGACAATTACTCGACTGCCAAGACTGGTCTGTACACTGGTCGCGCCAGTAAAGCGAATTGTCACGGTCACCCTGAGCTTTGCAGAAGCCCTGGGAAGTGCACATGTCGCCATTGGTGCAGCATGCACTGTATTCGGAATCTGGAGAGCATAGAAATCGATCGGTTTCGGATGTGGATGAGCCGTCTGGGTTGTAGCATTGGAAGGCTGTGACAATCGGTGACCATCGCAGCAATATGATCAGTGTAGCATATGAGAACGCCATGGTGTCGCGAAGAGGTGAAATGCAGAAACATTTCTGAGGCCCAGCTACAACAGCTTATAGCTAACAAAAGAGGGCGCCATTGAGCACAGGTACTGTTCATGCACGAGACTATTGATAGACCACATGCAGACACGGTTGGCAGTGGCTACTAATTGCAAGATACGTACTCGAACGTCGCGCCACAAAAGTTTGTAGTGGCTGGAGTGACGAAATCCCATTGGCGGTATACACCGCATCTGCGAAGGATCGAATCTCGACCTTGATCCTTCCACGCTAATGCCGCATAAGAATCGTTTTATCTCAACCTTTGGATGGTCAAAAAGTGAGCAGAAAGTTCGGAAATTGGTTCGTCTACTGTACAAAATCCAATTGACCTTGAGCATTAGCTACGTTTCACCATGATCACTAGAGAGAGTGCGTGTTTCTGCGCTCAGCCATGCTTTCCTTCTCTGCCAAGCCTGGGGATTAGCCAATCGATAGCTGTCTGCAGCTCTATCACTTAGATGAAGCCTTTCTAGTACAAATTCCATCGGATCGTTTGCGCCTCAAGCGGGTCGCCGCCATCCCGCCATGCATCATGTTGTTGACCATGGAGCCTCACCTCTCGTCCTTTCAACAAGACATCGATTAGGTCCAACTTGACTTTCACAACTCTCAGATTCGAACATGGATTACTTCTCATGGATTTGAGCATACCAAAAAAATGTGGTCTTGAATCGCCTCTATCACGGAATTGTGCCTAACAAGCAAGAAGCTCCCAAAGTTGCTTGCGAGCCATGGCTTTCTCTATCTGTACCCAGACGCTCAGGATCGAAGACGACAAACGACTAGTAAATAAGGAAGGGCACAACATATAAAGCAGAAAGTAAGAAGGCAGAAAACACTACATGCTGCATTTTCAAGGTCTCCGAGCAGAATGCGAGACTACCGAACCTGTTCCCGGACCTGTTCGCGGCCCTCGAAGGTAAAGAGCACAGATTTAGGTTAGAAGATTTCCCTGCCTAGCGCACAGCCCTACGTAACGCACACCTTATTTTAAATTCTTAGCTGTTCTACTTACTATCTTATATTAACTATAACTATAGATATACTAAGCCGATATACGTTAGTAGTAGCTTATTTAAAAGTATAGAAAAAGCTAAATATTTCTACTATTACTAAGCAATTTTCTTTTAAAAGATTAAAGCTTAGTAGGCTATTTAATAGTAAGTAAGGAACTAAGATAGAATAGTATACTAAATAGTAGTTATTAACTCTCTAATAAAAAAGGACTTTTATTAATTATATTAATAATCTAACTATCTAAAGCCTACTCTCTATAGTAGTAATACTATATAACTTTACCTATAAGATTAGTAGTATAATACTTAGAAAGAACTAGCTTATATAGTTTAAAAATAGATAGAAGAATAAGTTAGACTCTAGTTTTATTAGAGCTTTTAATAGTATAAAAAAGAAAGCTAATATAATAAGTCGTATATAACTAAAGTTGTTTATAGAGCTACGTAGAGATACGCGAGGGCGAGGAGCTATTTATGCTAGAAACGCGCGTGCTAAGACAGGACGGCCTATTCCAGCTATTATAAGCTAGCTATATATAAATATTATAGAGGTTATTCTATAATACTACTCTCTTTCTAAAATTGCTTAGTCCTATAAGGCAATACCTAGCTAATATACTACTATATAAAACTACTTAGGCGTACGTCGGAACTGTACGTGTCGCGCTAATCTTTACGTTAAACGTATTATTAGTTATATCTATTATATTATTATTACTATTAGGTTTAGTCTTAGCTAGCGTCGCGGCTTTATAGACGTCCTTAGTACTAAGGTAGTAATAACTAACGTAACGTATATTAACTAGACTTCTAGTAGATACTTTTCTTATAGTAGGTATAAAGTTAAACTCTTTATACTCTAGTTATAAAACAACTATAGAGCGCGCTAATACTAGGCCTCGACTACTTGCTATACTAATAGAGTTACTATTTAAAGCGTCGCTTATAGTTTTATAGGCGATCTAGCCGACTAGTAGCCGAAAGTCGCTTAGTATAGACTTTGTAGAGTAGTTATAATAGAAGTTAGTAATAGAGGCTATAGTAGTCTCGACAACATCTTCTACTAACTCCTAGGTAGTCTTATCTATACTATATCTAACTTATTTAACCTTGAACTATAACCTCTACTTCTTTCTACTATAAGGAGCGCGACTACGAGGTAAGCACTATTCTAAATCTATAACCTTATTAATCTTATAGTACCTATCTTCCTCTCTATTAGTATATATAACTATAATTAGTAGTAGCGGTAGTATCGCTTAATTAGGTATTAGGTTATTTGCTATAAGTTGTAGCAAGTCGGAGTAGAAGGCGTTCGCGAGACCGATATACGTAGAGTTAGTAAAGTCTAGTCTATATATATTAGCTAGGAGTACTTCTAAGATTATATATAGTCCTGCCTATTTATTATTAAGCTTCTTTAATAGTTAGCTAGTCGTCTAATTCTTTATACTAATAAATATAAGATCGCTAACCTTATAATTAGGCGCTAGAGTATAGTACGCGTTCGCGTTATTAATATAGGTTGCTTAAGTAAGTTATATATTATTACAAAGCTAGTCCTTAAGATCTTCTATTTGCTTAGCGAATTTCTCGGCGTTGTGCGCGTTAATGCGTTACTTAGTAGGTATTAGGCTTTTACGCAGCTTCGAGAAGTTAGCTATAGTAGACTATAGGTTGCGTCTAGTCTCTATAAAGAAGAGTAATACTTTTATTATCTCCGAGATCTAATTATTTAGCGCAAACTCTATAACTAGATAAAAGTCGACCTAATTATTCTATATATAGTTAATATATGCTCGCAAGTACTACTTAACTACCTTATTAGTAATTTTACTCTAGCCGTCTATCTATAGGTAATAGGCTAATAATATTATTCGATTAATACTAAGTAGCTAGTAGAGACGCTTCTAGAAAGCCGAGATCTATTATAACCTATAGTCTAATATAATTGTTAAGAGTAGGCTATAATTACTATAGACGTATTAGAGGAATATAAAGGCAATATATTCGGCCTCTATTAACAATACTAGGATAACGCGTTTACGCTTTCTAAGTCGATCTATAATAGTTAGTATATTCTTATACTATTATCTATCTAGCGTACTAGTTCTAGTAGGTAGTTCTATAACGAAGTCTATTATAATATCGTCCTATACCTAAAAAGGTACTAGTATTAAGTATAATAGCGCTAGATACTATATCTAAGATAGTTTAGCGTAGTAGCAAATGTAACAATTGCAGATAAAGCGCTTAATAGACTACAACATTCTCGGCTAAGTATAGTTATAAATTAATAGATCTAAGGTCTTAGCTCGACTCGGGTATCTAGCTAATAGGTCCTTATATATAGTATAAATAATATTAGTTCGAACGTAATTCTCCTAACTAGCTAGCATAAGTAAGTAATAGTCTCTATAATAGTTAAGGGCGTAGATTAACCTATTTATAGCTACCGCTCGCTAGATCTTATACTTCTTAAGGTATAGGTATAGTAGGGAGCGTTTAAGCTACTCTACTATAATAGTAATTTCTTTATTAGCTACGTAGAGCTCTCTAATTTGTTTATTAATTGTCTTCTCTATCTCGCTACTAATAGTACTAGTAGTAATATAGAGGATATAGTTATTCCCTAAGATAGTTCTATTTTGTACTAATACCTAAGAGTCCTAGTTATCTTATAAGAGGTCCTAACTATAACGAGTAAGTACGTTAGGCTTAGTACTTTATATACTCGGGCGATAGACTATATAGAAGTTAAACTAGGAGAGGAACTCTAACTAGCAGGCTTGTTAGTAGTTTAGCTACTTAGTCGTTATAAAGTATTCTAAGTTCTTATAATCCGAGTATACTAGGGTAGGCTTTGTCGCGTCTTCTAAAGACTCTTTATTATCGAACTTAGCGTATATTAGTTTAGGTTTCTACTCCTCGAAAGCCTTTATAATAGCTATTAGTTCTTTATTATAAATGTCGTAGTTATACTTAGCTAGACTTATTTTAGTAGATAAGTAAGTAACTAGTCTCTATATACTATCTTTGCCTTTCTATAATAGTATAGCTAAGGTAATATAATTAGAGGCATCTATTTCTAATATCGTTTTACGCTCTATAATAAAGAACGCTAGGGTCGGTACTTCTATAAATACTTTCTTTAACTCTTCGAACGTAGTAGTATAGGTATTACTCTAATACTAAGTAACTAATAGGTCCTTAGTATAAGTAAGACGTACTAGTAGTACTATAATATAGGAGAAGTCCTTAATAAAGCGCTAGTAGAAGTTTGTAAAGCTAATAAACGCCTATATATCTTTAATATTCTTAGGCTATTACTATTCCTAAATTGCCTATACCTTAGCTAGGTCTATACAGATCCTGTCTTATCTAATAATAAAGCCTAGATACTTTGTCTTCTTAATATAAAACTCGCACTTATTAATATTAAGTTAAAGTCTAGTAGCACTTAGCTTTTATAGTACCTTATTAACGTAAGTTATATACTCTTTATAAGTATCGCTAAAGATAAGTAGATTATTAATATAAGCTAATATAAACTCGTCTAGAAACTCTCGAAGTATGTCGTTTATATAGAATTAGAAAGACCTAGAGGCGTTACATAACCCGAAAGGCATTACTAAATATTCGAACTATCTATATCGAGTCGTAAAAGCCGTTTTCTACTTATTACTCTAAGCGATTCGAAGCTAATTAAATACTATTATAACGTCGAGCTTTATAAACTATTTCTTACTACTAATATAGTTTATAGTCTTGCTAATAAGAGAGATCGGGTATTAACTCTTAACAGTTAGTTTATTAACTCCTCTATAGTCGATATAAACTCGGAGTCTTCTACTAGGTTTCTGTATAATAAGTACTAGCAAGGCGGCTAGTAAGCTACTACTCTAGATCTAACTCTTCTTAAGTTGCTTATCTATCTATTTCTTAATAACTTTGTTCTCTACGTTAGATATATAATATAGTCTCTTATATAGTAGGATAGCGTCCTTTTTAAGCTTAATCTTATAGTTAATACCTAGGCAATATAGAGGGAGTTTATTAGCTACCTATTAGGAGAAGATATATTCCTATCGATAGTAAATCTCTAGAAGCTTCTCCTTTAGGTCTTGATTCTTATCCTTTCTAGTTATAAACTTCTCTTTATCTATAGCTATTATAGTATATCTATATAATTATAGTAGAGTACCTTTCTTTATCTTATCGATTATCTCTACTACTAAGTTATATATATATATTACGTATACGAACGCTATATTATCTATCTATATAGGGCGCGCTATTATTATATAAGCTTAGAGTGTATATATAGTAAATAGATCGGCTAGGCTCTTCGCCTAATACGTGTTATAAGGATTAATATATAGTATATTAATAATAGCTCTTTTCTAGTAAGCGTATATAGTAAAGGCCTTTAGGCTAACTTCCTAGATATTAATAGTCGGTAGCTTCTTTCTAACCTGTTTAATACCTATATTCTCGATCGGTTATAGTACTATTATAGAGGTATTGTCTTTATTCTTCTAAGAAAGGAGGGCTTCTTTAATTATTTTAAGAGTAACTCTTTATTTAGGCTTAGGCCTATTAAAGTAATTATTATATCTCGTATCTCGGAGAATTACTTTTCCTTCTTTATAGAGCTTAGTCGGCTAGTACTTATTATACTAGTTGCGATCTAGAGTAATATTATAATTCTAGTTAGTAATAAAGTAAGGTAGGGTCTCCTTATATCTTCTAAGATTAAGCGTTACTTTAGCTATTTCGGTAATAGTAGAGGTCGATATACTCCTATTAGCGAGTCTAATCTCTCTCTATTTATTAAGAGAGTAATATAGAATATTATTTATACGCGTAAATAGTATATTAACTATTTCTATATTTTAACTATTATCTATAAAAGTATCTACCTCTCTACTATTTGCTATACTCTTAACTACTACGTAGTCTATAACACTCGGAAGCTCTCTCTTTACTTTAATGTCTTTCGGTATAGTAATAGCAGATATAGTTACTACTAGGGTTATTATTAATATATTATTCGTATCTTATCTACTACTACGACTTAGGTAGTAGACTCTACATTTTCCGACTCTTTAGTAATCGTACTAGCGGCGGCCGTAATTTGCTTAGGTATAGTAAAATCCTTAAGTAGATAGTCTAGGCTATTCTTTATATAACCCTTCTTTTAATACTTTAGGTAGATACTATCTTTTATTAACTTAATATAGTTCTCTTTAGTATATAGGAGGAGGTCCTTATACTTCGTAGGTCGAGAGTCCTAGGCCTTATAGGTATTGTTAGACTTCGAGGAGGACGCGCTAGTATTAGTATTACTAGAGGGTATATTTAAGCTAGTCGCGTAAGGAGCTATAGAAGTACGTAGAGCTGTTGTCTTCTTATATATCTTTTTATATTAATTAAACTATAGCTCGAGAGTCTAATATTTCTTAACTATCTTGCTTAGCTTTATAGGAATATTACCTATAATAAACTTCTCGCTATATTCTATATTTAGCTTAGAGAGGAAGAGCTAGCGTTCTGTCTTCGACTAGAGCTCTATATAGGCGTAGTTAGTCTAATACTTATAGTAGAACGTAGAGAACTTCTCTCTATTTTGCTACTTTAGATTAAAGAAATTAGTATAACTCTTGCTCTCTTTATTATAAATACCGAAGTTTATCTTAATATAGCGTAGTATATTAAATACCGAAGAGAACGGCTTACTTATTATATCCTTTAGCTTAGAGGGTACTTGCGTCTTTAATAAGGTCTATATAACTTCGCTTATTAAACTATATATATATTATAGTACCGAATTATAGTCTTTAAATAATATATTATCGAGAAGCTATTTAACCTATATCTCCTACTACTTATAGGTAGGCTTACTATTATTAGAGAACTTATCTATATTAATACTCTTACCCCCTATATATAGCTTTAATACTATAGTTAGTAACTTATTATAGTATACTAGACGCTTATTAGCCTTTTTAGCTTTCTTTATAATAATAACTAAGTTAGTATCGCTTTCCTTATCTAAGGAGTCGTCTCTATCTAAGGAGTCTAAAGAGCTAGATAGCGAATTAGAGTTAGAAGAGTCGCTATTATCTAGGTTACTCTTCGAGGTATACTTCTTACTAGCTTTCTTACTAGTCTTCTTCTTAGGCTTCTTACTAGGCCTCTTACTAGTACTGCTATTCTTATTACCTAAGCTACTACTACTATTGTTATAGCGTATACGCTCTTATAATATTACTAGAGAAGATTTAGAACAATCGCCTAAACTATAGATACGTATATTTAGGTAGCTGCGCTAGGCTTCCTTAAGTTAAGCTTATAATTCTACGATTTGCTTCTAGTAGTCTACGTTTAAGGCGTCGATATCTTCTTACGTAATACTCTCGTTAGTAGTAGCTTCTAGTTCTTTAACTCGAGCGTCCTTCTTAGCTAGCTAATACTTATAGTCTTTAAGGTACTCTTTATATCTAGTAGCCTTCTTAACTATAGACTTCTTATATATAGCTACTAGGACGTTCTAATTAACTATCTCTTATACCTTCTTTATTATATTATTAAGTCTCTTTTAGTTTAGGTTATTAGCTTTCTCGAGCGCTCTAGTCTAATCGATAGAGTATTTAAAGTTAGCTTCGACTATATAGAGGAGTTAGTAGATTCCTTTAGCGTAAAGGTCTCCTTTAGAGTCGTTATTAATTAACTCGCGTAGGTTAGCGATAGTTATAACCTAGAGGTCTCGATACGCGATCTTATAATACTTTACTTTAGATATAATAGGTATAAGCGAATTTAGATCGAGCTTATTATTAGAGCTATTATCTAGGATTATAATATAAATCTAGGTTGTATTATCGATCTCTTTAAGGTTAATAGCGCGAGCGAGGATTATAAGATTTAGAGTATTTAGGACTACTAGTAGTATATTCTCGTTTTAGAATACTAGTAGTTAGTCGAGAATCTTCCTCTCTTACTATACGTATTTGTTAATAGGCGTATCCTTATTAAGAGTCTAGGTTTCTTTACGTTATCTAAATAGCGTAAACGGATTAATCAAGTTGCGTATTAAGCTAAGTTGTAAGGCGCTTTTGCCCTTTAGTCTCTTTAGAGGAGGTATAGCGCTACTAGATATAGTCGGCGTTACTATATTATAGGTAGGTAGTACTCTAGGTCTTAGAGTTATAAGAGAGGACTACGCTACTACTAGTAGGCGCTATAACTAGAGAGTATAAAAGTCGGAGATACTTATCTCGCTAATGTCCTAGAGGTTAGCGCTATCTAACCTACTATATTACTAAGCAGCTATTACGCTCTACTATACTTTGTCCGAAGACTACGCAATTATTGCGCTAGTTCTAACACCTACTAGCGCGTACTCTCGACTTCTCGAGTAGTACTATAGTTATAGTCTTATATTAGTTCTAACTCTTTATAGGTCGGTTCTGCCCCTTATAGGTAGTATTAGTAGTTATTATAACTACGTAATATAGTAGCAAACAAAGTATAATAAGTCGTACGTAACTAAAGTTGTTTATAGAGCTACGTAGAGGTATACAAGGGCAAGGAGCTATTTATACTAGAAACGCGCGTACTAAGACAAGATAGCCTATTCCGGCTATTATAAGCTAGCTATATATAAATGTTATAGAGGTCGTTCTATAATAGCTAATAACTATATATCTATTTAAAAATACTTTAATATACTATAGTAGAAGACCTAGTAGTTAAATATTAAGCTATATAATATTAGTAATATAGATAAAAAGAGCTTTATAATTAGAGTTATTAATAAAAGCTATAGATACTTTATAAAAAAAGCTTTAAAAAGTAGAAAGCTAAAAAAATATTTTTAAAATAGTAATAGAAAGTAGATAACCTATATTATAGCTATCTTTATAAATAATACTTAGCTATCTCTAGCTCTAATATATAAGGCTATATCTAGTAATCTCTAGAATACTTAAGTAGATAATATAGACTTTAATAAGTATTTAGCTTTCTTTATATTAAGCTTTTCTAGCTAGATAAATAATTATCTTAGCTTTATATAGCTTACTTAAGTCTATAATATATTTATAAAAAAAAAAGTAAAATAAAAGCGTAACTAGAGGCTATTATTAATAGATAGATATAGCTCTTATTTAATAATAAAGGTCCTTAACTAGACTCTAGAATACTATATATTAATAGAGACTTATCTACTTTATTTAACCTATAAGCTATAGCCTTTAGATATATTAGTATTTATACTCTTTTCTAGCTAATATTCTATAGCTTTTAATAACTAGCTCTATAGATTCTTTAGTATTTAGAGTATAATAAAGAAAGCTTTCTTTTAGCTCTTTTAGATAGCCTAGATAAAAGCCTTATTAACTTATAATATCTAGTTAGCTTTTATAAAGATAGAAATATACTTATTTAATCTAGAAGCTATCTTATTAAAGCTTCTACTTCTAAAGGCTTTAAATAGGTCTATAGAGTCTTCTAAGCTTACTTCTAAGTTATTAAAGTCCTTAGCTAATTTATAGCTAAACTATAAAAAAATATAAAATATTAAAAAGATTATTAGAAATATAGTAGATAGAAAGGTCTCTAAAAGAGTATTTAAACTCTTTAAGAAAGTATCTATCTTTTAGACTAAGAATATATTATTATAAAGCTAAGTTATTAGATTAAAGAGTACTCTATATAATAAGAAAAAGTATAGAAAGAAAAGTAAAAAGCTATTTAAAGAGATAAAAGCTAATAATAGATTAGAGGCTATTTTCTATAATCTAATAAAGGTTTAAAAAGCTAAAGATTTTATTATAAAAAAAGAATATAATATAGAAGTAGTAAAAGCTTAAAAAGCTAATAAAAAGTTATAGAAGTAACTTAAGAAGTAATACGCTTTATCTATCTAGTAATTAAAAGCTACTTATATTATAAAGCCGCCTTATAGGTAGTCTCTTTTATACTATATACTTTAGTATAACTACGTAGCTTCTATTATATATAGAGTATAAGGTTTTACGTTTTTCCGAAACCTTCTTTATTCTTTAGCTTTTATTACTATAAGATAGTAAGTAAATAAAATTACGTATTTCTATACCTACTATATCTTAATAGTATAAAAGCTTATTAATAATTTATCTACTAAGTCTAGCGCTATCGTCTTTGTAGTAGTATATCGTTACTAGACTACTAAACGACTATTATTATAATCTATACGAGAATTTAACGCGCTATTCCTTTAGGCATAAAATTTTTACTACTTAGCTTTCTAGCTAATATACTATTGTAAAGGCTATTACTTACTATAAGAGGCTATTATCTATTAAGCTAATCGAGATACCTTCTATATAGTAGAGCTCCTAGATTCCTTATTATTAGACGCGCTAATGCGCTCCTTACTTCGAAGCTGTAGCTCTAGTAGCTAGGTATCGGAGTTTAGTCTATACTAATTAGCGCTCTATTACTAGATAATAGCCTTAATAGGAGCTATTACTAGTATAGCGTCTATTATAGGATACGCTACGTTTAGTAAAGCCTATAGAGGTTTGTAATACCTCTTAAATATAGGTAGTCTACTAGTCGCGTACTACTCTAAAAAAGTAGAACCTCCTAGCTCTAAGTAGAATAGCTACTATTTTACTAAAAATATTAAAGCGACTCTCCTTAGTAGTAATTAAACTATCGAGCCTAGTAGTAGCGCCTAGGAGGACTATATTTTATCCTTTCTTACTAGCTAGTAAGATAGTATAAAACCTACTCTATAGCAGGTCTTTAATAAGTACTATAAGTACCTATATCTCTACTTTATACTTAGTAGGTAGCTCTAGGCCGAACGCTAAAGCGCTATCGACGATTACAATATTCTATAATCGTAGCTTAGCGTAGGCTAGTAGCAACTTACTAAAGCAAATAATAAAGCTTAGCGCTAGGCTACTAAGAATATAAAGGTTAATACTAAGTTAAGTAGGATCTAGAACCTATTTTACTAGTATTATAACTATAACTATAAACTTAAGTAAGAATATGCTAACGACTTAGTTAGGATAACCTAGCTTAAGGAAGCTATTTACTATATAAGTACTAGAGTACTACCCTTAGGTAACGGCTTTCTAAATAGTAACTTTCTACTACCTCTAGGTAGCGGCGATAAAAGCAAGGCTATAGCAAGTCTAAAAAACGATAACGCTAGTAGACCCGGTAGCTAGAGAGGCTTTAGTAGAAATAGTATAGGTATAAGTAGTAGTAGTTTATTACTACTTTCTTTATTAAATAGAGATCTTAGAGTAATAGATAGTTTATAACCCGGCAGTCCTTAATAGAATTAATTTATAACTACGTTACTAGTAATTACTTATAGTAATAGTTAGAAGGGTAATAAGAAGTTAAGCAAGCTATCTAACTCTAAGTAATACGATAGTAATCGCAAAGCTTTAAAGAGTTTCCTATCTAAATTTACGCTTAAAGTCTAATAGAACTATAATCGATATAAGACGGAGGAAGAAGCTATCTTATATAGATATATATATACTACTAGTAATACTTAGGCGCTCCTTTAACCTTATATAAAGCGTAAGGAAGCTACTATTTATATATATAACTCTTATAATACTCTCGAAAAGTTTATTAAGGTCCTAGAGTCCTTATATAGCAACTCTAATAAGGTTGCTACTACTACTTATAAAATATAGAGTCTTAAGTAGATAGCGGAGTTTAGTTACTATATCTTTAAGTTTAACTATATTAACGCTATCTTAGAATATAGAGGTATTATAAAGACTAATATAATAAAGAGAAGCCTAAACAAATACCTTAAAGAGAGACTAGAGAAGATAGCTAACGAACCTACTAAATAGAAATAGCTTTACTATATCCTTAATAAGTTAGATAATAAATACTAAGCTACGTAGCTTAAATATAGTAACCTTCGTTAGTTCTATTAGTCTATTATTAATTATAATACTAGTAGCTCTAGAGCTGCGCCGGGTCGTAACGTATAAGGATAGTTTATACTAGCTTCCTTATCGACCTCTTTAATAGCGCTACTTACTACTATAGAAGGTAGTAATATAATAGACCTCTCTACTATATAGAGTAAGAAGAAGAGCTAGTAGAAGAAGAAGCGTAGCTATCTTACTAATAAAGAGAAAGCCTATTATAAGAAGCTAGGCCTTTGTCTCTTCTACGCGTCGCTCGACTACGTCTATAGTAACGATACGTATCTAGAACTTCGTAAGGCAAAGGGCCTTAATAATAAGAAGAAGTCTAATATATCTAGTATAAAGACTACTAAGAAGAGCAAGAATAAAGCGACCGAACTAGGTAATAGTAATAAATTATTAGGTTCTAAGTATAAGTCTAATAACTTAGAAAACTAGTAGCTCTTAATTAAAGCTACAATTAAGAGCTAACTTCGATAGTAAAGAAGTCGATATAGAGGAAGAAGAAGAAGCTAAAAGCAATCTATATAAGCTTATTATCGCTCTTAGAAGACGTAGCTTCTAAGGACGATAATAAATATCTTATATTACTCTATACTATAATTAACTATATATTAGGTAGTCTAGATTATTAGGTACTATATTAATTGCAATTAATAGTTAACTATAGGTATATAGCTTCTTTCTTTATAGATACTTATTATATATAAATATATAGACTTACTATATACTTATTATTATAGCCCTACTAGCTTACTACTTTTAATAGCCGTTTTACTACTAATATTATATAATATATAAAAGCTATATTAGACGTAGTAGAGTACTACGAATACCGTACCTTCTATCTCGCTAAGCTAGAATATTATTCTATAATCCTAGGTCGACCTTAGTTAAACGTATATAACCTAGTTATTAATTAGAAATATAATACTATTTGCTTCGAATTACTATATTATCGTAAATACTATAATACCTCGAAGTATAGCGTTATCTATACCTATAGTCTCTCTAATTTTAATAAAGACTTCCTTCTCGAGTAATTGCTATCTATTATTAAGCTACCTATAATTAAACTAGCGCGTACTATCGAAGAAGACTCGATAGTCGAATAGGTAACGCGCGATATAAAACGATACGTAGTAGTACGTAACTATAGTCGCCTTACTAAAGATACGCGTTATATTACGCTTCTGCGTATCCTAATTGCGTACCCGAAACGGACTCGAAGACCTATTATTGCTATATTATTAAATATTACCTATATCTCTAGCGCGTTCTTTAATATTATAATACGCTATAAAGGCGCTTAGGTTTTCGCTACCTTATTAAAGGATATTAAATATATAATAGCTATTAAAAAGAGAATAGATCTAGTAGAGAAAGTCCCTCTATAGGCTTATAAATACTTAGACATTTTCTCTTAGGAGGAAGTAAAGAAGTTACTACTATATTATATAGGTAATTATCGTATCGAGCTTCTCGATAGTAAGAAACTAATATATAGGCCTCTCTACTCTATATTATATAAGGAACTAGAGGTTCTTTAGTAATATCTTAAGGACAACTTATCTAAGTAGTTTATTTAGGCTTCTACTTTAAGTACGTCTTCTTCTATTCTATTTATTAAGAAACTAGGTAGAGGCCTATACTTCTATATCGATTATAGAAAGCTAAATAAGATTACTAAGAAGAACTAATACTCTATTCCGCTACTATAAGAGACTCTTAATCGGTTAAGCTAAGCGAAGGTTTATACTAAGCTAGATATTATATTAGCTTTTAACTAAATCCGTATAGTACTAGAGTATAAATAGAAGATAGCCTTCTATACTAGATATAGCTTATTTAAATATAAGGTTATACCTTTTAGTTTAACTAGCGCTCTAGCGTCCTTCTAGGTATATATTAATATAGCGCTTAGCAAATACCTCGATATCTTCTATATAGTATATCTAGACGATATACTTATCTACTCTAATTCGGTCGTAGAGTACTATTAGTATATATAGAAAATACTCGCTACTCTACGCAAAGCTAGGCTCTTTATCGATATATCTAAGTCCGAATTCGAAGTTATAAAAGTTAAGTACTTAGGTCTTATTATTTTAACTAATAGTATCTCTATAGATAAAGAGAAGGTATAGGTAGTATAAGAATAGCTAGTACTATATAATATAAAGGACGTTTAAGCCTTACTTAGATTTACTAACTTCTATTAGAGATTTATATATAGATTTAGTTATATTGTCTACCTACTTACTAAGCTAACTAAAAAGGACCTCAAGTTCGAATAGATAGTATAGTATAATAGAGTACTCGAAGAGCTATAGAAAGCCTTCTCCTCGAAGCTAGTATTAGTATACTACGACCTATAGCTACTAATTATAATAGAAACTAATACCTCTAACTATATTATAGTAGAAATATTCTCGTAGCTCTATAGTTCTAACTAGAAGCCTATTGCGTATTTCTCGAAGAAGATAACTCTAGCTAAGTATAACTATAAGATATATAATAAGGAGTTATTAGCGATTATTAAAGTATTCAAATTATAGTAATTCGAGTTAGAAAGCTATACTACTAACGACCTAATACGTATAATTACTAACTATTATAATCTCTAGTATTATATATCTATAAAGTAACTTAACTATCGATAAGCGCGCTAGAGTAAGTTCCTCTCGTACTTTAACTTCGAAATAACCTATTATCTAGGAAAGTAAGGTATTAAGCCTAACTCTATAATACGATAATTAGCTAACCTTCTATAAGATAATAAGGACTCTCGATTCCTATACTAGTAACAAACAGTCCTAAAGCTATACTATTTCTCTAGATAGATCTAACTTACTATAATAGAGCTATTAGGTAATAATAATAACGTTAACGACGACTACTACTTAGAACCCTGCCTACGAGCTTATATCGACCTCTAGTCTAATACTAGTCTTCTCTATATAATAAGTATTCTAGAAGTAGAGACTATTATAGACGTAGAAGATATTACTTATAGAGTACGTACCCTAACGAAAATAGATAAGCTATTTTAGAAAGTTAAGATATATCTTAAGAGTAGCTTAGAACTACCTTATTACTTATCTATATTACTATCTAAATATAATATTAAGGATAGGTTGCTATTCTATTATAACGCGCTCTACGTACCTTCTATAAAGGAAGACTATACTCTCCGAACCTATATAATATAAGTATATTATAACCTTATAGCTACTAGGTACTCTAGTAGAGTAAAGTCCTATACTCTAATTAGTTATTTCTATTTCTAGCTATTAATAAGAGATAATATTAACAAATATATCGATGCCTACTATACGTATCTACGTACTAAGTCTTTACGCGCGTCTAAATAAGGCTTACTACGCCTCTTACCTATACTAACGCGTAGGTAGGCTAATATTACTATAGACTTTATTATAGAATTACTTCTATTAGATAGGTTCGACTATATACTTATTATAGTAGATTGTCTTATAAAAATGCGATACTTAATTCCTATAACGGAAGGCTATATAGAGTCGACTAACGTAGCTCTAGCCTTTCTTACCTATATATAGAAGCTCTATAGTCTCCTATAGTTAATTATATTAGACTATAGCTCTTAATTTGTTACGTCTTTCTAGAAGTCTCTTTACTTAAGGCTTAGTATTAAACGTAAGCTATCTATAGCTAGGTACTTATAGACCGATAGTTAAATAGAACGACTTAATACTATTATAGAAGCGTACTTACGTATATATATTAATTACTAATAGGATAACTAGTCGTAGTAGCTCTCTATTACTAAGTTTACTAGTAATAATACTCTATCTAAGATAACTAGACTATCGCTCTTTTACGCAACCTATAGCTATAATCTATAATTAGAAACTAAACTAGATATCGACTTAGATATACCTTTTCTACTATTAATAGATAATAACTCTACTACGAAGTAGTAGATCGATAACCTAAAAGAGGTAGAATAGTATATCTTAGAGTAGATTAGGTATTAGTAAGTAAGAATAGAAATCTCTACTAATAAGTCTTAAAGACTAGCGCTAGCCTATAAAATAAGTAATACTATCTTCTTATTACTTAAGGGTTTAGTAACCTAGCGACTATTGTAGAAGCTAGATTTATGCTATTCGGGTCTCTATAAGGTTATAAAAGTCGTATCTCTATACGCGTATTAGCTCGATCTTCTAACCTCTATCTATATTTATAATATCTTCTATATATTGCTTCTTATTCTAGTACTAAGAAAGGGTACTAGAATACCTAGTTAGATAAATAAACTACTACTACTTATTATAGTCGAAAGTAAAGAAAAGTACTTTATAGAAGCTATTATTAATTTACGTTATAATAAGAAGAGGTTTAAATATAAGGTTTAGTAGATAGGCTATAATAGACCTATATAGGAACTGCTAGATAACGTCGCTAGTAATACTAAGGAAGCTATCGCGTCCTTCTATAAGTAGTATCTATAGAAGCCTTACTCTAGTAATAAGGTAACTATATCTATACTAATAGTTCTAGCGCTAGTCTTTAGTAAAGAAGCGCTACGTAAGCGTAGTAGGCTACCTAAAAAAAAGAAGAAGATTTAACTTAACTTAATTAATACTACTACGCTAGCTAAGTATACTTCTATACCTTTATAGATACGTATCTAGAAGAAGCGCCTTAGAAAGAACTAGTTATATAATATTTAATAAGTAGTAGGAGTTTCTTAATCTCTTATTAGCTAATACTAGAAACTCTACTAATCGACAAATCTTAGTTAACTTAAATACTATCTTAGCGTTTCTATAGCTACTATCGCTACTATAGCTATAGCTACTCTAGCTCCCTTACCTAGCTACTTCTACCTACCTACTCTATCTATTTATTCTACTAACTACTAATACTCTATTATACCTTATCTATATACTATACTATATACTAAGACGTTATATTAAAGAGAGGGAGTAGTATTATAAAGCTGCCTTATAGGTAGTCTCTTTTATACTATATACTTTAGTATAACTACGTAGCTTCTATTATATATAGAGTATAAGGTTTTACGTTTTTCTAAAACTTTCTTTATTCTTTAGCTTTTATTACTATAGAATAGTAAGTAAATAAAATTACGTATTTCTATACCTACTATATCTTAATAACTTAGAAGTAGTTAGAAGCTAAAGAGAAGAAGGCTAGGCTTACTAAAGAAGTCTATAAAAAAGTAATAAAAAAAAGCTATCTAAGTAGAAAGATAGCTTATTATAGCTTTATAAAAAAGTATTAAAAAAGTAAAAAATCTACTTAGAAGAGTTATATTTAATTAGCCTACCTAATCTAATATTATAGTTACTCTAGTAAAGAAAGCTAAAAGTTTAGCTTCTAGTAGGTTAGAGTATAGTTTTTAACTACTACTATAATATAGAATATAATTAATAGCTTAAATAAAAGCCCTTATTATATACTATAATAGCTTTTAATATAGAGTTAATCCGATCGATATTAGTTAAATACGACTATAGTAAAGTTGGGTAGTAGAATTTAAGGATCCTATGCATTACGTGGGGCTGTGCGCCAGGCAGGGAAATCTTCTATCGATGCCTCTCCGAAGACGACTACTTAACTGCAGAGATACAGAGATGTATTCCATGAACATTCCGAGACGTGCAAAATCATTCTACACTAGTTGACTTCATTCACGACGTCAAAAAGTGTTCTTTGGTGGGAGGCCAATTGAAAGCTTGGCAGGAACCGAGCTATTTTTGAACACCCAATCAGAGACCACTCACAGCCGCTCCTGCTTCCATCTTCAAACAACATCGCCTTTCTTCCCAGACAGCTCCTTCGACAGCGAACCGTTCACCGCGAAGCCGGGATGCTTGATGCAAGACACGCCTGTACGACGCTATATGTGCGCAGGCTGCATGCAAGGTGGTAGCCATTGGACGTCGATTCTGCCATACTATAAGCGACACACATCGGCGGCAGCAAAGGTGAGGAAGAGTATCGCAGGTGAGCGGTCTCCACAACGGCCGCAGGCTCGCATGGCATACTGCCATTTCTCGTGAGTTGACTACAGCTCCACCGTTTACGCGTCGCCACCGACATCGAATCCTACAATCGGTGCTTTCTTTCAGCATTCACTGTTTCTTTCTCTTCACACAGGACCTTTGTTAATACTGCTTTGCTGGTCAAGCGCTTTGTTTAAGACAGAATACAACACCTTTGTCTGCCCTATCGCTTTTAATGAGACACACAGCGCTGTGCGCATCCGAGCCATTTACCCGTGTTTGCCCTGGAAATCTTTGACGACAGACACCACATTCAAAGCAGTTGCAGGCAATTGCTCACGACATTAACGACTTTACGGCCGAAAACCATATTTCAACATTTTTCGACCTTCCAAACCAACTTTCTACCACCTACCACCAACCACCAACATGCACTTCAAGGAGAATTTCGAAAAGAGCATGAATGATCACATGCACGAGGACGACGGTCAGCCAGGCCCGGCACCATCCGAAGCAGAAGACGCAGACATGAATCTCAAGAAGAAAGGTTTCCCGACACTACAGCTCGATGTCGAAGACCAGGAGCTCAACGAGAAGAAAGACCGGCCACCACGTTTCTCCACGCTCTTCGGAGCAGCGCCGGCACCAGCGACGCCACCACGCGAGTACGTTCGAGAATACTACCCGGAGCCGAAGCGCAAGTCTGGCGTCTTCATGCCGATGCCACTCTTCATCCTGTTCGCGGCGATTCTCTTTTTTGAGAGCACAATCCTGTTCGCGTATACAGTCATCGGTCTCTACAACAATGCTCCCTCGCGACTCTTCCCTTGGGCTGGACCAGGAACTACGACAGTCAGTGCATGCGACTCTCAGCCTGCAGGATCGATAAATTTCGCGCCCAACTTCATCGTTCCAGGACAGCAAGGACAAGGAGAGGTGACGCAAATTGTTACCATTACCCCGACTGCCACTACCTCATCCACGACAAGCACTACCTCTTCGGTCAATACGGCAGCAGCGGTCTCTGATATTGCTGGCATTCTCGGTGGTCTGACATCGACCCCGGCCAAGAGCATCACAATTGTCACCGTAGCTCCGGAGCAAAGTACCGCCACTTCCATCAAGCTGATCACTGAAGACGCTTCGGGCAATGTTGTCTCTGCTCAGCCTACTCCGACAGTCACAAAAACTACGTTCGTCGATCCACCTGCTTCAACGAAGACCGATGCTTGAGTGGGCAAAGAAGCTGACCGACGCGTGCAGTGATTGATCTTGAATCTCCTAGAAGGAGCGTCCGCGCAGCTTGAGGCGATGTTCGGGTGCCTATAGGTCTCGACTTATGTATGTAGGGCAGACACGATCTTGCTGGCGTGCGTGTAGAGAACTGAATACATGTGTTGGATGGCATGTTCCCTCTACCTACTCTCTCCGAAATGAAAGGAATTCTTGCCACGTCTTTCTCTTTACTACATCATTGTACTTCCCAAGCTGTCTCATTACTGTGAATGCAAGTGGACTTGTCCTGATTCGCGCGTTTCAAGGCAAGGGTTATACGTGTGCGAGATTGAATGACGCCTTGTCTTGGTGTTATTTCATGGCTGACCTTCATCATCATCGTTGTATCTCACTAGCATCCTGGATGTCTGGGTGCAGGTGTTGTCCAAGCACGGACTTTCTTGGCTGCGCTGTCGTCAGCCTCGAGCTTTCCACTTCAATTTGACCCTGTACACTTGAACCCACAGCCACGACGATTCATACTAGACAACACCATTGCGACTACCTGGAGACTGCCTCTGCTCTGTATGTAGGAATTGGCATAATTCATAGGACGCTCCACGATCGTCATTCAAGCTCCATCACATGCGATTGCCGAAGCGTAAGCCGATGGAAAAGAGCTACTCCACGCAAGTATACAGCACCTGTTCATCTCCTCTCTTGCTCTCCCTCTATGTTCCCACTCTCCCGTAGACGAATTCCTACTCTCCTCGCCCCATCCAGAAGGTCACTACACACAACCAAAATGCGAATCCCATACGCACCTTCAGACCCCCCGGCAGACGCCAGTCAAGAGACCAGGGACATCTACAATCGCATCGCAGAACGTCGTAAACCTCGACCGCTCATTCCCCTCGACCTCGCACTCCTCCACAACCCTCAAATCGCAGACGGCTACAATTCCCTCCTCGGCGCAATCCGAACCAAAAGCTCTTTCCCGCTCGCCCTCGCAGAAATCGCAATCTGCTACATTGCTGTGCTCAATACCGCGGTATACGAATGGAAAGCCCACGCGCCGATCGCGTTGAAAGCTGGGACAAAGCGCGAAGCTTTACAGGCGGTTTTGGATGGTGATGTGAGCAACGTGGATGTGTTGAGTGAGGAGGAGAGGGAGGTGTTGGAGTTTACGAGACAGAGTACGAGGGAGATAAGGGTGCAGGATGATGTTATGGAGGACTTGAAGAAGAGGTGGAATGATCAGCAGGTCATGGAGTTGACGATAACGGTGGCGGGGTATAATATGGTTAGTAGGTTTTTGGTGGCTTTGGATGTTACGGAGAACAATGGGAATAAGATGGAGATGCCGGTGGAGGAGAAGTAGATGTATTGGACATGTTGCTAAATAGATGTGTTCATCGATGGGACAGCTCATTGAATATAGCCGTATTCTTGATGAGGACGACGTTATGAAGCATTGTTATGGACAATATTCCGATGCTGGACCACAGTCCGGCATTGGAATCCTGCCAGTCGGGGTGGTATGCATTGCAAGATATAAATGTATTGATACCTCGAGGTGGACAAGGATATGCTCGGCAGAGTTGCCTTCTGCTTTGTCTTTGCATGAAACGCATTGTAGAGGCGCACTTCATCGAATGGTCAGCTTGTCTTGCAAATATGAAGGTATCCGACTGATTGTCACGCTGAGAATGACACGATATGGTCCAAGACGTGGTCCGATGGTGCTTCGTACCAGAACGAAATGCGAAGGTGCTGCCGACCAGGGTCGCATGTTCCTGCATGAGTAGCGCCAAAAAGTGACGCGATCGGCCTGCAAGTCAAATTATCGAACGATCTCAACAAGGCCCCGTATCATTGGCCACTCGAACGACTTTGGAGGGTAATCAACAATGTTTCTCTACTGATACTGGCCTACCACCTTTCCTCCACGCCTACACTAAGCACTCGCGACAATGGGTCTTCTCCAGGACGCGGCGACCGCCTTCGACGCCAATTTTGGCCAGACAGCGACGTGGAAGTTGGTCTTGTTTGGCTTCACCATCTTCACCGCAGTCTCCATCCTGCTCAATGTCTTGCGCCAACTCCTGTTCAAGAACCCAAACGAACCTCCGCTGGTCTTCCACTATGTCCCCTTCTTCGGCAACACCATCGCCTACGGTATCGATCCCTACAAGTTCTTCTTCTCATGCCGACAGAAATACGGAGACTGCTTCACTTTCATTCTCCTCGGCAAGAAGACAACCGTAGTGTTGGGCACAAAAGGCAACGACTTTATCCTGAACGGAAAGCTCAAGGATGTCAATGCAGAGGAGATATACAGTCCTCTCACGACTCCAGTGTTTGGCAAGGATGTCGTCTATGATTGTCCCAACTCGAAGCTCATGGAGCAGAAGAAGGTGCGCTGCAACGAACCGTGGGTATCAGGGCACCACTGACATACATTTTAGTTCGTCAAGTTCGGCCTCACATCCTCCGCGCTTCAATCATACGTGACATTGATCACCAAGGAGACCAGGGATTTCTTCTCCAAGAACAACCCAAGCAAGAAGTTTGCATCCACCAGCGGCACCATTAACCTCCCACCTGCCATGGCCGAGCTCACCATCTACACCGCCAGTCGATCGCTCCAGGGCAAGGAAGTGCGCGAGAGATTCGATTCCTCCTTTGCCGACCTCTACCACGACCTCGACATGGGCTTTACTCCAATCAACTTCATGCTTCCGTGGGCGCCTCTTCCGCAGAACAGAAAGCGTGATCATGCGCAACGAAAGATGACAGAGGTCTACACGTCTATTATCAAAGAGCGACGCGCAAAGGGAGAGCCAACATCTGGGGAGAAGGAGGAGGACATGATATGGAATCTGATGCAATGCAACTACAAGGATGGCAAGGCGATTCCTGACCGAGAAATCGCGCACATGATGATTGCACTTCTCATGGCCGGCCAGCACTCGTCTTCGTCAACTTCATGCTGGATCTTGTTGCGCTTGGCGTCTCGGCCAGACATCCAGGACGAGCTTCTCCAAGAGCAGAAAGACGTGCTTGGCGTGAATGATGATGGCACAATCAAAGAGCTCACCTACGCTGATCTTTCGCGCCTTCCACTTCTTAGCCAGGTCGTCAAGGAGACGCTCCGCTTGCACGCCCCAATCCACTCCATCTTGCGACAGGTCAAGTCACCCATGCCTCTCGAAGGCACGCCATATGTTATACCGACTACCCACTCTCTTCTCGCTGCCCCAGGAGCCACCTCTCGAATGGACGAGCATTTCCCAGAGGCCTTGACATGGGAACCTCATCGGTGGGACGAGAACCCTAGCGAGAAGTACGCCCATCTCTCGCCAAGGCACGTCAAGGAAGGTGTCGTCGAGGAAACCGAGGACTATGGATACGGTCTTGTCAGCAAGGGCGCAGCATCGCCATACCTACCATTCGGCGCTGGACGACACAGGTGCATTGGCGAGCAGTTCGCCTACGTGCAGCTGCAAACAATCACTGCCATGGTTCTGCGCGAGCTTAGATTCGTCAATGTCGACGGCAGCGACAAAGTTGTCGGAACTGACTACAGTTCCCTATTCAGCAGACCTCTTGCGCCAGCCATCGTGCGGTGGGAGAGACGAGAAAAGAAGTAGTTTTTGCAGCGACAAGTATGATACAGCTAATCAATATACGTTCCAGACAATACAGAGCCGCAGCGGCATTCCTTTCCTTCTGTTCCTATCACACGACGTCTTTCTATAACAAGAACCAAAACCCTGCACAGCCAACACATTATTCACGGCGTCGGTTAAGGCACCGCGGTTAATCCGTGCAATGTGAGCGCGCGAAAACAGCCAAGCAATCTCGAAATATGGAGTTCGCGTGGCTAGTCTGGTGCTAAAGAATCCTTCGTTTCAGGGCTCATTCATGGTCCGTGTGTGAGTGAGGCTGAAGTGTGGGAACTGTTGAAGATCAACGAGTTCGCACTCCACCACGATTGCAAAAGATCTTTCATTCCTTTGCAACGATGCGGCGAACAACAGCGCTTCTCTACTTCTTCACCACCCTCGCAGCAGCCGATTACACGAATTTCTACTTCAACTCATCCAATGGCTGTCCTGGACTCGGTATCGGCTGCACTGCGCCGGAATCCATGTGCGCGTATGATAGTGTGAATGACAAGTATTATTGTTGTTCTGGGAGCAGTTATGATATTTGTCGGGCTTTTGCTGCGACTTGTGAGGGGAGTGATGGTGGGCCTAGTACCAGTCAGCAGGAATGTACGAGTGGGAGCTCGAGTTGGTGTTGTTTGGGGAGTGGGAGTGAGAGGTGTACGAGTCGGACAGGTAAGTGGAATGAAAAGAAATGGAGGAGAGGAGAGGAGAGAGGGATTTTTGCTGATGCGTTTGGAACAGGTCAGATCAATGTCTGTGTTGCCACTCAGGATAATCCTATTGCGAATGTTCCGGATCTACTTATGAATGAGACGTACTCGAGTCTTGCTTCTGCGAGCCCTAGTGCGACGAGCTATTCGGTTGACGTTACAAGTTTGGCGGAGAGGGCTACGGCTGTTTCGACTACGAGTTCGAGTACCACTTCCTCAGCTGCCACCACAACGACCAGTACCGGACCAACTTCCGCGACGGCGAACCCTGATGGAGGATCTACACCCACTGGAGCCATTGCTGGAGGTGTCGTTGGCGGTGTTGCGGTTTTGGCCATCATTGGTGGGATGATATGGTTCTTCTGCGCAAGGAAACGGAGGGTTCAGTCTGAGAAGCCTCCGTCTTCGCCTACCACGGCGGAAAAGCATGAGGATCAATTTGGTTTTGCTTCGCCTGGTTCGGGAGTGAGGACTCCTGCGCCGCAGTATCAGTTGGCGGAAATGGAGGGGAACAGGGAAGTTGGGGAGATGCCCGGGAGTGGTGGGGAAGAGGGGAAGAGGTTGATGGGTGGACACCATGTTAGTGAGATGCCGGCTGGGCAGGATGGAGTCAGAGAGTTGCCTGGTTAATGATGGAGGTAGAGAAGTTGGTTGAATTGATATGAGTTCACGATTATGCTTCATGAGGTCCAGCTGCCAGATTGGTACCGTTGGGGACATTGAAAGAGGAGGACGATGAGTGACCTCTTTCATGCGGGAAAGGCCATCGCCTCGCTGGTCAGGCAAGGATTTGGACAGGAAGGCAGCTCCGAGATTCTGAGGGCTTCGAGAAAGCTGCTCGGTACGAGGATGATATCATTCCGAAGTGATCGCCTTTGGTATCGTCTTTTGATGTAACACTGGAGTCGAAATAGCGGATGAACAGAAGTCATGGCCAAGAAGCAAGAAGAACGAAATGCTCTATCCTTGACTTTAGTCGCCTATTTTTAGCATTAACGCCGATCAACCGAAGTTTCCCACCTCGATCATGAGACAAACTACCACTTTTTCGACTTGCAACGAATCAACGATAGGACGTAAAATACGAGGTTGTAGTACTTTTCACTTTCGAGTTGAGCTTAGCCTCCATTCCAGTATCTATATGGAGTGATCCTGCCGACTACTACTTCGACCCTTGGCATACTACTTGTCTGCCGGCAAGCCACGCTTCCTCCATCCGGCACTCAAGCGCCACCTTTCTTGCGTCTTTACTAGGAATATACGGAGAAGTATACACGCCGGCGTAATTCACCGCGAGAAGATGCCATGATTCGCCACGTTCATCGCTCGTGTTTACGGACCTACCTCCAAGACATGCTGTGTGAGGCTCTGTATACTGGCGTCATCTGTGCATCTGGCATGGATGGTGCTGGACCGATATTCATCCCAGGTTTCAATTCGAGATGAGCTTATGGGAGGGCATGGGTATATAAGAGTATCTTGCCATTGCCATTGACATGCAGCAGAGTCAAATCGTACCCCAAAGCTTCACACCACCCAACCACAACATCGACTTCGAGCACCATTACACCAATAACTTCTCAATCAAACAACAAGCACGATGAAGTCCTTCTTCGCCATCACATTTGCTGCTGCCGCGAGCGCCGTGGCCATTCCAGCGCCAGTCCCTCAAGCTGGTACTAGCTTCCCTCTGCCATTCAAGGGCCAAGCCATCGCCGCAGGCACCGCAATCGACCAAAAGTTCATCAACGCCAACGGACTCAAGTTCTGGATCGGCAAGAACACCACCACATACTGCCCGGAGGACTCAGCGGCAGCAGACGCATGCAAGACTGCCAACAAGAACGAGACCATCTTCGGATACACAAATGGCCAAGGCAAGCTCGGTCTCTTGACACAAGTGCCAGGTGGACAGCAGCCTTATGTTACACAAGGCGATGAGAAGACCGGACAATTGGCTGGCGAACTGAAGTTCACACAAGCACACTCCGCGGCGACTTCCGGCCCAGCTCTTTATGACGGCTTCTCGATCGTGTACGATGCGAAGCTCCAGTTCGAGGGCAAGGATTGGTTCGCATGCGCTGTGGACGACTTCAATACCGGCTACGGAATCTGGGCTCAGAGCCGTGTTGCAGGATCACACGCCGGCGAGGGCTGCATCAGCTTCACATGGCACGTCAACCAACAGGCTGACAATGTCGCCAAGGCGTGGCAGTACGAGTAAATGGCGTGTGTATCATAGGTCGTGGTTGCATAGCTTAGCGATTGCATCTTTAGTTTTCAGAAAGACCTTGTAGAATATCTTCAGCTTCAATGTGTATAATTTGGTCCTTCGCAGCATTCTCTACTCTCCGTGATATTCATGCAGGTACATCGAAGATCGATGTCCGGTGCGAGACAACAACAATTTCATGTGAGCAGCCATTAGCGTACATGCTGCCGAAGCCAATTGGAAGGAGCTGACAAACAAGGTTGCTCGCCACCGGCTTCCGTTGTCGAGGCTGCAGATTGCTTGCGACTCTGCTACAAACATTACACGTGAGCGTGGCGTTTCTCGGACATTCGAAATTATATGACATTTCGTGGCCTCTGTTGCCTTTCGCCTCGTCTTTTCATACATGAGTTGAGGTTTACAGCATTCCAAGTCCGCCTCGGCTTTGCCACTCAACACTTGAATCTGGCTCGCATCATGATACAAACGAACCACCTCAACTAAATTCCTTCCATCTACACGGCCGAGACTACAGCTACAACATGGCGTCTTCAGAGCCGTCGCCGGAGCAGCGTGAGCTGACGTTGGTGGGCAAAGTTGAGATGAAGATTGCTCTCACGGACACCGACAGCAAGCTGGAATCCATTCTCAAGACATACTTGGCCCCTCTACTTTTGAAGCTGGCATCGCCTCATGAGAGTGTCCGGAAAAAGGTCATTACGATCTGCCAGCATGTCAATACGCGAGTGCAGCCGCAGTCAATACAACTCCCAGTTGCGGCGTTGATCAAGCAGTTCAAAGAACAAGATAGCTCTCTCATCCGGCATTTCGACAACCTCTACATTCAGCATGGAGTTGTGAGACTCTCGAATGCTGAGAAGGCAGAGCTCCTTCCCATAGTAGCCAGTGGTATCGCCAAATCTGGCACGCAAGCGCCTCAGATCTTCTACCTGCTATTGAGAGTACTTGGATCATTCCGCATTCCACTGCGTGGCAGCAAGGAAGATGTTGAGTTGCGCCAGACTCTCGCCATTTCAGATGAAGATGCTCGGTACCTAGCGTCACGACTCGGGAAGTTCATCCTTTTTATGCCACAGAAGAACACCAGCTCCGCAGTGTGTCCTGGCCTCACTCGCGAAGAGGTCGATTTCTTCAATGTCGAAGGCAAACCAGATGTTTGGAATCCGGCAGCAGGTGGCTTGAACCTCACACAGACTAAAGCATTATGTGCACGGCTCCTCGCGAGCGGTCTATTCACCGACGCAGAGCGCTTTCTTCCAGCTTTATTCGCCTCGGCCGATCCGGCGTCATCAATCGGCGATGTTGGCGACGATATGATGAAACGTGCATTACCTGCCACAGATCTCGAAGATGAGTCTTTAGTCAAGCAGCTCTTTGACTTGTATTTCGGCGAGGCCAGCGCTCCTAGAGTGAGAGCACCGCTTCGGCTCAAGATTCTCAATCTCTTGAACAAGTCAACCAAGAGCACTACCTTTGCAAATCGGATTACTAAAATGGTCGACGATGGCGTGAAGGCTGCACCGCAGGAGGGTGCAGACACAGCCATGACCAATGGGCTCCCTGAGTAAGTGATGAAATGCGAAGCCTGCAATCAGTTGCTAAGCGTACGCAGCGCTGCCGACGTCTACCGATTGCCATCTTGAGAAAACGCTGATCGCGATCGTAGGACAAGCAATATCGGGAGAGAAGCTACAAAGCTTCGAGCTGCCATCTTTCAGTATATCAACTTCGTTGCAAGACATGGAGCCAAGGAGACTTTGCACGCTATCGCTCCGACAGTCGTTGCAAGATTACGAGACTTCATTGAGAACCAAGGCTGGCCGAAGCCAGGCGTGAGCGAAGATCTGATATCTCGAGCGTACGCGTACGAGGTTATAGGCCTTCTCTCAAAGGCTGGGCCACGCTCTCTGTTAGTTGAGAGCGAGCACACCTCCCTTGATCTTCTCCGCTGGCTCTTTGATTCCCTGGCTCGTGACACGTCTGGTAACTCAATCACGGTGAGTATTGAGGAGTCGCTATCGACGATCCTGAGTGCTGTGAGCACTCGGTTCGAGCTACAAAAGCACGAACAGGAAGTGCTTGAAGACCTTCTGATCGAGCAGATGAGGTATTCTGCTGCACTAGAGGAGCATCAACGACTGCGGAGTACAAGATATGTTGCAGTCAGATTCGCCAACAGATGCCTGCCATACGCTTCCGTGAAAGCTCGCTGGGTGGACGTTCTAGCCATTGGTGCCACTTCTGACAGGCCGGAAGTGCGCGAGGAAGGCGAGCGTGGTCTAAGTCCGCACTGGTATCGGATGTTGAATGGATCCAACATTGACTCGGCACCTGCTTTGGACTTCCCAGGATTCGAAGACGTGGTCCAAGAATTCTTCATCAGGCAGACCGGAATCACGAGCTCTGATACGGCAGTGATAGCCAAGAAAGCGAGAGATCTCAATGAGCATTCTTTTGCAGCAATGACAGCATTCTCCCGAAGAATGCTCTTTTATGATGCTTTGCAAAAGGCAGACATCGCTGTCAACCTAGACAGCGAATGGGAGAGAAAGCTGGACGCTATGCTCGAATCAGATGTTCCTGCAAGAAAGGTCGCCGAGACAAATCTACAAAAGCTTGCGACGCAGACATCAGATAAGGTCGACTTACTCCTCAACGCTCTGTTTGAATGTTCGGCATCGAAAGTAGCCTCGGCGGACGATCAATTGGTCGAGTTCTTGGCTCTCAGCCCTGACGCTCTCATCCTCAAACACGTCGGTCGCATCGAGTTCCTCCTGCCTCTCCTGAAGTCCAACAACCATGGACGCCGGATGACCGCAGCACATGCATTTGGTATACTTGCATCCCATCCTAGCGCAGCTCCTGAACCACAAGTTGCCCAACTCTTAGAAATAGCACAGACCTGGACTCATGCGGTAGGAGCTGGCTTGAGCTCTGTTCACGGTTCCGTAATTGCTCTAGCCTGCTTCTATGCTCGGATAGCGTATCGCAGACAGCAGCGTCCGTCGTCCGACGCACTGAAAGGCTATCTGGACGTCCTCTTCAAGGCATTTGCAGAGTCCAGAGACGACTTGCTCCACGAAGCAACTCATATTGCCATTGGTCAGCTGTGCATGTTTGGTTGTCTGGAGCCTGAGACGATCTCTGAGTATACGAGCGTCACAAAGGTTTCTGACAAGCTGCATCTGAAGGCCAAGGATGGAAATGAAGCTGCCATTCTTGCGCTCGGTCAGCTGTCTATGATTCTTCCAGAATCGAGTGAGGATTTGAAAGCCATTGAAGAGAATCTTCACAAGCTTCACGAGATTCGGCAATCTGAAGTTCATTTCACGGTTGGCGAGGCCTTAACTTACCTGGCTGCTGGGTGGCAGTCAGAGGCTCTTGCCACACAAGTCGATGTTGAGACTGACTTGAAGCCAAATCTGCGTCAAGCAAGGTCCGAGACACTGCCTAAACTTCTAGACAGAGTTTTGGCAGATTGTGCCAACACAAAGCCGGCATTGAAGAAGGCCGCGGTCATGTGGCTGCTTTGTCTAGTTCAGTACTGTGGTCAACAGCTCCAGAGCCGGCTCTCGGAGTGTCAAGCTGCTTTCCGACGTTGTCTTTCGGATCGAGATGAGCTGGTGCAGGAGTCAGCATCGAGAGGACTTGGTCTTGTCTACGAAAAGGGTGATAGAAAGCTCAAAGATGACCTCGTACGCGAGCTCGTATCTTCTTTCTCCTCAGACAAGCAGCAGCTTGCGGGCAATGTCTCTGCTGACACACAACTCTTTGAACCTGGAGCACTTCCTACTGGTGATGGATCCGTGTCAACATACAAAGATATCATGAGCCTGGCGGCCGAGGTCGGAGACTCCAGCCTGGTGTACAAATTCATGTCTATGGCCTCGTCCAATGCGATTTGGTCAAGTCGAGCTGCGTTTGGCAGGTTCGGTCTCAGTCGTGTCCTATCGGACTCAAGCGTCGACGGGTACCTGGCTAGTAATCCGAAGCTCTATCCCAAGTTGTTTCGGTATCGCTTCGATCCCAATGGCGGTGTCCAAAGATCCATGAATGACATTTGGGTAGCTCTAGTCCCTGACTCCGCTGCAACGATCGACAAGCACTTCAATGCTATCATGGATGATCTGTTGGCCAGTATTCTGGGCAAAGAATGGCGAGTGCGGCAAGCGTGCTGCGCTGCCATTGCAGACCTGGTGCAGGGACGACCGCTTGAAATGTACGAGCAATATCTCGAACGCATTTGGACACAATGCTTCAAAGTCCTCGACGACATCAAGGAATCCGTGCGTGCGGCAGCTGCATCCTTGGCAAGAACGTTGACTGGGGTGCTCACCCGTTCCCTCGAGGCTGACCACAGCGCTACCAAGAACGCCTCAGCAATGCTCAAGCATGTATTACCATTTCTCCTGTCGCCGTCCGGCATGGAGTCTAGCGCCAAGGAGGTGCAGATGTTCTCTGTACACACTTTGCTGGAGATCATAAGAAAGGCAAACGGTTCGACGCTTCGCCCATTCATCCCAGAACTTGTCGAACGGTTGATAGGTCTACTGAGCTCTCTTGAGCCAGAAGCTGTCAACTACGTGCATCTCAATGCCGCCAAGTATAACCTCACGGAACAGAAGATAGATGACATGCGTCTGTCAAGTGTTCGTAGCAGTCCTCTCATGGAAGCCATAGAGCGCTGTCTCGACTTGCTAGATGAAGACACCATGCGGCAGCTGTGGCCAAAGCTTGAGTCTGCCATGAAGGGTGCTGTCGGATTGCCTTCGAAAGTTGGATCAAGTCGTGTGCTCGTCTCGCTGAGCACAAGGCGCATGATCCTCTTTCGTGAGTTTGCTGACGATGCCCTCAAGCTGATCGAGCGGCTGGTAGTCGATCGTAACGATACCGTATCGAGCTCGTATGCTGTTGCGGCTGGATATGTCGCACGTGGTGCCTCGGATAAGCAGATACTGCGAATGGTCGCTTTCGCTAAGAAGCTGTACTTCGAGTCTGAAGGTGACCGCGAAGCAGTCACACCTCGGAGAGCCATCGCTTCTGGAGAGCTGATGTACAACTTTGCTAAACAGGCAAGCGATAAGTTTAACGCCTTCGCAACAGCGTCGCTGCCTTTCGTTTTCGTTGCGAAGCACGATGACCACGAGCAAGTCAAGGAGCACTTCCAGGAGACCTGGAATGAAGCTGTAGGTGGGTCACGCGCCGTACAGCTCTACCTAAAGGAGATTCTGGACATATGCATGACCTACCTTGACTCGCCTCAGTGGACACTGAAGCATACCGCCGCTCGCACTGTTGCAGATACTGTGATGGCCGTGTCATCAAGCGAGGCTACGATATCCACAACCAGTGGCGCTGCTATATGGCCTGCTATCGACAAAGCGTTGGGCGGTAAGACATGGGAAGGAAAGGAGGCGCTGCTCTTCGCATTCGTCAAGTTCGTGGAGGTCGCTAAGCCGTTCTACGACCAGAACGAGAATGTACGCTCCAGCATAGCCAAGGTGAGTTCGCTTGTCCTTTGGTGGATGTTGTTGAAGCAGCCACAAACTTCACGAGAGAAGCCTCTTGGGCATATCGGCAGCTCATCACTAACAAGCATACACTAGATTGCCATCAGAGAAGCCAAACGTCAAAACGCTACTTACCGGCAACATTCGGTCAAAGCCTTAGCTCGTATAACACTGGCCCGGACTGACGTCGACATCCACGATACGGTCTTCGACATAGTTGATCCGATACTGAGTGAGACATCTGACGAAGATGCTATGGAAATCGATGGGCAGGACAATTCCCGCAAATCGGAAGAGATGTAAGTGCATGCAAGCCTCTCCACGTGGAGGACACGTGGAGTCGATACCGAACTGACACCCTCGTAGCCGGGATGCAACGATCGCAGCAGCCATCGAAGCCCTTTTCGCTTCGATCAATCCTCATGTCTCGGATGGCAGCGTGCTCACCCGCCAGGTCATTCGAACGATACGCGAGGTGGCGGACGTAAAGACAGCCACGAACGCGGTCATCTTGCGCAGTACATTCGAAGGGGTCGCGGGATTGTTCGACCGCGTACGGGAGCAGAAGCGGAATCTGCAGCTCGACGATGCAGCCATCAAGGACTTCAAAAAGCTACTATTCGGGCCGGTTATTGGCATCGAAGCAATCAGGCTGATCAGAGCAACCGCAATTGGTTCCGCCGTTAAGACGTCACCGTCAATTGCCGCTGGGATCAAAGACGAATTGTCTGCACTGATTGAGGGTGAGATGTCATCGGCCGTTCGAGACCGTCTGCGTGCTGCAACAAAGCCGTCTGAGGCGTAGGCTCACACGTGGATTGGGATACTCAGAGTGGATGTGGCGCAAATACCCTTGTCCTGCATGGCCCTGGACACGTGGGCTGGCCAACTTTAATTGTTAAGGAGGAGTCTTGGCTTCGCCGGTGTAACAACTCTTTCAGACTTTGTTCAGTATTTGACATTCCACCACACTTCTCCATCCCATGTCAGACATTCCAATAACCACGTTTCCGTCTGGCTGCATTCGCACGTTTGCATTCGTTGAGCGCCGATGGCTCTTGGTTCGCCTGTTCGCTTGCAAAGTGAGGTTGAAGCGGCGTGCCGTACTCGGTCACACAACATGCTGTGCGGCGGCACTAGGCCGAACGCCTCACTGTCCACCCTCGCGGTGCTCTTCACACGGCTTTCCTTCCAGAAAGATGTCGGACTCCCGGCTTCCACACGTCTACCATAACGTGAAACCGTCCTCTGCTTGGTGACGGCATGCATCACTCCATTTCAGACGCTACCGGTTGCGCTGCTACGAGGCGTTCCTCCGGCCATGCCACAATCCTCCACGAAACAATGGACAGCTGTGGTCCCGTCTCCAATTCCACGCATATTGGGGCGCGCCCCCATTGGACCCGCCATCGTACCCTGTTGAAGCCGCTTCTGCAATTGGCAATTGTGACAGCACGACCGGTCGAGCAGCGGCGCCGCAAGCATGGGCATGGAAGACTGCTGTATGTCTTGCATTTGCACACATTTTGTGCTACCTGCAAATGCCGGACGATCGTTTCGCATTCGTCGCGATACTGTACCTAACTTCTCAGGCGAACGTGGTCCACGTCTGCACAGAATCGCTCCTCGTTCAGCACACTCACATTAGTCGGCAGGGGTGGTCTTCGGTTGCCTCTCTAACAAGCTGCCCTAAGGCATTCGGAGTCTCCAGCATCTAGGTTCACGCCATACGCCTCGGATGAGTGGTGGCTTCCACCCGGGTAGGGCGATGGCGTAGTATTTCCCAACTACATCACACCAGGTCCCTATAGCAGTGCGCGCCGAAAGCTCTTCGCCGGACTCGCATGAGCTTGGTATCGAAATGAAGCCGTACCCTGAATCGCCCTTGCAGCATGCAACCAAAATTTGGCGTTGCAGAAGGCTGGAGCCGGGCAAAGCTGCGGTCCCAATGACGAGCGCTCATTGCAATCATCCACACATGGATGTTGCTGATCAGCCTCACTCGCGTGGCCGCCTCTGCACCCTTAGCCCATGCTGTTGGTTTCAGAGGCGCAAAGCCAACCAAAGTGCTCAGCTGGGTGGCAGCAACTAGCAGAAAGCCCACAAGCTATTCGCAGAGGCTGCATTACCTCTCCTAATCAGATGCTTTGCTCTCATGCCCTGACATACGATCCCCGAGGCAGCCTGTCATTGCCGCCAGGTCAGAATTAATGCCGCCGCCTTCTATGTCCCATATCCTGCCGTGGCTGCATGCTCCCGTCTCGGTCCTGTGGGCATGTGTTCATTGCTCCTTACTGGTTGTCTTGTGTAGCTGCTTGCATCGCTTGAGCGACGATGCTACTACGCACTTTTGAGTTCATATATAACTGGCAGGAATATCAGCACTCCGACTATCATCGCGCGGGCCGAGTTGCTTCGATGTCAGTCCCGTGATATATCGAGATCTGTTGGGTGCGAGGTTGTTCCACTTGGGAGCAGCACAGCTGGCATACTTTCATTGGCCTCTTGCTCGGGAATATTTACCTTCTGATTGCCATCTTACCTGCGGCCGCTTCCGCCTTTGAACAGCATCATGCAGGACCGCCATGGTGATGCTGGCTCTTCAAATAAAGCGAGGCGTGCTCTACAACCAATTGCTCCTCGCGATTCAAGACCTTCTTCTTCAACGCGCGATCGCACAACCGGATCATCGACGGGACGTCCTCCTCGACTTTCACATCGATCCAGAGCGGGCTGCTGGACTTGTCGTGGCCGAAAAGTGAAATGTGACGAGACACGTAAGTCGTTGAAGGCCGCGGAGATCAGAATTTGAAACATTTTCATGCTTACTATTCCTTCTACCAGACCCTCGATGCGGCCCGTGTACGAGACTAAATAGAGACTGCGATTGGGATCACCGGTATGCTGGGCACGACCCGAGACGCGTTGTGGAAACACTTGTTAATGAAATGTCTTCGACAGATGGAACTTCAGCGATGCCACGACTAGCACGAAAGGGAAATATTCGAACATCAATACCTCTGGAAATGTAGTCTGGGACCCTTCCGTACGACAGAGTGCAAGTCTGAGTCCTGTTCTCTCGAGACAAGATGACTTGCCCGAGTTCGCCGTCCTCACAACCGACGAGGATCGAGAACGAAAGGCTGTTAGCCGGCGCCCCGGCACCTATGGTGTTGTAGTGACACCGGAGTCCTTCCACGATCTCCCAGAGTACGCCGCCGCAGCAGCCTCTTCGCCCTTCAGCAGCAGACGAACCAGTACACATTCGTCCCGAGGCGGGCGTACCAGTCCCAGACCAGGGATCACTCGCGCCTCGACCCTACCAGCGGCATCAGATCAGAACACCATAATTTTGGACAAGTTTGAAGAGGTGTCTCCTATTTCCACTACAGCTCCCTTCTCGATCTCTGCAAGCGAGAGTCGACGAGGTAGTTACCCAGAGGACGGTCTACAGCGACTATCGATCTCGACTTCAGCATACAGCTCAAGCCTAGCCTCGGCTCCTCTTACGCCTACCGTGCAATCCGATGACCATCTGGTCAGACATTTCCGGCAGTACATTGTGCCAAGGTTGTTTCAACCACGGCAAGATCCCACGTCAGGCGCAACCGCACACTCAACAGCGGATGTGCTTGAACGAGAAGCAGCAAGGTTTCCGCCTCTTCATCACGCAATATGCGCGGTCAGTGCGCTGAACTTGTCCAATCGCGGTCGAGCGTCCCTTGAAGATGCCCATCAACACTATGGCAAGGCTCTCGCAGCTTCGGCAACAGCTACTACGCCCAACGACCTCCTGTCTGATGGCGTCTTCTTCAGACATCTGCTTTTGTTCGTATACGATATATGCGTACCTACAGAAGATAGCGGCACAGATATGTGGGCCGATCACCTTAATCAACTTCGTCTATTAGCAATGCAACGACATCAGCTGAGAGGTGGCGAGCCATACGCATACATCATCTGGACCATCTGTCAACTCGACATGTACGCTTGCCTGATGGGTAGCGGAAATTGCGACTTCGTGCAAGCGATCACGCGCAGTAACATGCTACCTTCATTAGAGCAGCAAATTCCTCTGCTCTCATCAGTCCAGTCTCCCGGCTCTGGTCCATTCCAACCACACGAGATACAAACCTTCCCATCGGTTCTCCGCTTACACGAAGGCATCGTCTTACGCTCCTCCAAACTGGCCCAAACAGCCCAAACCTTCCGATCAGAAATCACAGGTCCAATCCCTCCTAGCACCTACGCTCGCTGGCAAGCAACAACAGCATCCCTCCAAAATGACCTCCACACTTTCTGGCAACAAGCCTGTCCACTCAATCTCGGTCGAGACTCCATCGCCGCAGCATCGACACTCCCACCACGCGTCCGCACAATCTTCGAAAACGCCATCCTCCTCTACCATGCGGCAACAATCTACTCCCGCACCAGCATGTTTCCCGGACAAGGCCAAATCCCAATCGCTTCACAATACGATATCAACGTCGACACAGATGGTCGAGCTCAAGCCATCCTCATCCTAGCCTCGCAACTGGAGCCAGATCGAAGGGAAACTGTATTCCCAATCTTCATGGCCGGGTTCGCGGCCAAGAATTTGGATTTCAAGCGACAAGCAGTGGATTTGATCAAGGCGTTTGAAGGCTCGGGAATCGGACAGAATACGTACAGGACGAGGCAGCTTCTGGTCAAGGTTTACGAGGAGCAGCAACGGAGGGGCAATGTGGAGTGGTTGGATGTGGCGAGGAGTTTGGGATTGGGGGTTGTGAATTGTGGGTTGTGAGCATTCTCAGGACTAACGATGGGTGGTACATACGACATTGATGATGATAAGCATTTTTCGGGAGCGAATTAAAGCTAGGTATTATTGTTACAGCAGAACAACAGAGCATATGAAAGAATCACTTTTTAATTTTTGAGATATTTTCGTTCAAGCACAGTCTATCCTGTGTCATCAATATCCTACAACGCTATGAGTCTCTTGAACAATTGTCCAAATTTCCGGACATTAGAGCCATCCTCTTGTCTGAAACTGCCTGCCAAGCACAAGTGACCCACTCATATCAGGTCCAATATCTTGATAAGGTCATTCTGTCTCGTCCAGCCCTACCTCTCTGAGTTCCACAAACGAATGATTCTGCCACTTGAAGTTGATATGATGGCGTGCATCGTTGTTAGCGATTGAGCTACAATCCCGTGTACCACGCAAGCTAAGAAGTTTGGAGACAGCCATTTTACCACGAGTCAAATGTGAAATCAGTGACTACTGCCTTCCCACCAAGCGGAGAAAGCGTAGATGGAGCCGATAAATTGCATATCAAACATTTTCCTTCCATCTATCTGCTTTTTCGCTCAATAGCGTGAATTTTCGACCTCGCCGTCGCCAAATTTACCCTAAGAAAATTACCCTAAGCAGAACCTCCACGCTTCGTTCAATGCGTGGGGGCGTAGAAGTCTGGCAAGCCCTCAAGCTGGACAGGCACCAGAGATATTGGCACTTCAAAAAGACGTGTGATGCCGTGGTAATAGCTAGAATGCTGTTACTTGGAAGATGCCAACAGAAGAGCCCGATCACGTCCTAATTGCACGAATCGATTGAGAGATCTTGAACAATGTATACCATCAAACACGATCCGAATTCTCATTTCAATCATTAACACATATCCTATCCTACCGCATCTGATGATAGCTCCGACGCCACGCTGGATTAAACAAAAGAGAAATGTCGATTCAAGCATCCTCAGCTTCAACACGACACAAAATCTCCTCAAGAAACCCCTCCAAAAGTCCTTCAACACCATCACCCATACCCACAGGAGCTACGCTATCCCAATGATCGATCTCCTTGAAGAGCTTCGAGATCTTGCCCATACACTTCCTGATCTGCTCATGGGTTTGGCGCTTGAGGTGCAGGTCCTCTGCTGAAATGATGTCAGTTGCAGATGCACGACTAGATTGCGAGGCGTTATGCTTCTTCTGAAGAAGAGAGAGCTGGTATGCGCGACGGTGTAATGCGGCTTCGAGTGCAGGTGTCACGACAGAGTTGAGTGCAGTGATGGGCTGATCTTGATTATCGAACTGCTGCTGCGCGATTTGCGTCTCCTGGCTGACTGCAGGTGGTGTGGTGACGGAACTGACGCTAGAATTCCGCGATGCATCAAAGGGCGCGGGAGCTACGCTACTCGACCTCCTGTCAAATGGCAAATCGAATGCTGGCACCGACGACTGTTCGGTGGAGGTTCTTGAAACTGCTTGCGGAGTGTGCTCGGTCTTCGTGCCGGGTGGCGCAAAGGATGGTAAAGGTTTCTGGAACAGTTCATTCGTACTCCGGCTGTTCGAGACCTGTCTTTGTGGCTGCAGAGGTCGCGTGGCTGCAGCTGTGTCAAAGCCAATGGCCGTTGATGTGGTCTGCTGGAGCTTCGGTGCCGCGATGGGCTCATCTCGAATGGCCAGGCCTTTCATGTACTGTGACATGTCCGAAGCTATCGACTGTTGCAGGAAGTCGTCGTTCAGGAGGCGAGGCGAAGATGGTGTGGCAGGTGGCTTCGGTGATGAAGGCATAGAGTCATGACGAGGAGTTTGTGGTGGCGTTTGTACAGCTGGCACTGGCTTCCGCGTGGGCGATGCCGGTAGTGGGATTTTGGCTGCTGGCCCTGGCGATTGCAGAGCTACAGCTCTTTTGGATGGCGAAGGTGTCTTGGGCAGTGGTGGAGGAAGCATTGCGCCTCGCACAGTGCCTCGTTCTACTTCGACGTTTTCGCTATCCTCCGTACCGAAGTTCTCCTTGTTAGAGACGGACCGCTTCGGAGGCGAAGATTGGTACTGCGAGCTTCTTGAGTTCATGCCAGAGTCGTTCATAGCGCGCAGACCAGGTGTCGGATTTCCGCGTCTGCCAGCTGGGCGGACTGTGCCAAAGTCCCACAAGTCCTCCTGCTCACTCTGTCTTGAGGGAGAGTCTTCCAGCAAATCATCGTCTTCATCTTCTCCATCTTCTCGGTGAGTTGCCTGCCACCTCTCCGCCCTCTCGATTAGTTCCGTCAAATACGCAGTCCGTTTCGCCTTCCGTATCCATGGGTGCTTCAAAAGATCACGGGCACTCGGTCGTTCCCGCGGCTCCTTCCGCAGACATCTCCAAACGAAGTCCTTGAACTCCTTGCTAAAATTGCCTTCGAGTAGAGGTGCAGGATTCTTGGGAATCAGGAACAGAACCTTCATGGGGTGAATATCGCTGTACGGAGGTTCGCCAAGAGCCAGTTCGAGCGCTGTAATGCCCAACGACCAGATATCGGCTTTGTGATCATATCCGGATTGCTTGATGACCTCGGGTGCCATCCAAAATGGCGTGCCAACAAATGTGTTCTTCTTGGTCATTGTCGCGGTGAGCTGGCCAGAAACGCCAAAGTCTGCAAGCTTGACTTGCCCATTGGCGCCCAGCAGAATGTTGGCAGCCTTGATGTCGCGATGCAGCTTTCCGTCGCTATGCAAATACTCCAGTCCAAGAAGCAGTTCTTTTATGATGATGCAGATATAGTCTTCGGGTATCACGCCTGGCTTCAGCATATCGCCACAGCTGCCGCCAGAGCAAAATTCCATTATGATCCATAAGTCCGAGCCCTTGAGGTATGATCCATAGTACTTGGTGACATAGGGCGAGTGCAGACCAGACAAGATGGAGATTTCTTGAATGATATCGTCGACCTCATCGTCGGCATTCTCAACATCGATAATCTTGATAGCCACGGATTGGCCGGTGCGCTTGTCGACACCCTTGTAGACCTTGCCAAAACTTCCTCCTCCTATGCATGCCTGCTTCGTATACAATGCCTCGGGATCTGCATTCTGGGTAGTTGCCGCCATGGTGGGTGCAGTCGAGTCGCGCGTTCGGTGGCCGTGAATTAGGTAGATGAGCTGATATTAAGTGGGAATGGATGCGGCGTGTTTGCCTTTCGTGCCTTTCGTGCCTTCTAGCTTCGTCCAAGAGAGCAAGAGCCGCCAGCACATGCGCGTCAAACAATGCAGGAGCGAGTGAGGAAATATCACGCGAAGAAAGAGCCGCCCATATCAACCTCAACGGTCGGGACGCAGATGCAGCAGACGCTGGACGACGTACGCGCTGTGCTCGCTATCTGCGGCTGTCCAGCATGGCCGCAGAGGGAACGATGAAATGAGAGGAGCAGAGGACAACAACGAGCGTGGCAGTCGCACAGCAGCTCTCGGCCTGCCGTTCTGCGTGTGTCTGCGTTGCTCTGTGCTGCGAGTCGGTTGTTTTGGGCGCAGGGATGTGCTTGGATGCTCCCGTAAACATTCAACCCCAATTTCATGAGCCTCGAACCCGATCCGATCGATTGGCTGTCAACGACTCGACATGCAGCACGGCAGGCGGCACCGGCCCTGAGAGACGCTTTGCCGGCGGCCAAGCTCCCAAGAAATGCGTTCCTGACTGGCAGGGATTTGCTCGCCGTCGTACGACCAGGAACCAGAGCTCAAACATTCGGCGCTCTGTCAAACATTGAAGTCTCTGCTGTACATAGTTCTGCTGCCCACTCGTTCGCCATGTTCACGTCGCAATGGCTGCTGGCTCTCAGCCTATCATCTCTAGGTGCTACGGCGAAGCTGCCTCAAGAAGCTCTGCAATCCGAGCCGGAGGTATCGTTGTCGCTTACGGATGATCTCATCGGCTTTCACAAAAACTTGGTCGACATTGAGTCCATCTCAGGGAACGAGAAAGCCATCGGAGATTGGTTGGCCGACAACTTGGAATCCCAAGGCTACAACGTGGAGAAGCAGTATCTGTCCAAGGATCCTGAAAGATTCAATGTCTATGCTTGGCCTGGTAAAGTCAGGGAGGCGCCAGTAGTGCTCAGTAGTCATATCGACACTGTGCGTGCTTCCATGGTGACAATGGCTGATCTTCGCTGAACAATTCTCAGGTTCCTCCGTTCTTGCCTTACAAATACACAGAGTACGATGGCAATGTCACTATTCGTGGACGAGGTACCGTGGACGATAAAGGATCTGTTGCAGCTCAGACTCTTGCAGTGAACAAGCTCATTAATGCCAAAAAGATCAGCCCTGATGATGTTGCATTGCTCTTTGTTGCTGGAGAGGAAATCGGTGGCGATGGTATGCGAAAAGCGAATGAGCTCGGCCTTAAGCCCAAGGCTGTCATCTTCGGCGAGCCGACCGAAGGCAAGTTGGTATCGGGCCACAAAGGAACCATGCAAATTGTCCTTACAGCAAAAGGCAAGAACGGCCACAGTGGCTACCCTTGGCTCGGTAGGAGCGCGAACGAGATTCTTGTTAGCGCGCTCTATGCCATCATGCACCTTCCCGAAAAGCTGCCCAAGAGCGACAAATACGGACTGACAACCTTCAATCTCGGACGCATGGAGGGTGGAGTAGCTGGCAATGTTATTGCTGAATCTGCGACGGCAACCATCACCGTACGAATTGCAGCCGGCCTGCCAGAAGACCTCGAGAAGCCTGTCACGAAAGCCATTCGTCATGCCTTGCGCGACTTCTTGGAGGACAATCTCGAGCTTGAAGACATCATCGATATCGATTTCGGCAAAGTCGGATATGGCCCTATCGATATTGATGCTGACGTGCCAGGTTTCGATGTCTTCACCGTCAACTACGGCACTGACATTCCTATCTGGACACAAACCACAAAGGACCAGAAGCGCTATCTCTACGGCCCTGGCACTATCTTCGTGGCACACAGTGACCATGAAGAACTCACTGTAAAGGATCTGGAGACCGCAGTGGATGACTATGGAAAGATCGTCCTTCATGCTCTCGGCAAGTCGGTAGATGCTAAGCAGGACCTGTAGATAATATTGCCCACGCATCTGGGCTCTAAAAGTTACGACTAGCAATCATGCAAATATGCGACCAAAGCCACCCTACTGCAACTTTTGTATCTCCTCTGCAGACGTCTCACCAGGCTCGAGCCATGTTTCGACAACTACGCCACGACCAGGGCTCCCTATTGTCGTCAGCAATTGCATCATCACTTCTGGTCGCTTACAGCTTGCAGTGCCCAATGCAGCGCGGCGATATTCAGTATGCAGAAATCGACTGAGCGTACAGAGTTGAGCTGGCACATGGTTTGGCTTTATGGTGAACACCAGCAAAGCAAGCACGATAGTCAGTTCGCCGACCATGACGCCAAGCGCTGCATCATGTGTACTGGCGCGTTCGCTGCGATACTCCGAAGGCAACAACATCAGTGACCAAATTTGATCAGCCCGCTGGGAATAAAGGCGCCTGGATTCCTCAACAGTGGTCAACTTGGAGATCTGCCGTCTATGGCTTTGAACTCTGGACTCTGGTCTTCCCCAATCGAACCGTCCTTGTGCATTAGCTGTTGCCAGTGTATCTTGCCTCAATACTCGGGAACAACGACCATTAAAAAAATCGACAGAGTACTGAAACGCTCCAGGGACCTTGTATATCCGCCTTCGACCCCTTCACCTCGTCTATCAGATTCGCAAAGTACCTCTAGGCGGCCATTCTTGGATTGAATCGAACTCAGAACGGAACAACACTCAGAAAGATGAGCACTAATACAACATTACACACCTGTTTTCCCGAAGTCGCTGGACTTTTCTTTAGGATACAATCCCATTGCGGCATAAGGATCCCCATCGACCGGCTTCGGCATGACGTGCATTTCATGTTCCGGCGGGTACTGGTATGAGGTCGACTGCCCAGTCCTATGAGTAGCAAGTTCTGCCGTCCTCTGCTGTCCTTTCCATTTCTTGTATAGCACAGAAGCTCCTAACCAAAGACCGATCAGAGTCAAAACTCCAAGCACACCTACTCCAACACCAATCCCAGCTTTCTGCGCTTTACTCAATCCGCTATGAGCTCGGTTGCTCGAAGTTGTCGGACTGGACGCGGTATCGGCTGTGTTGGTCGCTGTTGATGGAATAGTAGTCGACGACATCGACACCGTTGACGTTATCGGGTATAGACTCGTGGCATACTGTGGGCCGCTGGAGTACTCAGCAGCACCTGCATCAAAAACTCTAGAAGAGTCATCGCAGCAATGAGCCCAGGATCCATTCGTTTGGAGAGTCATACAACAGAAGGTGGTCTGCGAGCATGCTTGAACATGCCAAGCAGAGCTTGACGCATTTTCACCTGAAAATCATTAGCACTCGGACCCATCTAGCCAAGCCCAAACGCACCTGTTGATGAATCGAGGCAGTACTTGGGACAGGCCTCCGATTCCCAAGACTGATCTGTACACTGACCACGCCAGTATATCGAGTCGCCAGCATCCGCATCGGCCTGAGTTTTGCACAATCCTAGGGTTGTGCACATATCACCAATACCGCAACACGCACTGAATCCATCTGTCGAGTTGCACGGAGATCTATCCGTCTCGGTCGTGAGTGATCCATCTGGATTGTAGCATTGACTGGAATCAGCCAGCACAGTTTGTGATAAGAACAATGATGCGATCAGTGGAAGGAGGAAGACTGGATGTGGACGGACAAAGCGATGAATGACCGCAAGCATTATCCAGGCGAGACTTATAAGGGTGTTGACAACTGTTAGACACCGCCACCTACGATTGTACTGGCGTATATGCAAGATCTGAGGCCGCACCGCCACTGCACACTGATTGGCGTTACAGGTGGCTGTACCTGTGTCCAAGATCAGGTTTGTCTGGACCTCCGATTCGGCTGAACAACGAGCAAGGTGCCATTATCACAGCGACCAGACGCGCGAAAGCAGCGGCGAAAATTCGTAGGCCACATATTCCAATGTGTTGTGTCTCGTCTACACTAGGTAGGGGCTGTGTTTCGTGATTGTGAGTAGAGAAACAGCGATTCTGTGTGCTCAGCCTTGCTATTCATTGTGTGCCAAGCCTGCAGGTCATTCAATCATGTACGGAACTGGCCAATCGGGGGGATATCTCCCGCTCCGCCGGACTTGTGGAATGCCAGCATCGCCTCAATTGGCAAGCCCAGGTGTCTGCGTCAGCCTGAATCTCCGCATCAAGCTTGAGTCGCGGTACTCAAAAGGACGAATTCTGAGAAGACCTGAGCCAGTATGACAGATCAGATCCTGTAAAGGTTTATAGGCTGCTCTGTCTGAGTTGTCTCTATTCACTGGATAATTCTGCAGGTCGATACCCTCTGGCAGCATGAGGATCTGCCTCTGCGACCGGCTTCGTCTCAATTTCCATCTCGCCCTGGCCTGGACACTGGTACGATACCGGTCCTGTAGCGTTTGTATCTTGTTGGCGTGCTCTGGATCTTTTATGGAATATAACAGTGGCCGCTCCTAGGCCGACAAAAGCTAAAGCTCCAAGCACAACTCCAATGCCAATCCCAGCTTTTGCACCTGTGCTAAGTCCGGTATTGGTCTGGGCGCTCGAAGTTGCTAGAACACTGGAGCTTGTGACGGACACGCTTTCGATTGTGTTGGTGGTACTCGTACTCGTCGACAAAGTAGTACTCGACGTCGAGGTTCTCGATATCGTTGTAGTCTGAGGAAATAGACTGGTTGTGTACCTCTGACCGCTGAGAAACTCCGCAGGACCCGCATCAAATACCCTTGAAGAATCATCACAGCAGGCGCTCCAGCTACCCGCGGCATCGTCGTAGTTTGCGCAGCAAAAGGTAGTCTGCGAACATGCCTGCATCAGCCAGGCACGCTCACCAGCCGTATCACCTAAGAAGAGTCAACGATCCGCGTGATTTCCTGTGAGATATATTCTTCACACCTGTCGATGAATCCAAGCAGTACTTAGGACAGGCGTCTGACTCCCAAGTCTGGTCTGAACACCGACCGCGCCAGTAAATATTGGTGTCGCCGTTGCCCTGAGCCTGACAGAAGCCTTGGGTAGTGCACATATCGCCTACAGCGCAACACGCGCTGTATTCCGAGTTCGTATCGCATAAGAATTGTTCGGATACCGAATTGATCGATCCATTTGGCGTGTAACACTGGAACGCATGCGACAAGCGCAAGAAAGCGATAGACAAAATGAATGGGACTGCCATGATGCGAAGGAGAGGAGCAGGGAGAAAAGGCAAGGTATGTGTGAGTGTGCCCTTGGGGAGGCATATATATCAGACAGCTGAATGGAGAGGATGCCCGCGAGCTACGACGGCTCATGCACAAGCCTTCCTATCGTGAAGATTGCACGCAATGCAGTATTTGTGGCACAATCTTTATATGACTTGGGCCTGAGGCTACAACGCTACTGCATTGATTGGCGACTCCAAGATAAGGTTCGTTTGAGGCTGAATGAGGTATCATTTTCACTGCTACCAGAAGGTCGAAAATCGCGGCGAAAATTCGTAGAGCAGTCGTTGCAGTATACTGTACACGATCTGTGTTAGTGAAGAGCTGAATCTCATGCTCATGGGTAGAGAAATGGCGAAAGTCTACGCGCAGCCTTACCACAAATCTTGTGCCAAGGCTACAAATGTACAGGACGAGCCAATGGCAAGTCGTCCCAATTCCCGCGCTCCAAGCAGGATGATCCGGGGCCGAAGTACTATCGGCCTCCCTAGCCTCACATAGGCCTATTACTGTCCAGCCTTATCACTCAAACAATTCCCCGCATAAAACACCTCCCCGGACCCCGGATCCTGCGTGTTATCGAAGTCCTGTACTCCCAGCGGACACTTCGCACTCCTACAAGCATTCATCGGACTCCCATTCGGCGTTCCTCTCTTCGTCGAGTAAGTATAGCAAATTGAGCCGCTCCGGTCCAAAGAATAATACACACAATCTGAGTTGAGGTCGCATTCACCACAGCAGAATGATGGGTCTGTGCCTCCGAAGTTGTCCTGGGAACTACCCCCAATGACGACGCCACCATGTAGGATGCTGGGTTTTCCGGGGAGGAGTTTCTGCGTTGCGCAGAAGTTTGAGTAGGATGTTGATGTGGCGAAGGAGGTTTGGGTTGAGGTTGTGGTGGTTGTTAGGGTGATTGTTGCGTTGGCGTAGATCTGGGTGATGATAATGCTGGGAAGAGTGGTGTTGATTGTGGCTGTTGATGTCTCTGTTGTGCCTGCGATGGTATTGGTGGTGTATACTGTCACTGTTTGCGGAGCTGGGCATGACGTGGAGTTGAGAAAGCAGGAACATGCTGCTGGGGGAGGAGAGGCTTGGCGTCTGATTGCGGCTGGTGCTCTGGTGCAGATGGATGCTTCGGGTGGAGGTGCGGTGGTCACGGTAGTGGTTGAAGTGCTATGTCGTTCAGCTTTCTGGACCAGCAATTCGTGAGAGTCGTGGGACTTACGTGTCAGAGACGACTGTGACTGTGCTTGTTGCAGTATTGATTGAAGTGCTGGTGTTTGTTGCCGTACTGCTATATGCTTAGCGATAGACCGCATTCTGCTGAGTTGAAGACTCACAACAACGCTATGCTTGTTTCAGTGATTGTCGCCGTCGTCACATGTACCGCTGCGGTTACAGCAGACGTCTGCGTTACGGTGGAGACACTTTGATTGCATGTTGAGATGCCGAATTTGCCTTGGGCTAATACATGTTAGCCAGGATGGTGATCTTAGGAACGCACGCACCGATCAGTGAGAGGCATATCTCAGTCGACGAGGCTGGTAAATTAGAGCAAGACGCAGGAAGGCTGCTTGAGCTAATGCTAGCCGAGCTGGTTTGGGAAGTGCCGGAGGTTGCTGAAGTGGACGTGGATGGGATCGGCGGATGAGGGGTCCAAACGCTAGAGGTGAAGGAGCTGCTATACGTTGTGTGGCCATACGTTGGCTCATATGCTTGCTCGTATGTTGAATCGGCGGCCGCCAAAGACTGTCCCAGAGTCAGGAATGCAGCACAAATTGCTGTAGCGAGCGACATCGTTGAAGAAAGGTGATCGTGACCTGGGTATTTCGAGCCAGATGACTAGAATCGCTCGGGAGAAATAAGAATGTGTCGAAGTGTCCTTGGAACGCCAAAGTGCAATGTATGAGTTCGAACGATGCTCAACGTCAGCTCAGGGCTTTGAGATAGCATTGTGTATTGTCTGATGACGCCAACGTCTGCACTCTCTAGGAGGGCCCGATATTGAGTTCTGAGTATCTTCTACCCGCCATTGCTGTTGTAGAGAAGTAATAGTCGATGACCTCAGCTTCTCATTCGGTCCCTGGATTCGTGCAAAGCATCATGTGATTTGTCCTCGTCTCAACACCGAAGGCAAAGTCGTCCACTGGCGTGGGTTAGCGTAACAAGTGGTAGCATTTCTACTACTCTAGGTATAGTACATCAACCTAGCACAGCGCATGGAGCATCGCTAGCTATTCCATGCCCGCTTAACACCGTGCTCTCATGCAATGCAGTAGCATATAATACATCTCCATGTATGCTTACAGCTTCTGGTACCTGTTGAACGAGATTAGTATGCTTCAAGAGGACGAAGATGAGGATAACTTACTCGAGCTTGCCCTCAAGCTTCTTGCTCTCAGCCACCTTTCGCACAGCCTTGTTGAAGTCATCCTGGCTGACCGACTCTCTGTAGTCCTTGATGGCGAAGAGTCCTGCTTCTGTGACGACGTTTCGCAGATCTGCTCCATTGAGGCCATCACTCATCTTCACCACGCTCTCAAAGTCAATCTCTCCCTCTTTCTGTACGCTCGCGGCATGAATCTTGAGCACCTCCAATCTTCCAGCCTCGTTCGGTAGTGGAATCTCAATCTTTCTGTCTAATCGACCAGCTCGGAGAAGCGCGGGATCGAGTGTGTCGGGTCGATTCGTAGCCATGATGATCTTGGTCTTGCCGAGGTAGTCGAAACCATCAAGCTGGTTGAGAAGCTCCATCAATGTGCGCTGAATCTCACGATCGGCGGAGGTACCCTCGGAGAATCGACGACCACCGATGGCGTCGATTTCGTCCATGAAGATGATGCAAGGTTCGTGCTCTTTCGCGTATCCGAACATCTCTCGAATGAGACGAGCGGATTCTCCGATGTACTTGTCGACGATGGCGGACGAGACGACTGGGACACGTTAGCACAGACGTGAGATATCCCAGAGGACGCAGCTCACCCTTCAGGAAATTGGTCTCCAGCGAACTGGCGACTGCTCTTGCCAATAATGTCTTTCCAGTACCGGGAGGTCCATACAGCAGCACTCCCTTCGGGGGCTTGATGCCGACTCGCAGGAAGAGTTCAGGATTCTTCAGAGGCAGCTCGATGACTTCTCGCAGCTCTCTGATCTGGTCATTCAGTCCACCAATTCCCGCAAACGACACCTGGCCGGGATCTTCGAGCGACATGTTGTATACAAGCGGGTCGACTTCGCGAGGCAGCATGCGCATGATGGTGAGCGTGGTCATATCAAGCGCCACCCGTGTGCCCTGCTTCAACTTCATCTTGTCCACCTTTGAACGGCATCCGACGACATATCGCGGGCCTGATGATGCCTTGACGATGAATCGCTCCTCATCCAGCTGTTTCAACACTTCACCGATGATCTGGCCGACACTCTGCAGCGCCTTGATGTTGTCCTCTGATACGTCGAAGTCATGTTGCAGGCCCTTGATCTCTAACCGCAAGGCCTTCAGCTTTGCCTCCCACTCTCGCGATTCTAGCAGTTTGGTCTTGTACTCTTCAAGCGCGTGCTCTCTCTCCGGGTCGCTGGCCATCGCCGCGGCGGGATATGTGATTGTTGATGGCTTGTGTGGACCTGGTGTCTGTATGGGCACTGATGCAGTCGGAAGGTATTGGAAGCGATGAGAGTGTTGGCTAGATGGAGTCGTTGAATGTGGATGTTCATGCGCGAGAGAGCTGTCGCTGCTGCTGCTGCCACTGAGGCATCTGCCAAACGCGCATCATCACAGCTAGCGTCGCGGAGCGGGACGAGGCGAAAGCTAATGCATCAACACCTCAGGCTGCTCGTTTTCGGGCCTTTCTTGTTGATCCGGGCCACTGACCCTTGCTAGAGCTGTGACAAGGCAGGTGGGCTGTTGAGGCACGTTCTCAGTGCCCCGCGGGTCGACGCATTCGCAGTATTGATTTTTTGTCGCTCAGCGAACAACCTTGGCCGGATTACACTCACTCCTTCACTCACCACTCACATACACCAACTTTCACATACATCTTTGAGTACACCCACAAGGTCAGGTAAGCAGTCACCATTTATATCGTCTCCGACAAGCAGAAACACATCCCACTACATCCGCCCTACCGTTCCATTGGCTATGCAGTCATTCTGCAGCTCTGCTACAAACGGACATGCCCAGACAGAGAAGCGGTCAATGCACCATCAGATGTCCATTACAGTGTCACCCAACGACTTCAGACCTCTTACATCGTCACCACACGACTTTCCCAAACATCCAGCTAACGTCACCTCCCCACAGCAAAGATGCCAATCTCCAAGATCCACGCACGCTCCGTCTACGACTCTCGCGGTAACCCAACCGTTGAGGTCGATATTGTCACCGAGACCGGCCTTCACCGCGCCATCGTCCCATCTGGTGCCTCCACCGGCTCCCACGAGGCTTGCGAGCTCCGCGATGGCGGAAAGGCTTGGGGCGGAAAGGGTGAGAAAAAGCAGCGAAACATATATTGCGGAAGAGTACGGGTCTGACAACATGCAGGTGTCACCAAGGCTGTCGCCAACGTGAACGAGACCATTGCACCAGCTCTCATCAAGGCAAACTTGGACGTCAAGGACCAGTCCGCTGTCGACAAGTTTCTTAACGAGCTCGATGGAACCACAAACAAGACCACACTCGGAGCCAACGCCATCCTTGGTGTCTCCATGGCAGTGGCCAAGGCTGCTGCTGCTGAGAAGCGTGTCCCACTTTACGCACACATCAGCGATCTCGCCGGCACCAAGAAGCCATACGTTCTTCCAGTGCCATTCATGAACGTCCTCAACGGTGGCTCGCACGCCGGTGGCCGCCTCGCTTTCCAGGAATTCATGGTTGTCCCATGGTACGTCCGAATCATACTCGTAGTTGTCCGATCTCGGTTCGCGTGGCTACTGTTGCTATGTGTTCTGCGATCAGTACATGCGACCCGACTTTTCCCGAGCTAACAGCTTCGCAGCGAGGCCGCGACATTTACCGAGGCCATGCAGCAGGGTGCTGAGGTCTACCAGAAGCTCAAGTCTCTCGCCAAGAAGAAGTACGGCCAGTCTGCCGGCAATGTTGGTGACGAGGGTGGTGTTGCTCCAGATATCCAGACTGCCGACGAGGCTCTTACCCTGATCACCGATGCCATCGAGCAGGCTGGCTACACCGGCAAGATGAAGATTGCCATGGATGTCGCATCCTCCGAGTTCTACAAGACCGAGGAGAAGAAGTACGATCTTGACTTCAAGAACCCAGACAGCGACCCGACCAAGTGGGTCACATACGAGCAGCTCGCAGACCAGTACCGCGATCTCGCCAAGAAGTACCCAATTGTCTCCATCGAGGATCCATTCGCTGAGGATGACTGGGAGGCCTGGAGCTACTTCTACAAGAACAGCGACTTCCAGATCGTTGGTGATGACTTGACTGTCACCAACCCAACCTTCATCAAGAAGGCCATTGAGACCAAGGCTTGCAATGCTCTTCTCCTCAAGGTCAACCAGATTGGTACCATCACCGAGGCCATCCAGGCCGCCAAGGATGCTTACGCTGCTGGCTGGGGTGTCATGGTCTCCCACCGTTCTGGCGAGACCGAAGATGTCACCATCGCCGACATTGCCGTAGGTCTCCGCGCAGGTGAGATCAAGACTGGTGCTCCAGCTCGTTCCGAGCGTCTTGCAAAGCTCAACCAGATTCTCCGCATCGAGGAGGAGCTCGGCAGCAACGCCATCTACGCTGGCACCAAGTTCCGCACTGCTGTCAACTTGTAGGAAATGGACATTCGTAGCGTTCTGCAGAATTGAATCCGGTGTGTCTCCGAAAACGAATGATCCCGTGGGAGGTTCAAGAGGACTTGAATGAGCTCACCCGCCTTGGCTGGCGAACCCAGAAAAGCTCCGATGGTTTACGCGCATGATCTGATCGAAATACCGGAAGCCTAGCGAAAGGCGTATGAATACCACAGTAGATAGCCATTGATGAATAGAACATGAAAAGTTCGATCGACAACGCGTTGAAAGGAGCAGGCGCGTTCGATGGCCACGATCAGGTGACTGTCTTGGCAGTCTAGGCCGCTCCCGTCCACTAGCGCGCTTTCACTTACGTTCCTCTCCGAACATCAACGAAAACATCATCTCATCGAGGCACGGAGGCACGCGGCAGACCGCCAGCAGCTCGCGACTGGACCGAGTCTCCCAGCCGATGGTAACTGGCAAACGTCGCCGCACGGCTTACCGGATTGCAGTATCAAGCTATCATTCGTCCCGCTTCACGTGGCAGAGTGTTCGAGCGGCTGTTTGGCAAGATGAATTCAGACTCCAGAACTGTGCCGTTGTCATGACCGCCAGAATCGTCGGACCTTCTTGCGCGGCGCGTTTGGCAAAAGATGAACTCTGCTTCCGAAACTTCAGGCTCCACACCATTCGCATAGCACCTACCCTTTCTGTCTGAGAAGTTGGTCCTCATTGACCTTCAGCAGAACGCAGTGTCTATGTGCGAACGAGCGTTTACGAGGAATGTTGTCAATCCCTTGTAAGCTGTGATGTGCTTGGAGAGGACCACCCTACGGAAGTAAAAGTTTGGAAGAACCGTGGGACAGAAGAGTCTCAAGTCAATTTCAACATCACATCCGACTCGAATTCGACATCTGTGGAGACGACAGCGGCATCAAGGTTATTGTCAATGGAAAGCGCGGAACGGTTTCGACATTCATTTGTGCTGTAGTCGCCAAGCCGCCTGGACTCTCCAGGCTGTCACACTTTTGCTCGGAAACCGGGAAGCTCTGCAACTGATCACTTCCATGAACGCGACAAACTGACCAAATACACGGGACTGCGCCGCTTCTTCATCTCGCTTCACGTGTCTACGCTGTGTGTTAGCCGTGTTGGGTTGTTTGTATCTGGAGAAAGGAATGTCGTGCTGATAGGCTCGGCAATCTCCTTAGGAATGCATTCCATATCAACACCACGCCTGCGACCGGTTGCCCTAGTATAAGGCCGCATACCTCCAGGTTGACCAGGTTGTTTTCGTCTTCTTCACCTACTAATTGCTGCTTCCGGTAGATCATCACTCTTTCTGATCTCCCAAAGCCTTTGCTTTCTCTGACCACAGTCACTCGCTCGTTCCTAATCACCGTCGCTCGCTCGCACTTTCTTCGACTTCGCGACTCTCGTTCAGCAGATCTTGATCGCATAGTCAGCGTTTACGCGACTAATCCTTAATTTCACTCCACAAAACACCTTCATCCGAGATGAAGGTACGAGCACAGGCTGCGGCCGCTTTGGCGATCGCCACTGTATCTGCGCAAAGCAGCTCCTCCATCACTGCTGCGCCAGTTTCATACACAACGGTCACTTACGATGACTGCCCTACTGCCGACATTGCGACGATGATCACGGTCACAAATGGCATCACAGTGACCTACTGCCCCGAGTGCATGCACGAAAGCTCAACATCAAAGGCCCCAGGCCACACCACCGTCTACACAACGACTTACCTCTCCCTGTGCCCGACAGGAACCGTGCCAGTCACCTACACTGTCACTGAGAGCTGCGACGAACCCACTCCAACCTGGACTCCAGGCCCAAGCCACGTACCACAAGGTTTCACCGTCACCGTGAAACAATGTTCTGTGTGCGAAGGAGGCGAAAAGACTCCTATCCCAGTCACCATCACCGAGCCATGCGACTGCGAAGCCACCAGCGGTACTTGGGTCGGACCCAAGCCAACTGGCACTCCAGTCCAACAAATAAGGTATGTTGACAACTTCCCTCTCCCTCACAACCATCCATACTAATCCTTCCTCTCAGCGACGGCCAAATCCAAAACCCAGCCCCAACACCAGGTGGTTCCGGCGGCGAGCCAGCTGGCCCAGCCCCTACCGGCGGCAACGTCCCATCCGGTCCTGGCTCTGGCTCATCCGGCACCGCTCCACCATACCCAACTGGCAGCGCCACCACCGTGCAATGCCCTGGCCCAGAATGCCGCGCCAAGGCTACCGGCGGCGCTGCAGGTCCCAGCGACATCATGCCAATTTCCTCCACTACTCCTGCTGAGGGAGGATCTTCACCAGCGCCTAGCAGCAGCACTTCAGATGTCCCACCTGCACCGTATGAGGGTGGAGCTGTGGCTTATAGGGAAGCTGGATTTGTGACGTTCTCGGTTGTGGTTGCTGCGCTGGCTTTTGCGCTGTAGGTGGCATAGTGGTAATGGGGTAGCAATTTGTAATGAATCGGTTTCAATTTATGAGAAGTCTTATGTATCTTTTTTGTCTTGTGTCATGACGTCCTTGATTGAGGCGAAGGCGTTGAATTGGGCATCTTTGGGTGGGATTGGGTTCCTTCGTATAGCAAAGAAATAGCATCGTGAATCTAACAGTTCAACAAAAGATGAAGGTGTTTTCGTTGTGCGTGAGCTTCTGCGTATGAAGTCTCAACGCGCTGCCCGCGTGCTCTTCTACGAAACGTGCTCCATTTCTGGGTCCCGCGAATGGCCGTGGTCAGGCCTTGTATTCCAGCTCGTCAGCTTTCTCCCATCCCTTCTGCCGTCGCAAAATAGTCACGTCAGGGAGCCACCGCAACTCAATCTCACCGAAGTAATTTGCGTCCTCCACAGTCCTCACAAAACCCACGGATTCGAAAAGCTTGATCGAGCCAACATTGGTCTGATGGATTTTGACTCGCAGAAACGAAAGTTTCGGAGTCGAAGTCGTGATCGTATCAGGAGTCTGCGTCTCTGTTCCATCTTGGTGTCGCGCTTGCTGAAAGTTCGCGTACTCGGACGCGATCTCGGACCAGTTGGCGAGAATGTATTGCAAGAATGTGAGTGAAGCCGATCGACCAAATCCTTTCTGTCGCATGTCTTTTCTCGCGATCATGAGCTCGATCTCGCCGACTACGTTTCCGCCCACGTTGGAGACATCCTCGCTCATTTCGTCTGAGTCTGGAGGGAAAAGGAAGAGGTTGATGTCTCCTACCATTCGATCAGGAGCGTCATCGGTCTTTGTGATTGCGGTCGAGTCTGGACTGGGCGTAGATGAAGCCAAGGGCAAGCAGATGATGAATGTTAGCTTATCGCAGTCCGTGCGCCAGGACTTCTGCATGGCATATTCCTCGTTCAGACTCAGAGGCTCTGATGCTGTTGCTGCTTGGAGGTCCGGGTCTTTCATCCATTCGTGATAGGTTGGCACATGGTGCTCGCAGTATGGGACCAGCAAGATCTGCGCGGTTGAGAGTGCTGGTGGTGGCGGTGAGCATTGATCGAGATATGTGCCTGAATTATGCTATGACACACCGGTATGCTCGTTGACCCTCATCGTTGTGTGTTGCTACTCCACAGGTGCAGTCCTGAATATCAGTTTGCATCGATCTGGATCAGAGCGGACACTTGAAAGGCGTCAGGGAAATGAGAATCAATACTTATGATTGCGCGACCCAGCATAGTGCCGCTCAACCTCCTTACCTAGATTTGTGGCCGCTTCCAATGTAGGCGGCTAGGAATCTCAATAGTCAATATACACGTAGCGTACGATATCCGTTGGTGCTAGCCTCAACCAAGCTCAAGGCTAGCTGATCTGGTTTTGGATCAGGCTGGCGAGTCTGAGCTACACTTTAGAAATGCCACTGCGTAGTTCAGAAGAATAAGATGAAATGTTGTGGTGACGGCGATGGAGAAGGAGAAGGAGCGTGGAAGATTTGAGTTCGTCATACAGGCATCTCATATCGGAGACAGGTCCGCAACCAATAATGGACAAGTACGACCGGGAATGGGCCCATCCTGCCATTTCACGTCGTCAACCTTGTGTGTGATTGTTGTCCTGATCATGACCTTTTCCAGTCCCCATTGCTCGCATCTACTAGGATACTGGCGCCATCATGGCTGGCGGTAGCTTCAAAGTCTTCATCACTGGAGGTTCTGGCTTCCTTGGCGGCGCCATTGTGAAAGCACTCCTTGAGAGACATCCGGAATGGCAACTCACAGTTCTGGACATTCAGCCTCTTGCAGAAGATATACGGAATCGAGGCGTTGGATACTTATTTGCAGATGTAACAGCTTCCGAGAGCGTGAAAGCCGCTTTTGCTAGTTACAATCCGGATCTGGTCCTGCATACTGCTGGCGTAGTTCCTGCGCGTAACTTCCGATACAGCCAAGACAGCAAGCAGTGGGAGAAAGTCAAGGCAATCAACTACCGTGGGACAGTCAATGTCTTGGATGCCACTCTGCGCACCGAATGCCGACGCTTCGTGTACACTAGCAGCTGCACAGTTATAATCGATGACCTGGATCATGATTACTATAACATGTCAGAAGACATACCTATTGGATTCGCAACGCTTCACTATGGCAAGTCCAAGGGTATGGCAGAACGATATGTTCTGTCCAAAGAAAACGCTGAGAAGGGGCTGAAAGCTTGTGCTCTGAGACCTTGCACCATTATCGGGCCTGGAGACGTCGCAGTGATCAGCCTCATTCACGACTTGATGCTCAAGATGGAGAGCCACTTCATTGTCGGGAGCCCAGACACTTTGTTCGACTTCGTATATCTCGACAATGTTGTGGATGCTCATATACTGGCTGTCGAGAACATGCTGACCAGCGAGTCTGCTGCCGGACATGCTTTCTTCATCTCGAACCAACAGCCTGTATACTTCTGGGACTTCTTCCTTGCCATATGGTCCGAATTTGGGCATGTACCAAGCTTCCGAATCGTTATACCAGCATGGCTCGCATGGATCGTTGCACTTCTCATGGAGGTTGTGACTTTCTTTACTGGAGCCTCACCCACCATAAATACCGGCAGTGTGAAAGACGCTATCAGAACACAGTACTCCGATAATTCCAAAGCCCAGGAAATACTTGGATACAACCCGAAGATCGGCTTGGCGGAAGGTGTGCGAAGAAGTTGCGATGACTACAAAAAGTACTTGGCCAATCTTAAGCCTGCCAAGTGAGAGCGGAAGCAGATCAAGTGATGTATTTCCTTCTCTTACAAACTCCGAAATCTGGACGATTTACACTTTGACGACGATCTTGCCTGGCCTCGACAGCGTCTTCAGGGCTCCCAGAGCCTTGTCGGCCTCTTCGAATTCGAAAGTCTCTGCTATCAGAGGATGTATCTGGTGCTGTTCAAGAAAAGTAGCCAGCTCTTCTGAAAGCTGTCGACTACCAGCACCTAAAACTGCCTGGACTACAACGAGTCAGCACATTGATGGTTACTATGGCGTCCCTCCCAACTTACTGGTCTTGGCGCCGAATAGCAAAGAGTTTATGATGCTGACAGGCTCATCCGAATTGCCCAATACCCCAAGCACTCTGATGAGTCCCGCATGGCGTGTGGCTTTGATGGTCTGCTCGATAGTTTGTGCGCCGACAACATCAGCGACAATGTCGACACCTTTGCCATCAGTGGCTTTCAGCACTTCGTCGGCCCAGTCTGGGTTCTTGCGATAGTTGATCAGATGGGTCGCTCCCAATTTCTTCGCTATCAAAAGCTTCTCGTCAGATGAAGAAGTCGCCACGACCTTTGCACCTTTCGCTGCTGCAATCTGGGCAGGTCAGCATGTATCATTGCTGGAAGAGGGCGTCCTTACTTGAATCGCATAACAGCTCACACCACCGGTACCTTGAGTCAGCACAGTCATACCCGGCTCCACCTTGAACAAACCATGCATCAACGCATTCCAAGCCGTTGCGCCAGCTGTGTACAATGTGCTGGACTCCTCAATTGACAAGCCGCTTGGAGCCTTGAGAAGTCTGTCGTCGTCCCAGACAATCCATCTTCGCAGCGTGCCGTCGGCTTTACCTCCACCCTGAACGAACATGGTCAGCACGTATCTCAATGAACCAAGTACGTGGAAACTATACCATCGTATTAAAGATGTCGAAGTCTCTCTGGTCGAAGCCAGTCACCCAAGTGTTTGGTTGAACAATTACCCGGTCTCCAGCTGCCCACTTGGACTGGGGTCCCGCCTCTTCTACGACACCAGCACCGTCACTACATGGAATGAGATCTTGTTTCGCCATGGCAGGATACGATGGATCATGATTCATCACCAGAATATCTCGATAGTTCAACGAGACCGCCTGCACACGGACAAGTACCTGATTTGGTCCTGGTTTCGGGATTGGAGTTTCAAGATTGATGAGGGACACCTTTCCAGGCGCGGTGATCTTCCAGGCTTGATTCGCCATCTTCTGGACTGATGCTTTTAATGAGAATGGAGAGTTGATTGGGGAATTGAGATGAGTTCTGAGCTGCCTCCTTCCGCATCTTATAAGGCTTCATCCAGCTATGATTCTTGACTGTGGCAACTAGGCGTGAAGCCATCCTGATGACGAGATCACAGAATATCGCGCAATGACCTGCAGGATGAGCCACTGTGACGAATGGTTGTCAATCGCTTTATGGTGCAGCTCTATACAGATAGTGCTGTCGTCGAAATGGCAGGCTGAAGAGTGGATCTGTCGGCCGACTTGGAACGAGTCCATGCGCTAGCGTAGTTGCAGATGTCAGCTCTGCAGGAATGTGGTGTTCCTGGCTTAGAAATCTGTCGTTCGCTCGCAGACGGCCGTCGCAGCGGGCGGCTCACCCGCCCGCATTCTGCGCGCTGCTCAAGGGTTAGAAGTCTTAGGGTAAATTTGGGGTAAACTGGCGACGACGAGGTGACCTTTTTATGTGCAAAGGCTTCGAAACACTCAATACTCAGGCTGATCGACCACTTGGTAATTCTGACGCTGTCATTGGCCATCTCCTTTGGCGGATGACCTGGAATCGGACGTTCTGTTTTTCTGGAAGCTCAAAACAATGTTCGATCGATTTCCAGGTAGGAAGAACAGCATACGACGTCCGCATTGGGGATGAAAAAGCTGGAACTGGAGGACCAAAGTGATCGAAGCAATACGCAAGACAAGAGAGAAAAGCGCATTGACTTGGACAACCTGACGTTGTTCAACCGCGCCACTACTCGCTGTGGTCCAGGCCAAGAGCATGACCAAGGTCAAGATATGATCAATAGGAGTTGAGCTCCAGTCAATGGCGATGAAAGATGATGACCTTCGTCTAATGTGGAAACGCGCTCTCCTGGTCGAAGTCAGTCCCCACAGCACTAGGAGCACTAAACTCTGTAACAGGGCTGTACCATAGTGCTACACCCCTGTTCCATGGTACAGCAAGGAGATACTGCTTTGAAGCTAGCGACTTATAAGTTCACCTCCGGCTCAGAGGAAGGCTTCCGATCATATGCCATCCGCAACCCTCCATTCTGGTTACATGTTGCTCTAGAGTCAATTTGACAACTGACCATGACATCGATAGAAGTCGATCGCGATATGGAAAGACATGTATGTCCTACTTAAAGCTCTTTCAGAGCTGCTTCAGGATCATTCAACATATTCCATACGACGAGGTCGACGCTCGCTTTCTCCTTTCGTTCAGACCTGTCATAAATATGGTCGATCGCCTCGACACGAATGCCTGGGCATTGGGCATGTCTCAGCATGATGCCCGCATCTGCGTCCACTCAACAGAGCTCAACAAGCTCCCCAAGATCCAAGGTGTAGCAGATCTTGAAGTGCAGGTCGATGTTGATGCTTTCAAGATGACCTGCGAACGGGGATATCCTCCATGGAAGTGGGATCTTGATGCTCAAGATGTCGATCGCCTGGACATAACGAAACAAATCTACTCCGAGTGCAAGACCCTCCGCAGGATTAGTATCACGGACGGTGGTTGCAAGCACGCAGGAACCGAAGACGAAGTGATTACCTGGCAGAACAATCTGGGTCGTTTGCAAGATATGTTGCAGTTGCGAATTGACCTTCGGAACTCTCTACCACAGCAAGATCCGGCCACGCTGGACACTGCGGAGTCGATACCTGCTTACCGCGGCAAGTCTCCATGTGGGTTCAGAGTAGACTCAGCTCAGCAGACCAGTCTGCCTTTGTACGCTCCGGAAAGTCAGGTGAGATTTGAGTGTCCGCATACCCTCTTCCAAGTCGGCTGGTGTCTCAGCTAATACGCATCGAAAGACTGAGTTATCATTTCCGTCTTGTCGAGTTGAGTACGGTGTATTGGACAACGCCACCAATCTCGAACGATTTTGGGACGATCGTCTTGATATGCGTAGCTCCGAGATACCTTTCCGTGGTACAAGGAGTTCCCTCAGGACGCTGCTTGAGTGTACAGGGGTGCTCCATCGGGCGGGAAGACTCGGTGCTTGAGCTATATCTGACCGTTCACTGCATAGTCAGTGTCAGTGTCGCATTGATGGAGGGACTAAAATGAGCGGAAAAAACGCGTTTGACATAGGTACGTGCTTGCATTTGCTGGAATGCAAGGAGGAATGAAAATATGGAGCCGGCTTGCCTCAGTCTTGGCTCCCACCCAAGCCTACCCTTCTCCAAACTTTCAACATCTCATCGTCTTCCTACCTCCAGCACACACAGCATGGTGAAAGATGACGTTTCTTATAGATGTGAAAGTGAATAGTCTTCCTTCCCGTTTAGGTAAGCGCGCTCTTCCGTTTGCCTTAGCGTGGAACATGAAGCGGCAGACCTTTCCTGCTTCTTCTCCACTGACACAAGTTCTTTGAAATCGCAACTCGAGTTGCATCGAGAATCCGATACCAGTCAAGAACACAGCCGAAGATGGCGCCGATCTCAGACGCAGCGCCAAAGCGGCATCTGCTTTCGCTGCCACAGGAGATTTTCGACATCATCCTCGACTTCGCGTATCCGGCTGAAGATGAGAAGCGCTTCGTGACTCGCTGGAGCTGGGACCAGGATGAAAGAGACCGCCGTTGTGAGAGCCCCAGCACATTCGTCGCCAGGCGCTTCGTCCACAAGGTGGATGAGTTCATGATCTCCAAAGCATTCTTCGAGTCTGCCGCTAAGGCTTGGATGATGAACCAGCATTGTCGCGACTACGCTTTCGGAGGCAATCGCTTCTCGCCATTTGCTTGTCTCCCTCTCACCGCAATGTCTCGGCGATCCATTGTAGCGCGCTTCTGTTCCACTCTCAGCCACGAGTGCTTTTCCAGCTGCATCGGAATGCGAGACCTTCCCAACCTACGCAAACTCACCCTTCAAGTGGGTGAAGATGTCTTCCAGTGCACCGCGTTGGATTCTCCCTGGATCGTACCTCTCTCACGCCAGCAACTCGAGGACGTCCTTGTCGAAAGCCGTCTGGCAGAGCTTCGCAAACTCAAGTATATCAGCATTTTGCCAGCGCCAGCGCCACCCTTTCGCGAAAAGACTCAAGAGCAAGTGCAGCAGTGGCACGAGAACGTTTCCGCTCTGGAAACTGTCTTCAAAGAGCATCAGAAATCTCTGGTAAATGTGGACCTGACCGACCTACTGGCAAAGTTTCCCACCGAGTGGACCTCGACTCTCTCTCCGCCGATGAAGGCATATGTAAAAGCCGAATATCGTCAGCTCCTGGACGAAGAGATTGAAAGAAACAGAAACAAGGAGTATCTACCAGTTTCTCGAAGGGCCGATGGACTATTTCTGGGTGATCTGATCGCAATCGCGGTAATGGCGTGCGCAACTGGGCTCGTTTTGGTCGCGTCCTGGTTGATGTACGAAGACTATCACTACCACCGCACGTACTCTGGATACTAGAAACGGATGGATTAAGCCACAGGCTGCGCGCGAAGCAAGTGTGAACACAAAGTGATGGGACAGATTGGCATGGAGCGCGATTCTCTTTTGTGGTTTTGCGATTTCTTGGTCAGAAGATTGGCATTGCGTGATGAGGAACGAAGATTATGAATGAGAAAGAAAAAAGCGTTTGATTGGGATTTTGTATAGATTGAGGAGAGGCGAAGAGCATGAGTGATGGGATGAAAGGACACCTAGAGCAAAGTGGTAATATTCGCTGTCCTGTCAAGGCGACTGCGACGAACATTAACTCATGGTAGTCCTGGTACCAGATGCTTGTAGCCACTTCACACCCTTGGACGGCACTTGAACTTCTCCATTTCCAGCCGCATAATTCCACAGCTGTCCACGAGGAGTCCCTTCAGCTATAACCTTCACGTGAATGTGACTGGTGCAAGAGGCTTGCCATAAGTTCAATCGACGTCGAGCCGACCAAGAGTATACGTCCTCTTGATTCCCAAATTTGGACCGACCCAGCTTGCCACTTCTGCCATCTCCTCAGTGTGCCAAATGATAATCTGAGCCATGGCAGGATCATCATAGGTGCAGGTGGCAAGTCCGGGCGGGAGAATGTCAGGTGACAAGTAGCCTTTTGTCAAAGCCTCCCTCAACTTCAACGTGTGGAGCTGCGCGGTCAGGTCGCGAATGTTGATTGGTTTGGTATAGAAAAGCTTGCGAGTGGTTGACGGTATGACAGCGAGACGGAATGGCTGGGCTATAACAATCAGCGCGTTTCATTTGGTTAATTCTCCATCAAAAACTTACTTGGTGGGTGAGGTTGCTCTGGTGTCGGGTTGTAATTGCCAATTGGCATGGTGTAGTGAGGTCCAGCAAGAAACTGTGGTCGCAAAGCGTAGACAATGCGGACAGGAAGATTCGGATAACCATGATCTGGGCCCACGCGTGGAAGCCCATGTATAGCTTCATATCCATCTTTGGTCTCACAGGCGACCGTGTGACCGTTGATGCCACGCACGAGAAGTATCAGCTCGCGGCCATCATCGTCGGCCTCCTTGAGGAGTTCGGCAAATTGCGCCGAGGTGGGCGGAGAGGCTGGATAGCTTTTGTAGAGGGGACATCCGTCGTACGCATTGATGCCGTTGAGGACAATACTGCGATACATGCCATCTGGAACGTGGCTGAAGCTGGGGTTTGCCTTCTGGGCCTGGCGCCAGTCATTGTAAACAATGTTGTTCTGCAGGTGTAGGATGTTGACCATCGCTTGAGGAACCCGAACGCCAACCCTTGCGATGACGGCGACAATCGGAGTCTTTGCAGTGCCAGCGGCGTAGGCACTGTCGAGACGAATGTTCTCTTGCAAACCTCGAGAGTCAGTCACTGACTGTGGCGGCAAGCTTGCCCACCATTCAGCCCCGAGCTCAGCATCGGCGCTATCGTATGGCAGCACGCCTGGATCGCAATCCTTCACTTTTTCAGGTAAGAGTTGCAGTCCATTTGCCTCTGCTATGGTACGGCATTTGGCAATAGCAGCTTCCAATTTGGAGTTGTCCTCCTCCAGGTCGCTGTTCTCGTCGTGAATGATATAAGCTCGTGGTCGGAAGTTGATGACGCTCGTTTCATCGTCAGAGTTGTAGTCTTCGTTGACATTGAACATGGCAACTCTGGTGAAGGGTGGTGACGCGTACTTGGAGAGGTCTTTCGTGATGTCCACGAAGGCGGTCTCCATTGCTTTCCGGTATCGAGCCTGGAACTCCTGATAGTCGCGCATTCTGTGCGAGGCGTGGCCAGATCGAAGAGTGGCAACCTTGGCATGGTCTTTTCAGGGTGTTGTGTTGTGTCACCGCTGGCGATGTTTGTCAGTAGTACAAACGGCGCTGCATTTGCGCGTTTGCGTGCCTGCCTAAGGCTGTTCTCACATGCAGAGCGCATCGCAGAAGGTCGTCACGTCGCGTGAAACAAAGTATATCCCAACCTCACGTGCTATACGAGGACATGTACGCGTGTTCATGTCCTTACCCGTTGTATTCATTGCCACGATGCGCATTGCCTCGTCCGCACTGTGATTCACACTCGACGGGGTGCCATACCATGAAGGACCACTCGTGAGCCGAGGGAACATGTTTGCATACTGTGCTTCAACTCTTTCTCTGCTTGCCTCCTACTGCAGAAAGACATCCTTCGCATCCTCATGGTTGTCGTCAGCACGCTATCTGGGTGCCTGCATGACTCTTCGTAAAGCAGGCAGCTCCATCCCAATTGACTTCGTGGTCAGATCATAATCGTCCAGTAGTACACCTGACCTCTCAGGGTGGCAGTGTTTGCATCAGGAGACGTTTTGGAGATCTGTCTGGAGTGTGCAGTGGAGGCGGCGAGGAAGTGGTTGGCAAGTGTTACCATTTCTCAACCCCAGGTCATCGCCGGCAGCATCCCGCCATCGGCCCGCAGATCCAAGCCGCTTCGACGTTTCGCGCGATTGATTTAGACAGCAACGGAGATGAGATGATCCACGTGCCCGCAGACGTACGCGCCTACACGAGACGACGCAAGACAAGAGCACGAGCGCCTTTTTCACCGCATCTGTCGCGCACGCGGGCGGTATTCTATCATCAGCGGAATTGAAGAGGTCGGTGGTGTTACTTTGGCTGCACGGTGCCTACAGGGCCTACACGCGGGATCTTGTGCCAGGGTCCAGATAGTTCTACTCCCGCACTCACGTCAGGAGCCACCACAGCAACCAGCAACCACTTCGACGACGATCACAAGCGAGCGGCGGGCTGTGTCTATTCCAGCGCATACAGGATACAAAAGCATACACTCATCGACCACCTTCCGCCGCATTGCGACCACTACGATCGAGGCCGCCGCGCCTCTGCGATAGTCCAGTATGGGCAACATTTCCAGCAGACCCGACGAGGGTCAATTCTGCTTGAGCGACCAGTCGAGATGTCGGTCGCATACTGTACTCGGATACTCTCGAGTCATGCTAACGAATGCGCAGTCACGATCGCAAGCATCAACATTACCAACTCCCGGGGCCACACACTGCTGAGGATAGGTCCAAATGCCTATCCGGCCACCAGATATGGAGCACAGCGAGATACAGGCGATGATACACCAATCGAGTATATACAGGTGCGACTCCAGCGTTCGGTCCAAGCACAGGCATACGCACACGCTAACAGTCCAGTATAGGACCCAGACAGCATAGCCAGTAACCTTCCACCATCCTTCCTCGTACGCTTATCGAATAGCGACGACTTGAACTTCCACTTTACCTTCATCATTCGACAGCAGAACCAGTCAGGTAGTCCGCCCTCGAACAAGACCGCACCTGCCCCGAGCGCAGCCGACACCCAGATCTCAGGCCTGACGTACGTCTTCGCATCGACCCCGAAAGAGGTGGAGCATCTGGTTGTGCGGGAGTTCCACTCAGACCCGAACTTGCACAAGAACCCCAATGTCCAGCTCGTCGGCGACTACTCCACTTCTGGGAACCCGAGCGCGCAGTTTTCGTGGACGTGGAAATGGAGACCACCGAAGCCGGCCGAGGACCGTGGCGGTGGTTGGCGCAACAGCTGCAGTTTCGTCGAGTACAACCAGCGAACTCACGCACTTGAGACACTCGCAAGTTTCAGCTTTTGGGTGCAGAATACGAACAAGCTCATGAGCATCGCACCAAAGTCACCCAGACTCGATGTGCCGCAGCGGCTTCGCATACCCTCGACTCAATCGATCGAGTCTCGAGTAAGCAATGTCAGCGACTCAGAGGGCGAGGGAAGCTACAAGGACTACAAGGAGCCACAATCGCCCGGATTCGAGCCCATCCCAGAGAATGGCCTAGGACTTGTACCTACCTTCACCAACACAGCATTACCTGTAAAGGTCGATATCGCGACCTGCAAGCCTGGCGAAGATCCGTCGCTTAACGAGGATGGACCGCTCTTCCGAGCCACGATGCGGTCGCTTGAGCAAAAGACTGGCCACATGAGGCTGCGCATGAAGAAAGTATTGAAAACAGCCGAAGCTGCCGAGCAAGCCCAGCAAGCCTGCAACCAAGCTGTGTCAGACTTCACACAGGCGCTGAAAGAGGCTGCAACATCCAACGCGAACGCCGTGCAGCCGGCACTTGATCACTATTTCGAGAAGATCGCCAAGGAGATCTTGTCTTACGAGAAGCAGAACACTATCAATTTGCAACGGCTTATCATCGACCCGGTCAGCAAGCTTTACAACTTTGAGATCAAGCGTGCAGACGAGAAGAAACGAGAATTCGATGAGGAGAGCAAAGAGTACTACGCATACGTTGGCAAATATCTTGGACAGCGTTCCGAGTCGTTGAAAGAGAAGAAGGTTAAACAAAGCGATGAAAAGTACCAGGTAAAGCGGAGAACATTTGAGCTCAAACGATTCGACTACTCTAGCTTCATGCACGACTTGCACGGTGGCCGCAAAGACCTGGAGGTGCTGTCACATTTGACCAGGTACGCAGATACCCAGACGAAGAGCTATCTGGCAACCGCGAAGAAAGTTGAGGACATGGTGCCTCAACTCGACGCCTTGGTCGCAGAAGTCAAGATAGCAGACCAAGACTTCCAACTTCAGCGGAAGGAACGGGAAGAGAAGCGCCGCATGCTCGAGACCAGCAGCAAGCTCGTTAGCGAAGACGGCAATGTTGTACCACCTGGGGGTCTCGCCTATTCCACGTCTGTTAGAGACTCACTTCGACCTGGCGAGCTAGGATCCCATCGGACCGGCAGCATCAGCGGGACTGTCATCCTATCTCAGTCACCACCAAATGCCGCCGACCTTGCTGTCCAAGCGCCGTCAAACGGCATGCTCAGCACACCCGCAAGCGCCACGGCAGCGTTGTCCTCCAGTCCGAACAGCAAGTTCAAGGGTATTCGGGATCTTGAAGACAACAGCGCTGCGAATCTCAATGGTGGCCCTCAAAGGAAAGAAGGTCTTCTCTGGGCTTTGAGCCGACCAGGAAGTCATGTCGATCCCAAAGGCCTCACAAAGCCTGGCTGGCACAAATACTGGATCGTCCTGGACCAAGGCAGACTTTCAGAGTACGTCAACTGGAAAGAGAAGCTTGACCTGCACATGGATCCGATCGACCTACGCATGGCTTCGGTGCGAGAAGCACGGAGCTCCGATCGCCGGTTCTGCTTCGAAGTCATCACACCACAGTTCACACGTGTGTACCAGGCTCCCTCGGAAGACGATATGCGATCATGGATTGCTGCGATCAATAATGCATTGCAAAGCGCTTTTGAGAATAAGAATCAACAGCTACCCGCATCGCCCTCTCCAGCTCAGACCTCCCATCGCAAGGATATTGCTGCTGTGCTCACCGGCAAGAGCTCGTCTTTCTCTGGACACAGACAAGTCTCGAATCCTAATAGGAACGCCGCTGCTTCTGCTGTCAACAGACATGCTACTACGGGTGACAAGCCTGCCTACAAGCGAATGGAAAGCGAGCCGGAACCCTCTGCACTCCTTCAGCGGATAAGGAATGCTGATGAAGGGAACAAGGTCTGTGCTGATTGTGGATCCGACACGAAAGTCGATTGGTGCTCGATAAACCTTGGCGTCCTTCTCTGCATTGAGTGCAGTGGCATCCATCGATCGCTCGGCACACATATCTCGAAAGTACGATCACTCACACTAGACACGCAAGTCTTCACTCCAGATATCATCGAAGTCCTACTCTTGATCGGCAACCGCGTGAGCAACATGATCTGGGAAGCTAAGCTCGACCGATTCTTGAAGCCATCGCCTCATTCGACGAGGGATCAGAGGCTACACTTCATCACGGCGAAATACAGCGATCGGACCTACGTACAGCCTCCGGCTTCAGGACAAGCACCAGACGATCATCTTCTTACTAGTATTAAGAAGAATGACATTCAGAACGTGCTTCACGCGCTCGCGTTGAAGGCTAATCCGAACGCGCATGATCGGGTCCGATCAACGCATGCGCTCTACCTCGCTTTGGCTGCAGCTGATCCTGCTTCACCTGCTAGTCTGCCATCGCATTCCTCATCACTATCCGCTTCCATCAGGACGCCTCCTGGCTCGGCAACCATACCGCCGCGGCCGAGCAGTCCGAATCCACGAAAGCCATTTCCAGTTGCCGAACTACTACTGCAGAATGGATCTGACATTCCTACCGCACCGTCGCCCTTCCCACTATCTGATGCCGCCAAGATGTACATCGACTTCAAGAACGAGCTCAAGCTCGGCAAGTCCCAAGTTAGTGCTGGCAAGGAGGCAAACGGCGACAACCTCACAGCATTACCCACATCTATACCTGGATCATCACCAGGCAGCTTATCACGCGATCGAGAAAAGTTGCTGAACCGAAACAGTATTGGGAGGCCTAAAAGTAGAACATCCGAAGCCCTCGAAGGATTTGTAAGAAAGTAGCATTTCGAATCATCCTCTAATAACGAAGAAGAACCTCTTCTGCCTGCCACCAAAGACGCCAACCTCCCGAGCCGCAGGCATTCTCACTCCCATCGCGACAAACAAGACGTCCGATTGACTGGTCGATCTGGAAATCGAGTCAAGAACGTTCGCGAGCGCTCAATGAATCGATCTCGTTCGTTCAGAACTAGAGCAAAAGCTACTTGGCAGGGTCTAGATGGTGCGTTCGACGTCCTTGCTGGCGAGGTTGGTCGAAGCGAGATGTCTGCTTCTTTTGGGGTTGTGAAATGGCAACCTCTTATGACTGGGATTAGAGAAAGAATTTGGAGCTTGAGGAAGAGGGCTAATACGGCTCCATCGAAGCTTGAGAGCGGATGAGATGATTTTGATTCTTTGTGATTGATACCGATTCTTTTTTTCTCTGAAGATGATGATTGAGCGGAAAGGAGAGGCTGGGGTTTTTTTTGTGTATGCGCGGGATTTTGCGGATACCGGACCCCTATTCCATCTATTGATTTGGTGGATAGGATGATAATGCGTAATGGATAATGATCCGTGAGTGAGAATGGGGAGATGTAGTGGAATACATTTGCTCTTCTTTCTCAGCCACCTTCCTGGCGTCCCAACAAATCTCATACGCGATTCAATTGCCATTCAGTAACGAGAAGATCTCCCTCGCGGCCTAAGATCGCTTCGCAATCGTCGCCTAGTGTATCCTACCGATCGTGATCTGAGAGCTTAGGGCACACAAGGGCGCTCGAAAGACATGGGCCGAAATCTGCTTGGTGTGGTGTAAATAGGCTGAGCAGGGACACGAATCTGATGTAGCAACGCCACCGTTCTGGTACACGCAGTCTCGGCGGCTCGCGGCGGCCTACCATTCCGCCACAGCGCCCCTGCTATGCTGTGCGACGTCGGGACTCACCTTGACTTGCTGGAGGTGAGACAGTGGAAGAAGAGGCCGCGAAGCTGACCGGAAGCTCAGCCTCGCAACCTCATATTTCACTGCACTGCTTGGCTCTTTTATAAGCTTTGATAATGCAGACTTGGCATCGAGCGGAGGATCGCGTCTACAGCTTCCTAATCCATCTCTTCAACTGTGCTATTTCATGGGGAACGGAAAGGCAATACGACGCAGCTGCCCTGTTTCGATATCGAACGACAGATCACGCCCCAACCCTATCCCTTGCTGGTCGGTCATCACGAGGATGGCACAACGTGTATCTAACCGCTCAAAACAACCGAGCAACGGTGACCATCAGACTCCAATGAATCTCCCAACTGCCACGGGACTCAGGCATCGATACCGGCCTTTAGATACCGCTTCGAGACAATTTCGTCTCGTAAGACTATTGCCCAAAGACCAAGGCCTGATCGCTCTCGAGCTTCGAATATTCAGCCTACACGACGAGGTAGCATGGCAAGCATTGTCATATCAATGGGGTCGAGATGAAGCTAGCAAGATGGTAATACTGGATTCGACATCGTTCAGCATCCGACCTAGTCTCCACAACTTTTTGAACCAAATGGACACCGAAGGAGTTGGGTCATGGTTCTTTATTGATGCGATCTGTATCAATCAAGATGATCTCAACGAGCGCGCATCCCAGGTATTGCTGATGAGAGACATTTACAGAGGAGCTGAACAGGTCATGGCCTGGATTAGTCCTCTCGGCAAATACAAGCGGCTTTTGATTGAGGAAATATCCCCTGCTGACATAGACGAAGCAATTGAATCCATAAGAAATCGAAAATGGGGCAAAAATCGTTGGCAACAGAAGATGAACGACGCTGAGGGAACGAGGAGAGAGCAGAGGGTCTTGTTACTCGTGATACCATTCAACTTGCTGCATAGTGAATACTGGTCACGATTATGGATCGTGCAAGAAGTGCTCCTTGCAAAGACCCTGACCATACGAGTCGGGCGAATTGCCTTCACACCAGCGCAAGTCCTGCAGATCATGGAGCAGTACTCTGGTATGGACTCGGAAATGCATCGTCGTCCAGAATATCACATAAATGCACTGGTTGAGGTAATTCCTCGTCAATCTTGGAGCATGCCCGAAGGCAAAGACTGACATAGTCTTAGCGTCATCTTAACCGCATGGTCAGTATGGGCTTTGTTGACGACGACTCCGTGCGTTTCTTCGCAGAAGCCATGCGAATGATCCACATGTACAGAGAGCATAACGAGAATCTCAGAGGTGGCCATTGTCTTCCAGTCCATACGGCTGTACAACTATGCTCAGACCACGACTGCCACCAGACTCTGGATCGAGTGTTCGGCGTACTAGGTATCATGGAAAGCAGAATCCTCCCAGACTACTCCATGACTACAATGGAGCTATTTGCGGCTATCTGCGCAGACTGCATGCTATCGTTGGGCTACAGTGGACAAGAAAGCAACTACCAAGTGCTCAAGGCTGGAGATACCGTTGAGCTTGAAAACACGTTGGTGTCCATACATCAGTGTTTCAAGCTTTCCCCTGTAAATGCTGTCGCCTTTCTCATCACCCGCCGGGCCATGGAGTTCTTTGCACCTGATGTCTGTGAAGCGAGTATCAGACACAGGAGATTCCAACACAATCTCATTCGACGTTGGGATCGGACAGAAGCTCTTGCAGAACTGAGAATACATGAGACTACAGGACGTTCATGTCGGAAGCCATTGAGAAAGATGCGGTACGAATCTTGGCACAAGTGGGCAGCGCGGATACGCGAGCAGACGCACAGCAGCATGACTGAAATTAACCAGTATCTTAAACCATATGAGGATGACGACCTGAATCTTGCCGTCGGCGATATCGAAAGCGAGACCAGGAAGTATAGTGAATGGATCGCTATGGTCGACCGTACCTGCGCACAGCTTTTCATACGAGCAGAAGTCCAAGCTTTGTCAAAGAAATGGTTATCGGACGCAAATCAAAGGAGGCCACTGTTGGATGAGATGTATCGTATGGTAACTCCGCAGCGGGTGTCTACAATGCGTGATTCTGGGGAATTGTTGCATGAAGTGGTTCAAAAGCTGCATGATGCCGCTGACACTGACGCTGACTTGGTGTATGATCCGGACAGAGTGCATAAACGGGAAGGACGATTTGAAGGCACGTCTGATCTACATGGGAGCGATCGCAGAATTTCCGGCAAGTGGTTGAACTGGAAGAGGCGTCTGCTAAACCGGCCAGAACGGGACTTGAAGAAGTATGGAGATCTGCGAAGCGGAGTGAGATTTGTCAATGAATCTTGAAAGCTATGCGTAGGAACCACAATTTCAAATAAGTTCATAGCCTCACAGTGCACCAGGACAACGTACACTCAATGCCGCCCCGACCTTTCCCACATTGCCCTAAACGCACTCTCATCCTGCTTCAAAAGCTCCCTCGGATCCCCAACCTCAACAATCCTCCCAGCATCCATAACAACAACTCGATCAAAATCCACAATCGTCTTCAACCGATGCGCCACAGCAATGACAGTACTCTCCTTGAATTCTTCCCGAATAAGATCAAGCATCGTTTCCTCGGTAACAGAGTCCACCGAGCTTGTCATCTCATCCAAGACAAGGACCTTGGATCTCCGCAGAAGTGCGCGAGCGATGGCGAAAAGCTGGAGTTGACCTTGTGATAGGCTTAAAGAGGCCATGTCGGCGTCCAGGGAGACTGAGAGACCGACTTTCTGGAGGGCGGATGTGGCGTCTTGAGGTGAGTTGAGGGATAGAGGATCGAGGTTTGAGTGTACGCTGCCGGGGAAGGTGATGACTTCTTGTGGTAGTGCGGATAAGCGTTCGCGGATCAGTTGGCGTGGGAGGGTTGAGAGATCGAGTCCGTCTATTGCTATTCTGCCGGTCGAGTTTTCGAGGAGGTGGAGTAGCGTTAAGAGGAGAGAACTCTTGCCGCTGCCACTTCGACCACAGATTCCAAGTTTCTCGCCTGCGGAGATGGAGAGGGAGATGGATTTGAGGACGTTTTCATCGGTATTGTACGCAGCTGTGATGTTCTCGAAGACGACTTTACCATCATGTGGCCAATTCGTCGGCGGTACTTGGCACTCTTCTGGCTTATCCTCAGATTCTGTACTGGCTTCGAAGTTCTTGCACCTCGCAACAGCGCCAAGCGACGTCTCTAGATTGGTCCACGCATTGACTACGTATGAGAGGGACGTGGTGAAATTGAGCACGCCGAGTAAGGACACGCCAACAGCACCAGCGGAAGAGGCACTAGGGATCAGCATAGCCATAGAAACCACAATGATGGCAATAGCAGCAGTGACCAAGCCAAGCACCAAATTCAGCCAACGCTGAATACACAGCAAGAGATAGAAAGCACGCTGAGATTTATCGAGAAGATCCGTACATTTCTGATGTGACGGGTGCTGCCAGCCAAAGGCTCGGATCGTTGTCACCCCGGCTATGGTCTCCGTGCAGTGCTGTAATAACGGTGCCTGAGATTCTAGCTCGAGGAATCGCAGCTGTCTCGATGTACGAAGATAGAGCCTCTGAATGAGGTAAAGCACAAAGAACACTCCTGGTAATGCAGCAGCGGCATAATCTGCACCAGCTGCTATGAGGCCTACAGAGACGAGCAACGCCGCAGCCCCATCAGTGAACTGCATAAAGGCTCCAGCAAGTTCTCCCTCGATGATGGACATATCGTTGGAAAAGCGATTGAGAGTCACGCCAGAGTCTGTGTCGACAAAGAACTTGTATGTCGCATGCATGACAGCGAGTAACAGCTGCTTGTGAAGCTGGGCAGAGCTTCTAGGCACAGCATGTATGAGCATGATCCAGATGTTCGCGAAGACCGAAATGGCTGCGAGAGAACCAAGAAGGAAAGATATGCTGATCCAAAGCCCTAGAGACTGGCTTGGTCGAGCAGAAACTGAGTCTTCAGACCAGAAACGAACCCATAGAGATGGAAGTTGTTCACCAATAGCGAACCCAACGATGGACATGCTGAGCATGATGCAGAATTTCAAGCCCAGAGAACGGAGATAATACATGTATACCGTCGTGTCTCCTGTTTTGCGTGCGAGGTCTTGTTGTGCGAGCTCGACTTTGTCGGCTCCAGTAGCTTTTGCTCTTTCCACGACGTCGATAGTCGGTTCAAGATGGTCGTCACTCTCGGCGCGTCTGGATGTACATGCTAGATCGTGAACGTAGCCTTTGAGGTCGATGAGTTCGGGAAAGGTGCCTTGTTCTGCAACGCTTCCATCCCGGCTCAGAGCTACGATATGGTCTGCTGCTGAGAGGTACTGCTGGGAATGAGTCGCAAGTATAGCAGTCATGTTGTGAGCTTTACAAAGCCCGCCGGGTCCGAACACTTCGAGGAACACGTGCCTTGACGTGTTGGCATCCAACCCAGAGAAGACATCATCGGCAACCAGGACATGTTTCCGAGCGTAGACAGCTCTAGCCAGAGCAACTCGTTGACGCTGTCCACCACTGAGCGACACACCCTTCGTGCCAACTAGCGTATCGTCTCCATCCGGGAACAAGTCAATGTCCTGAATTAGAGCACAAGCATGACTTACCGTAGCATACCAGGCGTTGTCGAGGGTAGACTGGCCAAGAATGATATTGCGAACAGTATCATTTGGTAACCATGGATCCTGCTGGCAAAAGGCGAATGTCGCCGAAGGATGCTCTATACGGGCATTGGATGAAAGTGGCAAGTCACCAATAATGGCTCTGAGTAAAGTTGACTTGCCGCTGCCAACAGGGCCAACGATCAAGTTGAGACCTGCTGATTTAGGAATGTATTCAATATTCCCGAGGACCTGCTTCTCTCCCAATGTGATGGATACTTCTCGTAATTGAACCAATGCTCGGTCGACGCGAGGCAGCTCGTCTTTAGACTTCGCAATCACGGAGAGCTCGGTGGCATGTTCACTGCGTCGAGGCTCTGTTTGTGCTTTCACAGGCGCGGTCAAGTGCGGATAAGTCGGATCTTCGCCGTTGTCTTCCAGACGCAGAAAGGTCTGCACCCTTTCCATGCTAGCAAGCGCAGTTTGCAACTGAGGTATAGTATGGATCATTTCATTGACTGGTGCGGTCAATAGAGCCACCAAAGCCAATGTCGTGAACGCTGTTGTGGGATCCAAAGCCTCCCTTCCTTTGACGAGAGTGAAGACCATCAGTGTAATTGGAGGCGCAAATGTTTGCGGTATCATCCCGAAAACGTTGCGCCATGTCACGTATTTCCGATATTGCGCATACTCTTTGAGCTCTTGAACACGGAGTGCCTGAATCTTATCAATGAAGAAGTCCGTCAAACCTAGCATCTTGAATGCTTTAGGGAATCCTAAGACAGACGATGTGTAGGCGACTCGAGTTGACACAGCTGCTAGCCATGACTTCTGCATGGGTAGGGCAGACTTGCTGTTCCACAAGCTCAAAGCGGTGATCGCGACGGCAAAGGCAATGGGCGCAATGCAGGACACCCCAATCTGGCGTTCCAGAAGGAACATGGCGACTCCTATTTCCAAGGGAGCTGCAAAAAGCTGATCGATCTGTTGCAGAGAAAATGTGACTCTCATCACGTCCGCCGTGACCAAGGTCAAGGCAGCGCTATCTGCTAGTTTCGCAGAGTCGAGCCGGAGTGCTTTGGAATAGACGGCGCTCACCACCGTACCTCTGATCATGGTGACCATTCGTTGCAGCTCTCGCTGAAATAAGGCCGTAGTAATAGCCACTCCGACATAGACCAATGCAGCAGCACCAATCAAACCTTTCGCTTCGTTCTGGTTCTGTTCGTTCAAGCCGTCCCGAAGCAGGGCTGTGACGCGAGCAATGAGCAAAGGTTGACACAGCTTCAAAGCACTCAAGGCCAAGCGAGGAACGAGCATAGCATAGAAGGTCCATTGAATGGTCGCAAACGTTGCCCAAACAAACGCCCATTTTTCCGACTTTGGTCGCTTGTTCCACTGCTGCTCAAACGCTTGCTGGACATGATCTGAGCTGAGATCAGCATCCACCTTGTACAGTTTGTCGATGGTCAGGAAACTTCTGTATCCATTCCAAAACAGTGGATTCAGCCACCATAGCGCGGTCTTGTCGTAAAGATTCACGAGAGCCTCTGGTGCATAGAGTCGATAAATTGGAAATAGCGCTCGCCGCTTGCTTCTTGCTTCGAGATAGAGCACTATCACTTTTGCAGCAATGCCGAGTGTGAATATCACGGGTAAAGTTCTTGGATCGGTTCGTAGCCAAAGCGTCCTCGCCTGGGGAACATCAAACAGTAGCGAGAACAGTACCCAGCAGTTGATCAGTGAGCTCGGCCGAACGGTCTTCGAGTGTTCGATGCTGGAAAGGTAGAGCAGTGACAGCGACGCTAAGAAAGAGACCACTCCAGCCGGAATCGAGGCTCTGGTTCGCTGCAAGGGGTACACGATCCACAATACGAGCAAGGCAAGCTGGGTTGCTGCCAATGCCAAAATGGCGGCCTGCTTGACTGCTTGCGCTCCATTGCGCAGGACTTTCGTGTTCTGTCTGCGCAGCTGAGTGACGCGTATGGGTACGATGAGCAGCAGGAGAGCCGAAGGTGCAATCTGGAAGAAAGACTGTTCGAAGAGGAGCGTGAAGTCGAAGTTATCTCGACATCCCTGTCCGACTGCTGGGCCGAAAGTGTTGTCAGCGGCCGGGGTGCATTGGGAAATCATCGCCGACAGTTGCCGCCAAGGAAGGAATCGTGGAGTCGATGTTATGAAGGCATCGCACGAGATGTGTCCTTCTTGTCTTTCAACATATATTGTTGCCTAGAGTTGTAGCAGTACTACTCTACCATCAATTGTTACCCTGCACGAAGAGACGAACTCCGTCGTCTAGCAGCACGAACGCCGCTACCTATGCCAAGCATCAAAACAAGAAGGCGGTAAGATCACGTAAACCGAGCACCGAAGCTTTCGGGCAATCGGCCAGGAACGTGAGATAACGTTCTTTGCCCATGTCGCGATAACAATCTAATCAACCAGCCATGACATCCAGAGTCGCACCGGCCAAAGAGCCGTCTTGTCCGGTTTTTCCTCTAATCCATAACTGTAGGGCTTCTTCACGCATCGGACAGCGTCAGGCCCTTCCGCGGTCATTTCACGTTGCAACCATGTTCAAAGATCTCCGCATGTAGCATTACCAACAGATCGTCCCGCAGAGGGACCAGTACAACCGAACTACATAAGTGGCGCCAATGGCACAACTCAAAATCTTACTCTTCGCTCTGGTAGCACTGCAGTTCAACATGAAGGTCACCAGTCTTGCATTACCAACCTTTTTGCTCTCGCAACTCGCGATTGCTGTGCCGTCTGGCAGCAGTTCTGGACACGATGTCGAGACATTCCTGGACCATGAATGCAACAAGCTCGGTGCTGTTGCAAGCGAGTCCGAAATATGCAGCAACATTGGCGGAGACATTTTGAAGAAGGGTGGCAATGCAGCTGATAGCATGGTCGCAACAGTTCTATGCGTTGGCGTAATTGGGATGTACCATTCGTGAGTATGACTACCTTCAAAGCATCTCATCACAAATTGACACACGATTAGTGGAATTGGCGGTGGTGGATTCATGCTTGTGAGATCTAGCAACGGAAGCTATGAGTTCATCGACTTTCGCGAGACTGCACCAGCGGCTGCTTTCGAGAACATGTACACCAACAATACCAACAGCAGCATTTACACTGGACTTGCAAGTGGCGTACCTGGAGAGCTACGAGGACTGGAACGTCTTCACGAAAACTACGGAACACTACCCTGGAAGGATCTTGTTATGCCTGCAGTGAAAGTTGCCAGAGATGGCTGGACAGTCGGCAAGGATTTGGTCAAATACATGGACTCTGCAGTGTCCGGGATCCAGAACTTCCTGGTGGAAGATCCCAACTGGGCAATCGACTTTGCACCGAATGGCACTCGCCTTGGATTAGGAGACACCATCACCCGAAAGCGATACGCTGCAACCTTAGAAACCATCGCAGAGCATGGCGTAGATGCATTCTATTCTGGCCCTATCGCCGAGACTTGGATCAACCACCTCCAAGCAAACAACGGCACCATGACCCTCGCAGATCTCAAGAACTACTCAGTAGCAATCCGTGACCCAGCATCAATCACCTACCACGACTACAAAATCCACAGCTGCAGCGCCCCATCCTCAGGCACAGTCGCCATGTCCGTCATGAAAATCATCGAAGGCTACCCCGAAATCGGCTGGTCCAGCACCCTCAACGAAAGCACCCACATCTTCGACGAAGCCCTCCGCTTCGCCTACGGCCAACGCAGCAACCTCGGCGACCCATCCTTCGTCTCCGGCATGGACGAATACCAAGCCGACATGCTCAACGAAACCACAGTAAAAGCCGTCCGAGCAAAAATAAACCCTCTCCACACCCTCAATGTCTCAGCCTACGATCCCTCAGGCTTCGAATCCCTAGAAACTCCAGGAACTTCCGCAGTCGTCACAGCAGACCATTCCGGTATGGCTGTCGCCCTGACATCAACCGTAAACCTCCTTTTCGGTTCCCACCTCATGGTTCCCGAAACCGGCGTCATCTGCAACAACGAAATGAACGATTTCTCCGTACCAGGCAGCTCTAATGCTTTCGGATACATCCCATCACCAGTAAACTACATCCGACCAGGCAAGCGCCCTCTCTCCTCCATAACCCCCACAATCGTCGAACACTCCAACGGAACTCTCTACTTCGTCACATCCGCGGCCGGTGGCTCGAGGATTATTACATCCACGTTACAGAACTTATGGCATGTTTTGGATCAGAATATGACGTCTGCGGAAGCTCTTGCGAAACCTAGACTTCATGATCAACTTGTGCCGAATCAGGTTTCTTTTGAGTATACTTATGATAATAGTACTGTGGCGTTTATGAAGACGAGAGGTCATAATGTGACTTGGGTTGCGCCGGGGCAGAGTTCGAGTCAGCAGTTGAGGAGGTTGGGGAATGGGACTTTTGAGGCGGCGGGGGAGCCGAGACAGTTGGATAGTGGTGGGGTTGTTGTATAGAGCAGAGAAGATGCATGATGATTGTAGATGAGATATGAGGAGTGATAGATGCTTATGATCTGAAGTGCTCAAGATATCAGACAATTGACTTGCTCGACGAGCGTATGCATGTAGAGCGATAAAGAAAGGGCGTTTGAACCTTGGACAACGTCAACAAGGTTGCGAATCGGGAGCTTCCGATGGATGCATAAAGAGACCGATCCACATGTATGTAATGAGCATAAACGTATCCCAACTGCAGCTCAGGTGAGAAACGGAAGGGTCAATTGTCACAGCTCATATCGTCGTCAATCTCCTCTCACATTGTAGCCCGGCATCATTGTTTGATTGCTCAACACGGGTTATTAGATTGTAAGAGTTGCAGGAGTAGAAAATTTTGCCGTATGCCATCTGACGGCTTGACTTGGCTTTGACTTACCTTTAGACCATGCTTGAGCAACGCTTTGACAGCACTTCTGGGTAATGGATATGGCTGTAGGAGCTGATGGGAAGGAGAATGGTATAGTGTGAGGCCCAGTTTGAACTCGAATCGCTAGGAACCAACCACAAGTTCTCACTATGCAATCTCTATAACAGACAGCGTTGGTGGTCTGAACATCAGATCACGGCGCCGAAGCTTCCGTACCTCGATGTGGATGCCGCAAGGCTGTCGCAACATCGGGATTCCTTGTCCAGTCAAAGCGTTGGGACGCCTGAAAGGTTCTGTTCCATGTGGCTTCTGCAAGGATAAAGATCCATGTTCGTTCCTGGTCTTGGGCTTCCTGGGCCTGTCAGACTTCAGACGAGTGTGTGCTGTTTGCGAGACCAGGAGGGTTGTCGAAGGGGTAGTATATCCCCAATCTGTTGAGATAACTTCATGTCTTTCGCCCAAGCAGTTTGTCGGTGATGTGTTTCGGCATGCAACTATGAAGATGTCAGTGGAACTTAGATTCTAGCAAGGCTTCAGCCAACTTACTAAGCGGGATCGACTTCGAGCAATCCGGGATGTCCAAGCAGACTCAAACCAGCCGTTCCAAAACAGGTATGAAACACATCTACCATATCGCCGGGGCGATCCGCAAACCCTCCCTTGTCAGGATCTTGACATTGCAGGATGAACTCTGTGAGCTTCTTCTTGTCAATCCAATGTAGGCGATCTATCATGGCGAGGCCGGTCAGCACCCACCAGCTGTAGCAGACGTCGACCAACTTCTCAGGTCTACCGTTTAAGCCGCCGCTGGGTAATTGACGCTCTGACAGCCAGGCACCAAGTCGGTCTTTGCCGTCTTCCCCTAGGTAGGAGTCGATCTCGCCAGCGATTGTGAGCGCACCCAAGCAGGTGAAGACTTGGCCGCTGTGCGATTCTGCGCCTGGTGCGACACCAAAGCCTCCATCGAAGTTCTGACAAGCTTTGACATGATCTGCTGCTGCCTGAAGATTGATGATGGGTGGCTCCTCTGGGCGCTGGTTTGGTAGCAAATTGAGCAGCGACAGCGCGTTCAAAGCGCAGTAGAGGAAACGTGTGTCTGTCTCTCCCCACTTGTCGCCTGCAAAAGTGCCGTTCGGCTGCTGCAGAGCTGCAATGTATTCAGCGACCTTCATCTTGCCGCCCGCTATCTTTTCCTCAAGCTCATGAAAGCCATCGATCATGGCCAAGATCTGCACTGATGAGCAGGTGTAGAGCATATGTGGATCGTGTCCCGGCGCTGCACCGAATCCTCCATTGTCGTGTAAACAGCTGAACACGTAGTCGAGAAGTCCTTGGCGGGGAAGTGCATCGGGATGGCCGAGCAAATGCAATGGCACCAGGCCCCAGTATATGCCGCTGATGCGCAGATGTTCGGTGAGATGGTATTCGAGCTCGTTACTTCGCTACTACATCGTCAGTGTCAGCCGGGTGGGAGAAGAAGACTTTGACCCAAAGCACAACTTACAGAATCGAGAGCTTGCACATATGCCACATGCTTGTCAACCACCAATTTGAGTTCGTCAGGCAGTTGCGAAGCTCCTCCGCCACGGCCAGGCCCAGCTGCCAGCGACATTTTCGATGCTCTACAGACGTTTGCGTGCTTCAGTGATAGTGTGAGATTTGCATTGCTTTGACAGAAGATGGATGGCTAGAGAAAGATGTTTGGCAGCCTGCAGGCATCAAGGAAGGAATGCGTGAGACGTGAAGTGACCCTCCCACCAGATGACGGGGCCCTGCGTCAAAATACAGACTAGCTGGGCCAGCATGGCACATGCATCTTCTGAAACCGTGCGCTGGTTAGATTGCCGGCCGCGTTTCGAGCGTCGTGGTGTCGACAGCAGAAGTCGGCTCGAGCGCTGTCTTGAGATATGATGCTTCTAAATTCGACGACTGCTTGTTTGGCTGTATTTCTGAACGGTGCCTAGCAGCAGAGCAACGACGCTACGACCGACGCACGCGCCCAATGTATCAATGTATCCTTATTTTGTACCTGCAAGGTTCATGCCGCTAAAATAGAGCGACACTCGCCGGTCCACTGCTGGTCAGTCTCCCCTCAGGGACGCTGGCTGGGCATTCGCCGCTCCCTCTCTCACCGCGGAACGCACATAGCAGTATATACACATACAGATAGACTGAGGTGTGCTCGGGTTCCTTGTGAGCGTTCGAGCATCGGGTCATCGAGGGCGCAACCCAGACAACGCAGCGGCGCCATCACCAAAGTAGAAGAACAGCTGCTCCCGAGACCGAGACAGCCAGCGTACCGCTCTTGTACCTGACTCTCTGCGGACTCCTGAGCCGATCCACCTCCACTACTACGCACGCACGCTGCACGAACGTCCTGCCAGGTACCTACCTACAACTACCGCTAGAACTGGCGCTTGCGAGAACACCACCTCCTCCACCTCATACAACACCATCCGTCACAAAGGACTCACCACCTTCCCACACGGTCCAGTTTGTAAGCATTGGCCACGCAGCATAGTGCCGATCGCCCAACACAGACACACCGACACCCGCCAGTACCCCTCCGCCGTCCGCCAGCACCACCGCCCAAAAGCGATTCACGAGCATCCCGCAGCAGGCCGAGCCGACACACAGTGTCCAGACAGACGGCAGGCGCGCGCTTCTCTTTGTCTCGCAGCGGCTGTAGCTCATTGTTCCGCCGGCCTTACTGCAATCTCCCGCCTAGATCAGGCTGGTCGTGGTCTCGCAATAGGAGAGCAGCAGCGGTAGTCGTGCCACCGCATGTAGCCAGCCTCAGTCTCCTGCACGCTTGGGTGACACCGTGGTCTGCCATCCCGCCCATCCGGGCCCGCTGCCGATTGCGGTAGCCAGCAATTTCACGCCCGTCCACGATCCGACACGAAAGACATGCCTCGACACCCCAAACCCTCCGACCTCAACCTCCAGCAGCAGCAGAACGGCGCCGGCAGCTCGAATGGCGGACCGACCGGCCAGCAGAACAGCCCGATGAACTTGCAGGGAGTCGATTTGGGCTCTTTCGGCGGGGATTTCCAGCACGACGTGGCCTCCGGACTGACTCCACTCCCCAGGGACAAACCCACATACGCGCAGTCGCCGCCGGGTTCGCCGCGACAACACAACCGGGAGACGTCGTTCTTGAGCAGCTTCAAGAGCAAGAAGAGCTCTCCCAAAGAGGAGCCGAAGAAGGAGACGCGGCAAGGGAAGAACGAGAAAGATGACTATCGCCCGAATACTAGCAGCGTGTCGAAAATATACCATTTGCGGAACAATCCTGGAAGTACGCCGGAATTGAGCTTGCTCGGTAGCAACGAGAACATACACAAGGAGTCTTCAGAAGGTGAGTGATACCGTTGTGATGCACGAATGCCATTCGTGATAGCTGCATGAGACGGCGCGCACGTGGTCCACGTCTAGGTGAAGTTTGGTCGACCGTTGCAGTTGGCAGCCTAATCGAAGTGAGCTCACTGTGAAAGCCGGCTCACTTCAGATTCGCTCTTCGCCATGGCTGCGACTTCGACTTGACAACGACAACAACGCCAATGCCAACACGCCAACGCCGCCACCGGACCGACGACTTCGTGCTTGTTTGACATTGGCGTTCTAGTAGACATTGCTGACAGTGACAATCGCAGGAGAGAAGCCAGTGCTACCCGCAAGACCGCAACCGACGCCGAAGCAGAGTGACGACGGCGCAGGCTCGAAGCAGAAGAAAAGCAACAACGTACTTCCAAGATTTCACAGAAAATCGTCGATCCGCCGAGACTCAAGCTCGAAACCCAGGCCGTCCTTTGGCAACGGAGTTCAGAACGGCAACACCAAGGCCGATTCGAAGGACTCCTTAGACGGGCCTAAGACAGCACCTCTTCATTCCGACTGGCCCGGCTCAGAAGCGAGGATGAAGGGAAAAGAGAAGGATAGGCGCGGTGCATCCGCAGAGCGTGCTCCGGCGCCAGCGAGCGGAAGTGAGGAGAATCTCTCGCGCTCACTGCCCAAGGACACCAAATCAAAGGGCAAAGGTGGCGGGATGTTTGGGGGTATCAAGAGGACAATCCAAGGACTCAAGAGGCAAGAAAGCGACTCCCGTGTCATTCCAGACAGCGAGTACGTGATCAAGGTCATCAATCTGCCGCTCGTCGAGCAGACACGCAAGACGCGCATCAGCAAAGACTTGGCCTCGTGCAGAGATAAGACGGAGTACTGGATGCCAAGCTTGCCATGGAGATGCATTGAGTGAGTTTCATATGAAGTGAAGTTTTGCGCATTTGCTAACGTATAGCAGCTTCCTAAACACGAACTGCGAAGAAGAAGGATTGTACCGCATCCCTGGCAGCGGTCCCCAAGTGAAGCACTGGCAGCGCCGATTCGACACCGAGGGCGACATCGACCTTCTCGACCAAGACGTCGGAGACACCAATGAGATCGCAAGCATGCTGAAAGCTTGGTTCAGAGAACTGCCTACCGAGGTCATGCCTCAGCACCTGCAGAAGGATTTGGCCATCGCGCTGGAGAAGGACAATCCCAACTACAAGAACGTCGGCCAGGAAGCACCACAGCTGCTCCGCGATGCTCTTTCAGAGCTGTCGCCATTCAACTACTACCTTCTATTCGCCATCACTTGCCACCTTTCCCTTCTGCTCACCAACAAGGACCGCAACAAGATGGACTTGAACAATCTGGCCGTCTGTGTCGGCCCATGCCTCAACCTCGATCGTTGGCTGTTCAACTACCTCGTTGGAGACTGGCGCCACTGCTGGCAGGGTTGCTTCACCGAGAAGGAGTATCTCAACATCGAGAAGATGGTCGAGGAAGGTCACGACCCGGATAACCTGCCTCAGAAGAACGCCGGCGACGAGCATTCAGTCGACAACAACAGCGTCTGGTCGTCCACAATCGATGACCGATCGACACAGGACGAGCGTGCTCTCAGCAGCGGAAGTAGCAACAAGCCCGTCAGCAGCTATGAGTCGAGGTCAATATCACACGGCAATCTGAACAACCTGCATGACCGCAAGCAGGAGAACAAGGGTCCGCAAACGTATCAGCCCGCTGGCGGCAAGGGATACTCAAACGGCAATGTCGGCCTCGGCATAGAGCCAGAGATGCAGCGACCGTCGACCGCTCAAGGTGCCGGATCAAGCAGCACCATGACGGGCATGAATGGCATGACTGATCAGTCCGGCCCTACCACTAAGAGTCGCTCGAACAGTCACACTCCAAAGATGGGAGGTCACAATCGAAGCCGAAGCGACATTCCCGTGACGCCTGTCAAGACCAATGCTGACTACGGCTACCCGGTCCGTCCTCCATCACGACCAGCCAGCAGGCAATCTGCACGCCGAGCTTGAGCTGTGTATAGCACAGGAAGGCACAGGCAAACTTTCGACTCTTCACACAACGAATTTCACCACCGCTCTCTGGTACATCTTCAGTCTGTTGGAGCCAATAGGACCAGGAGCTGGCACGTCACCCGCGCAGCACCGCACGCAAAGTTGATTGAAAGGCGCATATGAGCGACCTTCACCAGTATACACACCGGCTACGAATTCTTCGACTGCTATTGAAACTTTACGTCAATTTTCCGGATACCCCACTTGTTGCAGTTGCGATGGAGCAGGACGGCGTTGACACAATACCCACTCATCACTCATCACCATTCGAAACAACACTCGACCACCAGCAGCTGGAGGTTACACTTACTCATACGGATATTCAATGCGGGAGCAAAAGGCGCTGGGCGTGGACTAATGGACCGCATGCTTCTTCATTGTCATGATATCACAACGTCGCGCGTTGAAGTGGAAGAGGTGGTTAGACCGCGACGCGACAACTTCTTTTACCTTTTTTGAATTTCCTTTTCCGATTGGGGCTGTGATAGCCTGTGTATGAATAGTAGCTTAGAAGCGCGAGCGATGGAAGAAATGAACTGATACTGATATGCGCTTGTCTGTCTCTCACCTACTCACCTCACCTGCTATTCCTTCTTCACCTCACCTCCTGTCCTTTTCTCACTTCACCTCCTGTTCCTTCATCCACTCCATCAATTTCCCTTGAAACTCTGCATTAAACTTCGAATCCACAAATTCCTCTACCTTATTTATCCTCAATTCTCCATCGTGTTCCTCGTCTTTCACAACTTCCAACCAAAACGCATATTCTTGTGTATATTCACCCACGGGTGTCATTCCCATCGTTTTGGCATGAATACCAATCATATTCTTCTCAGTATCAACCAATATTTTCTCTGTCGTCATCTAGGGAGGCTTTAGCCGACCACCTCAGCGTGATAGCTTCGCTTCGCTTACGCTCATATCTTTAAACCCCATCTTCACAATCTGTTCTAAAAATTTCCGGTATTCTTCATTATTCATTTTTGGCATTTGGACGGTTTTGGAAGGGAGTAAGATTTGTTGGCATGTTTTTGTTCGGAGAGCAAAGACGGTGTTGATTGCGGAGAGATCTTGGGGGGTTGCGGTACTGCAGGCGTTGTAGGAGGATATGAAGTTTTGCGCGAGGGTGCGGAGGGTGGTGTATGTTGACATTTTTTGGGAAGGTAGGTTGTAGAAGGGAGGGTTGTGGAAGAAGGGATGGGAAAGTGAGATGAGGTGAGGTTGTAATGTGGGCTTGAATTCACTCACTTGTGTGGAGATGTGGAGAACCTGGATATTTGCCGAGAATTCATGTGGAGTGAATGAATCTGAGCCATCTCACTTCGTAATTTTTTCACATATCAAGTTTTTCGGCAGCATGTATGCGTGTGAGATTTTGAGAATCCTGGTGTCGAACAGTCATAAATGGCTAGTGACCGCCAGGTCATCTACTAACCCCATCCACCTTTCCCACCAAAACCTCCACTGTCCTCGATATTCTTCGATTTATTTCTCCCAGTCCGCTGTTGTGCAGCCTCATGCTTTCTCAATTCTTCCGGAACTCTGCTGATACTGCTCTTGGAGATCATCTGTTTGAGATCATACATGACATCCGCATCCTCGTTGCCCAAGAATGTGATTGCCACACCTTGTTTACCAGCTCTACCCGTACGTCCAATACGGTGAGTGTAGCTCTCGATATTAGTAGCCATGTTGAAGTTGATGACCAAACTGACATCCGAAACATCGATACCACGACCTGCCAAATCGGTTGCCACAAGGACATCGGTGGTTCCGTTTCGTAATGACGCAAGAGCTGCTTCTCTTTGGTCTTGAGTTTTGGAACCGTGGAGAGTGACAGAACTGAAACCCATCTTCTGCACGTCTCGTGCAACGACGTCGCAGCCTCGTTTGACGTTGACGAAGATGATGATTGGTGGTTGAAATTCTCCGGAATTCAAAATCTCATTGATGCGTTTCTTGCGTTTGTCTTCGCCGCCAACGAACTCGACTCGCTGTTCAACAGTGTCGACAGCTTCTCCGACATTGCCGATCGTCACTTGAGCAGGTCGTCGGAGGTATTTGCGAGCGATGCGTTCGACGGCCGCAGGCATGGTGGCCGTGTACATCATAGTTTGTCGATATCGGCCTCGTTCGCCTCCAAGATGTTGGGCCATTGCTGAGGCATCTTCAGCTTCGTCGGTATCGGGCTTCTCGTTGGACACAGGCAGAGCATCAAGTATTTTGTTGACGGGTTCTTCAAAACCCATGTCGATCATTCGATCAGCTTCATCCATGATGATGTAGCAGCATTGCGATAAGACGAGGACTCTTCTTTCGATGCAGTCGACGAGACGTCCAGGAGTTGCAATAATGATTTCAGCTCCGTCTCGCATGTTGTAACTTTGCTCTTCGATAGCATGGCCACCAACTAATGAGACGCAAGTAAATCCCAGGGGTGTCGCAAACTTCTTGGCCTCAATCTCGATCTGTTGAGCAAGCTCACGAGTTGGCGCAAGAATGATAGCATAAGGTCCATCGTTCTTGGTGACCTCGTCCAGGGCAGGAAGTTCCGAAATATAGCATAAGAGTGGCAGTAGAAACGCCGCAGTCTTTCCGGAACCCGTCACAGCTACACCAATCAAATCGCGCGATTGCATAGCGATTGGGATAGCTGCTCGCTGAATTGGAGATGGATCCTTATAGCCAACTTGATCAACAATGTCCAAAATGCGCTTCGGCAGACCAGACTCGGACCAGCTGCGCATAGGGTTCGGTATTGAGCCTCCTTTGGTTGCAATGTTGAAATCTTCCTTGAAGATACGCCAATCTCTCTCGCGCATGCTCTCCAGCTTCTTCTCGCTCCAGTGCTTATCAATACCATTCCTGCCGCCGTCTTCTCGTCTCCTCCTTTCCATTTCAAGTATTTCAGCTGCACGCTGCTTTCCAGCTTCTGGGTCTCTTTCTGCAATGGCCCTTGCATACTTCCGTGCCTGCTCATCGGTCGTGTCGTCCGCGAAACCTCCCAGACGGCCTCGCCCGAAAAAGTTGTTTTCGGAGCGCGTCGCATATATGGGATTGTAATCGGGGCTTGTGTCTTCCTCGGCATTCCATTCAAAGTTGAACTTCTTCTCGGTGGTCCGTTTCCTCTTCTTAAGAGCGGAGAAGGTGGACGTGTTTGTGTCGGCTCCCATATACCGCTGTTTCATCAGTGCAGCCACCGCATCCGTCTCGTTCTTCTGGCCCTTGCCGCCCTTTCCATTCGCAGAGTCGCGCGGTGCTGGTGGGGGAGGCGGCTTGATGTCGAAGCCTTTATCCAGCAAGTCACTGCGCTCCCGCTCCCGATCGCGAGGACCTCGAGGAGCTGCTCCATTGCGCTGACTCCTAGGAGCAGTGGGAGCAGCACTTGGTGCATTCCGTCCCTCTGCCTTCACGGGAGTTGGCTTCTCGTCCGTCTGCCTTGCCGAAGCGGCGTCTCTATCGGCCTTCTCCTTTGCGATTCGTTCTCGTTCCTTCTTTGAGAGAAATTTGGGCTTCGCTGCGGCAGCATCTTGTGCTTTCTTCCGTGCAAGGACTTCCTCGACACTCAACGGCGCCACTTTCTTCTCCAGCTTTCTCTTCTTCACTGGTTGCGGTTCCACGAACTCGGCTGGCGGAGGCGGAGGGACATCACTTGGAGGCGGAGGCGGCGGAACATCGCTGGGAGGGGGCGGAGGAGGTATGTCCATCTCCGCGAGGTCGACAGTGCAGTGATGTGCAGTCGAAGGCGTGACTTGATGCTAGAAGTTGATGCTCAGAGTCGAAAGCTGAGTCAAGCAGATCCTGAACCATGGCCTGCATGACTCAAGCTTCGTCGGACTGCCGACTACCGATCCCTCAGCGCCACCAACCACGACCTGCGCTCCAATACATTCCCCCTGTTTATCATCTGCAGGAACTGGCTCGAAATGGTGGGTGGACACTCTACGACTGTACCATCTCTGTCGGTCACCACCGGGCCTGACCATCTCCAGACACTTCGCCGGTCTGGTTGCCTCCCTCTTGGCCGCGGCTCTCCATTCTTGTCCCATACCATGACGGCCACCTTGAGCCTTGGACGCGTCGGCACCGCTAGTTGCTGCGCCGACTATTGCTTCTTACTCCTCTCTGCGCCAAATCTTGCAGACTGGCCTCTCACGGTACTGGAAACGGTCGTCGTTCGATAGCTTGCTGCAAGCAATCATGTATGTCACTGCGTGGCTAGTCTCAAGCTACCGCCGAGGCTCCTTTTCTCTGACCTAACGATTTCGTCTTTTCCCGTTCGCACCACTGTTCTATTACCTACGTTTTGCCTCCATCTTACAGAAGAGCCATTTCTACATTTACTGCTTATTCACACTTGCGCCCCGCTTGGTCCTCTCGTCAGATCTAGAACTACTAATCTGTTGGGCTTGTTTCATTCCACAGCCACGCGACAACGTTGTCAGCCTCGATCTCCTTTTGATCCTTCGCACGTGGAGGCCTCGCGTCAGGAACAAAAGGGAAACGAGACCCGTCGATCACTGTCCTTTCGAACTCACGACACGATTCACGATGCTACCGACGACACTCTTTGAAGTTCTTTTCGTGTTTGCGACTTTGAGTGGTTGTGAAGCGAGACGAGCATTCACGCACTGGGACCCGAACTGGAACACTGAAAATCACTTGCCATTGGAACAGCGCGATGCACGCAACTTTTTGCCGCCGGTCGTAGTAGACCAAAGGAACGCGCGAAAGGCCTTCACTGGCTGGGAGAATCAACACAGGAAACCTTTCACGGCGCCTCCACAGGTTACGGATAGGCCTGTGATAGCAGAAGACCACGCATTTCCAAGGCCTGTCATTGTCGCGTACGTTTGTCATGTACATTATCTTGCACATTCGCTAACTTTCCTCTAGAACTACGATGAGTACAGAAGTACGAAAGGACCGATGAGAAGCGCAATGCAAACATTCATTGCAGAAGTGTCGACTATGCCGACACCATGCGCTTCATGCACACCATGTACGCACTGGAAGATACGGTACCAGGAGATGGACGTAACTCAAGGCCAGTTAACAGAATGGCAACCACGAAAGCGTCGACGCACAGGGACTGGTCTAGGAAGCAGCCAGAGGACCACACAGTATGGACGCAATGATCTACGAGATTGCAGAATGATACCCAAGGATGGCGGATGACTGCACGAGCAGGATATAAGCTTAATGCTAATGTTAGAAGTGGATCTCATTGTCACTACGCCATGTGTAACCACACTTCCGCAAGGCTATTCACGATCAGGCAGCCAGTACCACGCCACTGCCGATGTCCGAAGACATTCTCGCCAACACATAATGCCGACCGGTGTGTGTGTAGATCTATCCATAAATACGACCTGTATTGAGTCTGCACGAGGTGACAAGGATTCGAATCAGATGCTCTTTTCAGGAATACGTACCCCGGTCACTGCACATGGCTTACAGGATGCATGTACAGATACGGCAATGTGCATATGACGATGGCGCGCATGAATACACCTGGTCGTCGATTGACCTATACCTACCCAACTCTACTCCTTGCACCGAGCATCACCTTTCTCGACAACCTGGACAACACCTCTACATAAAGCTGCTTGGTTTGAACGACGGATTGCTGCCTTGAACACTACATACTCCAAAATACGGGGATCAACCGATCAAATCAAATCATGACCAGGACATCTAGCCCGATTCCCCGGAACGCTTTGCACGCCTCAAATGCTCCGAGGCCTCATAAATCAATACGTATGGGAGACACGCACCGTTCTTCTCATGCCTGTGAAGGTGGAAATTGTGCATGGAATTCAGTGGTCAATGAGGTGGAGCAACATTCTCACACTTTCAAGAGTCCATACATCTCTCATGCCAAGTCACGGCGTCGACGTACTTCTGTCCTGTCCTCCAGATATGCCGTAATGGCAATTAGAAGCACGTTGCAGAGAGCGCTTATGATACCTCCTTACGAGCGTGAGGGGCTGTAGGAGCCAGACTTCGAGACTTCCTACTAACGTTCCTCTATGGAGGGGTACCGATAAATACAGCGACGTCACTTGCCAATCAATGCCATGTAGCAAAAGAACAATTTCGAGATGCAACACAACTTCTTTCTCTCATTCTCCTCCAGGAGTCCATTCCCAATAAAACCTCCAACATGTCGACCCAAACCGCCTCAGAACAAATCGCCAACATGGACAAGCTCACCCATCGAACCCTCATCACCTCACCAGAAAACCTTCAGTACTCTTACTACCTCTCGCCCAACTTCAACCAGAAGCTAGACAAGAACATTCCCACCCTCATGTTCCTCCATGGCTATCCCGACGACGCATACATGTGGGCCGGCGCAGTCCCTACATTTCTCTCTCTTCCCTACCCCTTCATCATCCTCGACCTCCTCGGTTTCGGTCACTCCTCCAAACCCGTCGACGCAAATCTCTACAACTACAAAACTCAATCAAACAGTATATCCCAAATCCTAGACCAAGAAAAAGTTCCAAATAATATAATCCCTATCGGCCATGACTGGGGTTCCGCAACCGCACAACGTTTCTACCTTTATAATAAACCCCGTTGCATTGGTCTTTGTATCCTAAGTCTCGCATATCAAGTCCCTTCAGATAAACCTTTTGACTTAGAAACTGCGAACAAGGAGACGAAGAAGAGGTTCGGATACCCGCAATGGGAGTATTGGAATTTCTTCACAAGACCTGATGCTGCGAACCTCATGAGGAACAATATCGAACGATTCTACGAAGTCAACCACGGAAACTTCCCATCTCCCAACCCCGAAGAAAACGGCCGAGATATCTGGATGAGAGAAATGTTCTGTACCCGTCACGCCATGGACGACTACGTAACCCAAACCGGAGCCTGGTCTAACCGTGTCGTTGAATTAAAACCTTATGCCAAAGACCCCATGTTACTCCAACGATTTAAGGAGAGGATGACTCGAGATGGATTCGAGGGTCCAGTACAGTATTATCATAGTTTGAAGAATAATACTATGTTGGAGGATGAGAAAGAGTTGGTTCAACAAGGGAGGAAGATTGAGGTGCCGATGCTTTATATTGGACAGACTGGGGATTGGGTTTGTAGGACTGATTTAATGGAGGATGCGAAGAAGGAGGGGTTGGTGAGCGATTTGGAGGAGAAGATTGTGGAGGCGGGACATTGGGTTCTTTATGAGAAGCCGGTTGAGATTGCTGAGATGATTAGAGAGTGGTTGGGGAGGAAGTTTTCTACGAGCGCATGAAGTCTTTTATGCTCGCTGGATATTTTGACGCTAGAGCTATCCAGATGTGAGTCGATGAGCTATTTCGGACGATTGGAGAATGACTTGGCTTACATTACAATATGAAGGCTTGACTTGATGCATTACTTCGATCGTGGGTCTGTACTAATCGAGGTTGCTACTATTCTAGGAAGCTATTAACGCTGTAAAATTGTTGGCTGCTGGCGACGAGCACTGCAGGATTAGACTGTTTCATAGACATCGTCCATAATTTTTCGTCAAGGCAAACTCGACACACTACGATCCACTGCTCACCGCTTGTTAGCAGACTGCATTCCGATGATTCGAGCTTTTGGGCGGCCTCAGTGCTGCTATTGGGTGCATTAGCGAGAGCTGAGGCCGCACATGACCTCGAATAGCACTGGCAAGGCACCTGCAGCCTTACCTGCAAACTCTCACTACTTTGACGTTGCTATTTCCGCCAAATAGTCAAAGCATGAAAAGCCAGACGCAACGGGATGGTTGATCATGAATCCTTTCGACCACTTCAGGCTTGGAGCAACAATTCAGTCTCGGGGAACGCAAGAGTACACAATGGCAACGTATACAATGAGTTCGTATACAGTGAGTATTATGCTACGGTCAACTCGTTTTACGTTAGTCTAATCCATGTGCCTCTAGATTTCACACTCGAAGCAGTCCGGAGACGCTCTTTGGGGTTAAGCCCAGGTGATTACATCAAGATACCCGATGCCATCGATCAAGCCCAACGAATGGCTTCTGAATTGGAAAGCTTGATTAGAAGAACAGTGATGTATTCGTGGCTCAAAAAGGAAATAGCTCGTGAAGCCAAACTTTGCCAGACTCTCGTTAAATCGTTCGAAAGTCACTTTCGATCCGTGGACCACCAAACTCGAAGGAGCTTGATCAAGATTGAGTCGGTGGTCGTATTACTGTCTAATACTCTTCAAATTCTCCACAACCTCACCAAGCTCACGTCGAATCATGACCGTGCCCAAAGCTCTGAGCTTATGCAATTGACGCAGAGATTGACTGAGCAGAATCGTGCTTGGGCAATGGTGATCAGCATTCTCGAGTGGTAATGATCGTCATCTCAATACCGATGTGTTGGAGCAAGGCTGACAGTATTCCAGCATTTCGGAGGATGAAGCATGCCGAGAATCGGAGCTTCTACTGCTGTTGCTAGATACACTGCTAGCAGGGAATCAAGATCTCCGACGTAGAATGGCCCTACTACAGGAGCAATTGGGGCTTGTAGCGGAGAGGATGAGCCTGCAATTGGGTTTGATCAGCAGTCAGAATTCACATCGCACTGCAGCCTCGGACTCTACTGCCAGGAGCATCAATCTCGACCCGGTATCGATCGCACAGCCGTATTCGAACAATCAATTCGTGGGATTTTCCAACGCATATCTGGAAGAAGCTTTGAGCGACTCATACGTCTACAGACGAAATAAGCAACGAACTGAGTCGATATTGCTGCGAGAATCAGTTCCGAGGACGTTCGCGTGGTCATTGTGCAATTCGGAGTTCTCTAGCATGACGCTTATGAATGTCGAAATCCTGGAGATCCTAGCTTTGCCCATCACTTGGTCGGAGCTGAGCAACGAAGCATTTGCCTCAGTGACCGAGCCAGCTCCATCGAGACTGAAGGAACCGATCTCGTCTTCGATCATAGCGCCCAGATCGCACTATGAGAGGGACTCTTTCAAGAAACCAATGATGAGTTTTGTCGGCCTAGAGAATGGTGATAGCCATCAAATGGATCTTGGATCTTTTGAAGATTACTTTTCTGGGGACGTAATCGAGGTTGGATCAAAAGTCTATGTCTTGCACAGGAATGAAGCAAGAACGGACAACGAATTTGAGCTGAAGGTCGGCGAGATGCTCAAAGTGATTGGTTTCCCTAGTTTTGGCTGGGCTTTAGGTATTAGAACGTCTCAGAAAACGATGGAATGGGTATCACGGAACTCTAGTTCTGCAATACGGGAGGACGTCAAAGCGTTCCCATTGATATGTGTTTGCTTGCCACAGTATTGGAAGCGCGTGTATGGAACGGTTGGGCCTCGAAATGATATTGATCTTCCGCCAAGTCCAAGGGAAGCGCTGCAGCAGCAGACAGAAGATATCCGGCCAGGTCCAAGCGAAGCGTTACAGCAGCAGACAGATCGCGAAAGCGTGGACTTCGATAGGTATGGCCATGTGATGCGCGCCTCAGACTTGGCTTTTCGGCTGTAGCATAGAGTGGTTAATAAGATACGTTCTCAAGTTTTCAGATTCTGCCGGCTTTTCGTTCAGCTATCGGAAGGTCCACATCAGAGCTGTATGTCTCGCTACTGTGGCGGTTATGAAAAGGCTTGAGGACAAAATGAGTATGAGAAAGGGTTCCCTAACAATCAGAATTAGCCGCATGGGCGGCATGCCAGTAGTATCGTACATTGGATGGTGAAGGACTGCCTGGGATGGAGATTTCGCAAATAATCATCATCGGACTACCGTTGTCACCGCTAGAAGACGCATATCCCTCGAGACCGGATTTGCAACTGTGTAAACACATATCTGGAGACTTGTGTGGTTACCTAAACCTTCGGTACCTTGCGTCTGGCTTGCATCAATCTGCTTCTCTGTCCCACCTTACACAGCGCCTCGAAGAAGAACCATCGTCCACTGCGATCTTCGACCAAATCCGGAGATCTGGTATCATCATTGAACAATCCGCAGCAAATCATGAGAACGAGACTTTGTTCTCTAAACTCGGGATCTATTCTACTCGCATCCTTTTTGTCTAGATCATATCCAACCGCTCTAGCCAAAGCAAGATGGTCGCTCACATCCGCATTGTGCTTGCGACATTTGAGCATGATGTTAAGGTACCGAGCTACAAGCTTGGCCCTATCCAAGATTGGCGGTACTTCCTGGGTAGGACAGGCAATGGCCAGATGTTGGAGTTTGATATGTGAGAAAATGAGATCTTTCCAGGAACTTTGGATCTCAGTGGAGATGGTTTGCCAATCAGGGATGGATCCGAAGTTTAGGGCGCCGACGATACAGTCTAGCATGTCCATCTCCAGGCGTACGAGGTTTGGGCATAGTCTTAGAATTTCTCGGATTGAGTTCTGAACGACCTGGCGGCGGTAGGAGTAGTCCTCTTGTTGCTGTTGCTCTAAGTCGTTTGGTTCCAGGCATGTTGGGCATATTGGACATGTGATCGGACAAGGATAGACAACGTTCATCCGCGTCGCGGCGCGGAATTTGATTGATGTGATCCTGGTCAGGTAACTCGATGGCCAGTCGCGTAGGCGTGGCAAGGTGTACGGGTTGACTTCCACAGTGCCCGCACCGAGCCAGGAGCGTAAGGCTGCATGGTACCATTTCAGAGAAACTGAAAGTTCACCCGGGGCCTTGTTTCTTGTGCCGGCTGGTACTGGAGTTGGATTTAGAGTGTTTCGTGTGAGATATAGAGATCGACTTTTGGTATATGTTCGTTGGGCGAGGGGGACGTCTGTCGCAAATGCCAGCTCGAAAATGATGTCGAGGAGTTCTTGAGGGAGACGCCAGATTGATGCAGAACTTTGCTCGGTGCCCGCGCCATTCGTTAAGGAGGGATTTTCAGTGTTTGGATGCGAAGCCATTTTCTCGAAATTGAAGTGCTTGTGTCGTGTGCCGAGTGGCAGAGGACGAGAGAGGACCACCAAATATATTGCAAAGGAAGTGGCCAGTGCGCTCAGCGTATCAATATTGATGCTGTGGTAATGCATCAGATGTGGAAAGCACAGGTGTCTGTTCGGAGACAGAGCCACTAGGAAAGTTACCCAGAAATCAATCACGCATCTTTGGGCTTCACAGGAAACCACTCCACATCCTCCGGATCCTCCCAATCATCAGAGAAAACATAACTCTCAAAGCACGTATTCACCGCACCAGCCGTATCAAAGAACATGAATTCGCAAGTCCCGGTCTTTCCACGCCAGACACCAGACTGCGCGAGCGGGAAACCACGACTCTCAAATTCTTTACGTCTCCGCATCGCTTCTTCTCTCGCCGGCTTACCATCACCACAATCAAACGAAACATGCTGAATTCCTCCTTTACCATTCGTGTCGTCCAAGAACTCCTTCATCAAGGTAGGGCCGGAGATAGGTTGCATGACTTCCCATACCATATTCTTCTGTTCGGCAAAGGCCACGTCGATTGAGAATGCACTTTTTCCCCCGCGAAAGGTTTGGTTTGTAACGGTCTCGGGCCTGAATTTGTAGATTTTGAAGGGACCGATGCCGAGACGAACGAGACCGGTGAGAGTTTCTTTGAGGTTTGCGGTCACGATGCAGATTTCGATGGGTTGACCTAGGAATGGTCGTTTTAGGCAGTCTGCGAGCTCGGCCATGGATGATTCTTGGCTGGACATTTTTGCTTGTATGCGAGGCGATACGAGAGACCTGGTGACAATGCAGTGTAAATTTGAGGTCCTTGTGTTCGCCATGGGGAGCTGAGTGCGAAGTGTGCGGTTTATATCTGTGTCGTGTCAGCTCAAACGCTAGTCGTCATGGTGGCTGGTCACTAGTATTCAACTGCAAGGCTTGGCGATCCTGTATCCTAGGTCGTCATGCCTGCGTCCAACACGTGATACTCGGCCTGGGACTCATAAGCATTGTGGTACATCATTACAAATGATGCAGGAAGGGTTCGAGTGATACGCGAGCTAACCAGTGATTTTGGGCAGACTGTGTGCCTGATTCCCTGCGTCCTGTCTACCGTCCTTGGGTCTGACACCCATTCACATGATCGAACAGCCAACTCCATACATTGCTGATTCCACATAAGCCTTGACAAGATACCAGTCAGCTCTTCGCTCGGCGAATTCGTACACCTCTTCTGTGGGAAAGATGCCATGATAGCGCTGCGAGTCGGCGATGATCGTTGCAAGTTCTTTTGCCTGCTTTGTCGTGATAGACTCTTTCGTAGACAACAGACTCGCGCGCTTGTTCTTCGGTCCTCCAAAGTATGAAGCTGGCGGGTCGATGTATACCAGATATATCTGTGACATTTCGCGGAGTGCTTCGTAGTATGGCATCAACGGCTTCTGTCGTAGGGTAGAGACGTACGTATAGTAGTGGTTGATGTCGCTAATGAGCTTGATCGCGCCGTCCACGCTAATGCGCTGTCTTTTAAAGTGCTTGCACAACGCTGTGAACAGGCGCAAGCCGACTTCTTGGTTAAAGACATCCAGCATATTCTTATCGGTACTACCCACAAGCATGCCGGTATGTCCACTGACCATGTCGACGATTTGCTTCGCTGTGGCACTCGGTCCAATGTCGACGACCTGTTGTGTGCCGGGATTGAAGTCTGTAGGTGTTTGCGTGGTCGCGCAAAGATACTCGACCTCATCCATGAGCACATCTATGCCTTTGTTCAACCCAGCGGCAACGCGTTCATCGAGCATTTGCTCAAACTTCTTTTTGTCTTTGACTGCTGGATTCAAAAAGTCGTCAGAATCAAGAAGCTTGGTCGCGACAAGTTCTTGAGAGTAGAAGACATCAACCATCTGCTGGATGAGATCGCCCACGTTCACCAACTCCAGAAAAGTCACCAGCGGCTCCACACCAAGTGCGCTGCTTTCTGCGGCTTGAGATGCGGGACCTTGCTGATCTTGTCTGAACTTCCGCACTTCGCGAGGGTTGTACTGGCCAAGATGACCAACCGCTTTGTCAAAGCCATTCTTAATGTGCCTGTTGCCAAGGATGTCGAGCATTGTGGTGAAGATGGCATTGCATTGCTTCTTGGCTTCCTCACCATCTTCGCCGCCCATCTGGACCATGAGCGAAGTGCGCTCAATAGACGCTTTCGCAAGATGCGTCAAGTTCAAGGCGACTTCGATGCTGAATAGCGACTTGATACCCTCTAATCTGGAGCTCAGAATGGCGGTCTTGGCAGCAAGCTCACTCGTTGGAGCTTCTTGGGCAGGTGTTGCAGATCGTGGAGGCGTTGTTGTTGACCCAGCCAAGGTTGGAGTTCCTGGTCTGCCATTTGTGTACGACGTGTCTATCGTGCTCAGATGTGCCGAAGATCTTGTCGCAACATTCTCAGCAGGTTTTGCAGAAGCGAAAGGTGCGCCAATGACATTCACTGGCATCATGACCACTTTTTTGAAGGACGACAAGAAGTCTCGCTTCGCTGCTTGTCGGTTAAGGTTTGACATGAAAAACGCTTCTGTTGAGGCTTCTTGCTCTGACAACTCCTTCTCCCATTGACTTACTCCAGCCTCAGCCTTACTTCGGAACACCTCAAATTCTTCGGCGAGGTACAAACCAACATGCTTGTCAAAGCACTGAGCCATGGTCTGCTTAGCGGTGACTAGAAAGTTCGGCGGCGATGCCTTGGTCGCCTTGAGAGAGGCCACCAGGCGGAATGCTTGAGCCAAGGTACCCGCTACAGCTTTGACGTATATCTCAAGGTCTTTGCCGTGTGCCTCGTCGAACAAGGTTGTCAAGTATTCGGATACGATCTGTTCGCATATGCGCGCGAAAAACGGCGTCAGCACGTCCACAGACGCAGGAAAGACCTGGTCAATGATATCAGATTGCTGAACGAGAATGCTCGCCAGCTGCTCGAAGAATCGTTGCGACGAGTTCAGGTCAATATGGCCTGGAGCGCAGCCCTCCAAACAATCCAGGGGATTTGGCAATCGCAATGCTCGTGTCATGATCGGATGATTTGCTATGAAGGCGTCGACAACTGTCAATCCTCCATTGAGTGTGACCAGAACATGGGCATAGCGGTGCATTCGCCCAGCTGCATCTCCTGCGATATAGCCTTGGTCAAATTCTCGAAGTACAGCATTCTCGAAAACACCGATCATAGAATCCAGCCTCTCCTCACGCTGCTCCCAGCCAGCACTGATATCGCTTTGTGCGAAGCGTTTGAGGTTGGCGAGGATCTGGGCCTGCTGTTCGGGATCGCGATACGTACGAAATATGAGCGCATCTGCGTGACCTCTTGACTTGGCCAAGTCAAAGTAAATGGGGCCCAATGCGCCGTAGATCTTGCCGAACTCTTGCCTGGCATAGCCACGCACCGAGCGTGCACGCTGAAAGACTTGCAATGCAGCTTGTGTGTCCATCTGCTCAAAGCCTTTGACAGGTGAAGAGGGAGACCCGGTCACAGTCAGCTCATCAAAGCCGTCTGCCAGTGTACCTCTCAATCGCGGAGGCAGTTTCTGAGGTGCTTCAAGAGATCGTCGCACTTTCTCTTCCTCTACGCCTGCATCGAACAGAGTCACACTCCCAGCATGCTGCCGTCCTGCGGCAGTCCCGTTTACGCCCTGCTGGTTGGCTGCCTGCTTCGCCAGCTGTGCCTCTGTCTTTCTCTTCATGGCTTCCTCTGTCCGCTGCCGGGCCTCTGCCTCGTTCCAGGCACCCATGGCTTTCAACTTTTGAATCCATCGTGTATCATCATATACCATCTCCTGCAGCCTGTGCGAGACACGGGCAAAGCGAAGCAAGTCGTCCACCGGCAGGTAGTCTAATATGGTCGCTATGAGTTCGGCTGGGAGAAACGGTTTCGACGTGACCATCGCTGTTGCCCGAAGCGAAGCGAATACATTTTCGTTGCTACGTGCTGGTCCGCCATTGATCTGGACCTTCTTGAGGTGCTCGAGGTGGGAGGCATTGCGGGAGTGTCGCTGCTTGTTGGCTGACAAGGCCGGCGTAGAGCGACCGCTCATATTGAGCGTCTATACTCTGGTGTAGCCAGACACGGAAATTATGCTTTGCATGCTCGTTGTCCTGTCGAGGTACATACCGAGAGTACCTTACTTACTGTACACACAGAAGGAGGCAGAGATGCGCTTACCCTTCCCAGCTGACGGCATGTGAACGTGCTCCGAGCTCGTGGCTGGTTGAGTGCAGGCTGATGTGGGTGCGAGCCGAGCCAAGCGCCACAGGATTCTTCGGATTGTTCGTTCATCGGCCATGCTCGATCTTCTTCTTCCCCATGTCCCTTCCGACTTGCCGCCCAGATCTCACTCTGTCCATCTCGATATCCTTTGGTGAAAACGCACGCTGCAGTATCACCGCCTAGGTACCGACATTCGGCATCGCTATGACAGTATGCATTTATTGACCTATCGGGCTTTGATGTGCTGCCCAAAAGTTGGATATTGCGCAAGCATCCCATGCTCCCAATGGCTTGCATCGCAGCCCATCACGAGGCTAGTCGCATCATCGAACATTTCCAAGGCACTTTCATACATCCTCGCGTCGCACGCCTCATCTGGCCGGCTCCGGAAGGTAGGTTCCTCAAGACATTTTCTTCGTGTGTCCCTCCCTTCAGTTCTCATAAGCGCACTCTGTCGCTACCCTTCAGCGCTGCGATATTGCGATAACGCCCCGGACGTCATTCTACTTTTGGAATTGGAACTGCTGCTCCGCGGCGACAAGCGTTGCGATGTGTTTTGGCGTCGGCGACGAGTATCGCCCTCCAGTACCAAGATACCGGAGGACGACGAAATACACAAGACGATACTCACCGTCTCCACCCCCAGTGAGACGAATTGAGCGAACGTATATTCGAAGAGCGCCGAGTCCGCTGCCTCCTCCTACAGCAGTGTCCATTCCTCCCCCACCGCCTTCGGTATGGCCACCATCGAAGGCTCCCAGCGCTGCTCCTCCGCCGACTGCTCCACCAAGCAAGCCACCAAGCGCTGCACCAACGAGCAAAGCACCAACGGTATGTCTGCTACGTTGCAACTCAACTATATGATATGTGCTGATAAGGGATGCATAGGCTGTTCCTGACCCTCCGCCCGCGCCTTCAGCTCCAGGTTCGAAAGCGCCTACAGTCGTACCGTCCAAGGCGCCATCGAAGGCACCGAGCGCTGCGCCCTCTAAGGCCCCGACTGTTGTGCCCTCCAAAGCGCCCTCGGCAGCAGGTTCAAAAGCACCGACAGAGAAGCCTCCCTCCAAAGCACCTTCTGCTGCCGGCTCCAAAGCCATGACCAAATCGCATTATGTAGAGGTGAACGAAGAAGAGCCTGTGAGTGGAGGATCAAGCTCAAGTGATGTACGATCGCAGTCTACTCGCCGGACTTCAGTATCGTCAAAGCGAACAAGTGCGCCTCCAACAGAATACTCAATGCATGAGAGGGAGAGGGAGATTCGGCGCTACTCCAAGCCTCCCTCGAGAGCTGAGTACGAGACGTATCGATACGTCGATGCTCCTGCACCACCGCCTCCTATGAGGGAAATCAGTAGGACACGAAGTGCGAGTCGACGCCGCGATGACTATGGACCAAGGGACAGTTGGGATCGTGACATTAAGATATCGATCAATAGGCGGTGATAAAAGGGCGACCCTCAAAGGTCGATCAGAGATTGTTTCAGCACCTCGACGTGCTATGACGGGTGGCATATGCATTTGCATTTTTGAACGCTTCGCAACTCTTCACCGCATACCATAGGCATTGTGTGCTTTCAGGCACTACGGCACTCACAAGCGAGGAGTTAAAGTGAGCGTCTACTTATTAGACATGATATAACGGCCTCTTTTAGCATTCGTACCATTAGCAATTAAATTACTTGAGTCTTACCTTCACTTCCCTGTGTATACATTCTCTTAGTGAATGGCATGTGCGTAATTGAGTTTACGTGAGAATTTGGCTGACGACTGCGCCACATCTCCGTCCAAGGCGCACCTTCCCTCACTTTTGAGACAGCTTGCCCAGTGACAACGAAGTCATCAAACACAACGCACACGGTCAACGAGACACGAACAACATTCCTGTGCAATATCTCCTATCACTCACACCTCGTCAATTCGCTGAAAGTCCAGAATGCGCAATAAGGCAATCTAATTCTGCGGAAAGCATGACCCGTGGTCATGTCCATCCGCGTCTTCCTGAGGGACCAGCCTCAGCGCGCCATAGCCTTGGCTACGGACACCCATGTTCTCATCTTCAAACATAGCCCGACTGCCACTACTGCTGGCAAAGCAGGCTCCACTACTTCTATAGGCGAAGGAGGAACGCCGAGATGTATTGTGGAGTTCTCGCCATGGGAAGGTCAGGACATGACCGGCTACCGAACGCTGTCATCCATGTCAATTCAAGGCACTTTGGGCATGGTCACGATCAATGGCGATGTATTTCTATGTGTGGTGAACGGCAGCACTCGAGTCGCCACCGTCCGACCCGGTGAGACTATCCAGAAAATCCTGAGCGTCGAATTCCACTGTTTGAACAGGAGCGATTACGACCACCTCCTGCACGACCAGGTGAATCCGTTTCCGACCGACTCTCTCGATGCTGATGGATTTGATCATGGCGGACACAAGGAGCCACTATTGGAGCACCCGTGCATGGCACTGAAGAAGCTGCTTTCAGGCGGTAGCTTTTACTACTCAGCTGATTTCGACTTGACCAAGCGAGTACAAGATCGACCTGCTGAGACGAGTACTGTTGCAATCGACAGTTTGGACGCTGGTTTCCTTTGGAACACGTACATGATCCAGCCGCTCGTGGACTTTCGGTCGAGGCTCAGTCAGAGGGAGAAGGAGGCATTGGATCATTCAAGGATTCTGACGAGTGCAATACGAGGCTTTGCAGGTACAGTCACAGTACCTGCCTCTAGTTCGCCTGCCAGAAGAAACAACGCTGGCTTGCCCTCACAAATGACCCTGATCTCTCGGCAGTCCTGTCGCAGAGCGGGAACGAGATTCAATGCGAGAGGTATCGACGATGACGGGAATGTTGCCAACTTTTGCGAGACCGAGACAGTGTTCACTACAGATGAACTTTGCTTCTCATACGTGCAATGCAGAGGAAGTGTGCCGTTGTTCTGGGAGCAAGCATCAGGGCTACCTGGTCAACAGAAGATTCAGATCACAAGATCTGTCGAAGCAACCCAGCCGGCATTCGACAAGCACATGCAAAGACTATCTGAGACATATGGAGACATCGTCGTCGTCAACCTTCTCAGCGAAGAGAAGTCACAAGAGCTGCAGCTGACCAGACAGTACCTTCACCATATCAACAACAGTACACTGAATCAACCAGTGGACAAAGCGGCAGAATCAGAACATCGACATTTGACGGCGGTGAACTACGACTTCCACGCGGAAACGAGAGGACCGAATGGTTACGAGGCCGCCAAAGGCATTCGGCGTTGGATTGAGCGACCCGCAATTGCGTTTGAATACCATCTTAGCGAAGAGCATCAGGAGATCGTCAACAAAGATGGCAAACAACATGTTGTGGCTGGTCAGAACGAGATCCTCAAACAAGCTGGCGTTTTCAGGACAAATTGTCTCGACTGCCTTGATCGGACGAACCTCGTCCAAACTATCATTTCTGAAATCGCTTTCGAAATCTTCCTCGCATCGAGAGGCGAGAACAAGCCCACGTCTGACTTCTGGGCGAGGCATGGTATGCTCTGGGCCGACAACGGCGATGCTCTTTCCAAGATCTACGCTGGCACTGGTGCACTGAAGTCTTCATTTACTCGATCAGGAAAAATGTCGCTGGCCGGCACCTTGGCAGATATCAGGAAGTCGGCACAGAGGTTCTATATCAACAATGTCGAGGACAAAGGCAGACAAAACACCATGGATATGCTTCTCGGTCGCCTTGTCGGCCAAACACCTGTCCATCTGTACGACCCGATCAACGATTGGGTGCAGTCGGAGCTCAGCAAGAGAACAAGCGAGTTCACGTCGGCGGAGAAGATCAGTGTCTGGGTTGGCACCTTCAACCTGAATGGCAAGACGCACGGCATCGATAATGATTTAACTCCTTGGCTATGTCCGAGCGTGGAAGACGAGTACAGGGTACCGGACATCATGGCTGTGGCCTTTCAGGAAATTGTGGATCTTGACGTTGGCCAAATTATGTCCACTGATCCCCACCGCCGAACCATCTGGGAGAATGCTGTCAAAGCCACGCTCAACGCAAACGCACAGAAGTATGGACATGAGGACTACGTCCTTCTGAGAGGCGGTCAGCTTGTTGGAGCATCGCTTTCTGTCTTCGTCAAAGCTAGTGTGTTGCCTATGATCAGGAATGTCGAAGGCGCTGTCAAAAAGACTGGCTTAAGTGGCATGGCCGGCAACAAAGGTGCGGTAGCCATCCGCATGGAATGTGCCGACACATCGATCTGTTTTGTCACAGCGCACTTGGCAGCTGGGTTTGGCAACTACGACGAGCGGAACCAGGACTATCGCACTATCTCCTCAGGGCTTCGCTTCCAGCGCAATAGGTCTATTGATGACCACAAAACCGTGTTCTGGTTCGGTGACTTCAACTATCGCATTGGCTTGGAGAATGAGCGATGCCGAGCGTTGATCAAGAAGCATGATCTCGGGTCGCTGTACGAGAATGATCAGCTGAACATCCAGATGGTCCATGGAAGGACTTTTCCACATTACTCGGAGCAGACTCCAACATTCTTGCCAACATACAAGTTCAACATTGGCACGGACGATTACGATACATCAGACAAAGGTCGCATACCAGCATGGTGCGATCGAATCTTGACGAAGGGCGACAACATCAGGCAGCTGTACTACGACTCTGCACCGCTGCGCTTTTCAGACCACAAGCCCGTTTGGGGTGTCTTCTCATGTACTATCAGCGTCGTGAATCAGGCGAAAAAGGATCGCATCAGCTCGGAATTATATTTGAAGAGGAGGTCTGTAGTTGGTTCGCACACCGCTAGTCAGCTGGCAGAAAGCGACGACGAGTCGCTTTATGGTTACGATTCTGTCGAGAATGGATTACCGCCTGCTAGTTCTGAGAAGAGGAAGTGGTGGCTCGATAATGGTATGCCGGCGAGATCGACTGTCGAACCTCCAAGTACTGGTCATGTGCTGAATCCAGCAAGACCATCAAATCCCTGGTCGCCTACAAATGAACCAGATTGGGTCAAAGTTGAGAAGCCAAGAGAATATTCATCGCGACCTACATCTCTCTATGGCAACCTGAAGAATGGGTCAAATACCCCAGCTCGCAGCGAGAGCGTGCCCAGGAGGCTACCTCCACCTTTCAAATCTGGCGATGCTGCGGACGACGAGAGCTTGCATAAGATGCAGCTGAAGCAGACAATACGAAAGCCTGCACCTCCGAAGCCCAACAAACCAAGCCTGCTGCGTTCAGAGAGTCAGGCCTCGAACGCCTCTGCAACAACGAAGTCTGTTGCTCCACCTCCACCCCAAGCGCGAAGATCCGTGAACAGCCCGATTCCGTCAAGCGCTGCTGTCGCTCCTCCACCACCGCCAGAGGCGCGACGATCGACATATACGCCGCCTAGTAATGCTCGACAGGTGCTACCTCCGCCTACGTCTCGCTCTAATGGCCCCGCAGACATCAAGGCAAAGATGTTGAACGACGTGGAAGCAAGATCGAATAGCCCTGTCCCGCAGCCACCACCGCCGAGGAAACCAGTCCGCTCTGACACGACCCTTTCGACTGCTTCGGCAGAAAGTAGTGGCCCGAAACTGCCACCAAGGAAGCCCGCTGCGCCAATCATGGACGATGATGGTGCTGGCGATGAGGGGCTCAAGGATTGGGTACCATTGCGACCGAATTAAAAGCTCTATAGGTATGAAATATGAGAAATGACAGGCATTGAGAAAGCTTTTTATTCGCTTACTACTAATCGTGATTGAAATGTAAGGACAGTGAAAAGAATTGTCGAGCTTACTATGAAGTTGTAGTGTCTCGCGGTAACAGTGGAAGCTTCCGCTCCAAGGCTGCGCTTCTGTAACTTCGACGAGCTTAATATCCCTACGAGCCATACAAGATGAGAATAGCTGTAAGAACAGTGGAAGCTCTGGCGTGTCACGTTGCGATGCTTTCGCTTCATGGCCCCGGCCCGCTTAAGGTATCTGTCCTCAGATCATTTTTCAAGCTTTCGACATTTTCCTATTGTCCTCTATGGGTAAGCAAGACTCATAATCTGAGGACAATACTTGGCGGCGATTCTCTGATATTAACTACAACAGTCCCGCCTGTACTACGATGGTTCACTCTACAGAAAAGCCTCTGTTGAGTGACCGCACACTGCAGCCTCGCATTCACAGGCGCATTGCTTCGACGACACCGAATACCCGGAGTCGCTCAACAGAAGTGAACATTACGAACAATCACACGACTCACCTCCATCATGTCGCCTCCAATTGCACTCCCAAACACCAGGCTCCAGAGCTCCACTCTCGCGCAGTCTATCGCACGCGGACAGCCAGAGGCAGCTCAACACCAAGTGAACAACGACCAGCCTCACCAAATCGCATCTACCATGTCGCCTCCACCCGCCCTCCTCCCAACCAGGCCCATGAGCTCCGCTCTCGAGCAATCTGTCGTACGCCGGCAACTAGAGGCACCTCAGTTCCAGGTGAACGACCGCTACGTTCGCGGCAATTACCAATGGCTCCCAGCCGAACTTCAAGGGTTGATCCAATCCTACGTCGTGGCCTCAGACGACGGTCAACCGATCGAAGCAAACAGTTTGGTCGTTTCGCGTGAATATATGCGCCAGGCCACTCTCATTCGGAATCGGGAATTCCTTTTCAATTTTTCGAACTTCCGTCTCGGGCATGTGAGCCAGTGGACACGTCTCTTCGCAGAGTGCATGGGTCACATAGTCCGTTGTCTCGTGTTATCGACTCAGGACATTGCTATCAACGATCTTCCTGGATACTTGGAGGAACTTCTGGCTCTATTCCCCAACGTCACTGAAGTGAGATTAGTAGACGTCACCCGCCGCAAACTCGGCATTGGAAGACCTATCCCGCACTCCACGGGACGACCGTCGATGATGGCAGACTTGGCTCGTTCGGAGGGCGGCGTGACCTGGGATCAGGTGATGGAATGGTACCATTGCGACGCTCGCTTGCCATTTGAGTGGTTGCGGCCGATTCTGAAAAGACGTCTCTACAGAGCCCCTCCGTTACCATCTAGAGGCAAAATCACCAAATTCTCGATCGAGTGGTTTGATGGTGAGGAGAGAAAGAATTCACTTAAATGGGGACCGGGAAAGAGTATTGTGACCGATATCACGCATGCTCTCCCGGCTATTGTGAATATGATATTGCTTCGACATCATCGGATAAGAGAGGCTGAGCTGGAGGGTTTGAGGGCTTCGACTGCTTCGATTAGTGAGGAGGAGGTTTATCGATTGGGTGAGATTGTGAGGGCGAGGTTGGAGCAAGGTGAAGATTCGGACGAGGATGAAGATGTGGAGGAGGAGCAATGGGATGATGTGATGGAGGAGTGTTTGCTTCTTGAGGATGAGCGCAGGTATGATGCCGAGAAGGAGCATCGGGCTGTGGCGTGGATTTTAAAGGATGTCTGGGATTGGGAGCAGGCGGAAGAGTGAGGGGTGGAGTTTCACGTGTCTGGTTTTTTAGTACTTGAACTTCTGTTCTGTGGGACTTTCGTGGCATCTGATTGCTGTTTGTGACGATCGTACATGTGATTGCGGTGGCGAAACGAGAAGTAAGTGAGATGTAGGATTGAGTCTTGGTAGCGTGGACTCACCTGCACCTTCTCGATATCTGCCTTTCACGTTTCCACGACGTTCGAGCACGTAACCAGCAGGCACGCTATCTGACAGCCTCTTCATCAACCTCATCAACCTCATCAACCTCATCAACCTCATCAACCTCATCCACTTCATTCAATAGGAGTCGTGAGCTTCGCTAACATCGAACAATTGAACCTGGTTCGGATACGCAAATTTGAGATCATGGAGATTAACGAGAGACCAGCACACACACCACGAACAGAATGAATCTCATGTGTTTCGGCCTGACTATCGCTACTCTATGCGACAGCCCAATAACATCGGTGAATCTAGAACGATTAGCTACTACTGCTTGCCCCATAAGACCTATGACCATTCTACGGCCAGATGTAGAGAAAAGACGAAAGTGAGAGAGGACGCGAATATCAAGGCGACGAACAGGCGATGGTGCTCCCTCTGCCGCACTGGAGCACACGTCGGTTGATATAAGAATGGGTTCTCCAGGCACTGAGAGCACGAGATGGGCACGCACGGAAGATGCGCGAGGCCAAAGACCAACTCATGTCATTTGCTCCATACGACAAACAAACCTGCAAGAAACTTCACGCAGAAATGATAGAACGTGGCTCGGACTCCTGGTATGCTTGACTTCCGCGGGATCCAGGTGCTTTTTGTGACGGTTGTGAATATGCCTGTGATGTTGGAGCGCGGGTTCAACAGGTGAAGTCTATTGTGTGGTGTACTTGTATTGGTAGAAGTTTGGTTCTGTTCTCTTGTTGTGTTCTCTGTCGTGGCATCTGAATGCTGTCTGTTACGATTGTAGATTGCTCGCTATATCGAACTGTGGTGAGCTGCGACGATCCGGTGTTTTGGAAAGTGTGATTTTTGTTGCTCCTTCCGTCCAGTCTGCCCATGGTCACCGCCCCAGTCCAACGCTGCAATTGGCTTTCTTCTCCATCGAGTTGGTAATTTCGTGTTCGACATGCCTACATACGAGACATACGAGAACGATGAACGGCACATACATAAAAATCATGCGCTGCTCGGAATACTTCACCCAAACCTCCCAACTCCTACTCAGTTCCAAGATGGCTGCCCGACGCATTACGTTACTTATGTATCGACATACCTGCGCCATCATCTCGCTGTAACATATCTTACTAACCCATCTCCCTATAGCACCCTCCTCCCCTTCGCCATAGCAACAGGCCGCAACGCTCCTGCCTGCTCTTGCTTTTACGACCTCCAAACCTCCATCGACGCAGCTACCAAATACGTCTGCAACAATCTCATTCAAGGTGGCCATTACACCAAAAGTTTTGACTTCCCACAATGCAACTCGAATTTTGGTGCCGATGACTATATTTCATTTTCGGGGCTCTGTAATCAAGCGGGTGCGCCTTATGGGAATTGTTGTAGTGAACCAGGACCGATTCAGAAGTGTTGTGGAAATATGCCTGCGCCGCATGGTGAGCCGGATTGTGAGTGTTATGATTATAATAATAATGTTGTTGCTTGTTGAGATGGGGAAGGGGAGGAATGGGGTTTTTGTTTTGGCAGAAATCGGGGGTGCGTGATGGGATATGGTGATGAAAGCTCGAGAAATATCTTGATTATTGCCGTAGCCTGGCCATATGATAGAGCCATGCAAAACTCTTGATCTCTTATGTATTCATGGCTTAAGGTGTCTTGCCTACAGCAGGTTCGATATTGGGCTCGCTTGTTCTCCTGCTGTCCAAATCAGACTATCACCGTCCTTACGTTCTCCCACGCTGGCGATGATGGAAGGGTTGGGCGTAAAGAAAGTGTTGGGACAACGGTGATAGCAGTTTTCTTCGACGTGCTCACCCAGATGGTCGAGCTACCAGACGCTTCAATGTCAGTGATGCGCAGAGTTGTGGCACCTATTGATGTCGGAAGGGAATAATTGTTTCCTTTGTAGGACACGTGTGAACGGGTAATTACTTCCATTCTACCTCTCTTGCCCGCCGTACTGGACATCGCGATTTGGCTTCGGCCCACTCAAACTCTGTTCAGATGTTGGAAGGACTTCAATTTGTATGGCTGTTGTTTGACGGTAGACACGTTCATCCATGGCTCGTCCAAGTCTTCCACATTGCAGCAATCATTCTGCAACGTTTCAGCGTCTCAAATCAAATGTCGGCGTGCCAGAGAAGCCTGTTCATTGTTGCCCAACATCAGGCTCTGCGGCGAATGAAATGACTAGCGCTATTTTTAAGTGCTAATGACGCGGAGGTGGTCACATTCCACCTCGATCACTCATACCGCCAGATCTCCTTCTCCTTCTTTCACCATTCTTCCTTCCTCATATATCACCACACTACTCTTTCTCGTTACCCACGTAGATAGCAGTCGATAGCGATAGCTTACTATACGACCGAATACAAGCAATCTAACAAGACAAAACAAGAGCGGCGCCCGTCAAGGAGAACGAATTCCTTTGTCGGATCACGGGAAGACTCATCGAGACCTTTGCTTTTCCGAAAGTCATTGACACGCACTCCGATCTCTTTGCTTTGCGAAGCCGATCTTCTTGACGAGAAGCCAAAGGAGGTTGTATCGACGAGAAGAGCGACCGAGGAAAGCTGAGAAGGAAGAGAACTTGGCTTTGACATTGCTATTGCACTCTTTTCCTTCTTTGACCCTTGACTATACAGCTCCCTCCGGCTGCCGGAAAGGACCAATCTGGACGAACCACTTGGCTTACTTGGAAAGCATTGGAGTTTGCCGGATCCACGAGACCACTGTCTGGAACGGGGCATGCTAGGCTGGCCAGTCCTTGTCCACTACTGCGATAGGTGCAGTTACAATACACCCGTTGAATACTCGGGCACAGTGTGGACAGCAGAGCATACTTGCACTCACGTAAGCTACGGTCTTGACAATAGGCCGTCCCCATCCCCTCAACCCGACTAACTTCTAGCATAAGCAGTGCGGCACCGAGGCGGCCGGTGCAGATTTCGCTGGAGCGAGCAAAGGAAGCATGAATACCAGTCAGCATGACGAGCTCGCGCAGCTCTTTGCGCAGCTTTCGACACAGCAGTATCAGCAACAACAGCAGCAACAGCAGCAGCAGCCAGCTCCGGCGGTACAGCAGCCTCAGTATGAAGGCCAGGCTCATGCAATTGTCGAGAACCTTTCGATGAACCAGGAAAAGAGCGAAGCACCTCTCACATTTGTGTCAGCACATTACACGGGCACGCCGCATGTGCGCGCGGAGACACAATCCGAGCCTTCTCGAAGCCCACCTCCACCATATCACGAATCGTTGGTGCCCGAAGCGATGGCCGAGACGCTTCGGCAGAATAGCATCGACCCCTCTTCCCTCCTCCCCAACCAGATCGAACTCTTCGTCAACGCTGACTACGAGCAGAGACTTCGTCTTCTCGAGCTGTGGAGAATCTCTCCACCGTCTTACCCATTAGAGCAGCATTTGAGCAACAAGTGGACGCCTACAAGTCTGCATCGAGAAGAAGAGGAAGCACGGGTCAGATACGAACAACACATGCAGGCGAGAGACGAGCAGATGATGATTCAAGCGTACGTATCAGAACCCATGTCACCCATCAGACAGCCCGGCGAACCGGCATGGCCACCAGCAGCACGTATGCGAGCGGCATCTATCGCTGCAGGACGTGGACCATTGAGCAGCAAGGCAGAGGTTGAGCCCTATATCGCCCAAGGTTATGAACACCACTCGGATCCGGCGTACGCCAATACTGGCTGTCTGTGGGCACCGTCGAGTCCCACTGGCACCATGGCAGACCAGTATGGCATGTACGAGCAGATCAGGAATCACGCGGATTGGGAACGCATGAACCAGCAAACGATGCAGGATCGAATGATGGGAGATGAGGAGATGATCATGTGAGCTGTGTCCAACACTAGGCTCCAGGGGATCGAATGGAGATGGTTTCGGTTTTGCAGAGTATTCTCGTATGTTGTACAGGCATTGAAGTGGCGTCAATCGCGGGCAGAGAGCATTGAGTGTGAGAGGCATGGCATGGTCAGATCAGCTATTTTTGAGAGCTTCGATACCACATACTGTTGTCAATGGAATTTCGTTTGTATAGCTGATGATGACTCTGCTCCAGTCTCAGTCTCAATGTTGCACATGAGAAATGCTGTTCCGCTCCTTCACGTGCTAATGTTTCGATCGGTGAATGACGGGATGTTGATGCTGGTGGGGCACAGGTCACGGAGCAGCCGAGCTTTCAGGCAAGGCAGGCGGCATCGACGTAATGGTCATCCAGGTCAAAGTCACTTTCTGAACACAAACGCGAACTTTTGCTGTTGCACAAACGTCGATTTCTTGCTGTACGCTGCTCCCTGCGAGGCAAATACGAAGTCGCAGTTTCCACAAGCAGACAACACACGCGCTTGCCACTTTAGAAGACCACCGAAATCGAGTCGGTGTTCCTGAACCTTTGGCTCGCTTCACTTCCAACACCCGCCCAACACCTTCTGCCTCACTTTGTCTCTCGGCAGGCGGCAAAGACTACTTAACAACCGAATTCTTCATCAGCCTTCATCTCCGTCCTGCCAGACGCTTCAACTGCTCCCAGATACATCAGTCTTCGACACAGCCGGAACGAAGACCTTGAGAGATTCTGAGCCAGCGGGCTCGCGAGAGAAGCGAAGATGGACGAAGAAATCGCGACCTTCACAGCCATCACGGCCGCCACACCCGAGCAGGCCCAACGCTACCTCCAGCTTGCTGATGGCAACGTCGAAGCCGCCATCGAACTCTTCTTCAGTAACCCAGACTTGGGCAGCACAGGCGCATCTGCCCCGCCAGCACCTTCGCGGCCGACCAATGACCCGATCACCATCGATAGCGACGATGATGACGATGTGCAAGAAACAGGCAGCAGGACTGTGCAGCAGCCAGGCGTCGAGAGTGACGAGGAGATGGCACGGCGGCTACAGCAAGAGATGTACGGTGGTGGCGGTGGAGGAGGCGCTGGCGGAGCATACGATGAAGAAGGCGTGAGAGCACCCATGGCAAGAACGACCGAGACACTCGTGGGTCCGGGAAGCAGCGGTCCATCTTGGCGCGACGACCCAAACCAGATGAATGCCGCAATTGCACAGCAAATGTTCAATCGCGATAGGAGAAATCGTGCGGCACCTGGCATCTTCAACCAACGTGAATCTGCCTCGATTTGGAACGACTACGACCAGACTGATCCGGCTGCTTCGAGAGCAGCATTGTCTCGCGCGACTGGCGGAGCCTCAGATCAGTCCGCCAAGTCAAATCTACTCGCCGACCTCTTCAGACCACCTGTAGACCTCATCTCGCCTCTGTCGCTCGCAGACGCAAGAGACGAGGGCAAAGAAGAGGAGAAGTGGATCCTGGTCAACGTTCAGGACCCGTCGATCTTCGATTGTCAGGTGCTCAATCGTGATATTTGGAAGAACCCACAGATCCGTGAGACGATCAAAGAGCACTTCTTCTTCCTGCAGTATAACAAGGACGACCCACGAGGCAGCGAGTACGTGAATTACTACTTCTCCAATCAGCTTGACAATGAAGCCGCTTACCCGCACATCGCTATCATCGATCCAAGGACAGGCGAGCAGGTCAAGACATGGTCAGGATCGCCAGCACCGAAGGCTCCCGAATTCCTCATGGAACTGCATGAGTTCCTCGATCGGTATAGCTTGAAGATGGAGAAGAAAAATCCAGTGCAGAAACAGCGGAAAGAGTCCAAGAAGGATTTTGCGGCTATGAGCGAAGAGGAAATGCTCGAGATGGCGTTGCAGAACAGCTTGGCGAATGGTGCTGGACCTTCTACGGACGAAGATCCAGATGCGCTTACGAAGTCGGTGGAGAACATCAATGGCAAGGGTAAAGCACCAGTCACAGACGATGACATGGAGGTCGATGAACCCGCGAAAGACACTCCATTCTCGAAGATTTCCAGCAGCAAACCACACGAGGAGCCTACATCAACAGGCCCAGAGACGACGAGGATTCAATTCAGACATTCTGGCGGACGCGTCATTCGTCGATTCGAGCTGAATGATCCAGTAAGGAGGATTTACGAGTGGTTGAAAGCCGCGCCACTCCAGGGCAAGGAGGGCCAGCCTTTCGAGTTGGTGGCTATGGGCAAGAACCTAATCGAGCAGCTGGATACACCTATTGGTGAGGCTGGATTGAAGCAGGGTACTGTCATGGTTGAGTTTGTGGAAGAGTAATTGCACAAAGACTGGCGTTCGCTACGAGGGTTTCACTTGCGCCATATGCGAGCCGTTGAGCCGCTGCGCTGAGGTAGTTTATAGAGAGATATCAGACTAGCTGGCTTTTTGCGCTATGTCATCATCATGAGCTGAGCTGAGCATATAGGCTCGCGAAACGAATTCGTTGAACTTGGCACTTGACATGTGCTCTCGACGCTATCTGATGCTGCAGTGACCTGCCAGAGACGAGAGACTTTTGAAGAGAGGCCATGCTTGACGCTGACCTTCAACTACTTTAGATATATATTGATCGCAGCTGCCTAGAGCGATATAGGACTTAGCTGCTTTACAAACCGAAAATTTCCCTTTTCCATAACAGACAATCACAAGATTGACCTACCTAGATGGACGTTGAGTGTCCTATGGCTCACTACGACTCCACGGTGACCACCGCTGCTGAGTCCTTCTCGAGATCTGCAGTGAATACTACTGCTGTGCGATCTGAGTTGGTTGTGCTGGCATAGGCTGATATTGAGGCTGCTTGTCCGAGATTTGTGCTGGGTACTGAGTTCCCGATGGCAGTTGTGGTTGTGGTGCGCCTTGAGTGGCTTGCCCTGGTGTGGGCTGGTATTGAGGCTGATTGCCCAATACCTGCGCAGAGTATTGGGCCTCCTGTGGTAGCTGTGGTTGTTGTGCGCCTTGCGCAGCTTGTGTAGCCATGGAATGATATTGCACGCTTACTCCAGTTGCCGATGTATCCTGCGTGGTCTGATATGCCATATGGTATTGTGGTGGTGGTGACTGTAGATTCGATGTTGGCAGTTGTTGGCCTTGAGTGAACGGAGGCGGTTGTGGGCTGCTGTGGTACGGCTGTGGGGATGCATTGTAGAGGGTTGGTTGTGCTGTAACTTGTCCCGGTTGACCATAACTCATCGGAGCTGCTTGAGGTGCCGCTGGAACTGCGGTTGTGTTGTAGTAATTGGGCGGTGCAGGACTGGTGTATGCTCCATGTGGTGACATATGAGTGTGACTATGGACAGGTGTTCCATGAGAGGCGATCTGAGCATTCATTGTGGGACGACGATCGGAGAAGGGATCCGAGAACTGTGAATGCTCTTGCACCATAGGCCGCATCTCCGGGTAGAGTGATTTAATAATCTCTCTGGCGTCTTCGGGCTTGATCTTTCGTCTCTCCTTTGCGATGTGTCGAAGCTGAGTGCCGTCGTTGTGTCCTGTACCGTTGATGGCACGTAGATTCTTGTCTGAAGCTAGCTCATCATCGGTCATACCACCGTGAGTTTCGGCCAGATAGATCTCAAAGTCGAGAGTCGCCACAGCGACTTCTCGAAAGATTTCCCAGCTGAGTACGGCTCCGGCCTGAGCACCCTCTGGTGGCATGCTGTCTGCACGTCCAGGCTCAGAAAGTGAGCGGCTACCAAATGCTTTATGCCGAGCAAGAGCCACCGCCGACTGGAAGGCATTGCGGATCTGTCGGCCATTCCATGGCGACCTGAAGAGTTTAGTGCTGTACGCTTCGTAGTGCCGCTCCCCAAATCTAATTATGGCATTACGGTCAGTGATAGTAAGATTGCGCGAGCCGTCGGCCAGATGTTTCTCCAGCCGCTCAAGACTAGATTCCCAGATTGCCTTTGTCATGTTCTTGGTGAGATGCGGATAGTGTAGGCCGACATTAATGCGCGATCGGAATGCTTCGTCAAAATCGCCTGGCCGGTTTGTAGTCAGAATCAGAATGCCGGTGTAGTACTCCAGAGTCCGAAGGAATACAGAAACGAGCGCGTTGCGGTCAAGATCCTTCTTCTCGCGTCGTGCTAGAAAGATATCCGCTTCATCCAGCAGAACGATGCAGTTCCAGGCTTCGGCCAGCCGGAAACTGTCAGTGAGCGCCATCTCGACTGATCTAGCATCGCTTCCAAGATTGCCGCAAGTTATTGGAAGAAGTGGCTGGCCGTATAAACGAGCAAGGCTTTCTCCGGTTGATGTCTACGTTAAGTGAGCATCCTACTGCTGAATACAATTTGCAGACTAACCTTGCCAACGCCTGGTGCACCGTGCAGCAGAATTATGAGACCCTCACCTGGGAAACGTCAGTCGGATACTGACAAAACCGCCATTATGACAGCACCAACCTTTTCCCTCGATGAAATCAAAGCTGAAAGAGGCACCGCCGCGTCTTTTATTGCTCAGATGCCACTCCATTTGTGATGACAACGCTTCTTTATGACCTGCAGGTAGCTGTAGCTCGTTCCAGTTTTCAGAGCTCTTCTTTATATCCTTCCATGTTGCCTTGTTTGTGACGTCGAAGCAAGCTGGGCGCAGTCAGTGAATTGGAACCCATATTGTTCAAGAGAATACCCACCCCATTCCTGTGTCCTAAGGATGTATCCAAACACCCGTGTGGGCAGGAGCATATGCTCTTCCTCATGTTCTTCCTTAGAACCATCTAATAGCAAAGTATCCCACTGTTCGTGTTTGATGTCCAGTCCCTCTTGCGATCGTGTGAGCCATATGTCTTTTCTCCACCAACGATTGAACTCTGTTTCATCCTGTTGCTCAAAGTATTCTATCTGAAGATTTGAATCGTGCAAGCGAGCACCAGTGGGCAAGCTGGAAACATCTGTATGGTCCTCTGTTTGATCTTGAGGTTTCAACTCATCGTAGGTAATCACTTCTGAAATGACTTCCCATTTTGGATGATACTTTACGCAGTCAGTCTTCATCGGGACGAGTAGGCTATGGTCGATAACTTACCTGATAAGTCAAGTCAAAATCTATCATGACCTCATCATCCACATCTCGTGATAAGATAACATCATCGTATCTAGGCCAATTGTAGAATTTGAGAGGGTTTCCATCCGACATATGCGTGAGCGTACGGCCATCGTAGGACCGCAAGCCCGCTCGCGAAAATACTAAGAATTTCTTTCCATCGGCAATGTATTCACTACGCAGCTTGTCGCTCATGAAACGGGCTGGATAGGGCTTGAGCCGTCGGAGATCTCTGTGACCATGGAAGTAAGTCAGTCGGAAGGACTTCAGTACCGGTTTGAAAGTTTTGCCGTTGTAGACCAGGCTATAGCAGCCAACGTCAAAGACACTCCAATCCGAGCTGTTGGTGGAGTCTCCCTGAGGCTGACGACTCTTCTGGCCTTTGCCAGTTTTGCCTTCTTCGGTTGTTTCAGGGATCTCCACTCCTTCGTCACGGTCGCTTTCAAAGGTGCCGGCAACGTGGCCGAACTTGGTTGAACAAAGATGGTGGAGTCGTGGCCGACCTCCCGTGATCTTGATGACCCTGTAGACTCTCTGCGGTGCATCTGGAGTAACCACCAAGTCCCCGGGCTGGTGGAGAGCACAAAGGTCGCCGTACTGTACATTCCGTGGAGCTCGACTTCTCATATGATCCCACCATGGTCGGATGTGGGCATCGTATATTTCTAAGAGGCACTTCAGGTCCTGCCACTCTCTCTGGCTGTTGCCAATGCTGTCAGTTTGTGAGCTCTCGCCGCTCGCATCTGCAGTAGGCTGTGATGACGGCTTAGAGGGTGCCCCAAATTCTTTCCCATTCGACAGTTTCTGAAGTACATCGCGCAACAGTTTGACATTGAAGCACAGGGATTTGAAAGGGGCAAGAATGACATATGGACCATTTGCTTTGCCCTGATCGCTCGATGTGTGCAGCTTGAGTAAATTGGTTAGAGACTCCGAGTTGATTTGGATTAAACGAGGCAGATCGTAGTTTGGCCGAGTGCTGTCACCCTTGTCATCTGTTGTGGTTGCTGTCGCTGTGTCCTTGGCGTCTCCGGTTCGGGCCTGCTTCCGAAAACTTTGTCCTACAAGGGTCGATCGCGAAATGCTCCTGATCGTAGGAGAACTTGCGCTTCTCGAACTCATCAATCGTCATGTATTTGACCCCTGGTATCAACTTTGCATCGCTGCCATCAACCCTTGGAGCAGTTGTCTCCGTTTCTGCTTTGATGTCATCCTTTGGCTTCGTTTGGCCCTTCTCCAGACTTGACAATCTCTCATCGAAATCCTCGAAGGCCTTCGAAACCCAACCCTTCTCCAAGCCTTTCGATATACGGGCCTCCAGCTCTTCAAATCGTTGCTTCAGGTCGTCTGCCATATTGCACCGTCCGTATTCAGAGTCGCCGGCTCAAGGACAAGAGTAGAACACCGCTTTAGTGGCAGCGTGCTCAACTTTGTAAGGATACTCGTTTACAAGAAAAGCGCCTTGGAAATAGGCAGGGAAATGGTCCTCCAGCTGTCGAATGGCTGTTGGATGAGAGCTGTTAACAACATTCACGCTGCCATAGGCTGCCAAGCGCCGAGAGCTGCGCCAGTCGGTTCAGCATATTCAGGTTGCCCTTATCCCCATGTTCACACGCTATATTCGGCATCAACTTGCATTGCATGCTGCCAGTCAAGGACCGGTGAGAACGGCGCTAGACTACTTGGACACTCCTATCCACTGGAGGATTGTCAACCCGGCAACTGCGTACCCGATTCGACTTCAAACTTTTCGCAATACGCGTGTCGGTTGTCAAAGGCGCTCCCTATAAGTGATACTCAATCACTATCTTCGAAGATTCGAAATTGCCCATGAAGTGGAAAGCTACCCGCGTAGTTCTCCCTCTCTGGTCGTGATAGTTTCATGCAACAGAGAATGGAGGTTCCCGGCTGTTTTGCGGGTCGACGCGAGATTCGGCAAGCCGCGATAATTCGGGCAACCTGGCTGTGCAGCCTACGCTCCATATTCGGACCACTACTTGCGAACGTGGTTGGGTTGGACCGTGCTGGCACGGACTCCTTCCTAGTATCTCCGTGCGCTTCCACATACCTGTAAGCGCTCTACCAGGAACACTTCGTTAGATGTGACTCTGTCACCAATACGGAAATCTTTACGCCCCCCTGTCATGCGACGTGCTGCCTGTGCCCTATCTTTCTAAGCTCTTGTGCGCGTTTCAGCAGACGCCTTTGCTGACCTGCGCCGAAATCTATGAGCTGCTGATGACGGGGCACAACTAGGACCTGCGTCGTGCATGGTATAGCCATCCAGAGGGTGGTGATTGATTTTAGCTCTCTTTGATACTACATGCATACTTCAGGCTCATCACCATAACCACCCAGACATCGGCACATTTCAGCATGCTGAATGCTCAGAGCTTCGTGCCAGTCACGCCAGATGTGGAAGCCTTCATGTCGAGAGCAGGCCTACAGGCTCCACAAGCTAGCATTGGGCCGTCTCAGCAAGTAATTGCGATCTCACGCTCACCAGATGAGTATGTTAAAGTCCAAACGCTTTTTCACCACTAATGTGGCCGAGACAGAGTTGCACAAATCAAATTGAGACAAGACCAATTCCTCAGAGTCATGGATCAGTTCAAGAACTCGGCAGACAAATCCTCCACAGCGAGTACCTTCAACATACGTTGTGGTCACTACTCTTGGGCGTCTGTGCTTTCTGAAGCACACAATGCTGCTCAGAACTATGACTCAAAAAGTAAGGGAGTCAAGAACATGTTTACGAAGATTGGGCGCAAATTTGGCCAACAACAGACTCTAATTGAGACATTCTTGAATATCTTGCCATGCGGAGAGTACACGTCGATCGTTTGCGGCGGGTAAGACGTCTAGGGACACATGATTTGACTTGCAGCTGATACCAAAACAGAGTGAAACTGTTATTCGCCGCCTGTGGACGAATGAGCCAGATCCGAGAAGACGTCATCAACGCTTTGAACGAGGCTCCTTCTCATTTAGAGCAAGCTGAGGCACTCCAGACGATATATCGAGGTGATGGAAAGCTCACTAAATTGACCGACGCACTCTATCTGGCGCTTTTGAATGCTATTGAGGGCATCATTGAATGGTTCGGCCACACCCCCAGTAAGTCTGCTGGGCTCCTATTGGTATGATTCGCACGTTTTGGCTGATGTCCTTGTCACCACCGACAGAAGACAGATTCTCTGTTGTGCTGAAACAAGATAAATATGGCGAGAGATATCAGGCGCAGATCCACAACGTGCAAATGTCAGCGAAAATGCTGCTTGACCATGCGGAGATGCTCGACAAGTCTGCAACGATCTTGAATCAGCACGTTACATTCGAGATTCTTCGAAACGTCGAAGTAATGCTGCAGCAGAACAGCCATCTGTATGACAAGCTGGCTCAAATCTACGCCCAGAACAATAAACACAGCCAGCAACTTACGCACGACTTGCAACACCTATCCTCTGACATCGCTTCACTTAAAACAAGCCAAGCCTCACACCAGTCAAGTGTTGAAGCAACTTTAGCTAGAGTCCTAGCTGCAACAGAACATAAGTTCCTTTGGGAACAAAAGGCCTCGGAGGCACTACAGGCGGCTGAATTGCGGATAAGACAGATTGAGGCCGGAAACAATGAGTACAGGAGACTCATGGAAGTGCACCGACTACTTCAACCAGGAGAAATTCTCGCCTGGCTCAATCACGCTGGTCTGGAAAGCGATGCTCACCTCGAGGATCTGATCAACTCACCTCGGATGATGAACGAAAGTCCACATCTTGCCGAGAGAATTACGTCCTCAAGAAAGTTTTTAGACTGGCTGTCCTCAGACTCGTCACAGATGCTCTTCATAGATCCTCGAGGCAGCTCCACAGTGCGCTCACCTGGCAGCTTCGTCACAGCTGTTCTAGCTCAGTCTCTTCGTCGCCGACCACACGCGATTGTCCTCAAGCACTTTTGCTCCGAGTACAGGGACTTTCCGAGTGAGTCCCTGGTCCCTACGTTGCTTGCAAGCCTGATCTGTCAACTACTGTCAGCCCGAAACGACTGGAACCTCGCACAGTGGTCAAGCGGAGAGACGCGTCCAAACCACACATTCTCTATCCAAACCAGGGACGTCCCATACCTTTGCAGTTTGTTCAAACATCTGGTCTCTCAGGTTCCGTTCGGCACTATCTTCGTCTTCATTGACGATTTCTATTACCTCGAACGATTTGCCGAATCACAAGATTTGCTCTATTTTTACCGAAAGTTGGAAGAGACACTAAGCATATGCCCCACTCCTGAGGCACCTGCTAGGATGCTGAAAGTTCTCTTCATGACTGCGAAGCCAAGCCTGGGCGGAGATATTTCAACAGAAGTTCTTCCCATAGACATGCTACGACTTGACTTGCCCGATGACGATGAGTATGGAGAGATCTCGTCAGCGCAGATGCAGTATCGCATGGGCATAGACGATGATGATGACAACTTCGCGACGGGCTTTGTGGATATAGGGATGCCTCGATTCTAATCAGAATTCAACACCTTGATATCAATGAAATCATATACACATTACTGTGCTCCCTATATACCAGCCGTATCATCATATACATCATTTCATCCCTGCGAGTCCTGTTCTCCTCACAAGCCACAGATTCCACTTCCTGCCAATGCCGCTGTAGGATACAACACACTCGGCAATCCGTTCAGAATCCTCACACCCAGATTCCCTCGACTATCCGCTGTCAACGTCGTGCATCTCAAAACTTCCGTGACGCTCTGCCTTGCAGTAAACCCAGAATTTGTTGCTCCAACAGTAAGCGTTACAGTCCCTCCCGAACTTCCCCGATTACTACAGACGAACACGACTTGTTTCCCGGTGTAGCCTTTTCGCATCACGATGTCCCGTGTCGTGGATTGTATGGGCCAAGCGTTATATGTGAGATACCCGGAATCTTTACTTATTGCCCAAGACCGGATTTTGTTGAGGGTCTGAATGTGCAGGTAGAGGTCGGCGTTTTGATTGTAGTTCGTTGTCCAGAGTGCTTCACGGTTCTGAGGGACGCCTGCTCCTGAGAACTTTTGTTCTTGGCCTTGGTAGATGATTGGGATTCCGTCCTGGAGGATTGTGAATGTGATTGCTGTACGGATCAGGGTAGTGTCGCTGGTCATGCTGGGGAACCTAGGATTATCGTGGTTCTCGATGAAAGAGCCTAGTAATGTGACATCTTTGCAACTGCTGCTTCCGCTTCCGCCCTTCATGGTGTTGATGCCGTTAACCAGATTAGAGATGGAGCCAGAGGTCGAGCTGAAGGCTTGAGTGATCCAATAGTACGTGCCGTAGTTCATGAGCCCGGTAAGGTAGTTCTGGTAAGGACACATGATACTTGTGTCACCGTTCCAGACCTCGCCGAGAACGTGGATGCCGCCTGCGGCGCTTTGGAAGCCGGACCAGAAGCCTTGGTTAATTTGGTAAGCGGTGTCGATACGTAGGCCGTCGATGGAGTAGTTGGAGACGAGTTGGGAGATCCAGCGGTTCCACATGTTGGCGACGGTTGAGTCTTCTGTCCGGAGATCCGGGAGCGAGACAGTATCGCTTCCTAGCCAGCATTGCTTGATGGAAGTGTCGTTGTTGTAGTCGATGGTGCAAGGTGGATGAAAATAGCTTTGCTTGTTGAAAGGATTGAACAGACTGTAGTCGACTGTTGCGCGAGAGGAGATGGAACCCATGTGATTTGGTACAACATCAACCATCAGGTACATCCCACGACGATGTAGCTCATCGGATAGTGCTCGCAGGTCACCAGTGCTGCCGAATCTAGCATTCACAGAGTACACATCTTGTGCCCAATATCCATGGTATGAGTTTCCATCGCTAGTCAATGCGATTGGGTTCTTGACGACCGGAGATATCCAGATCTGGAAGGTGAGATGATCAGCGAGCGGCAGTGATTGATGGTTTTGGCTACTTACTGCCGTGAAACCCATATTTTGAATGTAGTCCAGACGGTTGATCAGACCTGTCCATGTCCCATTGCAGTAATCATTAAGATCACCACAGGCCGCAGTAGAGCCATCGGACTTCGCGAAACGATCTGTTAGTACTTGGTAGATGCTCTGGCCTCGCCATTGAGCAGGTGTCAAAGCAGCCACGGAGGTGACGTATAGTAGCAGTATGGACAAGAAACGAATGGAGTCTGCCATGGCGAATGGGAGCTCGAGGTGACGATGCACTGGAATGTGGGAGACGCGAGCCGTTTTCCAGAGGAACCTACTCAATGTTATAGCTTTTGTCTTTGTCCACAGCAACCGGAGGCCCGCAAGCAGCACCCGTAGCATGGCACAGGCTAGATGCGCCAGATGTGCGCTGACATGCTCGGTTTCTGGATTGTGATCCTCCTTATTGCCCAAAAGAGTTGATGGAGAGGTGGCATCTGCACTCAAGAAGCCCCGTATAGGAGCCTCCCCCGTTGAAAGAGGGTCCCATGACAAGTGATGCAACGCAGTCAGCGAGCGACTTGCAGCAAATCATGTCTACCTTGGTACCTTTGGCAGGGCAGGCCCGAACGGATAGCGTCGATCGTCAACCTTGACAACGTCGAAGTACGTGAGAACGTGTAGGATTGGTGCCAAGAGAACATGCCGCAGATTGGATCTCTATTTTCCGTGCCTGCCAATCCTAGTAAGCAACGTGAAAACTGCTGTGTTTCAAGCAACAGTCTCAGCATGGTATGAGAGCCAAACTGCTGTGACATCATTCGGCAAAGCGCCTAGCGAAGTCCTTCAAATATGAGTGTCAAGAATGCTGGTCATGATTCGCTGCAAAGTCGTTTACGGAGACGAACGGGGAGCAGTGTGCTTCTCCTCTTCAGCCCCGCTTGACAAAAAGGACACAAGACCGCTTGGCCATCATGCGCTCGCCAGGCCTGTATATTGTGAGCCATCCACCACAGAGGTTCGGCTTCATGCTCGCCCCTGTAAACAATACAATTATGCATTTGTTACGCATGAACAGGTTCGGCGTAAAGGTGAGACACGGCAACGTGGCTGCGCTTGTGGGCGGGGCGGGAGCGAGCAACCTTCGAATCTGTAACCTGAGGAGAACTTTTGGCCTTTTGAAGAAACCTCACCAAAGATACTCTACTGATACGAACGGTGGGAAAGCCGGTGTTGATGGTGGAGCGTCCTGATGTGATGGTTGTAGCAATGCGGAGTCACACTCCGAGGCTACGTGATGTAGCAGGCGCGGCCTGGAAACCACCCTCGGCCAGAACGTGAGAATCCGGTCAAGCTGGATCCGCTATGTCTAGAGAGCACAGTCATGGGAGTTGCGCTCGTTTGGGTTTCGTCCAGCTAGCTGAGATGGCGCCGTGGTGTTGCGATGGAGACCCATTCCGACGTCCATGGACCGAGGACATCCAGCATTCCGGGATTCGTCTAGCGAATATCCGGACAAGACATGATCCAGAGAAGAATGCATTGATAAGATTATTGTATGATAGAAGAAAAGGAGAAGGAGAAGTGCGGTTGTTGGCGACTTCCCTGTCGGACCCACAAAGTCGTCAACATCCTTGTCGTCGAGGGAGATCTTCGAACTTGCAGATGTTTGGGCGCCTCGGACGCGTCATGATGGAAATACTGGACCTCAAGTGAATGACGTTCTCGTTGAAAAGGGAAGTCTGGCACTGAGGCTTGTACGGTATACTACTTTGAGCTTTACATACATGATGCCCAGAAAGAGTCAATAATGCGCAGTGTCAGCCGTTTTGCGCAAATCGAACTCACCAGTCCACGAGACTTTACATTAGACAGCATTCGTCGAATCCCTAGATTCGAAGACATCGTGAGGCTGGTAGACGACTAGATTACAAGGTAAGCGAAGATGCTGCAGCTCTCACATCTCTTTTCCGGATACGAGCAGTGCTCCGGGTTTCCTTCAAATAGCTCTCTGCCTGCGGTATCCTGTAGATCTCTTCCCGTTCACATCGCCCGTCTCCCAGTAACGTGTGTAATGGCCGCGGCACAGCGCCATGCCATTCGCACTGTTGATTTGGGCAGTTTTGTCACAGCCTTCTACTTGACAGGGACCAGTCGGCTTGGGTTTCCTAGCTCCATTTCTGTGAATTTGACAGTATCGATCGCCGTTCTTCTGCAACTGAGTGCCAATCTCCTCACACAGGTTTGCAGAGCACAGCATTTTGTCCTTGTCAGGCCCGTAGACTGGCGCATGCGGAGCTTGATTTCGTGTCGTAGTCGTGGTGGAAGTGGCGGATGTATCTCTCCGATAGGCACTCGTCTTCTTCATTTGTCCTTCGCCCTGCTGCGCTTGCGTAGCAGTTTGAGATGTCGGGACAGACTTCTTCTCCATAGTATCATCAAACGTTGGCGGGGATGGCTCCTAACCACCAGACTTCGCTTTCGCAGATTTCTCTTCATTCCTCTTCGCCTTCTTAGCCGCTCGCCTGGCAGCCTTCTCCTCTTCCGTCCTGGCCTTCTTCGGCACCTCGACTTCACCGTCCTTGTTGTGCTTCACGAGAACAGGTAGAATACCATTCTGCTTAGACACAGGAGCCCCGTCCCGCTCGCCCACTTCGCCTTCAAGGATCTGTTGTTCCTGCTCGTACTCGTCTCGTGGCTGCGCATCGGGATCCTCGTCGAGCTCAGCAGGATCTTGCTTGTCCTCGTAGGCTACCAAGCTGTCCTGGTATGGTGTTGTATATCCAGAGGGCTGCTCGACATCAGAAGCGCCAGCAGCAGCAGAATCGGAAGCCCAAGCATCAATGTCCTGGTTCTTCTTCTGTCTCTTGCGATCACCTTCCTTCTTCTCCTCTGCACGGCGCGCCTGTTTGGCTGCTTTGCGTGCTGCCTTGTCGATGGCTCCTCCAGTGTATCCGTTCTCGATTGTGTGGTCGAGAAGCATATCGTCTGAGGGTTCTGCCGCAGGAACTGGGTGGATGGCGGCTACTTCCTCGCCGAAGCGCGCGACAAGCTCTTCTTTGGTTTCTGGCATCAAGCTCTCGCCGCGCATGCCAGCCTCGATGCGCTTTAGGTGGTGAATCGCCCATCCTCCTTGAGGTCCTCCTTTGGGACCAAACCGAATACCGTCAACCGCGAGCCACGAGTCGGGATGCAGGTATGGCTTTTTCTTCGAAAGTTCGATGTATGCGGCGATTTTCGGTTGCGCTTCTTTTGGAGATATGCGCTTCGTCTTGTGTATACGCATAGGTGGAAAGGCGGACCGAGTCGACATGTTGACTGCGCATAGGTGGCGCCGACAATGCGTGCAACCGTTAGAGGTGTGGGAAGCTGCAGACTTCGAAGTTGAGGAAGCTCCAAATTTGTCGCACGGACCATCGGCAGAATTTAAGCTTTTTGCTACACCGCCTACCATACCCGAATCCCAAGGAAAGAAGTCTTGGGCGTTTCGTGGATGTCACAGTGATACTGTCGCGATTCCACTGTCTCACGTTGGGCATTTAATCGAGCATGAAACTACTGGTTTCCTGATGCATGGAGAGACTGACGACATCGTTCTGACAAAGTCAATGTAAACGTGGTTGATCTCTGGTGATCTCCGTCTGGATGGCGTGCAAAACGTATAGACCGCCAGGAATCTATTTGACGTCCGTGAGGTATGATCCGACAGGTCAAAAGATTGATCAAATTCTGAGGCCCCTCCTGATTGAGCCGATCTCTCGCCCGTCCAGTGCTCTCAAAACCTCGAAAAAGGCGTTATTGGTTTCAAAACTATGTCCACACTACTTTCTTCGGCCCGTGGCTGATCGTATTTGATCTGGTAGTCGTCATTCTTCGCTACTATTTGTGGTCCATCTGCAACGGGATCCGTGACCATCCAGAGAAAGACTGGCGCGGCGACGACGAGACTGACAGCGAGCAGAAACCATGCAGTGGTGTAGAAGGTCATTTCTGAAGATGTCCTTGAATCGTATAGTCCCCATACTGTGTTGGATCCAGCAACGCCCAGGCCTTGGAAAAATCCTGCGAAGATCGCCAACTTTCCGGCATCGATCGTGATGGATCCGATGAGCCTAGTGTGCGATCATTAGGCTACGTGAAAGTTAGGGAAGCTTGATACACATACCAATAGATGCAAGTTTGCCAGGCAGCAGAAAGGAAGCCGTGAAATACGTAAAGCACAGTTGGTCTGGCGCTGCTTTCACTTTCGGACGAGCTGTCCGATTGATGGTAGACATGTTGGTACGCGTAAGTTCCGCCCCATAGAGCAGATGTTGAGACAAATAACGTGATCCATGCTATGACAGCACGAGTCGGTCGGCGTAGACGTGCAAAATCCAAGGCAAAGCCAAAGACGATTCCACCAACGATCTGTACAGTGATGTTGAGCGTGTTGACCGTGAGGAAACTCACAGAATTGTTGATTATTATGAGCTCGTCGATAGTCAGCCAATTTGAAGCGAAGAATAGCGGGAATAAGCAGAAGATGAATGTGTCTCTCACGAACGTGTCTTGTAGCTGCTTCAGTGCTGATGTGAATGTCAGTTGTTTTGCAAGACCGACGCGAGAACCGTCCGATCGAACGACGTCCTTAGGATTGACGAGAAACCAGGGGCAGCCAGTGATTGCTGTTGTGAGGACTAGGAAGATGATTGGAACGGTATTACCAATATCATACCCATAACCGGTTTCGTAGTATGCCTGCGGCGAAGTGATCGTCAGCTCGTCTCCAAATTCGAAAATGGCGGCAAAATAGCTCCCCAAAGAATCTTGCAGATGCCGCAGTATACTCGGAAAGAGCCACAAAGTGACTGACCATCAAGCATGCGGAGGAACTTTCGAGATGATACACATACCACCCAGGCAGCCAAGTCGCCGAGAAGAGAAGCCACCAGCATCACTGAGACATAACGACCCCTAAAGGTCTCTGTAGGATAACTCATTGTGATCTGCCCTATGACACACCAGTATATCCCGTTGCAACAGCCCAAGAACGAATGAGCAAAGATAGCGAAGCCATTATTCGCAGTGTAGTGGAATGACAGAACTGCTGACATGAAAATGGGGTATCCGCTGAATCCGAAGAAAAGGGCGGCTTTGGCCCCGAACTTATTGACCAGAGGGCCTCCAAAGAAAGCCGTGGTTGCCAATGCTGTTGCATAGGCTGTTTGTGATCCAGAAGACCTAAACCCAGCACTGCGATAGTAGCAGTACCTGTATAGAGCTTCGCCAATCTCAGCGGTGTTTACAGATTCTGCGGATTATGTACTGACCGTAAGAGACAGAGCCAAGAAGGACAATCTAAGAAGTCAGCTCAATGGTTCGCCACATTACCTAGCCTTGCGTTTATCTTACTAGTACGAACTGAACTAGCGCTGAATTGTATCGTGGAAAGCGCCGTCTGCGCTTGGGTTGGACCTTCGTTATAGATGGGCCATCTGTGAATCGTTGGTATCCCACAGGTTCGTGAATGTAGTCGCTCTGGGCTCCTGCGTTTCCCAAGTAGGCGGTATTCAGAGCATTGAGTTCGAGACTTTGTGTTCCTGAGATCGGTCTGTATTCCATTTCTGGCGTGGTGGAAAGGCGAAGAGCGCAAATCTGTCTTTGGGTGACGCGATATGTATAGCCTTAAAAGTCCAGGTAGACAATCTTGATTCCTGGACGATCGCGGGGTGTGGGTGTTGCTGAACGCATATGCGGCTCGCGTATGTCGGTGACAGCCATGGGCGTCCAGTCAAAGACACTACTGGTGTGGATCAAGCCGCAGTCGATCCTTCGAATTCTCGCTCTTGAGTGGCTCCAGCCGTCAAAGCAGCCACATTCCCGTTGGCATAGCTGCATGCGCATGTGAATGTCGGATGAGTTTATCGTTGGCCTGCACGTTGGTGGATGATCCTCTCATCGAGAAATGGCCCGTCCAGCAATATAATGATATGCATGAAAGACCAATCATGCCAAGCGACGACCCACCAAGGCATGCGTTCGTGCCTTAGGCTCAAGCCAGAGTGCAAAGCTGCATATGATCGGCACAATAGAATCCCCGAAAGGGACAGCCTGATATAGTGGCTGCAGTTGCCGGCCGTGCCTGTGTTCAGCTGTCCGATGAAGGTGCCTTGGCTCGCTTGGCAGTCTACCTAGCGGGGTCGTGGTAAGGCTGTACTAGTGCTTGAGCTGAGAGTCGGAGGTGCTGCCGTCCCGCAGTCTTGTCGACCTTGAGCACTCATAGTCTACTTCGAAAACCCGATGTTCCACTCTTCGAGTCGGAAACCGATAAGATGTCAACGAAACGAAATGGGATGCCCCAGTCATCACAGGAGCCACTCTCACCCGCGATCATGGTAGTCGCGACTGTCATGATTGTTCCTCCGGTGCTGATTGCCATGTTCTTGTTCCAAGTCGCGTCCCAGATGAATGGAGTGGTGTGTCTTCCCGGTGGCAATTTCAATCTCCCAGGCGCAACGAATATCTTGGGAGCCGACACATTCCTCGCGATCACAGTTGGATTTGGCAACTTCTCCTTCGCGGAGGCCAAGATAATCGATATATGTTGGGATGTTGTGATAGGTCGTGCTGGTGAGTTCGGGTGCCCGGCCGAGACCATCATTGGCTTCAAAGTCTCCCATCGGAGTGCGAACAATATTGACAGTTGGTAGGCCAGATTCTCTTGGCATGGACGGCATTCCGTGTCTTCAGCGAGGTTGTGGTATACATAATGGCCACAGATGCCGTCACCTGTGAATCTTATTTCGCGGTGGCTTTCGACCTTGGGTCTCTCCGTGGCGCATGGGCCTTGTGGAAAGACTTCCTGCTGGCAAGACTCCCTAGGAAGACATTCAGCATCGTCGCATATGTAGTCATGGCATTGACCACTGCCTATATCGCCATCTTCCCGACGCTGATGTCCGCAATGACTTCGTACGGAGCGATTTCGGAAGGTGTGGTGCTACTCGATGGTGTCAACGTCCCATCAGATCAGTGGCATCGATGTTTTGGAGTGGTCGTAGACGGCGCAAGAGTCGGCTCGAGCTGGAATGGGAGCGATACCGACGCTAGAAACGCAATTGCCAACAACAGCATCATCGACCAGCAGACCATGGCGTTTTTCGAGATCTGTAGGTGCAATGACCGACCTGTGAAGCTCCAGCTACTGACGTTGACACAGATTACACCAATTTCACGAGGAGCTATGCAGCAGCCAACGTCAACCTTTTCACTGGATCCTTTTCCGAGAAAAACATTACAGCATCTTACCTTGCAGGAGAAGAGCTTCCTCATACCGAGGAGCTTATGGTGAGTACTGTGACTTCCGGGCAAACACAAGAGACATAGGACCTAAACTTGACAATTAGGTCCCCAGTGATATGCCTAACATCACACAACCATTGCTGAACATCAAATGGTTCTCAGATGAAGATAATGGTCCTGATGGTCAAAGTTACTGGTGCCACGGCGGTGTTTTGGCATGGTCGCGAGAAAACTTGATAGACAGCGGCTCGTGCAGCCCTGGCAGGAAATATCAGTGGGGGTTTTCGTACTCGCTACTTCTGGGGACGGCGATCACCAACACGGCCATACTGTTGATGCAGTATCTTTTGTACACTCACGTTCATTTCCGGCCGTCCAGCTCTTATGGCATCGCAATGAACTTGAAAACCCATCGGCCGGAACGTTGGGGCGCGGTTCTGGATTTAGCCACAGTAGTGCGATCGATAGATAGCGAAGAACCGCAGGACTGGGATCGAAGGAAGTTGGATGAGCATATGCGAGGGCAATGCATGACCTTTGCGCTTGAGAAGAATGGCCGCGATGAAGGACGGCTTCGAGTACGGAGGGCGAAGCCAGGGAAGCAACGCAGTCGGAAGCTCAATCAGGAAGAGCAGCATTTGCTATAGTCAGCACAATTGATACCGAGGAATCAGAATCGTGAGTTGGACCTTTATACATACCGCTCAAACTGTCCTCCCAAGTCTGAATTGGCAATGAAGCTCGAAGCCCGGAACAAGATACTTGCAGGTGGTTGATGTCGCCTACCCCCTTCGCAGGCTCCTCGCTGTGACTTCCATCTGCTTTTGCGACTTCCTTCATCGGCCTCTCGGATCATCGGATCACAACATATGGCAGCTTCCAAGTCTGGGAATTCAGATGTGCAGGTGCAGATCGGCCAGGAGAGTACAGTCACAGAAAGTGCCGATGTAAGAGGCAAGTGCATACCTTACTCTTACACTCACGACTTGCGCTCAATCAGCAAGGGTCCATGGGAGATAGGACATCGACCGGAATCCGATAATGCACATAATTTCGATTGGTAGTAGTATGTCATTCCCCGCGAATCATGATGTCGCCACAAGACGTCGTCAACCAGAAGTAGCGTTCTTGTGCCCATATTTTCAGAATCCGATCCGCAGGAGGTCGCTAAATTGTGCATAAGTTGCGAAGCCCTTGGATCGTTGAGATTTCATTCTTCGCCATTATTGGGCTGACGACAGGTCTGCGAATGTCGCTGCCCTTTCGCAGAGCGTAGTGCACGATGCCAAGATACGTACACCGTGTCTCCTTCCCAGAGACGTTTTGCCTATACATGCTCTCAACTCGGCTCCCCTCTAGTGACTCAATGTACCTCTCTTCTTCAACCTCCGCCTCAGTAATGTTCTCCTGCCATTCTTCGTCCTTAACCTCGACAAGTACCCATGCCTCCGTTTCCGTACCACATGCGAAGGGTTGTATGTATCTCGTTTCGCGCCTCGTACTTGTGTTATGGAGAGGCCGGTGAGAGATATAGGTTGTGAGAACGTCGTTTCTGATGCTGCCGCGGAGGATGCCGGTGGTGTTGCCCTGGAAGGTGCTATGCTCGGTCTTGAAGGTAGCGAGGAGAGTACGCCAAAGGATCTGTGGTGATGGTTAGGATGATGAAGGCGTTTCCGTGATGCAGGTAGAGCTACCGTGTCTGAGAAGTTCGCGGGACTTGTGTAGATTGCCCGAGCGGCTGTCTGAGCGCGCTAAGTGTAGTCCGTATGCAGCGTAGACAAGACATTGTGATGATGTGCGAGTAGATGTCAAGGTAGCGAGAATGATGTTGTCGTCAATGTGTAGTTCGGGAGTGCTGCGGTGGTCCGACGAATCGGGTTAGCTTGCAGCCTGAGGCGGCAACTGCGCCAAGGATACCCAGCTGCACCTGCCCGTCTCTTTATCTTCATCCTTGCCGCGAACAACAACATAGTACTCACACAAGTTTCATTGGCATTTCGCTGAAAGTCAGCCCATGTATTGGCCAGCAATCTTACTCCAGAGGACCTCAATATGATGCGTGCGAAATGGTATGACAGTCCTGTGCAGGAGAACTTACACGACTTGCTATCTGGACTGAACGGCGATGAGATCCCCAATGAACACTCTTCATTCATTCCATGCATTCACGTCACGCCTAGGCCAATGCGAAGTCATTCACAGGACGGAACCTCGGAAGCCGCCTAATAAGATCGCACAGGATGTCCGAGGCTGTACATCGTGACGCAGTCAACGTTCTACTAAGGCAGCAATGATCTCAGTTGTGGTGGCGGAGTATGGGTTCTTGAGCCGACATCAGCTATGCTATAGGCTATGTCCAAGCTGTGAGCTGCTGCACAGACATGGGCCGATATGCGGAAAGCTCGAATCCTTCGACTTATTTTTGGACAAGGCTGGCGCTCAGCTTGTATTTCACTCTCGAGCTATGGCAATCGCCCAGAAGTTCACGCCAGCCTAGCTGTACCCTCACGAGATCATGCGACTATGGCCTCAATCAGCAGGAAAGCGTACACCGACCTCCTGGAGCGGGGGGTTCGCGCATTGGACATGGACTGGAAACTCGAGCACTCTGATCCCGTCGAAGGCCCCAAAGCAGATAATATTCCATGTATGGAAGACTGCAAAGCACCGCTTTTCCTTCCGAATGACAATGCAGATCTATCACGTTGGATCAGCGACTGTGACACATTACAAGACTCCGTGTATTCAAAAGATGTAGGTACACCACGCGAGCGGATTCGAACAAGAGCTGAAGCTGGTAGATATCAATACCGCCGTCTTCACAACTCACCAACCGAACTTTTTGCCAGGAGCTGTGGACGACGCTACTAGCTTGCATTCCAGATACTCGATGGACATCTTGCTTGGTAGCGGTCCTTTTCTTGCAGCTTGTCCTATGTATAAGCTTTGAGGTGCAAATGAACAAGATCGCTTTAAGCTATGGCCAAGGACCCGATACGAACAAGAATGATGAGTACATTCGCACCATACTTGTCTCTCAGGTCATCACCGTGACGGTCGAGGTGTGGTATCAGCTCATTCTTGGGCTGAATGCTGTCCGAGTGAAGAACATTGTACACGCCGTAGGCATTTGCCTCAACAACAGCGGTATACTGCTCTTCGTAGTCTTGGCCGGGGTAGGTGTGGAAGAGTCGGTTTTACAAGCCGCGGAACACTATCACTTACGGGCGTTGCGGATATTTGCCGGTCTTCTGCTTGCAGTGCTTCTCACTTGCACACTAGTCCTGGCTTTCATATCCTGGAGACTCAGTGCACAGTTCGCATGGTAAGTTCTGAAACAACCTGTGCGTGAATTCCGCAATCTCACAACAAGCAGGGCGATTTATCGACACATAGCGTCCGGAGACCTTCAAGCTCGAAGACGCTACCTAATGTACGAGGTATGCCTGACCTGTTGTTGAAGCTCTTTACATGGCCCGTTCACTTACAGTTCACAGATCTATATTTCGCTACTTCACCTTGACTTCTTCTTCCTGCTTGGGTTCTGGATCCAATCTCGGGCAACGATGAAACTTGCGCAGGCAGCGACCTTCGGATTCTTCGTTATCATCCCGGTCACTCCATTTCAGCTTTTCCTTGCTGGTTTCTCTGCGCGCCGAGAAAGTCGAATCGGCTCCGCCTTGACCATACTTCTGCTTCTGGCACAATGCGCGGCGATCATCACCTGTGTTATTGGCATGTACACATGCGATTACGTGCAAGTACCGCCACCTGCACGTCAGAGGACCTTGGCATATGCTGTCATAGCTCTGCCTGTTCTCATGGGTACTGCAGTCATGACCGTGGTCTGCATGAGAAATTACGGTACAGGATTAAGAGTTCATACCAAGCGAAATCAAATTGCATCGGATGTCCACAGTGACAAAGGCTGGCGAATTCCCCAGACATCAGAAGATCATGGGCATGTGTACAGAACCGTATCTGCACGGATGGAGCTTGACTAGGCGCGCAAATGCACGAGGTTCCGTTGTTGCATTTGGTACACTGCCGATTCAACTCGACTGAAGAAGCCCAAAGAATTACAGCGAATATCGGAACAGTGGCGAGTACTCGCCCATATCGCCCAGATCCTGCCGTGTATACTCCACTCCGCGGTCCCGATCCTTCCTCGAGTTGGCACGTCGAAGCCACCACCAATGTAATGTGGCAGGAATCATTGCTCCAAGAACAGTACAGCCGACACTAAATCCGAATCCAAGCGGGTAGACCGGCGCCTGTGAATCGAGATAGATATTTGATCCAATACTGCCTCCACCAACAGAGCCAACGAGCATCAAGAATCCAATTGCCGCAGCACGCTTCGAAGGGTTCGGTACGCTGACGGAAGTCCAAGCACCCACGATTGGTGCTTGTGCTGAATATCCTGCGGCGGCAAGAAATATCGAAAAGTAGCTGACGCCAGCAAGATGCTTGTGGTGGACGGTGATCCAAAGCACAATAACACCGCTGAAGTGTCCAACATTAGTCTAGCACTAGGATGTACGGGGAGAAAGGATACTCACATCAGCCCCAACGTGTACGACGACATAATCGCAACATATCGCTTCTGGTAACGATCAGATAGCCAACCGACTAGAACACATACGCATGTGGCGAAGATGTAGGGAGGCGTGGTCAAGGCCTGGGCCCTGACAGCACTGTAACCGAGATTCTTGACCATTGTGGGCAGCGTGTACGAGAGCGAATATGTCGGAACACTGCCACCCCACCAGAACATCATCATCATGGTGTACGTCTTCCTGTCTTTCAAGGCGGAAAGCACATCGTTCCAGCGGAAGATATAGGTTGGTGGATCCGGACCTGAAGCATACTTGACGCGCAGCTGTGCCCACTCCAGCTCTTCAGCATTCAACCACTTACTGGTCCTACCCGCGTACTGGTGGGGAAATCGCCTGGGTCTGGTCAGTCGTCGAAGTCAGAAGAGGCGAAGTACTTACGGGAGTAGAGTGAAGCAAAGAAGCCCAGCAGCTATCGTAATGACGCCTTCGATCAAGAATAGCCATTTCCAAGCTCGCATACCGTGGGCACCATCGAGGTTTCCAACACCATAAGCAATGACGCCCCCAAACGCGCCGGCAGCAGTATTCGCTCCATAAAAAATGGCCATCCGAGTAGCGAGCTCTTTGGGCGTGTACCACATACTCAGTATGAAGTATGAGCCAGGATACAATCCCGCCTCAGTCATTCCAAGGACCAGTCGAATTGCGATATAGCCGCCATAGCTAGACACGAGACATGTGAGAGTAGTCACAAGTCCCCATGCTGTGACGATGAACGGGAACCAGGCCTTAGGGCCGAGTCGTCGCAACGCGATATTGGAAATTGGCTCGCAGAGACCATAGGTGAAGAACAAATACATGAGAGCCAGATTGAACTGCTTCGAAGTCATGCCGACATCTTCCAGGAACCCGAATAGTTTTGCATTGCCCGCATTCGATTTGTCCAGAGAACACATTAAGTACAAGAAGCTCAGCGTTGGAAGAAGTCGAAAGTCGACTGCGTTGATCAGCTACGGAGGAGAAGCCTCTGGTTCTGGGACGGGACATACGCTTTCGAACAAACTTTCGCTGCTGGCTCCCATCGTTGGCTTCGAACTTCTTGCGCAGCTCCAGGTAACGATCATATTCGACACTCGTTTCGATCACTTCTCCTGCGACGATCGAAGTGGCAGCTTGAAGTTTGGTCTCCTTTTCGTCGGGTGGCGATTCGAGGTCTGTCATTGCAAAGTGATTACGCAGTTACGAAGAACCTACATCTTCAAGAAAATAACGCGCATGTCCGTCATGAGCTTTATCTGAGACAAGCCTTTATCTGGATCTGTTGCAGGGTTGCGAGTTGGCCGCTGCATGAGGCTGATCGGCCACGTGAGCGACTGATATATCTGATAGCGCAACTAGCCGAACTGCATGCTTGAGCATGCACAACGCTGATTGATGGCAGATACAACCAAATGAATACTGGGCTATCAATCAGCACGCATTTCTCCGCACAGCCGCACGTCGGCCGAACAATAGAGATGATGGTCACACCCAAATGAATCATTTTTCTCTACAGCTCCATGTCAGCCTACGTCTCAGCTCGACCATTGAGCAGAATCAATACCAACTCTGAAAATGCCTACAATGACGGATAGCGATGACTCGCCACTTTATCCCGGTTACATGCGTAAGTCAGCCTCGGCGTTGAAATCTAGAACAGCCGTATAACGACAAACTCACAGCATTCTACGATCCACTCGAGAAAGTAGAAGACATCGGAACCTTCGACCATCAAGACCCAGGCCAGCGCGCTGACCCAACATTCCCAAACCTCCTCACTCCCACCACCATAACCAAAGACCTCTCACCACACATCGGCACAGAAATCTCCGGCATCCAACTATCCCAACTCTCCCCAGCTGGTCTCGACGAACTCGCTCTCCTCGCAGCCCAACGCGGCGCCCTCGTCTTTCGATCTCAAGACTTCGCCTCCCTCGGTTTCTCCCGCCAACGCGAAATCGTCTCCCACTTCGGTCCTCTCCACATCCACGGCTGGGCCCCTCATCCCACCGCCGGCTCTCACGAACACATGATCATCTATGACCACGCCTCTGACCTCCGTGTCCGTCGATCCTGGAAAGGTCGAAGTCCGATCCAATGGCATACGGATCAGTCTCCTGAAGAACAACCTCCTGGTACGACGTTTATATGTATGTTGGAGCAACCTAATGCTGCGGGTGGTGATACGCTGCTTAGTTCTAGTGTGCAGGCTTTTAAGGCCTTGTCTCCGAGGTTTAGGAAGAGGTTGGAGGGTTTGATGGCTGTGCATAGTAATAATGATGGGGTGAGTCAGGAGATGAAGAATGGGGATGGGGCGGTTATGAGGAGGATGGAGTTGAGTGCGGTGCATCCGGTTGTTAGGGTACATCCTGTTACGGGGGAGAAGGCTTTGTGTGAGTGCGGACGGTGTTCTGGTGAAGTTTGGTGTGCTGATAAGGTTTCCTGCAGATGTCAATCCAGTCTATACGAAACGCATCGTGGGGTTTGATCAGGAAGAATCGGATTATCTTCTGGGGTTCCTCTTCGATCATATTGCCAAGCGAGCGGACTTCCAATGTCGGGTGCGGTATGAGCCTGGCACGGTATTGGTTTGGGATCAGAGGGTGACGAATCATTCTCAAACGCTGGATTATCCTGCTGGGGAGCGAAGACATGCTTTTAGATTGACGCCGCTGGCCGAAAAGCCGATACCGTCGAAGGTTGAGGAAGATGATGGAGAGTGTGAGAAGGATTCTGGAAGGGTTCAGCTGGGTTTATGTTAGACTAATAGCACGTGAAATTCGCTGTCCCGAAGGGTACCTTGATACATCTCTTCGCTTTCAGCACATAGACGCGCTACAGTTGACGCTCCTAGCCCTTGAGTCTAGATCCTGTAGCTTGTGCAGTCGCGTATGTCCTTGGAGTGAGACGTCATCCAACACCATCCGCGCGGCCGGTAGAGCGGCCGTCATTCAACAGTTCCCATCAGTTCTGAACCTTTGGTGGCCTCCTGTAGAAGTCGTTCCAGCCGCCATTGCCCATGTAAAGGTAGGTCGGGTTCGCCAGCCACTGCACAGCACTCTTCATCCAGCCCACATCCCTCAGCCTGCATCCTTCAATTGGCGGATAGCCATCATCGCCAGAGTTGAGTCGGTTCCGCACGTCATCATCTGGGATATCCTTGGCCGTGATTTGTGGGAAGCTTTCTGGGTCAAGGACATGGACCAGCTTCACGAAAGTCTTCGAGTGATCCACGAGGCGTGGGTCATCGTCGCCGGGCTCTTCGCCGTTCAGAACGGAAGTGATGACTTCTTCATCGGCATAGATGCACACAGTGTAGCGCGTCAGGTTGCAGGAGCCCAGGACAGAGCGCACCCAGTCGTTGAACATCCTGGACAATTGTTTAGTTCGCTGTCATGAAATCCGCAAGTTTGCCACGTACCGCTGGACCTCGTTCTTGGACGCGCCTTTGAGCTGTGCTTCATCTTCGCGCACATCGAAGTTGAATGCCGCTTTCAGTTCATCGGTAAAAGGATACTTCCGTGGTCCCTCGAACGCCGCTTGAGCATGCGCGTCAAGGCGCTGCATGAATCGCGCCCAGCGCTCATCGTCACCGTACACCACGCGATACACGACATAGCCGAATGTGCCATCATGGTGCTTTTGAAGGGTGTCGAACAACTGCTCGTTATCGCTCTTCGGGGGCTTAAAGGGCATCTTGGACAAAGCTGCCTGCCTTGCGGATATCCGGTCTCTCAGCTGCCGAAGCTTCTGCTCAGCCTCTTCCTTAGAGGCGGGTTGGTGGGAGGCCATCTTGTAGCTGACCAGCCTGAGATTGGCGATGCTGTTGGTGGTGATCAAGTTGAAGAGAAAGTACGGAATTAGTTTCAAGAAAAGTGGGTCCGCATCTTACCTCACAGAGTCTCAGTGAGTTTCACAGTTGAGCGCTCACAATGCGTACATGTTGAAATGTGGTTTTGTGACGTTGCTCGCAGTCACGCGACGATGTCCAAGGAAGGAAGTCATGGCTGTTCGAGATCCCCATCGACTCAATATCTCATGGACGTGCGTAGAACGCGTTTTCGAAGCAGGAAGCGAGAAGCAACTTTCTAAATCAACCGCAGCCAATCTTCAGGCGAAGATGTCGAAAGCAGCGATGGTCCGTTGTGTACACGCGTGAACACGAGAGCTGCTGGCCATATTACGCCGAATCATGGAGTCTGACAATGGACAAGCATATTATGCTAGATGAGACGCACACATCGCTTTGACCGAGACCTTGAGGCTGATATGGCGGATGGTGAGGAAGAACGGGCGTCGTTGGAGGCAACGTGAAAGAGCGAAGGAGGTGAGGTTCGAACGATCCTGGCGTACCTTAATCAAAGTTTGATGAGTCGGCGAGGACCGAAAACAGGCTGGTAAAGCTTGTCGGGTGGCATCGCATTGGCAGAGTTTCTTTCATGTTTAAGCCGACGGCACGCGGTCACGCTGAATCTGCACCTGAACCTAGACCTGACCTGCACGCTCACAGAAAAGGACGAATCTTGTGTACGTTATGTCGGCTGACTGCTGAGCGACGTTGCACGCGGACTTTATCCTTATCATCCTGGTGACCCAACGCTGCTTGCCCGGGGCCGAAGCTGATCCGCTGCCCAGCAGTGCACCAATATAGTCCCGCCAACACCTCGACCATACCGACGCCGCTCGGAGCCAAGCAGTCTGGATCTCCCTCCGCAGTATGTCTTCACAAACGGGCGATGACCCGTCCAAAGCGCGGCCTATACCGTCGGGTAGCCTGCGAGATGTTGACTCGGCAAGCTGGATGGGCTCACCGAGCAACAGAGCCTCGAGGACGGCAAGGTTAGCAGAGCCCATAGCCGGATCTTCGCCTAGTGGTCGTTCCACACCGAGTATCCGAGCTCAGGACATACCAGGCGCCCAAGAACCTCTTGCTGGTGCATCTGGGTTGTCAGCTCCCGGCCCAGGACCATCATCGCTTTCACAAGCATTGCGGAATTCGATGGGACAGTCGCCCTCAAGATATGGCACACCACCTCCAGTGAGAGAAGGCCGGGGTACGAAGAGGTTCGAGAGTCCGCAAAGAGGAGAGCAGAGTTTTGGATCATTTACACCCGCCAGCTATGCTACGCAGCAGCTTGCTCAGAGCCCAAATGCCAAAGAGGATATTGAGGTTCTCAAACGACATCTGGTCAACCCTACCGGCTCTCAGGCAGGATCACCGAAAATTGGAGGTGGCTTCCCCAGCGAAAGCTCAAATGCCCAAGAGGAAGAGTTTTCCAGTTTACAGCTACAGGGTGGAGACACGACGCGGCATATCTACCGCTATGCCGAGAAGAAAGAGCGAGAAGAGGCAGAGAGCAGTCGTCTAAGGCGTAGCATGAGCTACAGTGCACCCAAGACCACGAATGAGGGCGATCGAGACGATGATGATATATCATTCATACAAAAGCCTGGAGGGTTCCGGAGAGATCATCTCCGTCGGGCGGCGGGCTCCCCAGCTCCGTCTGCCACGAACCAAAGAGCCCAGTATGGCACTCTGCCTCGCGGCTATGATCCGGAACCCACCCGGCCGCAGTTCGTCACGAACAACTTCATCGAGTTCTTGACTCTGTATGGCCACTTCGCGGGTGAGGAGCTGGAAGAAGACGATGAGGTTCTTGGTGTGGATGAGTACTTCTCTTCGGATGCATATGAGGACGCAACAACTCAAGGCGATGACTCGGATCGTGATGATAGGGACTGGGGCGAGGATTCAGCACTACTCACGCCCGGCAAACGGAAACGAAAGCGCAAAGCTCAGGCCAAGGGCAAAGGAACACCATTTGGCGCCGCCATGTTGCTTCTCAAGTCCTTCGTTGGAACGGGAGTCCTTTTCCTGCCACGTGCATACCTCAACGGTGGCATGGCATTCTCAAATGTCGTCCTTTTCTTCCTGGCAGCGCTGTCCTACTATTGCTTCATCTTGCTCGTCAACATCCGACTAAAGGTTCACGCCTCATATGGTGATATGGGAAAGAAGATATTTGGCAATTACTTCCGGAACTTGATCAACTTCAGCTTGGTGATCTCGCAAATCGGATTCAGCAGTGCCTACATCGTATTTGTTGCCGAGAACCTGCGAGCCTTCGTGCTAGCGGTGACACGCTGCAAGACCGACCTCAACGTCGGCTACATGATCCTCATGCAGATGATCATCTTCTTGCCAATGTCGCTGTACCGCAACATCAACCACATCCAAAAGATGGCGCTCTTGGCTGATGTCTTCATCCTTATGGGGCTCGTCTACGTTTACTATTACGACGTCTACACCATCGTCCGCCAACATGGTATCGCAGACATCCAAAACTTCAACGCCAACTATTGGACACTTCTCATCGGCACGGCGATCTTCACTTTCGAAGGCGTCGGTCTCGTCATCCCAATCCAGTCTGGAATGGCCGAGCCCAAGAAATTCCCCAAAGTCATGGCCACCGTCATGATCATCGTTACCGTGGTCTTCATCTCTGCCGGCGCTCTCTCCTACGCTGCGTACGGTAGCAACACCAAGACCGTCATTCTGCTCAACCTGCCACAAGATGACAAGCTCGTCAACGCCGTGCAGTTCATCTACTCGCTGGCCATCCTCCTATCGACTCCGCTCCAAATTTACCCCGCCATCGAAATCACATCTCAACAGCTCTTCTCTCGAACCGGAAAATACAATCCTTGGATCAAGTGGAAGAAGAACATTTTCCGCTTCTTCATGGTTGCGCTCTGTGCGGTCATTGCATGGGCTGGAGCGGGAGATCTGGATAAATTCGTCAGTCTGGTGGGAAGTTTCGCTTGCATACCACTCGTGTACATTTACCCACCGCTCATGCACTACCGGGCTGTGGCGACCAAGACTTGGCAAAAGGTCGCGAACATTGTATTGGTCGTGTTTGGGTTTGCTATGATGTCTTACACTACAGCATTGACAATCATTGCTTGGGTGGATGGACAACAAGACAAGACGCCGGGATACTGCGATACTATTGGAAAGATGTTCTGATTTGGAAGGATAGCGTGAAATGATGCATCGGTCTTGGATGATGGATCTATTCTTGTTCTGGCATATGTATATTTGTCTATCTGTGTATAGCGAGGAGTCGGGAGAATGATGGACGAAGCTCAAATAGAAGTAGATGAGAACTGGTGCCTACGCAGGTACTGATGATGGGCCTCGCGCATCCAACATGGCTTTGAGGAGTGATCCGGTATCCGTTCCCACATTCCAACTCCCACGCCCCCTTTCCCTGCCCACAGCTTACGAGCTCGTCGGCTTCAATCCCCTCTTCTCCAACTCCACCTTCACATTCTCATAAACCTTGTCCGGGTCCGGCCTCGCATCTACCTTTACCACCCTTCCTTCCTTCTCAAAGTACTCCACAACAGGCATACTCGTCTCCACAAACGTCCTAAACCTCTTCTTAATCGACTCTTCATTATCATCGCTCCTCCCACTCGTCTTTCCCCGATTCAATAACCTCTCCCTCATCGTTTCCTCAGGACAATCAAAGAACAACGTAAATTTACTCGGCACCACTATCTCCTCAAACTTTATCGCCTGATCCATTTTGCGTGGGAACCCGTCGATCAAAAACTTCCGGTTCCCGCTTTCTTTTATTTCTGAGACCATGCTGTTTTCTAGGAGCTTGATCGTGACTTCCATGGGTACGATTTGTCCTTCTTTTATGTATGTGGAAATCATCTCGCCATAATCGGAACCTGGACGATTTTGTTCTTCTCGGAGAAGATCGCCTGCGGAAAGGTGTTTGAATCCATAGTCTCGGACTAGGTTCGCGCATTGGGTTCCTTTTCCTGCGCCTGGGCCTCCTAGGACGAAGAGGACAAGGGCTTGGGAGGGTTCGGAGGATGTGCCGGAGGTGAAGAGGGGGGAGGTGCGGTCGAAACCTGGGACTTCGATGGGTGCCATGATTTATTCTCGCTTTGGGGTTTTAGGCCACTGGTCGCGTCCTGGGTCTCGGTCGGGGAGCTCGTAGGTGTGCGTGGGTGTTTGGCCGGCGCGGGATTTTATGAGGAAGTAGAAGGAGCCTGTGCCTATGCAGAAGATGGCTATGAGTGGGAGGATGGGGAGATTATTGGATTTGTTGCGGGGCGGTGCGGAGGCTCGCGGGGCGATTGGGGTTGGTGGTGGTGTTAGGCGTTCACGGAGGGAGGGTGATGTGCTGAAGTGGCGACTCGTTTGTGAGACGCGGCGAGTTGGATGGTGAATATATTTGAGGAGCATGTTGGCGAGGGAAAGTTGTTCACTGTGCGATGCGATGCGCTCAGTGACGAGCGGTGAACAGAGCCAATCGGCGTTGGATCAAGTCAACGGCCGACATTGGGTTCAAGATTTGGTTTGCAAGGGTCCAGATTCTCGACCTCACCTCCTTCACCACCTTGACGGCAATCACTTTGTCTTCTCCTTCGCCACTGCCACGTCTGGGATGCAAGAAAGACTCAGGTAGTCTGAGCGAAATGCGTCTATACTGAAGCCTACGGAAAATCGTTCAAAATAATTCGTCTACCGAACTTGTGCTCATTCACCATATCGATGGCGATTTCAACCCTCTCGACACTGATAATAGGCAAGATAATCTGACTGTTGTACTAACATGTGTGACAAGATGCCCGAAGCGATACGGTCTGCTCATCATCTGACTCTTCATGCGTCTGGACCGATACAACATTTCCGAATTGCTACGGCTGCGTTTCGCGCCCAACAATAGCATTGTAGAGAGGGCAATTCCTCTTTCTCAACCCGAACAAAGGCACGACTAATCCTTTCAAAAACGCAAAGAAAGCCCCACCGAACACAAAGAGCCGCGAGGACGTCCACGAGAACAATCCATTGTCTAATGCTTCCGGGCATGAGGGTGTTCAAGACAAAGGTTTTGCTATATGTCAAGAATGGCTTGTGAGAAGTCCCCACAATGCGTTGTGAGGGTCACAAACGCTTCACTGGTAAGGTGTCGAGTGCATTTCAGGGCCATAAATACCACACGCATAACCTTCAGTAAGTGAGACAGACACGCTTCTAAGCTTTGCAGCACAGAACAGACTTGTCAGGAACAAGCCTTCGAATTCTTTGCAGCAACGCACCAGCTTTACGCACAACGAAGCTTGTCTTCTCAAACGAACACACAAAACAATCTACAAACAACCACTTACGAACATGCCTCGCGAACGCAACTGGGACGCCTACCTGGATAGGCTGCTCGAAGAGTCGAGTGGCTCATCTCCACCACGATCCGTCTCACCACCAGGCAGCTCTCGTTATGAGAACTCTACTCGATACCACACCTCGAGTCGCACCTACGACGTGCGGCCTTCGGTCGACTATTCTCGTCAAGCCGAAGAACTTCTCTTGCTCGAACGTCGTGGCACCATTTCTCGCTCTCCTACTCGTCGCTCATCCACTTCTCGTCGGCGGTTCGCTGACGAAGACTACGGTTCTTATGGTGTTGATATGAGCTCTCTAGGTGGCGGCCTGTACGATACAGGTCCTTCTACCCGACCATCTCGAAGTGATCGAATTCGCGAGAATCTTCTGGACAGCTACGTCTCTGGCAACACTACAGACTCGTACCGTTATGAGTCTGAAGCGTCTCGATATTCGCGGGACTCACCCAGCGTCAGCGAACGCCTGCGTCGAGCACTCTCTCCTGAATCTTCTGACCGATATTCCGATGTCTATGTCCCTGACTCCCTGCGTGTAGGCCCTCAACCACCGCGAGATCGTTATGACGAGACATATCCTAGCCGTTTGTGGTCCGAACAGGGCCCTTCTACCAGCTACAGCACTCGAGACATCACACCAGGTCCTTCTTCAGGTGACCTGCGTCGATCTCATGCTGTTCATGGACGTCGTCGTCGGTAAGTCATCACCCCAGTGGATTCCACTCTGCACATCACCAGCATAGACATCGCACATCACCAGCGCAACCATTGCGCATCATCAGCATAGACATTGCACAGCAACATTCCAATATTGTCTGACACCGAACTGGAGGCCATTTGAATGCGTTCTTGTTTAGCATTGCGTTTTGAGACATGATTGGGATTGGTCCGGTTATCGGTAAGTATCACATAAACAAGCATTTTTATCAACTTCTTTTTCTCTCCGCTTTTTCTCCTCAGTCTCAATCTAACATGTGCGTGCAATCTCGCGAAATACATACCTTTCCGCAATTACAAAAATTGCGGAACAATTTCCTTCAACCCAGGGCCACGATATTCGTGCTTCAGCCATCCATCTTGCCTGTCAAAATCGAAAGAGTCATTCTCCCAACGATCCCAGTACCCCACTTTCGTTGGACCAAAATTCTCGGCATCGGCCATTTGTTCCTCTCTATAAGCAGGCGTGTACTCTTTGATGACTACTGCCTTACCCGTGATTTTCTTATGAAGTGCTAAAAGTTCGTTTCCGGTCGGCCAGAATGTGACACAGGAGAAGTCTTTGTTCTTCACGGAGTTGGGGTCGGATGTTGCGATGTGTGTGATTGTTTGTCCGAGATGGTCTAAGGATCTGTGAGGTAGTTGTGAGTGCATATTCTCGATTGGCTTCTGATAATGGAAAGACTAACGTGAACGGTAGACGATTCTTTAGATGCTTCTCATTCGCCACGATCTCACCAGATTCGAGGGAAGAACTCAGGAATCCTGTCCAATCATGTTAGCATGTAAGTACAAGATTCTTTGGATACACTGATGTGATCCACCAACCAAACTTGAACCAATAAATGTCAAAGATGCTAGTGTAGACTGGAGTCACTGCAATACCCAACTCTTTCGCTCGGTCCCAACCTGCATGGATGAATTTCAAGATCGGTCCAAGACGAGGATCTTCATAGTCTTCGTTTGTCCATGGAATTGAGTATGTGGCAGGGACGTAGGTTACGAAGTCGGGAGATTTGGCCAAAGCGTTGACGACAGCAGTCTCTTGTGGAATGCCTGAGAAGCCGACCGTGGATCTGGGGAGTGAATTTCGGTCATTATCCACGAATTGTTGTATGTTCATGTTCGTCACTTACATGAAGATATTGACGCCTTTGATAGCTTTATCAATTAATTCCGTCGAGCCATCATAGTCGAGCATTCGAAGTTCAATATTCTTGGAAGCTTCGACGCCCTTTGGCAAGCTGGCTTTCCGATGAAAGACGATCAACTTGATCTTATCATCGAGTACTGCTTTAGTCAAGTGCTTCAACACTTGTTGTCCTAGGTTGCCGTTGACGCCTGAGACCCCGACTGTGTGAGACATGATGTGGAGAAATAGGCGAGGTGCTGAACCTTGCGACACGATTGAAATCTGAGCACGAGACTGACGGGAGGATGGTGGGCAGAATACCTCTATGCGGAAAGAAGGAATTCATGATTGAACGGCTCATCATATATAGACGTTGTTGCGAGCTTGGTCATCGACTCAGGTTTGAGGCGTGTAACTAAGCAGCCCCAAGCTGAGTCAGGCTGTGGAAACCCTGTTCGCTCGCTCGGCGAGCCTCGCCGAACACCTGCATGATCTCGCTCGCTGCCCGCCGAGTATATGTACGAACTGGCTGGCTCGCTGCCGAAAAGAAGTATCGACCATTTGATCTCAATTTGCTCTCAGATGTGGCTCCGTCATTCTGAATGCCTTCGGGAAACGGTGAAACCTGACCACCATGACAAGACTTCGGATTCGCAAATTCATACTAAATTCATCTCAGAAGAACTCTAGTTTAAGGATCTCTAATACTCTGTTCCATGTGCCTGTCGGAACCCGTTAGAGAAAGGATAGTCGATGTAGCCACGCTCAGATTTAGGAAGGTAGTGAGTTGTCGGGTCGGAGGCGGGAAGGTCTACGTGCGTCTTGATCCTGTAGACCAAATCTGGGTTGCTGATGAACGATCTTCCAAACACGATTGCGATGTCTCTAGCAGGGAAATCGTTGTTGACCGTCCTTCTGGCGGTTTCTGGTTGGAATCCACCGTTCAAGAATATCGGCGAGCTGTTCTCCCAAAGCTCTATCAAGAATCCGAGTTTCTCTGCCGGCATAACACCTTCGACATCTCGTCCACTACCAATGATATGGAGATAAGCGAGGTTCAAGGACTTCAATCGGGAGACGAGGTCCGAATATTGGGGTACAGCGTCTTGCATCCCCATACCGTTGACGGTGTTGAAAGGCGAGATGCGAAATGCGGTCCTTTCAGCACCTATGGCATCTGACACTGCTTTTGCGACCTCAAATCCAAACCTGGATCGATTCTCAATACTTCCTCCCCAGCGATCTGACCTTGTGTTGCACACATCCTGGGTGAATTGATCGATGAGATAGCCTCCGGCACCATGAATCTCCACCCCGTCAAATCCAGCTGCCATCGAATTCCGAGCAGCCTGAACATACATCTGTATGTACGACAAAATTTCTTCTTCGGTCAGTGAGTGAGGCACGGCTGGTTGAATTTCAGTTCCTCCTAGACGAAGGACTCCTGGAATCGGGACGGAGCTACTGCTCACGACTTGATGGCCTCGACTCTTGAGAAAGCTTGGAATTGCTGCACGACCAACCGCCCACAGCTGTTGAAAGATACAGCTGCCCTTGGAATGGACGGCCTCTGTGATTCTTTTCCAGGCTGCGATTTGTTCTTCGGACCAGGTTCCGGGCGAGTTTGGGTAGCCTAGAGCCTGTGGTGATATTACAGTTGCTTCTGTAATCAGCAATGTACCTGGAACGCTGGCTCGTTGAGTGTAGTATTGCTCCATCATTGGTGTAGGTACATGGTTATCGTCGTTGCGAAAGCGTGTCATGGGTGCCATAACAATTCGTTGGGACAGTCGTACTCTTCCGACGTGCATTGGCTCCAATAATCGATCGTTGGCTGCCATACTGAGTAGATTTGAAAGGCTTGGAAGAATAGTCTGGGCGTGGAAACATCTGACACAACAAAAGTTGAGGATGAATTTCAATGATCTCTGTGATCCTTGTTGATCTCCTTCGCCAAAAAGCAATAAATAGTCCTCCTAAGGCCACAATGCCGTAACAATACCTGATGCCCAGCATTTCTGTTAGGTCGGACGAATGCCGCTGAGTAGAGACAAAGTTCAATAGCATTGATATGATTAAGCAACACCTTCCAGGATAGCACCATGGCCTGGCAAGATTGGTCAGCACTTGACTCCGAATAACTAAAGTGAGAGGGGGTAAGTGACCAAGCAGTGTCACGCCGCTTTGAGCTCCTTCCACAAGAGGGAATGCTTGGTGAGGTGCAGACCTGACACGCGTCGCCCATGCACGAAATGGTGCAAATATTGTGATCCACGGCGTGGTAGACGCGCTCCACGTAGGTTAAATCCAGGTGATCGTCTTACATATGAGTGAGTCGATGGATCGACTTCTGGCCACCGCTTCATAATGTTGGACTTGAGAAAGGGGCTAGGTTCAATTTTGCCTTTGCGATGCATTGGTAAGCATGGAAATTGAAGAGATTGGTAGGCTCTGATAAGTTGAGTCCGTAGCCGAGGACTCAGACGAACTTTGGCCTCGATCTACAACTGTCGACTTTCGAATAGTTGTCCACCCTTCTTGTGAAACGACACAAGTCTCATTGAATTACGAAACATGTACAACTATCTGTCTATAGTGCTCACAGCAATCCTGAGCTTATGCACACGCTGCGGCTCTCTCGACCAGCCTTTCGAAACACACCACGTCAACGTTGATGGACTTCATTTGTTCTACCGCGAGGCCGGCTGCGCAGATAATCCTACGATTCTTCTACTTCACGGAAGCCCGGACTCGTCCTTTGGATACCGCAATCTGATACCTTTACTTGCCGACGCGGGCTATCATGTTCTGGCTCCAGATTATCCAGGCTTCGGCTTCACTGAAGTCCCAAGTTCTCGCCATTACAATTATACACTTGATCATTACGGGAATACTTTAGATCTGTGGCTTACCAGCCGCGGCATCACGTCACTCAGCATGTACATGTTCGATATCGGGGGACATGTAGGCTTCTACCTTGCATTAACTGGTCATTACGATATCCAAGCTATTGTCGATCAAAACGCGGCTGTCTATTCAGTCGCATTCGGGCCGGGCATTGGACCACTGATTGACTATGGCAAGAATCCGAACAATCAGTCAGCTCGTCAGGCACTGGTCGAGTTTCTTTCACCGCAGTACATTGTCGAGCTATATCTGACTGGAGCCTCAGACCCAGCTCAGGTTGCTCCAAAAAGCTACACCATTGCAAATGCATGGCTTGCCAAACCTGGAAGCTTAGAGGTCGAATTGGCTACGTTCAAGTCATTTGCAGACGGCATATTCGCGTATCCTAATTGGCAACATTGGCTTCGAGAACACCAGCCACCACTCTTCGCTATTTGGGGTGAACATGATCCGTCACAGTTGCCTGCAGGAGCGGAGGCTTTCAAGGAGGATCTTCCCAACGCGGAAGTGGTTCTTGTAAACGCAGGTCATTTTGCATTGGAGACTGCTCTGGTGGAAATCGGGTCGGCCATGGTTGCATTTCTAAAGAGAGCAGGAGTGTGAGTCGGCAAGGCTACGTCTTGGCAGTCAAGCTTAGCTAGAGTCCTAAGTGCAATTATTTTGCAACTTAGACCGCACCTCGATCGATTACACTGTTCTTTCGTCGCTAAGCCATTCCCTCTTGCCTACTGACCTCACTATATCTTGACGAGAGCTCCGACATCAACTTTCCAATTGGCTGCCATAACGTCGTGTTCGACCTGAGATAATCGATGGTCACTCGATCTTCGAAAAGCGTTACCAGCCTTTGCAACGCCCATTTAGCGTCTGCGCTTCTGGCCAAGCCATGCTGTCGCAACGTCGTCGATAGCATGATCATTAGCGAGTTCCAGCAAAAGGCACGTATGATGATCCAGTCCAAGTGTGCTGGAGCCAAGGTCGCCACTGCAGCCTGAATGTGTCTGCAATAGTCCACTGCATGTGCCAACAGTCTACAAGGTCGATGATCAGCGTATGAAAAGTCAACAGTACCATTACATTACCGACCGAGGATCGTCCCCTGCACGAGCGTCTTGATAGTCGTGCCCATTTTTGTCACCAGGATTTCGTGCACTGTTCATACTTGACATGCGTGTGTGCGTAAGGAACATACGTTCCTTTATGAGTTGTGAGACTGCTAATATCAGATTATGTTGAGGTTGCAAAACGTCGAGGTGAGTGAGGTATGTGGTTTTGATGTAATCCCAGAATGACACCTCTATCTGCGAAAGCGTAGCAGGAAACGTGGGTTCGTAATCGTTAATGGACACGGCAGGATTAAGACTAAGACGCATGAATGCAGCAGTCTCATATTGCACGAGTGCAAACGAATTGTCCGTGAATCCAATCTGTGGTGGTGGCTGTTGGTTTGAAAATTCCGTAACATCCCATGCGGCATCGTCGGCGTTCAGAGGCAATTGGGTGTCCGAGTCTCCAAAGACGAATGCAGACTCTAAGCCGTGGAGCTCCATGCACCAAGTATCCAGAAGTAGCATATGATGCCAGAGCCTTCTCCGAGTCTCAGTTTGCCAAGGATTCAAGTTGAAGTGGGTGCCGTCCCGATGGACACCCATTCTTTGAGCTGCCCGTACCGCTAGCCCAAGAAGTGAGCTGGCGACAAGTGTCTGGCCAGTCATGTATGAATAAGTCTATCACGCGGCCAGTCAGTGTATCTTCTTTTCCATTCGTGTCTCGGGTTGTAATTACAATGTATAGTACAAATGCCTGCATCGAGGTCCGCTTGTGCGTTGTCGTAATAGACAACATTGCGAGACCCTTCTCAGCCTGGGCATGAAGCGTTTCAGCCAAAGTTTGGCGCGATTGACCAAGGTGAATTTCGCATTCTCGATCTGATAAGCTTAGCAGAGCAAGGCAATAGATCACCACCAGCTGACATTCGAAGTCTTGGAAGTCCGGCAGCACGCCGCGCCAGAAGAGATTCACTTGTTTCAGCAAAGTAGGTTTGTGCAGCACACGGACGCTCTGATCGACGTTCGATATGTATGCACGCAACAGGTACTCGCTTTGAGCGGGTGAGAGGATTAGCGAGATTGGCGATAGACCAACGTCCTTGAGAGGACGTAGCCAAAGCATATGAGATGAAATCGCTTTCTCTTCGTCAAGCAAGAATTTGAGGTTTCCTGTCTGAAGATTCGTGAGCTGAAAAGTGTCTCGCCGAGAAAGTATCCGACTCACCTCTTCGTACATGGATGCCCAGAAAGAGCCGAGTACGTGCCTTGATGCAGATCCATTGACGACTAGTTTGTCGTTGACGTGTGTGTCAAGGTTTCGTGATATCTGTATTGAGCCATTCGAACCAAGTTGACGAGCTATCCTTTCCGCTGCGAAAGGACTTTGTGCAAGTGTCGAGCTTTGTGTCGGTTCCCTTTGAGACATGCCAGCTCCTACTGATTTCTCCCTCTCTTCATACTTGCGAATGATCCCTTCCAGCTCTTTCACCCGATGAGCAAGAGCTTCTATTTGTGAATAACTCGAGTTGCCACCTTGCCCTTCGTCGTATTCGCAACGAATATCGGCTCTCTGACAATTCGTGCACGGTTGTGTTTTGGAGCAGCGTACCTTTCTCCTCCGGCAAGTCTTGCATGGTTTATCATGTGTCTCTAAGTTGATGTCATCGAGAGTTTCATGCGCTGAATAGTCCATGTCGCCGGGTAACGTGAGAAATTGAGAGCAGGAAGGAGGTTGTAACATGCGGGCTGCCTTGGGAAGCTTTTAATATTAGTCAGCATTACATAACTAGCATATCTTCTTACCGCTTTCTGTCTCTATGATTCCTACTATGTCTCAAGCGACCATGTCCATTAATGTGGCTGTATTTGGAGCTGGCCCATAGCTCGGATGAAATTTCGGACGAAGTATCTTCAAGATGTCTCTGGCGGCGTAAGCCGGTTTGGTTTCCCTTCCATATCCTGCCTCTTTTGGGCCTTCTCCTTAGCAAAGGCAAATGACGATCTCTTCGAAGTCCCACTTGTATTGCACGAGTCCGAATCGACTCCATTGGAGCAGAACCCGGCACTGCAGGTCGTAGAACTGCTGGTCAAGCAGTGCCCCGAGCCACAATCCGAGTCTTTGCTACACGCCGCGCCGCAGGTACCGTAATACAAAGCCTTCACCGACAGTCAGCGAGTGTAGAACATTTTATAGTACCAAAAGAGATTCTTACGCAAACTCCGTATCCTCCAACATCGAGGTAACATCCGCAGCCTGCACTAGAAGATCCGCACTGGCCAGAATATTCCGAGCCGGATCCGTTATTTGTGCAAGCTTTGTTGCCTCCGTTAGAAGGAGCTGGAACGACTGTATAAGAGTGTTAGCAGGTGGGACATGGTTTAGGGAAGTGATTTATAGGATCGTACCTGTTGCGGTGGCGGTAGCAGTTGTGGATGTCGTCGTTGTGGTGGTGGTAGTCGTGGTAGATGTTGTCGTTGCGGTGGCGGTGGCGGTTATGGTTGTTGTCACTGTCGTGGTGGTGGACTGGGTCAGGACCGTGGTGCTTGCTGGTGCGGTCTGGGTAATGATCAAGGTAGTGGAAGGCGTAATAGTTCTGAATCGGGATTAATGTCGGTCATTGAAAGCCGCTGAAGATGATACTTACGCTGTCGTCACGGCGGTAAAGATGGCTGTAGATTTCGCCGTCACGCTAGACTTCGCAGTCGGAGTGAAGGTAACTATGGTTGTGGCCGGTGTTTCAAGGCAGCCGCACACATCTCTAACGAAAGTTGGAGCCTGCCTTTGCAGACTGCCCAGCTTTGAAAGTCTTGGGTCTCCGTACGCAGCACGCTTTTGATTCGGAGCAGTGACCGTAATAGTGGCAGTCGCTGTGTCCGTTTCCGTATCCGTCTCGGTCAATGTGGTTATTGAAGTGGCTGTAGCAGTGATAGTCGCTGTATCTGTTTCCGTGTCCGTCTCGGTCAATGTCGTTATCGAAGTGACGGTGGGTGTGATCGTCTGTGTGGAAGAGATGGTATTCGTTAAGCCCGTGACACTACGCAAGAAGGAGTTAGCTCTATCTTTAAAGTTTCTCCCTAATGTTTGACATACGTTGCGGTTCTAGTAGCAACAGTCAAGGTCGTTATGCTCGTAGACACAGTAGTAAGTATCGTCTTCGCTGGTGCGGTTGATGTGCATGTTTGCCGCGGTATGGGATATTTTGACCGACAGAAGCCACAAGCTGGCTCGAATCCGTGAAGAGCCGAGGCGATAGAGGCGTGTAACCCGCCTTTGCAGGGTGAAGGAGGACATGAAGAAGCTGCAATGACAGGAACAGAAGCAAAGCTGCTGATAAGCAAAACCTGAAGAAGAGAAAGCATAATGCCGTTTTCCGACTATATGTCTGAAAGAGAGTGGTGGATTACTAGACCTTCGTGGAGAAAAGGACGACTGTAGCATCCAGTAGAGCATATATACTGGAAGTCCAAGGAGCGTACGGAACCAGATCTGATGGACTGGGATCGTACACATCGCGTAATAAAGAATTGTCGAGGCTGTTGATGGCCACGCGGACTGGCGCTTCCCGGTGTCGCATCCACTCGAGTGTCATTTCCTGGTCCTCATTGAGATTGCATCACCTGCCGAAAGGTCGAAAAACGGACACTCCGTACCTGGATACAGCAGCAAGCGACTTGTGGCGCTCTTGACAGCAGCTGAACTATGTCTTATACAGTATCCCACGCTAGGGGAGATTTAAAGAACGCATGGTTCCGCGTGTTCCGTGCATCAATGGTTGGAAAGTGGCCCAGATCTAGCCGTGTAACAGGGGAGATCCAGACTTCTTGTGCTCTGTGCTCTGTGCACGTTTGCGTAGGCTGGTGTCTGCATACTGCCATGACCGAGAGCACTCTCACATTGCATGGTGTGCTCGTCGTCAAATTTGTGCCCGATGGATGACGAAGGGAAGCACAAGAAATTCTGCTCCAGAAGGCAAGTCGTCGTGCGAAGCTTTCGGGCCCGGAAGCACTTGTTGACAGCGCCACTCGAAAGCGCCACGGCGCCACATTATTTAAAATTTGATTCATTGACAAAGTGGAGAGAAGCATAATATTTCTGAAGAGGTAGACCATTGAGAAAGCGTGGTTAGATTGAAGAGGACTGCCGCAAAGGAACGATGGGAAGAACGGAATGAGAAAAGATGATGCCAAAAGAATGTGTTTCGGTAATGACTGACTAAAATATCAAAATGCAATGCTCCTGATCCCTAGTATCCTGCCTCTCGCTAATGATACTAGATCGTGTCGAAGACTCCTTGAACGCCTGCAGAAGTTCTAGAAAGAGTGATAGAACCTCACCTGTAACTGAAGCATGAATACCCTGACAAAACTCCGGAACGCCTGCCTAAAAGTCAAAATGCAATGCAATGCCCAAGATCACAAGCCTTCCGCTACTCACTGTCGTGAGTGAGTTGTGCTAGTTGATGCACGAGCTGCTCGCTCTCTTGATCGTCTGCCCAAACTGCAATGTACCGAGTCTGTTCCGCGATAGTCTTCAAAACCTTGGAACAGAACTTGGCGCCGATGGTGTCCTCGCCCTGGAAGAATTGACCGAGGTTATGATCCTGAGCCAGGCTCCGAAGTCGATGTGGAGAGCTTTCCAACTGTTCGAGCATTCTCTCGAAAAGAATGTTCTTCATGTCGCCGAAAGAGTGTCGTTGTCCCTCGAGGCCTTGGAGAGCTCGGTGCGTTGCGTTTACCAGTTGTATCAAGTCGACTTTCTCACTCAGCTTGCTCCAGTGAATCCCCTCCATGAGAGAGCGGGACGATGAGATAAGTTCGTTGACTAGGAAGTTCGTACGAACTTCACAGGGCTCAGCATCTGCAATTTCCAAATGGCTAAGGACTTGCTCGAAAAGGATGGCACCGAGTTCTCCCAGAGTTTCTGTTGGATCTGGTGCGTCGCTGAGACTCCAGACGGTGACCGTGTCTTCGCCATATGGTTGGACTGGCAGTCCGAAAGTCTCGTAGTCTCGAGGTTGGCGATCTGCCCAGACTGCAATGCCGTGAGTCAGTTTCACGATCGAGAACAGCACCATTTCGTAGAATGTGCTAATCAAGACTCGGGTCGCATTTGGGTGTTCGTCATTCCAATCGAAAGTTGAGTCTACGACAGCTTCTCGCAGAGTCCTCAGGGAGACTCCAAATTGACCTAGTACTCCCGTGACCAGAGCATGCATAAGCTGGCTGAGAGTTAGCCGTCGTCCTTCTAGACCTTCGAGTACTTGGTATGTCGAGAAGGTCAGCTGCGTCAAGTCCGAGCGCTCGCTCTCACTGATCTGGTTCCGGCGAGGCATGCGGAACCAGTCTCCTTGACCGAAGCGGACAACATTATGAGTTCGTATGCGGTTCGCTTCCCACAGCAAATGGTCGATGAGATATTCAAGACGGATCTCGAATTCGTCGCCAAGGTCAAGTGCGGATTCGGCTGCGAGGCGAACACTGTTAGATTCTGCGTCCCGTACGTTTTCAATCGATCGTAGGGTTGCTGAAGGGTTCACTGCGCCTGGGAGACCCCAGAGATTTCGATATCCGGTGGTGGTGATCTGTTGGACTGGTATTCCGAAAGTATCCATCTCGTCAAGTGATATTCTGACGACAGGTTGTGTGATGACACGTGGGAGGGACTGGCTGTTCGGAGTCTTGAAGAGCTTCTCTTTGCAAATAGGACACTTCGCCTTACCAGCTTCGCTAGTGAGCCAGTAGGTGATGCATTCTCGGCAGTAAGTATACTTGCAGTTGCATGGAAGTTTCACAGGGTCCTCGACTTCGTCCCTTCTCGCATCTGCATGACAGATTGCGCATTCGTCATTGAAAGCCTCTGAGCACGGAGCCAGTCCGCCGTTGGCGAGGAATTCTTCCTTCGTTGGGAGCATGTTCGTTAGGTGTGATGAGCGAACTTCTGGTGTGATGAGCTTTTATGAGCTTTCGTGAGCTTTTGTAAACTTGTGTGAGTTTTGAAATGCAAATCTTGTCTGCACTTGTGTCGGTCGTGAGTTCGCCGAGAGAAGAAGCTCCTGTTGGGCGAAGATTGCTGTTTTTATAGACGGTCGGCGACCAGTGAATAAGGTAAAGCATTGTTCACAGTGGTAGGAATAACGGCTTTCTCTTGATCTGTGCACCTTGTCAATCGACTCAGACAAAGAATGAGAAAAGGCCATTATTTAAAGTCAAAGGAGATCATGTGATTCCCAGCCTGTATCTGTATGGTCACTCAGTCCATGATAATGGCATTATTCCATTTCCAGGACGGAGACAATGTGAGCAGTCCGCGACAAAGCTTTTCTCACGTGAAGAATTGCACTTGCGTGTTGATTCAGTCATTGCATGAGACTGTGGCACTGTAGCTTTTGCCGAGCTTACCATCGATAAGTTGGTATGACCAGATTGCCGAGGGTTATATCCCATGTTTGGCACGTTCGCCACCGCAGGCGTGAAGTCGATTGGTCTCGAAGTCTTGATTTAGAAGGCCAGTTGCTCAGGAATGCATCACACCATCGCTCTTTCCTGACGATTTTGGCTAGGCTGCGCATAATGAGAACTTGAATAGCAGGCCGTGAATTCAGTCCCAACAATGATGGCCGTCCGCGAGCAATTCTCAAGTGGCGTCCTGCTTTCTCTTCCGAAGCACGACCGGCATACCGACTTTCCCGTGCAGCTTCCTTTCGCTTGACCATAGTCCCGGTCGGCAAACTCACGTACTGCATCGGAGTGATAGGACTGCTGCCAGAGGGTTTCCCCAAGTCAAAAAGCTGTTTCTCATGATCAGTGCAGTCCGACAAATGGATGTTGCTGTATTATTGAAGACGTGAAGTCAAGCAATCCCCAAGAAATCCTTCCCGTCTCCCCGAAGGTTGCACCAAAAGTCCAGACCAATGTCCCTCGGTGACATCAGTACCCCACCACGCTGTGGCACAACAACCCCTCCATGCCAATGCTATTGACGTGGTATGAATCCATAGCTTAGAAATTAATAGATCTTTTCCTCCCTTGTACTTAAATACTCTTCCATCAAGGTGCGCTGGAGGACTTCACTTCCCGATCAGATCGCAGAAGCTGGCCAATCACGGCACATCACACTAGAGAAACATTACCAAAATGGGCAGCGAAATTCCCAAGAAGATGAAGGCCATCCAGGTCGTGGAGTATAAGAGGCCTTATGAGATCCGAGAGGTATGTGTTGCCACGCAGTTTCAATCGAATATAAAGAATACTAACCATGCCAACCTCAGGTCGACGTCCCATCCTCCCTCGCCCCCCTCGACCTCCTCGTAAAAGTCGCAGTCGCATCAAATTGCCACACAGACTCCATGGTCCAACAAGGCGTTTTCGGCACCCCACTCCCACAAACAGCATCACACGAAGGCTCCGGCACAATCGTAAAAGTCGGTAGCGATGTCAAGGACTTCAAAGTCGGCGATCGAGTAATGTGCGGATTACCACTGCATCCATGTGGTCATTGTGGAGATTGCTTAGGTCCTGAGACGAATCGACAGTATTGTACACAGATTGAAGGACATATCGGGGTTCAGACGAATGGATGTTTTGCGGATTATGTCAAGTGTGATAGTAGGTCGACGACCAAGCTTGCTGATTCTGTGTCGTTTATGTCGGCTGCTCCTTTGGCATGTGCTGGGCGGACGGTGTATCGAAGTGTGTTGAAGACTGGGTTGAAGAGTGGGGAGTGGGTGTCGTTTGTTGGGTCTGGAGGTGGGCTTGGGCATCTTGGGATTCAGTTCGCAAAGGCTCTTGGGCTGAAGGTTATCGGTGTGGATGCAAGAGATGAGGGACTTGAGCTGAGTAAGAAGTACGGCGCCGATGTTGTGGTCGATGCTCGGAAGGGTAAAGAGGAAGTTGTGAAGGAGATCCAAGCTGTGACTGGTGGCGCGGGAGCCGACAGCACAGTTGTGCTTGCGGATCACAAGGATGCATGCGCAATTGGATGTGCATCAACCAAGATGCATGGAACTTTGGTGCAGATTGCTCAGCCGGACATCATCGAGATTCCGTTCCCTGAGATCATCTTCCGCGATATTCGAATAGTCGGTTCTCTCATATCGAGCGCAGATGAGTCCGCTGCCATGATGAAGGTGATTGCTGAGAATGGCATCTCTGTGACTACGCATCCTTTCGATGGACTGGACAAGATCCACGAATTGACAGAGCTTGGTGAGTTCGATGTGCCGTGCTTTCAGAATTGGCATGCTAACGTATTTTGCAGTTCATAGTGGCAAGCTGAAGGGCAAGGCCATCATCGTCGTGGACCCGCAGCAGATTGAGGAGGAGAAGAAGATAGGTGCAAAATTCTAGATGATAGCGACGCCCAAGGCTTAATGACAATAGTCGTTGCCCCATCTCCGACTTGGAAGGCTTTATCGTCTCGGTCTAATAGAGCTAGTAAACCTGTCTACGTTCGAAGTGAGCCTCTGGAACATACCTCTCTCGCCCTGCTTCATTTGTTGGAGATTTTAAGCAGCCTTTATATACGATATAGATAGCTTAGCACTCGTAAGTGTCTCGAGCGCTAAAGAGTGCGAGAGGGCAACGATCAATGACCCCGAGCCTCGGCCCAACAAGATCTGCGTTTCTTATTAGCTGTGATATCTCGCTCAATTTCTGCCATAAGCAACACTGATGATACATTAATCGAAGGTGTAAGGCTCAACAACTATCTCCTTAGCGTGCCTGAATGGACAGAAGTAGTCATTAGCCATGCCGTGAATTAGCCCAGCTTCGTGAACACTTACCAAGTCCGACCTCCATTTTTCGTATACAAATGTCCCTTCGCGCCATCGCGCGTCACTGTCGAACCATAATCCGGATCTTTGCTGTTCAGCCGAATTGTGGTGTCGATGTATCGATGTCCAGGAACATCTCCACAAGGCTTGCTTTGACATTCGATAGCCGTGTACCATCGCTTGCCGAGACGGTGATCGTTATGGGTCGATATTGTCGAAAACAGATCTCCGTTCAGCGAAACAGCTTGGTTGTATCCTCCCTTCCCGTTATACTTGTAGTGTATCGTGACATGATCTCCAGGATGGCCAAAGCTACAGTTCCCGTTGCGCTGAGTGCCTTTGTGCTCATCATACACACTTGCCATTAATGTCCACTTGTTGTGTGGAGTCTTACCGTCGCAATCTGCTTTCCCGTCGACAGCAGAAACGGCGACTGCTTGCACCAGTTTGCCAGTGTTCTCGTCTAGACCGGGCCAGATGGCCAGGAATCCTTTCTGCCCCGGGTTCACGTGCGGCAGAATCAAAGTTGTCTTTGATTCCCGAATCCAGGTATGTTTGGTAGGCGCATGGAAACGGGAGTAAATCCCAATAATTTTGTAGTTCCTCGCCTTCAGGACCTGCGATGCGACGAGGACTGCGCAAAGTAAGACAATGTAGGATGCTCTCATCGCAAATACTGGTGTAAAGGGTTGTTCCTGATGAGTGACTGCGTGGCTCGTTACTTAGATGCTGAGTGAGCAATAGTGCATTTATTCAAACCACATGCGGCCTTCGTTGATAACACAATAGGCATTCTGCGTCGTGGAGAAAGCGATATACCGGAAAGGACGCATCAAATCTGAAAGAGGAGCAGGTTAATACGTGGCAGGGAATCTGTCAGACGCGAAATTATGCTCAAAGCATACCAAGGCCAGCCCTGTCGAGGAAGACCCATGTTGGTGGCCCGAGTGACAGTGGCATCTTGGGGATTCCTTCTGAACGATGTCAGTGGGAACATCTCAAGACATCCTCAGCCTAAGTCGAACGCCGCCATTGATCCACTGCAAAAAATGTCGCTTGTACTCGGATCGATGAGCCTCTTTTCTTGTAGGCAGTCAACAATATCTTCGTGTGCCTCGCGGTCATAGGATATTAAGATAGCGGCGACCCATACTGATCGGCCTTCAGCGATGCTCAGAAACGCCATGCTGTTCGGTGACGCGAGACAGTTTGTTGATGGTGAATGGAAAAGAGGAAAGAGGTTGAACACTTTCACATGCCCGCGGTCACCCCTGCAATTCTTGGCAAATCAAGCTTTCAACGCGGAGCTCTCCTCCGGCAAGAACATCACAACACCCAGCCTCCACCTCACGCTTCACCTCCATCACTATCCAAGGTTGAGGTTGAGGAAAAATGGCAGCACTCATCTGTCCGCGGACCACCTGCCTTCGTACACTTACAATTCCACGTGCGCTGGTCGCCGCTCCTATCGCCGCGCCATTCTGCAGCACCTCCACCTCCGCACGACCATCGAAACAACCACGATTGGAGCAAACATCCAGACCGCGTATCGCATCGCAGCTGCCACAGCACACATTCGCGCCAGTATCACGGGAAGCTTCAACATCAGCAGGTACAACTCAGAACATCCCTGAAGACTTGCTCACCTGGAACCGATTCTTCGATCTGCGCCGGAAACGAAGGTGGATCAGCTTGGGATGCAGTGTCTTGACCTCTGTAGGGACTGTGGGAATTGCTGCGCCCTTGATTGCGCAGGCAGACTTTGACAGCTGGGGGGCACAAATATCTGGCTTAGATCCAATCGTTGTGCTGGGAGTAAGCACATTCGCCGTGGCAGCAGGAGGATGGCTATGTGGGCCGAGTGTCGGCAATCTCATGTTCAAGTTATGGGCTGGACGAAGAGGGTGGCAGAAAGGCATAGCAGAGGTAAGCTGTGTTGCAATGGAATTCTGTCGAACATGTGCTGATGACGTGATCAACAGAAAGAGAAATCATTCTACGCGCGGATCAAACGCTATCGCGCTGATGCCTCTGCCTCGAGCCCGCAGAATCCGATTCCAGACTATTATGGCGAGAAGATTGGTAGTGTCAAGGATTATCGCCGGTGGTTGAAAGACCAGAGGGCATTCAACTTGAAGAAGAACAAGAACATGATATAGCTGTCGTGGGAACATGGGCATTCATCGGTGGGAGGAACTGGCGCGGCATTGCAAGGGAGTTACTGGACAAGCGATCGGCGCAGGATGGACATCATAGCCTTTTTGTAGGCCGCGCTGAAGATGAGCGATGTGCATATGTGTATAATGGAGCAGGTGGGAAATGGCATGTGGTAGGTATTGCAAAAATGTTGTCTCCGAAGCCATCCACCCTCATCTGTAGTATAGGACCCTGCATCTACTCTGCACGCATCCTCTTCCAGGCCCCGGTGCGAGCATGATAGGAGAAGCGTAGGCAAGGTATTGTTGGTGAGGTCGCACTTACTCGCATTGGCGTGGCCGTACGGAAAGCACATCTGGCGCTGATCTCAGTAGAAAGAAAGAGCGCTTGGCGAGGAACTACTTCTGAGGACCACTTTCGACAACTTGCTCCGTCATCCATCACAACTTGGTCGCAACAGCTATTCACCACATCAAATTTCACATTCGGAAGGCGACATCGGGTTTCGCTCAGTCTTGCATCACTAGAGGCTTGCCATTACGCGCACACCGTCAATTGGGACTCACTTCCGCGTCGTCACGAGCGTCTGGCCCCACTGAATGATGACTTTGCGGTCTGTTTGACCGGCACTTTCACGAGCAGCATCGCATTTTCTCACTCTTACGAACACCTTTACCCTCAGTTACCATCACTATCGACGTCGTATCTAAGATTCAGTGCGAGTGAGCTCGGTAGCGGACTCACTTAAAGAAGCGTAGCTCAGCTCAGGCATTGTTGGCGAGGAAAGCGCATCTGGCGCAGGCGCTGACCTTAATAGACTTTTGCACCCATTGAAGGAAGGCGCGATCCAAGAGAAATTATTATACTTCTCCACCCACTTTCGATAATACACTCCAGCCAAAAATCACGACGCCCTTCACGTCCGACATGGCTGCAGTTCGCGTCTTCTCAATTCCAGAGCTAGCTGAGGACATCATTTTGCGCCTGCACCCTCGCGACATTCTCCGCCTTCAGCGCACTTGCTGCGTGTTGCGAGATACCATCAATGAGACAACTGCCATCCAAGAACTACTTTTCCTGAAACCCATCACACAATATGGTCTCTACCCCGTTCCAAGAACACCGCCGCGCCCAGCGACAACGCCTACAGCAGTCACTCTGAACTCATCGGGTGCTCAATGGGCGTCAGCCGCAGCACCTAGCATTGAAAGACACCCAATTGAGAATCCCTTTGTCCGGCTCCTTGATCAAGATAGCGAAGCCCACAGAAGCCCCAGGTTCAATCGCAAAGAGGCAAGCTGGAGGCGAATGCTCGTGTCTCAACCGCCAGTCAACTGCTTGATTGCCAAATCACTTCCTACCAGCGCGGGCGACCAAACAGCTCTGGATACATGGATTATGCCAGAGAGAGTCGCACACGACGGACGTAACTCGTCCAGTAGCACCACGACCCATACATCCTCAGCCCGAACTGGGGTCACACTTGGTGATCTGGAAGCGATACACTCAATCAGAAGTTGGTGCTTGTGGAAGCCGTTCAAGCATTGGGATCAGCTCAGTGGCGTTGGGAATGGTTCAGATGATAGGTTGGATGAGAGCTTCTTGGAATTTGAGCTGCACGACCATGAAACAACTCTTGAGGCCTGGAAACAATTCGAGACACAGATTCGGCATTAATGGGCTTGGCGGGACAGGAAAAGTTTGAGTTGCAAATGATATCTGGTCAGCTTCGCGATAAAGGAATGTATTTACCACAGAACTTCTTGCATCTCTCCTCGCATTGGTAAGACGTGCTAAGCGCTTGTGTTCCCATGGACGACTATCCGCACATGAGAAGTGCGTGAAGTGACCTTTAACTGGAGACGGGAAGTGAGATTATAACAAAATACAATCTGGTGGAAAGGTACGACAGCCTACCTCTGCTACTGACCGGACGTCTAAGCCCTTAGAATAGTATTGAGCTCTTCACTGGCGGTAAATTGACTTGAGGTCGCGCCGTGAGTAATCCGACAAATAAATACCGAAAGTAGACGGCCGAAATGGTACTCCGAGACGAACCTCTGGTCATTTGGCCGTCTTGCGACTGCCGACCTGCACGAGTCTCAGGTTGCTGCACGCGCGATCAAACGCGCAAAGAACAAGGCTACCCAAAGATTGCAGCAATCTCCCATCAATGCCTCAACCCCCAAGAATCAATTATAATGCCTTGTCTTGATCCCGCCAACAACCTCCTCCTGCACCCCCTTAGCCTTTCCCTTGAACAAATCCGTCTGCCCATACGCCCCAATCCTCGCAGCCCGATACATAGCACTCGTCGGCTCCCGTCCCTTCTCAAACTTCATCGCCACCCCAGCCTCCCTCAGCACACTACTCTCCTCCAACAACGTATTTATCTTCATTTCTTCATTCGGCACAGAGAAATAAAACAACCCACATCTCGGCCTATTCCTCTGATCCTTAGGACTCTGATGAACACGATGAATCGTAGCTTTATAATACCCTCCAGTCCACCATTCCATCATTTCTCCTGCGTTCACGATTATTCCGCCTGGGATGTATGGGACCCAGCGCCATTCGTGAGTTTCATGGTCCATGAGTTGGAGCGCTGCCATGGGTTGGGAGAAGAGGAGGGAGAGAGAGGTGAAGTCGCAGTGCCCTTTGATCCAGACTCCGCCTGTTGTTGACATTTCTTCGGGCGTGTGGGAGTGGAAGAACATCATGTATCGGAACCAGGATTCGTCGAAGATTTCGTAGCGGTGCAGGTTGATGAAGAAGTTTTCTGGTAACTTTAAGGATATGGCGAAAAGTGTATGGAGTCGATAAAGAATGACTTTGTGGACGTATTCATTTAGTTCTTGGATCTCTGGAATGAAAGGTTTGAAAGTGGATGGGTGTTCTCGTAAGGATAAATCCCGATTCCAATTGTATTGTTCAATTTGATCTTTTACATTGCCGTCGATCGTCCAGAATTTTCGGAGTTTGAAACCTTGGTAAGATCCGGATTTGATGGGTGCTTCGAGACGAAGTTTCTCTTCTTGAGGGGTCTTGGTTATGACGTGGTATCCGATGTCAACTTGTCGGTCGATCGTTTCTTGGGAAATGCCGTGGTTGGATACGATGAAGAAGCCTTGGGTTCGCATGGCGTGGTTGAGTTGGTTTGCGAGCTTTTGGCGGGCTTCTGGACCCTCTTCGAATGTTCCTAGGTCTAGGGTGACGAGTTCTGCATACTGTAATGGCTCGGACGTGGGTTTGACTGGAGTGAAGTGTTCGACCTCTGGGCCGGAGTGATTTGTTGCGTGTGGCATGTTGAGAGGATCTGATGATAATACTTTGATCAAGAAGATTTGGTAGAGGCTGATGGATAGTAGTCAGCTTAGGGGAACGACTATATACCTTGCTGCTTACTACTCGGGAGAGCTACATCCTGGACAGTACCTCTAGGGCACCTCTAAAGACGGGTCCGCTACCGCTTTATGCGATACTCCGCATATCTACATCGATACAACGAAATGCTTCTTTTGTACGACAAGGTCGTCCTATCAGACTTAAAGAGTTTGCGAGAAACCGGAAAGTCAGACCAGGGTCGAACGCTGGATTTTGGTGCTCACCTCAGCATTCCATCTTAACAGAGCATTGTGCGAGAAGGGTGCTGGACGTATATCGTTGCTTCTGGTGTGCTGAGGAGTTTAATAAATCGATCAAGTTCCAATGTACCCAAGAGGCATATCGTCTCGTTTGCACTGACAAGGATGATGGATCTTGGCAATCGACTGATGGAACTGAGCGAGGAGCGAAATATAAATATAGCACTGTCCAGAGTATAATTTCAACAACACCTGTTAGCAGAGTTAGTTGTATATGGTTATATCAAAGGTAGGAAACCTGAAATCCGAACTCAAGAGAGCGGACTCACTCTCCATCAGCAATCATGGCGCTTTTAATTCGCTTCATCATCTTACCTCTGATCTCGGCCAACCCGACCTTCTTCCTGACCGGCGACTCCACAATGGCTCCCGACAACGGCAAAGGCTCTCATGGATTTGGTGTTCCCCTTCCTGACTTTCTGAGTGTCAATGTTTCGAACCACGCTATGCCAGGTGAATCATCCCGAACTTACTACGTTCGTAACCACTTCGGCGAGGTAGCGAAACTTCTCAAACCTTTTGACATGGTCCTTATGGAATTCGGAATGAATGATGGCGGTACTCTTCAGTACGACGATGATGATCTGCATACGCCATGTCCTGGAGAGGGAGATGAAACTTGTGATACTGCGAAGGAGAAGGGGATTTTGACGTATAGCGCGTATATTCGGAATGCGGTGAAATTGATCAGGGACAGTGCAGAGGGTGTGAAAGTCCTTGTGAGTGGCCCAATTACGAGGAATCCTTATTCTGGGGGAAGTTTTGCGTGGAAGGAGAGTAGATTTACGACGTATGCGAGGAATGTGGTAAAGGGGTTCAATGATGAAGAGCATGTGAAGTTTGTGGATCATGAGATGTTTGTTGCGATGGAGTATGAGAGTTTGGGTAAGGAGGTCGTGAGTGCGTTCTATGGCAAGGATGATGTGCATCCTAATGTGCAGGGAGCGGTCGTGGTTGCTAAAGCATTCGTCGAGGCGGCGGTTTGTGGGAAGACTTGGCTGATGGAGTATGTTAGTAAGGAGGGGAGAAAAATTGATCTCCATTGTGCTGATGGGAGACGGTGGCATGAATTGAAGAGATCATGATGCAGCTGTCATGTTATCCATTACCATTTAGCTCCAGTATCATAAGACGGGTGTGTCGAGACTAAGGTCCAGCCAGTCATCGGTGAACAAAGTGTCAAAAGCCGACCATTCCAGGCCCGTAAGTGTGCTTTGTTCCTGTGGAGATGTCCGGGTTTCATTTGCCTCATCCGGTTCATGCTCTTTGCGAGAACAGTCAGCTAGGTGGTGATAGCCAGGTCTGAGTGATACTGACCGGCCTGTGGCTCATATACACTTCTTTGGCGACCATACTCTTGCCGCCACCACCAAAAGCAGTCGTGGACCATACTCATACCCAGTCGCGCTCGACTGCGAACGTGCAGGCTATCAGTGCTACCATCAGCAGATTTGAAGATAAGGGTACTCGTCCAAAGATTTGTCAGGATGATGCTGAAGCGAGCAAAAGCATCATCTTGGCGCACTGAGAACTTCCGATGATATAGGATCAGGCTGAAGTAAGCTTTACGGCCTCGCTCGAGGTCTAAAGACGTGGTCAAGTCAGACTTGCCGATGCGCAGGATTGCGATTGCCGCAGAGTCGAGTAGCCTGGCAAAACATGCTGGCCCAAACTCTGCCAAGCCCGCGCTGCTGTCCAGCTGCAGCGTAAGCTCGATCAGGTCGATAGCTAGCTCGTACATTCGTAGCAGCGAGTCGTCGGAGATATCTGAGCGAGATTTGAAGAGGTGAAAGCTGAGAAGATGTAGTTCGGCAGCTTGTGCGTGGAAAACGTCTATGAAAGGCTATCAGGAAACTTGCAAGCATGTGATGCGAGAAACACGTACCAATAGCCTCGATAGCTTTGTAGTTTAGTTCATGCAATTGAGTAATCGCTGATGCAAGCATCGTGTCTAGAAGACCTGGAAGGCGAGCGGTGGGTGCGGTGACAACGTGGGAGCGTACGAGCTCCACTATGGTAGCAGTCAAGACCTCGCTAACGGCCTTCTGAAGCCCCAGGCTAGGCGGGCTACAGGAAGCACGACCCTCAGCCATGTAAGTATCTGGTAAAAGTGGAGGCGGAGTTCCATTTGTCGTTATCACCCTACATGATATAATCTTTAGTCCTACTGTTGAATGTTTGAGTTTCCGAAGCGTCATACCTTTGACAGACTACCAGACAACAAGTCCACAACCGGCCACGGGCCAAGATCTGGTTCCGTTCGTTGCTCACCTTTGATCGCGCGAATTCCTGCCCGTTGCCTTCCACATGAAGACCCACAGTAGTGGCAAGCTGCAGCGCCAGCCCCGCGAGTACAGGAGTGAAGTCGTTGCAAAGGGACCGGAACGGCATTGGCCACGCGCACTGTAGCACCAAAGCCTGAATAGTCAACAGGATATGGTCCAGCCTGAAAGTGGCCGACTTGGCCATGTTGGACACTCGCGGGCCAAGCTGAACAATTAGCGTAGGATTACTCGAGTACTTGCGTGAGCCAATGGCGACGATGGTCCAGAAGAGGAAGTGTGAGGTGTTATAGCACTCATTTGGTGACATTACATCTTCCATGATCGGAACGTACCGTAGGCACTTGTCTCTAAAGCTGCGAAGGGTTGATATCATGTCAGATGATGAAGATGATTTAGGAGAAGATAATCGTACATGGCAAAGCACTCATCAATCTCAATGGCGCGGACCACCAGGCCATGGAGCGCTCGATCGGTGGTCGGCTCTTCTGTTCCAGTTGTTGGTCGCGAGCAGGGGTTTCGCCATGAGACGTCTTCCGGACTAGCATGCTCAGGGAGGACATTCGGTGATGTGCATGATTCGGTGCTACTGGAACTTGATGGTCCCTGCTCCAGAATGTCGTCTGGTGAGGTGGCGAGAGGCAATGGTGCATCACTTGGCAAATCAGGCGGCCACGTCGAAGTGATTGTAGAAGGCTGGTGGGACGCGCCCTCAGAGACGTTCGCTATGCCACGTCTGCTGTCACCATGGTGGTCTCTGCATGCTTGCGATTTCCGAAGAGCATCAAGCTGCCGCAAGAGCTCAATCTTGGTCGGTCGCCGCTGCCGCTTGTACGTTCTCGAATACACGCATTCGATCCTCTGCCTCCGACATCGAGAGCATGGCTGTCCCGAGTTGGCGGGCGCGTCGCATTTGACCTGCACGTGCGTCCGGTCAGCGGAGGTGTCGTTGTTTTGACCCGCCAAGCCAAGCCAAGCAAGGATCATCGTCACACGCGGTTCCTTCTTTCTTCCACCTCCTCACCTTCTGCTGTCGACATTCGATACAAGCCATCACGATTCACGCGTCGCCGGACTGGCCGTCAGAGAGTCTGGCATCCACCGCAGTGAACACTACATCTGGCGTCGGTGAGGAGAGAGCGCCATGGCCAGCACGATGCATTGCCGAAGATCGGACGCGTGCCCCGATTTGCCGGAGCAAAGCTCAGGTAGGGTTGGTAGAGCTATATCCATGAGAGACATTCATGTGGGATAAGTGACACCTGCTATTATGAATCTCAGATGTCGTAGCCAAAATTGCTGAGGTGTGGCGGTCACAATGTCTTTTACTCCGTTCAAGATCTTTACTCCTTCCGGAATCCTTGGATACGGATACAACGAAGATGAGTTCTGGACTGTGATAGACGATCCGGAGCCACCGGCAGCCATCATTCTTGATGCAGGTTCGACCGACCCGGGTCCTTACCTCCTCGGCACGGGCAAGACGTTGTGTTCACGAGAGTCTTACATTCGGGATCTGACGCCCATTCTGGAGGCTTGTGCGACTAAGGGGATCAAATTTCTCGTGAGCTCTGCTGGTGGTGCGGGTACCAATGCCCAGGTTGATCTGACGGTCGACCTGATCAATGAGATCGCGACTGCGAACAGTTGGCGCCTGAAAATCGCCGCTATAAAATTCGACGAGGATCGTGAAGCTATCATTAATAGCCTGCGTTCTGGAGACATACAGCCATGTGCATCAGCGCCTCCGCTCGAAGAACAGGATGTAAACAATGCGGCCTGCATTGTCGCACAAATGGGGCCGGAACCATTCCTGAGAGCACTGGCAGATGACTCTGTCGATGTCATTGTGGCTGGACGCTCTTGTGATCCCGCACCATTCATAGCGTATTGCTTGCACCGTGGTGTCGATGAGAGCACGGCGTGGCACGTTGGCAAGATCATCGAATGTGGTGCACAGTGTGCAATTCCGAAAGGCCGCTCCATCGTGGCTACAATGTACAAGGACTGCTTCGACCTTACGCCAATCGACCCTCGTCAACGGTGCACCCCAGTATCTGTCGCTGCACATACACTGTACGAGAAGACTCGCCCCGATCAACTTCCAGGGCCTGGAGGAGTCTTGCACTTAGATCAATGTACATATGAGGTCTTGGAAGACAAACGTTCGATCCGTGTTAAAGGCTCGCGATTCGTGCCATCGGATGCATATGAGATCAAGCTGGAAGGTGCTGAACACATTGGTTATCGTACCGTGTACATCGGTGGAGTCCGTGATCCAGTCTTGATCAGCGGGATAGATGACTTCCTTGCCTCCGTCAGGTCATCCACAGAAGAGGCGTTCCCCGAGATGAAAAAGCCTGGTGGTCCGCTTGTAAACTTCCATCTCTACGGCAAAAACGCGGTAATGGGGGCATGGGAGACTGATAACAATGCAGTGCACGAAATTGGAATTCTGGGTGAAGTGGTTGCTGAGACACAACACACCGCCGACGCCGTAGCGAGCTATTCACGGACGATGCTACTCCACAATCCTTACGATGGTCAGTTATCCACCGGAGGCAACATCGCATTTCCATTGACACCTCTCGAAACTTCTATTGGACCTGTGTTCAAATTCAGTCTCTACCATTTGATGAAGTGTGATCCGCTGAGTCTGTTCCCGATGCAAATACAAATTGTCGGGAGTCAGGACGCGAATCAAGTCTCCAAACGAAGTAACCGTCCACTGAAGTCTCAACGAGGTGTCCCAATCATGCTTCCCGTCACGGAAGATGGTGAGTCTCTGTGTTCCTTAATCGTCTGTTAAGCCCAGCAGCGACGCCCTTCTCGAGCAACAGCTGACACTGCGACCATCACTAGACATAGAGATGTCCTCGTCTCATTCCGGACCCATGACAGTCCAAGAGCTTGCCAAAGTCGTGCGGTCGAAGAACTCTGGGCCTTTCGAGATCACCTTGGACATCCTCTTCGCAAACAAGGAAGCTTACGAACGCGCCAAACGGTCCGATACCCTGACCGAGGACACTATAACAAGGTTGTATCAGCTCAAATCTTCGGACGAGATCGTTGTCCTCATGTTCTTCGAGCCGGCCTTGGCGTGGAAATGTACCTTCAAACGACCCTGGCCACAAGGGTCAGTCGGGGAACGAGACACCTTTGGTGCACAGCTTCACGCTCCATTGTTATCGATTGTTATCGATGAGGACCATGCTGGGCCATCGCTCCCATCGCCAGCGCTCTCCGGGGAGTCGTAGCGCGATTGCTGTTATAATACCATGATGCATTACAGACTGCCGAACCCTCACCGTAGATTGCAACTGTGTGGTATCTCACACTAGTTTTGACTCTGCTACTATTAAAAGCCTACATGATACTGTGTTTGACTCCTGTTCCGGCGACCTCGTCCAAGCTGGTGAAGCTACTGTAAATCGCGCATCCCACAGCGCGACTTTCGAGCAACTCCATGTTACTCCACGCCAAGGGCAATCACTGCACTACGCTCTGCAATAAATAGCTCAGGTAGAGAAAAGAACATGCGCCAATGACTCGACTCACTGTTTCGTTGCTATACATTCTGCTTCACTGCCACTTAACATACTCGAAAGACCAAATCGCTATTCACAACCTCTCAAAGATGCCTCACGCAATACTAACTCCCTCCCAAACAATCCACATTATGGCGCAACTCTCCACATACCCTACAACAAGAATGGACAAAATCCCTTCTTCACGATGGACGGCAGTTTCAAAACCAGTGTCAAAGCACAAACTCAAACCACAACCGACATTCACCAACTTCGACATTCCACCCATAAAAGCAGAGCCACAGCAACCAAAAATTAACCTCTCAAACCCCAACAAAAGCACAATGCAACCAAGCGACCTAATCCTCCTCCAGCAACCAAACTCAGCATACCTGATCCACATCACCAATGACACCCATTGCTTAACCGGAGGGCATATCCTTCGACCATATGACTGGGAATCTCTGATCCAATTTGGAAGTTGTCCCAAGGAAGCTTGGGATCGACAATTTATTTCGGATTTGTCTGTTCTCATTACTGCGGATACGGATGCGACGATGTCGCCGTCGAGGGAGTTGCTAGGGATGATTGAGGTGGGGGAGAGGATGTTTTATGTGGAGAGGAGTGGAGGGAGGGTGTGAGATTGAGTTACTGCTCTGAGTCAGGGCATAGATGGCATGAAACGACGGAATTAACGAAAGTCTTAATGAGAGGCGCTGGATGCTTCAAAAGCATATACTGAGATGCGAGTACTGTGTGCGACATGCTTTGCGCAGTGTGCCTTCGGCCGTAGAGTCAAATAGACTGAGATGAAGGTTTCTACTCTTTACTTTACTTACATTGATTACTGTTTAGCATACATGATTAGCACTTCATGACTGTTTCGAAACCTCTTCCATCAATTTCTGATGACAGTCCATGGCCGCCTTAGCCCATGGACCGAGCTCGTGATCTCTGCCTTTACCATCACGACCGCTGTCAAAAATCTCGTATGAAAACCAACCCCGGAAGCCTGTTTGCAGTATGGCTGTTGTAAAGTCGACAACTGGTAGATAGCCTTCAAATGGGAGTGGGCGGTACGAAGAGGACCATTGCGCTCTGGGGCGTAGGCCGTTCACGTCCTTTCGCTCAATCGGCCCTGGTTGTGGCTTGTATGCGTCCGATATCTGCAATACATAGATCTTGTCCGCAGGTATCGTTCTTCCCAAGCGATCACAAGATTTCTTCCAGTCCGCTGTGACCCTTTCTGGGCTTCTGCCGTCATCGATCATGCCATTCTGTGTCGTTGGATCAGCCCATTCGCCACCTGCTGATTGGAATGTGTCCAGGCAGAGTCCAAAGTTTGGCCTGTCCACTTTCTGGCAAATATCCCAGACATCCTCCCAATCTGGTGCATGAGTACTCCAGCACCAGTTCTCGTAGGCGATACGCTGACCACGTTCTGCAAGCTTGTCGGCAATTTCGCGCAGATCTTTTACAAACCGACTTCGATCTTTACCAATTTTCTCTGCTGGTGAATCTGTACTACCAATCTGTAGCATATCGCAATCGACCACCTGCATTATTTGTGACCAGTGTTCCGCGCGATCCCATGCGTCCTTGTACTCTGGTGATCCTTCCGGCCATCCTTCGAAATTTGCAAAAGGCTGCAGCATGTAGACCTTTAAGTTCTTTGCATCGAGAATAGTTTTCAGGACTTTCGCCGCGTGAAGTAGATCATCCCAATCGTGATCTCCAATCTCTTTGCCACCTTCCATCTTGCCAGTCCTCAGGTGCATATTTGCAAACGAGACCAGATCTGGCATCGACAGCTCAACGGCCTGAACTCCAGCATTCGCTATTGCGTCCAGTCGCTGCGGCAATGTGTGCTTTGGCTTGCATCCAATAGAGCATGTGGCATAGGCCAATGGGATGCTCTGGAGAGAATCCATCTTGAGAGGCTCCAATGGCGGATCTGGGCGGCCTAGAGATACGCGGAATGCTTCGTATCGGAAGTCATTGGAGCACATTGCAGCGTCCATGGCTGGTATATAAGCCAGCACTGGTCAGTCAGTGCTGTATGATGCGAACATGAAAATTGAAAGCTCGAAGCAGATGACGTCGCATAGCGTCAAGGAGGACCAGTTCTATCACAACCGTTGTATCGACAACGAGGGGAGTCGTAGCCTGTCATGGCATCGGGAAAGGTCAAGAGTAAGGCTAAAGGTCCTCTCCGCACGTTGCACCGCATGTGGGAGGCCTTTCTCGATGGATGTTGGCGCTGACCAAAACATTGATGGTGGATGGAGGAGTCGGCGTGTCGGAGGGTGTACGGCGGGCCGTATTGACGAAAATGTTAGAGTTCACGCTCATTTCAATGCAGGGTCTGGACCTGGAGGAAGAGTCACAGGAACAGAAACGCACAACTTTCGCTCGGTTCTCTTTCTTCCTGCATTGGACACACCGCTCTATACAATTGAAGCGAGAAGTCCAATTGAGCGCCTTACAACATGTCCGAGGTATGAAGAACCCATTGATTGGTCTCTGAAGGTCATCAAAACTGACATTGATCGCATACAGTTCTTTTTGCCCAACCCGTCGGAGGGTGACCGCAATGGCGTCGAAGATTGGCGCATTCGTGGCATGACGCCTCTCACCCCGCCGGATCTGCTCCAGCACGAAATTCGACAGACGCAAAAGAGCAAGGACACAGTCATTCAAGGCCGCAATGAGGCCGTCGAGGTGGTGCATGGCACAGACAAGAACCGCAGACTGATGGTCGTCATTGGACCATGCTCGATTCACGACCCGGCCATGGCCCTCGAATACTGCGACAGACTGCTCAAGCTGAAGAAGAAATACGAGGACGACTTGCTTATTGTTATGAGAAGTTACTTGGAGAAGCCTAGAACCACAATTGGCTGGAAGGGTTTGGTTAATGACCCAGACATTGACAACTCCTTCAACATCAACAAGGGTCTGCGCACCGCGAGACAGATGTTCTTGGATTTGACAACCAAGGGTATGCCATTGGCTAGCGAAATGCTGGATACCATCTCCCCACAGTTCACTGCAGATCTGCTTTCGGTTGGCGCAGTCGGTGCGAGGACAACAGAGTCGCAGCCACACCGTGAGCTTGCTTCCGGTCTCTCCTTCCCAGTCGGCTTCAAGAACGGCACAGACGGCTCGCTTGGCGTTGCGATTGACGCTATTGGTGCAGTCAAGCACCCACATCACTTCCTCTCAGTCACCAAGCCTGGCAATGTTGCTGTGGTCGGCACTGTTGGCAACGACGACTGCTTCGTCATTCTCCGTGGCGGAACCAAGGGCACCAACTTCGATGCTAAGTCAATCGCCGAGGCCAAGGCTGCGCTCGAGAAGAAGGGACTCAGACCTTCGCTCATGGTGGACTGCTCCCACGGCAACTCCAACAAGGACCACAAGAACCAGCCAAAGGTCGCACACGATCTTGCCGAACAGATCAGGAATGGACAAACTGCTATCATGGGTGTCATGATTGAGAGCAATATCAACGAGGGCAATCAGAAGGTGCCAGCTGAGGGCAAGGCTGGTTTGAAGTACGGCGTTTCGATCACAGATGCGTGCATCAACTGGGAGGATACGGAGACGACGCTCCAGGAATTGGCAGAGGCTGTTGCTGAGCGGAGAAAGAAGCTTGGCCCTGTGGAGGCGAATGGTGTTATCGCAAATGGCGCAAATGGTCATGCATAAATCGAATCGCATTTGCTCGCCATGGAAAAGTTACGCATCTTGCATGTCTGTAAATGTAGAAGAGTTGACCAAAAAGTAAGCTCCATTTTCTTCGTCGAGTTCTCGCACCTCACATATGCCTTTCTCACATGTGGCGTCGGAAGAAACTGCGCCTCGGGAGGCTGGAGCCTTGGCACATCAGAGTCGGAAAGTCTCTCACCTGTCTCTCCTCTTGTCTGCTTTCACGTGTGTCGAGCTCTGCTCATTAATGTCAGCCATGGATTCAATACCTGTAATGCAGATGTCCTGGTGCGATTGCTATGCTTCATGTATTGAGGCCGCCAATAGCTACCTTCATGACGTTGCTGGCGGCATGCGCTGCACCTGCTGCATTGCTCAGCCTCCACAAAGAAGGCAGAAAGGCAGAAATGCGAACTACACTTGCACGCATTTCCTGCCTCCCTGAAGTTGAACTCATGTCTACTCTTGTGGCACCACGATCATCGAAAACTTCTTATGCTGGGAATCAAGCACAATGCCAACAGGACTGGACGTCGCCGCGGGCGTCGCAGGACTCATCACACTGGCTGACATTGTCATCGACCGCACTTACCGGACCATCAAAGCTTGCAAGAATGCTAGCGAAGACTCGAAGCGTTTACTTCGGGAGACTCAAGCTCTGCTTGGTGTGCTTACTGGACTGCTTAAACTGGCGGAACAAGTGAACAAAACAAGCCTTGCTTCTCACATTACACCAGAGACTGTCCACGATTGCCAGCAGACACTGATGAAAATCAGAGATAAGCTGGTGAAAGCTGCGCCAGATGAATCCGGTATTTCTAAAATGACAAAGGTCGCTCGCACCTTGAAGTGGCCATTCACGAGCAGGGAAACCGACGAGATTTTGGAGCAGTTGCAGAGATACAAGTCTGAGTTTGACCTGTCATTGACCATGGATGTGCTTGAGAATCTTTTACACCATGAGAGCGACATGTGGCCCAAGATTGACCAGCTGGCCCGGTCAGTCAAGGATCTGGCGCGCATTAGTACGGACCAAGAACGACTTTCTGTGCTCAGATTTTATCACACATTCGATCCCGAGAGGAATCACGAAACGAACATTCATCTCCGCCAAGCCGGTACGGGACTTTGGCTGACTAGAGGAGACGACTTTGATGCCTGGAAGACCAACAGCAATTCGAAACTCTGGATATATGGCATTCCTGGAGCTGGAAAAACCGTGTGTACTGCAGCGCTCATTGATGAAGTTGCACAGATCGCATCGGCAGAATACGCCTTGGCATACTTCTACTGCGACTACAAATCTGAGAGCACGCTTCAGCTACAGAACTTGCTCGCGAGCATTGCTGGCCAACTTGCTCGACAGCATGAACATTGCTTTCAGAAGCTGCTTTCTTCCTACCGACCAAAGAACGATCAGCCGCCACGTCACTCGTTGCCTTCTGTTGACGAGCTCACTCGTCTCATCCGAGCAATGATAACCCACTTCGACGACGTTGCCGTGGTCGTCGATGGCGTTGATGAGTGCTTTGAGCCAGGTGAAGTGGCATTCAAGTTGGCAGAATTGTCATTGTCTTGCCCCAAACTGCGAATGATACTCACAAGCCGTCGCGAGCAAATTATCGAGTCCAATCTTTGTGATTTCACGTCGATCTCCGTCGCAGCCCAGAGCGATGATTTAAAGCTTTACGTGTCATCGCAATTGGACGAAAGGACCAGAAAAGGGTTTCTGCGCTTGAACAGCTCTGCGCTTAAAGACGAAATTCTCGAGAAACTCATAACCGATGCGGATGGCATGTTTCGCTGGGTCGCATGCCAGATTGATCACTTATGCAGACTTCCAACGGATGCCCTGCGACGGAAAGCGCTAAGTTCCTTGCCACCTGACTTGTACACCACCTACGACCGCATCCTCCAACGGATCAGTCTTAATGGGCCCGAAAGTAGCGATCTGGCACAAAGAACTCTTCGATGGCTTTACACCAATGATCCTTTCATCACTCCAGATCAGCTTTGTGAAGCACTTTCAATCAGCCAAGAGACACAGAAGCTTGATGCAGATGCAGTCCCTGCACACACTACTATCCTGCGTCTCTGCGGGAGTCTCATTCGAGAACACTCTCACAATGGAATGCTTGAAGTGGAGTATGCGCACTTTACCGTGAAGGAGTATCTGTCTTCCGAACGTGTCAGGGAGGATGAAAGGTTTTCTCTCTTTTTCTGCAGCGATGAAATTGTGAATGACTTCAAAGCACGAACCTGCATGAAGTACCTGTCCTTACCCGATTTTCGCAACCGTCGGTCCTCGAAGTGGCAAGAATCCGCAGCTGCAGATCCAGAAAAGCACTTCTATGCGTTTGCATGCCGGCACTTTTCCCACTTCTATCATGAGATCCCTAACGAAGGCTCTACTTTCGAATTGCTCTCCCAATTTTTCACAGAGTTGCCAGGCAATTTGGACACCTGGAAGCCCAGCTTCTTGCTACTGTCGCACCTTCAATCGAGCAAAATGACACTTATCTTCAATAATGGCGCTCACAGTCTCGAGCCAGACGACACAAATGCTCAATCAACGTCAATGGACTTAAAAGAATCTTTTGGCACAGTCACACCACCAGTCGCGCGGATCAAGTGGAATGATCCGAAGAGACAAGACCACGATGAGGAATACTTCCAAACTTTGTGGTTTCGAATCCTTGCAATATCGCGCGACTCTGCCCCTATTCACTATGCGTCAATGCTTCGTCTCCCTGGCATTGTTGACCTTCTCGCTTCACGCGGAGCAGACGTCAACCTTGATGGCGCTCTTGCAACTCCTATGGAGTGTGCCATAAGAGGTGGCTCCTACCGGTTCACGCTTGGCGTGGAATGGAAAGAGTCTTTCGACAACCGTGAGTGGTATACCTCCCATAAATGTGCGGAATACACTGTATCTAATTTGGCTCTGCTTGGGTCTACGCCTCTGTGCTTCTGGTCCGACGCGCATGCTGCAATAATGATGAACATTGCCATATTGACACGTGTGGCAATACCTTTGCTTCAAACTATGGACCATGTGCCAAGGGAAGTTTTGAAGATGTTGCCCGAGATCGAGGATCATCCAGACTTTGACATCAACGAAGACCTGCTTGCCGCCTTCCGGTCCAAAGTCGTCAACGAGACGGATGTGGACATATTAAAGAAACTGCTCATAAACTCGACCTGCATTATCAGCAATATCAACGAAGTCTCGAGAATCGCAGACCTGGACCTTGACTCGCAATTCTTCGAGCAATTGATCGAGAGGGCCCTTGAAAGTGACGACATAAGTGAATTGAGACTCCTGATCAATTCCACAAGGATCGACTGTTGTCAGTGGGCCTCTCGATGCGGAGAATCAATGCTTCAAATGGCCACAAATCTGGTTGCTCAAGAAACGTTTGATTTCCTGCTCGAGCACCATAAGAGCACTGAATGTGCAATATTACATTGGCTTAATGTACCTAAAGCACCAGCTTTAGGGAAGTCAGGAAGCCTCGATGCTGGACCCAAAAAAGGTGAGTTTTCACCTACCGATCATCTCTGGCAATGGGCTCGAAGCACATATTGCGAGTACGACACGCATGAACACCCTGAGAATCGTAATTCGTCAAGACATGCCAAATTCTTACGGGGCCTGCTCGAAATTGGTGCCGACCCTTTAAGATATACGAACAACGGCGAGACGATCCTATACGAGGTGCTCAAGGGAAGCATACCCGAAAAATTGAGCGCGTTAAAAAACGCATTATCAACTGTACAGCTCCGTACACTCACAGCCATATCTTTCACCGGTGACGGGACTTCATGCTTGCCAATCGAAGTAGCTGCCGAGTCAGGATTCTACGGAGGACTCGACTTGCTACTTTCTCGGTCAGCTGATTTGAAAGACACACAACAAGTTTTTCGCCGCACGATTCGGGGAGCTGCAAGGAGTGAATTCCCACTCAACGCCCGTTGGGTACGGAATCTAGAAAAGATTGCAGAATACGGCGAAGACGTCATGTGCAGGAACGTGCTGGGAGAAACATCTGTTCACGAGTTGGTTGCTCAATTGCCGAAATTGCTGAATGCCAGTCCGAGAAAGTACGTGGTGTTTTTTGTCACGGATGTGTTGGGAGTGATTCAAACTCGCAACGAGGACCCATTCACCGCGGACAACTCTGGCGCAACTCCCCTCCATACACTCAGCGATTTGATTGCGAACCATACATGCAGTGTCAACGACCGTGCTTGCCGCGCGAACGATGGAAGTGGTACATCGTGTGCTCTGAATCGGTGTCTGGGTGTCTTTCTCTCCAAGAAAGCAGATGTTCTATGTCGCCAGAGTGAAGGTCTATCTGTCCTTGACATCCTTTTCCGAGGTGCATGTGAAAGCAATAGCGCCGCGCCCAGACAGCTCAACGTCAATCGTATATGTTTGCGAGCATTCCATGAAGCGTTGAAGTCTGTGGAATACTGTGAGGGCAGTGATATTGGTGCAATCAGATGGAAGTCATGGTCCGCACTTGGGCTTGCATCCTGGTGCAGCGAGGATGATCTTGCTACAAGATTGATAGATCTGGGGGCCAATGTGGATGAGATTGATGACCTTGGCTGGGGCCCGTGTATCCCGGTGAGTCTCATGCTTACCTCTAAATGCAATCACACCACAATTAAGGTTGCACTGTCAAAGTCACAGAATACACATTGGCGCGACGAGGATGGCCTTGGACTTATCCACTTGCTTGCGTTTGCGGGAGGTGACCATAGCGACGCAGAGACCCTAAAACTTCTATTGGACGCCGGTCTTGCCCTAGAGGACACCCGAAATCGTTCTAGTTGGACTCCGCTCGATTTTGCAGCAAGAAGAGGTAAGATCAATCTGGTTACAGACTTGCTGCAAGCTGGAGCCGATGTGAATCGATCATCAGATGGTTGGACAGCCATCGGCCTCGCTTGTCTACATGGGCACCATGAAGTCGTACGACTTCTGAAGAAGGAGGGGGCGCATTTGGACTTCTGCGTTCGTCAGACAGACTTGTTTGACCTGATCGACGCGCCATACGAAGAGATGCAGTGTTGTGTTAGCTTGGTGGGACTAGCAGCAATTTCTGGAAGCCTCGAAACTATCAAGGTTCTGCTGGAAACTGAGGCGCTCCGAATACAGCAGGCTGAACCAACAGATAAGCCATCTCCGGTCTGGTGGGCCTCTTACCGTGGCGACGATGTGAACTTGGGGTGGCTCATAGAGCAGGGGCTCGATGTCCAGTCATGTGAAGCGTCGCAAAGACTTAGCCCATTGCACATCGCGTGTTCTGGGGGTCATATCGGTTCTATGAAAGTCCTTATCAACCATGGCTGCGACCCGAAGACCAGGGACATACTTCAACGTAACGCAATGGACCACGTACTTCTCTCTGGCTCGTCTGACGCAGCAAAGTTCCTTTCTCCGTTACTGGCTGGGCCTCAGGATGACGATCACGATCCTAAAGGCGGCAAGGCCTCGACCGAAACGCCTGATGGAATTTGTGTTGTGACTTCCCTCCCACATTTTGTCATTCAGGTGCTCAAGGAAGGAAATCTCTCGCAGCTCAAAATCCTGCAAGCTCAAGGAATAGACCTTTGTGCGCCACTTGCATGCGGATGCGACGCACTGCTAGTGTCACTGATAGCAAGACATTACGACATTTGCAAATATCTCTTGAGAATTGGAATTCCAACGTCTCGTACAATATGCAAGTCGAATTGCTTTGCGACCAGGGTCGAAGTCGGAGCCGATGGAGTAATCGACAGTCTGTTCATCGCTTGTCGTGACGATGTTGAGATCACTGGCCTTCTCCTCGAGCGGACTACGAAAGATTGCGACTGGGAAGCTAGGATTCACCTTCTAATGAACCATGCATGTCTTCACGGCAACATGACCAGTCTGAAGGCAATTGCTCAACACTACATGGCGCAACAGGATACTGACATCGTCCGTCTACTAGTGTCACAAAATGAAGACCTTCCGCTACACGCCTGCTCGAGAAATGACCACCGTGAAGCCGCCCGGTTTCTTCTCACACTCGGGATGCCCGTGGACACAAGAGATTCTGCTCTTCGTACAGCGCTTCATATAGCGTGTATCAACAGAAACTTGATGATGACGCAGCTTCTGCTCGATCACGGGGCAAACCCAAACGCCTTCACCGTGTGGTGCACTACTCCTTTGCTGGAGGCTGTAAGGGGGAGCTCGACTGAGATCATTGAACTTCTATTAGAACGTGGAGGAGATCCTAACATTCGAGATGGTCACGATCGATCGTTACTCTGCAACGCCATTTTGTATGGCGAGTTGGAGGTGATCACATTCCTACTTTCTTCTGGCATCTCATCCTGGTCGCTAGAGAGCGATCTGACACACCTGGCACTATTGAACGAGGAAGGTCATGCGGTCGTTGCGATGGTGGTCAACTCCGAGACATATCGATCGGCGGATCATGGCCTACTCGCCGTGATCAGTTCAGAAGTCGTATTGAAAATGCTTCTCCGAGCCACGTATTGCCAAAGACTGCTCGGGGACATTTTGAAAGCATGCAGCAGGAATATACAACTGGGTGAAGACGGACCAGGTCTAGAGCATGTTTCGATAAGCCCATTACACACCGCCTGTGCTGCCGGTCTCGTGGGTCCCGTCAAACTGCTCATAGAAGCCGGCTCGATGATCAATATTGAAGATGGACCACTTGGCACACCGCTCATGTATGCAAGCTATTATGGACGATCGGAGATCGCCAAGTTGCTCGTGCGTGCTGGCGCCGTCTTGAGCTATAGCAATGGAGATCGAGTGTTCAGCGCCATCAAAGCAGCACAGTACTTCCCTGAGATCGTCGAATGGTTACTCGTGGGCCGATTCACGGAGCAGCAATTACTTGGATTGGACTCCCAAAAGCCTTCCACGGAACTAAATTCTGCTAGAGGGGATTGGACTTTTGCGCCAGCGACAAATATGCGATACGTGCCTTGGGATAATCGAGAGTTCATTTACAATGGCGAAGCTGAAGCATTCATCGCTCGTGTACGCAAGAGGATGCAGGTTGGTCCTTTTGTTGCGCGTGAAGATGGATGGACTGAAATGGTGCAGTGCGAGGAGTAGTCGTTTGTTGCCGGCGGAAGTCTAGATCTTCTAGGGGACCAGTATGCCAACGACATGTTCACCTCATCTCGCGAATTGGTAATGATGGCTCCCCACAACACTCATGTATGCGAGACCGGAATTGTCTCAGAGTCCCTGGGTATGTTCGCGAGCTTGACGAGCGTAGGGTCTACCTCTGAGTCTAATGGCAAAGGAGGTGATTTTCACCAACGCGCGAAATGTCTCACCTATAACGCTACATTTCAACACGCTCGTGGATCAAGGCCTAGTGATGACGTTCGAATCTCGATCTTGAAGGCTTCGTCGTCGAGACCTCGTAGAGCGGCTTACCTCATTTCACAACATAGAAGTGTATGCGTTAGATAGAGACACTAGACATTATATACAACCTACAACGGATGGAAGAGGGTCAAGACAGCGGCTAAAAGGCTGTTGCAGAGGGTTACAAAGTAGCGAGGACCAAGAAGGCCGGGCAAGACACATGTTACTTCGGCAACAATGATGCCAGACCAGCCGCGTAGCCTTGAGACGTTATTGGCGTTTGCCATTTTCTTAATATCTAGTATTCGACGTCGATGAAAGCGAATACTTTAGCTCAGAGATTTCTATGCCTCTGCTCGATGCCGTTCCAGATGCAGTACTATCGAAATCGCACTATCAAGATCCTAATACACGGAGCTTACGCCTACTCCTAGCAAGGCAAGGGCGTCTTGGAACTCTAGAAAGCGAAACCGAGTGCAGGACACGACTTCCACTGTTGCTGGCTGGCGCCTACCATCATATCCGAACCATGGTGCTACATTCTGGCCCATATGGAGACGTAGAGCGCAAGTGGCATAATGTCTTATCACAATGGCACATTTTCAACACGCTCATGGCTCGAGGCATAGTGATGAATCTCGATCTTGAAAGCTCCGTCGTCGAGACCTGGAAGAGTGGTTCACATTACCTGGTACATGGACGAGAGCATTGGAGTCGTTTTCTTAATTGAGCTGGTCGTCGCCGCGAGCCGAAGCTAATCACTGTGCAGTATACTGGGGCCCATCGTTCTCCGGTCCCAGCGACCAACTGCCATTTTTTTGGAGCTCCTTTTCCAGGCGTGCTTAGAATTTTCTGTGTTCTGACAGCTGCGCGTGTACGCACCGGACCAAGTTCTGCAGCATCATTTCTGATCCAAACCACATCCAGTGTCTATGCCCACCTCAACATTGCGATGAAGAACAGAATTGTGAGGCATACGCCTCGATCAAGTGCCGATTCGCAAGGGTATCCAAAGTAGAACCAGAACAACCAGCGGAATTGCATAAAGGCGGTTACTAGAACGGCGAGAATGCTACAACGTCTCAGACTATCGCAGAGCTGAGAAGGATCGTATTTCGATCTTGACCGCTTTGCTACCAGAGTTCTCAAGAGCTAATCGCTTGGAATATTTTGATGGGAGTGAGCTTTCACATTACACCTCCCTCAGTTTTTGCCTTAATCGCTCATCCTGTGCGTAGCTACAAAAGGTGTCGTGTCCAACGTGGACACCTTGATGTTCGCGAGCTCCTTGAGTGGTCTGAAATGTCAGCAAGGCAACAAAGTCGAATGATACTATAGTTCTCGTCATCTTCTCAAGCACGGTCTGATCCCGAACAACCAGAGCAAGCATCAGTTCTCTTATGCCTATTTGGATCTAGTATATAGTCCAGTACCAGATGGCTCGGCAAAACAGAATCGTAAGGAATGCAGGTCGATCTATCAACTGCTTTGCTACTTATATCCGAAGGAGGTTGGGAACAGTCTGCGAAACGTGAAGGGGCTGACCAGCAGAGTGCTGATAGGAACAAAACCGAGAACAAAGAGCACGATCGGGAACGCAGTAGCCAGAGTCTCTCCTATGCTGAGGACGGAGATACCAGTCGAGATTCTCAGGAGCCGAGAGAAGATGCACGCTTACTTCCGCGATTATAGAACGGCTCCAAAACTTCCAACGCGCTCGTGGCTCGCGGCCTAGTGATAAAGTTTGATCATCGATCTTGAAGGCTCGGTCGTTGAGACCTCGCAGAGCGTTTCACCTGAACTTGAAGATAGAAGTGAGTCTTCATATCACAGCCTTCGCATTGGCTATCTCATCGTTTTAGCTTGGCGCACCTAAGACCCGACGTCGATTGAATCGAAGATCTTAGCTATGAGTCGTATAATATCTTTGCGGCCGATGCTGAATTTAAGATGCAGTCAATCTACTACCAAGATGGTGCTGTCAAGATCACAAAACGCTCAGCGAGCTATAGATGGAAACTAATGAAAGCGAAGCCGAGTGTATTACACAATTTTCACTTCTAATGAAGGATGGTTCTGGCATAAGAATGCACCGCTCTTGCAAGCAGGATCAATATTCGACCTCCAGCGAGATCATCCACTATGCGACACAACTCTGATTTTGGTCCCCGGCCATTCAAGCCAAAGATATGCTGCTCGAGTTGGCCATTATATATACTCACTGGCAACCTCTGGCCACTTCGTTATTCCAAAAGCATTATCTGTGCTGCTGAATCACAGAGCAGTTCAAATACGAGCAATTGAATCAAAAAGTTGAGAAGCTGCGTTGGACCGCCCGTAGCTTCTCCATTTCAAGGGACAATAATGACGATGGAATGAACAACCGGTCGTTACTTCTAACGAGCTTGTACCACAAATACAGCGTAAAGCAATTACAATCCAACACGCGAGAGGCGTGCTTGGGTAAAGTCCAAGAACTTGAAGAGTCAGTTGCAACGCAAATGCTACCAGACTGGGCATGACTTGACCCAGCCTTTTCGCATGGTCCTGAGAATTCTTGGTTCATTTAAATCCAAGCCTCGAGAATTTCGCACCTCTTAAGGGACGCTTTCACTATACCAGAACGCCGGCGGACAATCTGATGAACCCCACGATGAATCACCCGATCTCGTCACTTTCGCAAAAGGCCACCGAGGACGACCCACCACCCGAGTACAGCCTCTTTCCCGTCACTGACAAGACGGAATGTTCAGAAATACAAATACAACGTCTGCGCAGATTTCTCCAGTTCCGACTTCTGGTGGACTACGACTGTGTCGCTGAGGGAACATCTATCCTTCTTGCCGAAGACTTCCGTTATTTCACTGCCCTGGCCACATGGTGCTTCCATCAACCTGGCCTATTCGAGATTCGAGATTTGGGATACACCGACCACGTGGCCTCTGAGAATCCTTTCGTCGATAGTCAGCTCCTCTTGCCTGCCAAAGCCTTGGGCATTCCTGGAGGAGTGGCTCTCGCTATGTTGCAACTGTTTACAATCTCGATGTCTTGGAATAAGACTGGGTACGAATCACCAATGTGGATATCTTGTCAGGCTCACGGTATGGAAGCGGTCGCTACCAAACTGTGTTTCGACCGGGAACGACTGGTTCCGCTCTTGTTCTGTGACTCGAAAGACTTCCAGGAAAAGGTTTCGATTGGCCTTGAATGTTATGCCACTAAGTGGTTCAAAGACTTGACTTCTCCAAAGGGCATTCGCCTCACACTACATGGCCAGTGCCTACATAGCCAAGCAAAGGATGATCGCGGAGATGGCGTGGATGGATGGATTGGACGGCATATCCATCGTCGTGTTGTAAGGCAAGGCTGTCGGCTTTCGGGTTGGATCGTACAGGCGTTGCAGGTCGACGTTGAAAACAGTCCCGTCAACTCAGTACGCCAATCATTCACCAAATGGAGGCCATTCTTCTTCCTCGACGAAGAAGTATCGCCCTCGGGCTCGTGGATGGGCTGGTTTGTCCTGTGCAGAATTTCTTGCTTGTTCCCTGACAAGGGCATCGACTTCCCGGAGGATTCTTACATCAAGCACGGAAATGGAGACAGCAAATAGAAGCCTGAGTTTGGCGTACGCCAAGGCTTCAGCGGAGCCTGATGCCTGATCTAGAGCGCAGGGATCTGAGACAGGGATGGATATGTGACATTTTAGCTCGCATCCTTACCCTTGTTGTCAGCTCTCAGCTTTTCATCCCAAGTTCTGCAGAATCAATGAGCTGCCTGCTATCTCCTGCTTTTGTGAAGGGACGTCCGCATACGATACGAGGACACAAGTGCAGCACTCGCGACTGCGGGGTTTCAAGCTGCTTACAGGCAGAAAACAGGGCAATTCACACTTTCACCTTCCGTGAGATGCCATCTTCCGAGAGCATCCCGGTGTCAGGCATTGCGCTATAATGATTTAGATCAAGCTGCAGCTTGATGTCGTTGTACGTATTTGCACCAAAAAAAAATTGACCGCCCAGACTTTCCACGGATATCAGTTGAACAGTCGTTATCATGTTCCAGAGCTTACGCGACAAATTGGGCAAGTCGAGCTTGGAGAATTCTCCCTTGCCACACAAGATCGATGTCCACGCTCATTTTCTGCCGCCATTTTATCAAGAAGCTCTCAAAAAGAATGGCCACTCTCATCCCGATGGGATGCCCTTCATACCTTCCTGGAGCCCTAAGGATCACTTAAAGCTGATGGACAAAGCTGGGATATCAAAATCGATTCTCTCGATCTCTTCACCGGGTGTGCATCTTGTACCTGGAAATGATGAGCTTGCTCAGAAGCTCGCTCGCGAATGCAACAAGTACGCCGCAGATTTGAAAGCCAGCACACCTGATCGTTTTGGATATTTTGCTTCCCTCCCGCTCCCAGACGTCAAAGGGTCTATCGCTGAGATCAAATTGGCAATCGATGAAGGCTGTGATGGATTTGTACTGAGCACCAACGTACACGGACATTACCTTGGGGACAAGATCTTCGATCCTGTCTTCAAGGAGTTGGAGAAGCGCAAAGCACTGCTATTCATTCATCCTACAACACCGCAATGTCCATGTTCGTCGAAGGAAGAGGCCGCGGGACAAGCAACAATCAAAGCCGTTCCCACGTCCGGGAAAATCGACATACCTATGCTGGAATTCTTCTTCGAGACTGCACGCGTGGTGTCAAATCTTTTCCTCAGCGGCACGATGAAGAGATCTCCAAACTTGAAGATCATTCTGCCTCATCTCGGTGGAGCATTCCCACCTCTCGTCTCGCGTTGGACCGGATTCAGCGGATTGCTGCCAGGGCCATGGACCGTCTCGGAACAAACGTTCAAGGATACCATGAATCGGCAAATCTGGTTTGATATGGCAGGATTCTCGTTCCCGTCGCAAATCAAGGGCCTCATGAGTGGCTTGGATGTACCACATAGCCGTTTGTTGTATGGTTCTGATTTTCCTTTCGTTAGGGCATCGGGCGTTCGAGATCTCCTGAAAAAGATGGATGATGGAGTTAAAGTCATGTTCAACGAGCAGGAGATCGAGGATCTGTACCACGGAAATGCTCAAAAATTGCTGGGAATAGCAATGCTTGCTGAAGTGCAGCCAAGTGAGTGGGACGAAACAGATGTCGTGGCAGACACTGCAGAACTTCCTCAGGAACTTCAGGAAGAAGTGTTGAAGGCTGCTGCAGTCCAGAATTGATTTACGAATGTCATTAGCTCAAATCTATATCCTGTTCATCTAGTCTGTTATAGGATCTGCCTCTCGGCGAATTCAGAATACCTCTTACGTCGACGCATAAGTTCTGAGTGCGTGCCTTGCTCTACTACTTTCCCGTTATCAAAAACATATATCATATCCGAGCTTTGTATAGTGCTCAGCCTGTGAGCGACTGTGATGGTTGTCCGACCTCGAGACGCGTTATCGAGAGCAGCTTGGACTGCCTTCTCTGACTCTGTATCTAGTGCCGAGGTTGCTTCGTCAAGGAGCCTTCAAATGAGCAGTCAGTAACACGCCTAGTACTCTGGTCAAAGGGGAAGGGGGATCATACAAGATTTGAGGCTGCCTAATGATGGCTCGTGCAATGCTCAAGCGCTGTCGCTGACCACCTGAGAGCAGGACGCCTTTGCTGCCGACAATGGAATTGAAGCCTTCTCTAATCCAATTGTTAGCTGAGAGTTCCTTCCATAGATTGAGGGCGCACCTACGGTAGTGACATGATGAAATCGTAAATGTACGCGTCTCGACACGCTTGTTCGAGCGCACCCTCCCGGGCGTCAGATGTCAATCCGTAGAGGATGTTCTCTTTGATCGTACCCTGGTACAGCGCGGGAACTTGGTCAACCAGGGCTAGTCGAGATCTGTAGGACTGAATATTGAGTTCCGATATGTCCCGGCCATTGAATAGTATTCCTCCTGATTTTGGAAGATAGAACCTTTCGATCAAACTGATGGTGGTGCTTTTACCGCAGCCACTTTCTCCAACGAAAGCGATCTTCTGACCCGGCTCTATAGTCATACTGATACCATTCACCGCGGGAACTGTACGGCCCGGGTATGTGAAAGACAAATTCTCTAGAACCAACGACGCTGGTTTGTCGTCGTTTCCAGCATCGATGTGGTCTCCTTTTGTCATGTCGATCTTCGTTTTGCGGCCGAATAGAGTGCGCAGGAACCGAGTGGAGGCAATCGCCTGCCCAAAGTCTGGTGCTTCTGTAAAGATAATGCCCGCGCTTTGAGCACCAAAAGTGATCTCAGCGAAGGCGACGAAGAACTGAAACAGCGTGATCGTGCGGTCTGCTATGAGCATTCCACCGTACCAGAAGCCAAGCGCCAGACAGAAGTATGGCAGTGCTTCCGAGCATGAGTACAAAATGGAGCTAAGCAGATTGCTCCTCAGTGCTTGGCCGCCTTGTGCCAAGAGCTTATTGTGATAGGTCGAGATCACATCGTCTTCTCGTGTAAAAGCCAGAACAGTCCTGATCGCCGCGAGTGCTTCAGATGCATAGCCAGTGGAGTCATCGTAAGCAATTTCGACATTGTCGTGTATACGAGTGAGCACACGAATCCGGAGAAAGCCACAAAATAGTAGCAGAGGAGCAGTCGCAGTCCATACGAGACCTAATCTCCAGTTGATGGCGATAGCGATGGCAATGGCGGCTATGATGACTGTGAGGGAAGAAAATATCGTCCCGAGACTCGACCCGCTCACGCCAGCTACATGAGCAGCTTGGACTTCAAGGAATGAAACCAGCGATCCAACGGGATTCTCATCGAAGAATTCCAAGTCTTGGAGAAGCATGTGGTCGAATACTTGGATCTTGATACGTCGGATAAGGCGGCCGGAGGATATGGCCAAGGCGAAGAAATCCAGGAAGTTGGCCAAGAAGATGAAGACACCAAACCATAGGTACATCACTGCCCAGAAGTCCACATCATTCCTCATCTCTGCGAACAGAGGAGGCGGTTTGGTAAGAGCGGCGATGATCTTTGCAAAGAAGATGCCTTGGACTGGCAACCCACTGCCGGCTAGAATCGCGCAGCTTACTCCAAGAATGAGCCATCCAGTTTCTGGCCTGTTTAATTTTGCGACAAATCTCACCAAGCTGAGCAGGCCGCCAAGCCGACTCCCTCGAATTGTAGGGTCTGTAGTGAGCTCGGCATCGTCTTCATTGCGAAGGCTGCTCAGCTCCATCTTGTCGAGTTCCTGTTTCAGCTGAGGCTCGTTGCCAGACGAAGAAGACTTCTCGCCGTCTTGAGGTGCGGCCGAGCTTTTATCAACTCGTTGTGCGCGTACCATGGCAGCATAGGCACCATCTCGTTCCAACAATTCGGTGTGAGTCCCTTGCTCGACGATCTCACCCTTCGAAATGACGATGATGTTGTCGGCATTCCGGATGGTGGAAAGTCGATGCGCAATAGTGATAGTGGTTCGACCCACTGTAGCTCGGTCAAGGGCCGTTTGAACAATAGCTTCAGATTCTGTATCCAGTGCCGATGTAGCTTCGTCAAGCAGTAGCAGAACAGGATCTCGTATTACGGCTCGAGCGATTGCAATGCGCTGCCTCTGACCGCCAGAGAGAGTCAAGCCACGCTCGCTTACCTCCGTATCGTACCCATTAGGAAGCTGTTGAATGAATGTATGAGCATTCGCAATCTTCGCTGCTTTGATCAAGCGTTCCTCCAGATCCGGAGCATCTTCAAGACCAGTACCGCTCAGGCCTTGCAATATATTTTGACGGATTGTCGTACGAAAAAGGATCGGCTGCTGTTCGACAAAAGAGATGTGTTTACGGAGAGTGGCTTTGTCGATCTCATCAATATTTTGATGACCGATTAGAATTTGACCACTTTGAGGAATGTAAAATCTCTCCAACAGACTGATGATGCTGCTCTTGCCGGAGCCGGATGCGCCCACGAGCGCATTCACTTTACCGGCTTGGAAGTGTGCTGAGAAGTCCTTAAGAACCGTGACATCAGGCCTTGACAGATACCGTAAGGTGACGTTCTGTAGAGTGACAGCCCCGTTCCATTTCATCGCTAGGCGACCATCTGGTCGATCAGTCTCTGACGTCTCTGCGGAAGCGATGGTATTCATAATCATGGCTGTTGCAGTGTTTGCCAATGCTATCTTTTCCACCATTGGTGGTATGCTGCCAAGTGACAATGTGCTCATGATCAGAGCGAACACAGATGTGACTACTGATTTGAGGGTGTCATCGCCAGCCACGATGAAAATCGATCCCTGCCAGAAGAGCAGCGCGTACGCAAGAAGGATAAGTCCCTGAATACCAGCGATGGAGAATCTATATATCGATTAGCTTTCGCATTTATGCTTGACATCTTCGGTCACCTTTCTCACCCGATAGCTTTTCTCGCGGCTATGGTAGCATTCGCTGCCTTGGTCGCTGCATGCTTGAATCTGTCCGAGAGACGTTGTTGCAGTGCGAATGCCAGAGTCGTCTTGATCGCTGAGAAGCTCTCATCGGCTATCGATCCTCCAAGAGCAGTGTGGTCGCTCGCTTCAATCGATTTCTTTGATATCCTTTGGCCAGGAATCGCGCCAAGTAGAATCATTGCCGCTATCACAGCAAGGGACAATAGGCCGAGCCTCCATGACTCTATGAATATTATGGTAAAACCAGTTATAAAGCTAGAAATGGAGGATATGATGACGGAGATGGCGTGCGAAAGAGCTGTTTGCACGACTGTGAAGTCCAAGGAGAGGCGTGTAGCGAGCTTGCCACTCCCGTTTTCGTCGTAGTATTCCACAGGTTGACGCAGCAATGCTCGTAGATAAATTTCGCGGGTTCTGGAAAACGAAGCCTGTGAGCCAAAAGTCCTCTAGTTATGAGCAGAATTTCTCTGAGAACTTCGCAAGCAGTTTATAAGAACCGATATAGTCAGATACAGCTTCGCCAAGTATCTATTCCAAGTCCCGGAGAATTAATCAAACTTCTTCTGAATCTCATCCAACTTCTTCAGTGTTCCCTGGACTAGCTCTTGATGCTGCCCGTTGGCGACTTTGCCCAATTCATTTCGCGCTACTTGGAGGAGTGCTTCGGCTTTCTTCTTCAACTCTGGCTTTCTGCCTTTCTTCTCTGCTACCTCAAGCGCCGCTTTGGCCGGTGCGAGGCGGCTTCCTTGTTTGAATTCCATCCAGAATGGGCGGATGATGGCCCAAACTTCATCAGTCCGGGGTGTTGCTGTTGCTGTGTCGTGTCAGCTGACAGTTGCGCATCTTCAACATAGACTTACGCGGTAGCTTCGCAAACGCGCTGCTCGTTGATGATTTCTTGGAAGTCGGAAACATGTCTCGTATTTCGGTCTTTTGTTTCTTCGGTACCGGCGCAGTACGAGGTGGTGACGAGGGACGCTTTGAAATGACAGGTCGTGGTGGCTCTTCGGGCTCTTCAGGCTCTTCAGACTCCTCAGGCTCTTCACTTGCTGCTTGGATTAACTAGGATACGAATAATTCGAAAGTAACACCTCCTTAAACCGAGGGAGAGGTGTCACTTTCGCGTTCGCGATCAGAATCGCTGTCTGCCACATGTTAGTTGAATCCGCCTTGTGGTGGAATTGTGCTTACAGTCGACTTGGTTGCTCCTAAATGAAGTTATAATTGGCGGTATAGAAGCCTTCTTAGGCGATGTTGGGGAAAAGGTTGTAGGTTGTGTATGCGAATATTGGTATAGATGTCATTGTCACGAAGCGCATTCTTATGCGCATATGTAAGACAGATAAGAATGAGCTAACAAGTGAGTGTTGCGAGCGACGAGAAGCGCATGTGAAGTTCAAATCATCTTCGTGCGCAAATACTAAGAGTGAGCCGTCCGTGCGCTGCGCTGCCGATGAAACACCACTACGCACTAACCCACCAATTCTGTCAAATTCTTTCAAACCAGTTACGCATTCGCCGCGACAAGCGATTGCCTTCTGCCCTTTCACCTGAATCTATAACACTGTCCGCGAGGTCGCCACCTATATCACCAAAGTTGTCCGGCCGGACGATCTGCTGTCACTTCGCGGCTGTCCGACATAGCTCACTTTCAACGCCGCGTCGGCTTTGAGCACCCTCGAGTGCCTTCCGATACGGCTCATTCCTTATCGCTGCGTCGGTGGCATTGAGCATCTTCGAGTGTCTTCCGACAAAGAACACCACAACTACGTTGTCGCACCGTCAACCGACGCCGTAGGTCTATCATACTCGGCTTCAAGACAAACCCACACTCAGCGCCGACGTCAACTTACACTGCCGGCCCATCGGCCTAAGAAGGTCTCAAGCTACCACATCTGGTCACTCGTTAACGCATGCTGGCGGTGCCTTGGTCAAGCATGGCCCAACTAACTTAACCACCACGCTCGTATGGCGGCTGGGAGGTGAATACTACGAAGTGCGATGAAGTAAAGGGTATTCGTGTTCCACCCGTTAAGCAAAAGGCTTACGCCGACGTTTTACGAATCACCATAAAGGAGCTCCTCGAACTGCGACTCGAACTCTTAGGCACTGTTAAGCTCAAGGCCTGGACGGGCTAGTACATACACGATTAGAAGAGAATGTCTTACTTTGAAAAGCTTCTCAAAGTCTGGCGCCATCACCTACAAGAGTTCCAGAAGCCCCGCACACATACCAATCGATATAAGCAGCCTAAAGTCACCGCTTCCTTCGTACAGGCTGCTGCCATGTGGCGGGTATGCAATGAAATCGGCGGCAAAATTCACCCATTCTACGACACTGTTCCTAAGAAGATGTTAATTGCGTATAAGCTTCTTAAATGGTTCAGCAAGGAGATAGGTCATACTCGAAAGTTAAGGGTTTTCCTACCTCGCCCACGCGAAGACAATGTCTGGAAGCCATCGAAAAATAGCGAAATACACCCTAGCAAGAAGATCCACGATGCAGCGATGCAGTTCCAAAACGGTAAGTCAACTGACGCCTTTGGATAGTAGTACTAAACTAATTAAATCCAGAGTATGGTTGCAACTTCCAGAAATGGATAGATGCTAGCAAGACAACTAAAGAGGAATCGACCACACCACTAGACGAAGAGCCGTCTATAGCGTTCGAAATCGCCCTCTTAGATGCCGTGCCATTCTATGCTAAGATCTCTGAGTTTACCCACACAATTGAGGGCGTCCTCGACTTTGTCCGAAAGAGGCTCCTCGAGCTAGGTTATGAGACTATTAGGAGCACTACGTTCGAGAGAACGATTACTGTTTTTTTGGAAGATAGCCCGTCGCATTAGATTAGCAGAGATGTCGAGCTTTAGGAGTTTTTAGAGGAGGATCACGAGGACATGCTTTACTTGATGTTGAGCAGCGATACCGAAGAGGGTGACACGTTAGCTGACTTCGGCGAACACCGTGTTAAAATTGACCGAACTCCCTAAGAGCAAGACAACTTACTGTCCCGAGTGGTATAGGAGATCTGCTTGCATAGCTCCTTCGAAGTTGTCGACGAGACTTAACCGACACGCCTTGAGCTTGTTTAGGGAGAATCCCGCGAGGGAGAGACAGATGGTGCGGCTAGTATCAATGCCGACGAGGTATATAAGCTGTTGACGCAGTGCACCGAGCTTCCAAACTCCCGTCGTGGCGGACATTTCAACGACTGGGACCAGGCTCGAGACTTTCTCCACGACGCGCTAGGTAACGATCCGCTTCTGCAAGGAATTCAAACGAAGAACGGGTTTCGAGGGCATTTTAACTACCAGCTAATCTTCTTAGCATGGGCTATTCATGCGTTTCAGAGACATAGAGGCGGCCTGTGTGCGGATACGATGGGCATGGGCAAGACCCACCAGATTATATCCCTAATACTAGGGCTCACCGCCTACTACGCTAAGCAGCATAAGAGCGCCCAGCACAACGGCATGACTCTTCTCGTGGTTCCGACCACGTTGGTGCCGATGTGGACACGCGAATTGAACAACGGCCTTCTGCCGATGGCTGACGGCCAGGAGTGGGAGTTGTTCATCGCTGGTACTAGGGATGTCGAACAACCCGCCCTTTCTTTCGACAAGCGAAAGATTATGCTGTCGCCTAGGGAACTTGCCTTCGATACTGGGCGACCAGACCACTATAAGGTTATTCTGACCACCTATGACAGGCTGGGCAACTTGACGTCGGCTGACGACCGAGCGGCGTTCAAGGGCTTGAAATTTCAGCGCATTATTCTGGACGAAGGTCACAGCATTCGGAATTGGTATACCACTACCATGGCGGAGACGCTGTCACAACAAACACCGACTGAACGTTAGGCTTTTACTAGCACACCAATGTTCAATCGTGCGAACGATCTTGCCGGTATCCTTGCATTCCTTAAGCAGGATTGGTAGTTACGGCCAGAAGATCTTAATGGTATGCAGCTTAAAGTTCATGGGACGTTAACTCAAGCCCCAACATGCCCAGTCTAGGCGAAATTAAACTCCGGACAGCAACCGTCAGATGACGATTTCAACGCAAGACGCAACAAATATACGGAGCCTGAGAAGGCTAAAATTCTCGAAGATTGCGACTGTGAAGAGGTAGAAACCTCCGCCGCCGACCTAAGCACGCTTAAATATCTAAAGGGAATATGCCCTTACTTTGGCCCAAGTGCTGTTCAGTTCAATCGGCGGCGATTTAGGTCTACAAGCATCGACCAGGATAAGCGTCGCGCTGTGCCGCCAATGAATTCCGAGAACAAGGCCCATAAAGAGGAAAGCAATCGCGTTAGTACTAAGGCAGTGAGGGAGATAACTAAGAAGGGCAAGCCTCGACAGGTTGCTCGCCAGCCTCGCGAGGAAGTTCCTCGACCCTTCGACATCAACCCATTCAACGAGTATCATTTCCTGCACAACAACAAGAACAAATGCCTAACCCAAAAGGGGTGGTACTACTATATTAAGCCTCACCTTCGGGCTGAACATAGCGCCACGAGTCGGCAACTCGTTCGTTTCCGCATCTCGGTCATCTTGGAGGAACTTGCTCTATTACGGACCCCGTATAGCACGTACTTCAAGACGGAAAAAGGCTAGCGGTCCGAGAGGACTTTTAAAGATGCGATGCCTCAAAAGCTAGCTCCACTAAAGATCGTGCGTGTGGATGTTGGATACGACTAAGAGGCTGCCGCTGCATATGCGGAGCGTAAGCTATAGTGCTCGGCCCCTCTTAACGAGAAAGACTGCCAGGAGCTTATCGAGACGCTTCAGAAGAAAGTTGGGGCCTCTGATAAAGATCCAGATCCATAGGAGGACGGGGTCAAGGGGAAGCGCACGCTGTACTAGAGACAAACGCACTTTTTCTCTAGGATCTTCGCTCTGTGCACCTCACAGGTGCTGCACGGACTGAGGCACTAGTCATCTGCCAAGTTTAATAAAGGAAAAGACAGCAGAATGGCACTTCCGATCCTTGTTCGGGAGGCATATAAGGAGGGTCGTGGTGGAGACCCGAAAGACGAGAGCGGCCTGCCACATTTCTAGGATGACTTCGCCGTGCTTAAGAAAGCACTTTGGGGATCCCTAGTTCTTTAAGCTATTATAAGGATCCTTTAGCAGATCCGCGCGAAAGATACTAGCCGAAAGAAGGTCATTATCTTGTTTTATTTTCCACGAAGCGCTATGTTCGCATATAAGATTCTGGCCTTCATGGGCCTTAACGTCGCTATCCTCACGTCAGATGACAAGGCGGAGGCTAGAGGTGCAGCATTCGAACGTTTTAATACAGAAGACGAGCCGGAGATTATGATTGCCACATACGCATTGAAGTTAGCAGGTGTTAACGCCCACCAAAAATGCTGCAATGTTATCCTCGCCGAGCCAGCCTTCAATGTGGCAACCGAGCAGCAGGCGTATATGAGAGTTCGGCGTTGGGGGGCCGACGAGGAGCAAGTGGTATGGAAGATTCATCTGACTAGGTCCTATATAGAGATCCACCTTAGGAACATAGTAAAAAAGTTTCGAGGCATTGCTAGTATTTGGGGTAGACTTATAGCCGAGCAAGTGCACGGTGCCTCAGAATCAGAATACGTTTCTACGTTCTTTGGTGGACGTTTATTAGATAAGGTCGCGAAGATGCTCAAGAACTCGAAGTAGTTGATAGTCTTAAGAAAGGCATAAAAGAAGTTACGGTTCTCTAAGTCTATATACGCGTTTTCCTTAATTCAACTATCGCTCTCAAAAGTGCTAGCTTATTACTACAGTAGTGGTAACTATAACTGACAACGTATAATGCCGATAGTTAAGGTTCTAGTAGCACCATGAGATCCGGCCACGTTAATCCATGTTAACTAACTCCTGCGCAGCTCGCTAGTTGCTTGTCCATTCTTAGCTTACTTTAAGGGATAATTTTCCTACGCCTAGTAAAGCAGGAGCTTAAGAGTTGGAAAACAGGAAAGACATATGCACATAGAATCAAAATGATTAATGCGTTCTATTAAGAACTGCGAAGAACTATCCTTAGTCCGAGAACTGCTGCCTCCTGCGTTCGGTATTCCGCTATATATTACTTTTTACGATAACCCTGTCCTGCCTTAAAGAGAGCACGATTATCGTCTTTCTCTAGCTCTTTATTCGAGAAGTCTAGTCGGTATGCAAGAGCTGCCCGTGCCAGGGCCCCCATCTCGGTAGGCGAAAAGATTCTAAAACCATATATAGTATTATTAAACCTAAACAGACCCCGGCTTATAGCGCGATCTATATTAATAACCGTTCCCTTTATTCCACCTAGTAACAAGTCGTTCTAGAACTTAGAGGCGAACCAGAACCAGGCTCCGCTACGCTTCTTACGGAGAAAGACCTCGTACTCCGAGCGTGGGTTAGCATCTGCAAATATTAGTTCTATATCGAGAAGACGAATTAAATATACTTTACCGCCCGGCTCTACTAGGATGTAACCGACAATTAAAGCAGTCCCCTCCCGCTTATACTAATCGTAATAATTTGGGCGCCCGCAGGCAATAAGCAACCCGGCTAGCTCTTCGACGACCTTCTTGTTTAGCGGCACTGCTCTATATTAGCGATGCACTATCCTGCACTTTCTAGCTTCGTACTTGTTATAGTCGAGGCCTTCTTAGGCCGGCGTCAGTTGACGTTAACGTACGTTGTGACGCTGTAGTTAGTATAGAGAAGAGAAAGCTAGCAATTTCTTAGATATGTAGGTTAAAATAATCTATGCGTTTAGAGAAAGCTTGGTACGGGTCGCGGCCCGCTGCAACGCTAGAGAAAATTCTATATGCCGACTAGTGAGAAGCGTAAAAGCAACTGCGCAATGCAGTAATTTAGGAAGGCACGACTATATATAGGATGCTCGGGCGTTAACCTTCCCGGCAACATTATTTTCACGTCGACTGTTAGCATGAGATATGGAATACTATGCTTATCGAGAACAAATCGCGTCTCGGATTATAAACAGTTTTATTTAAGCTATAGCTAATACATGTCCGACTTCCGGACCAAGTTCGCGTGGAACAAGCTAATGTACAACCCTTAGAGTTCAACGCTCTTCTCGCGCAAGAGCTCGCGGAAAGTATTTTCGAAGTCGTCGAGCACACTATCCGTGTTGTTATCGTGCTCAGCTCGCAATAAGGCGATAGCCTCTTGCGCCATCGTGACGACCATCTTGTATAGTGCTTTACTAGAACTGTAACTGTAAGCGACGAGCATACTAAAAGGAAGAGAAGAACTTACATCTCGCGACCTGCGCTAGCGACCACTGCGTTCAAGTAGGCGTTTATCTCAAGAGCCCTTACTTGAGGGTTACGACGTGGTAGAGACGGCGAGTGGGAATGGTAGCCATCGCTGGCCGAAGCCGAAGCCGAAGGTGGTGGAGACGGCGAGGACGGCGAGTGGGAATGGTGGCCATCGCTGGCCGAAGCTGGTGAGCGGCGATCCCACTGCGGCTCGGTGTCCTGCGGCATTCTCGGGTGTGTGTAGTAGCGGCGTCCGCCTTTACTCACAACAGGTGAGGTCGCTTAATAGAGATTGCGATCTCTAACCGAAGCCACAGGTGAGGCCGGCATCGGTAGGCTGCGTGGCGATGGCGTCTCCGATGGAACTTCGTACATAATGCGAGGAGACTCAGCAGCGAAGGTTGGCGCGATGGGGGTGTAGGAGGTGTGCTCAGGTAAGGCCTCGATTGAGGCGAATAGTGAGCGACTATCTCTGGCCAAAGCCGCGGGTGGTGGGCTCTAAGGGGAGGTGGGCGAGGCCTCGATTGAGGCGAATGCACCGAATAGTAAGCAACTATCTCTGGCCGAAGCCGCGGCAGGTTCTGGTAACGACGTCAAGTCGATAATAACTCGCTTAACGCGACTGCTACAGTTAGTATCAAAATGCAACAGGAAGTAGGCTTACTTACGGGTTACGACTTAGCGAGCGCTGTGTCTTGCGCTTAACGCCGCGGTCTCTTAGGCGCACATCGCTATACAGGTTAGCGACGAAACGAGAGGGAAGGTGCATTTCGTACCTTATATTGATAGTAATAATGTTGATATAAGGTAATCGCTCTCGCGAGCTTGTTATAATAAATTAGCTCTTACGAGCCTATAAGAAGAGCGAGTTATAAGGAAGAAGAAAGAAAGAAGGAGAAAGCGCGGAGGGGAGAATTTATATACTGCTAGCTACGTCTTAGCAATCGCACTATTCGAGCAAGCACGAGCCTATCCGTCCTAGCAAAACATACTCGGCGCGTCTTCGCGAGAAGACAAACCCTAACAATACGCTCGCGAGGGCCTTTTACGCGAGGAGACAGCACTCGATAATACTCTCATCGCGTTTCCGCGAGGAGACTATATTTACTAACACGCTTATCGCGTCTCCGTTAACTAACGCTGCCGTTACTACTGCCTGCGAAGGCCTACGACACTCGCCTTCGCTACTATAGAGGCCATAAGCGAGAAGCAAAAGGAGAAATATGCTATAGGTCCCGACCTCTCTTATCCCTTTATAGCTATGCCCCGTGCTAACACCAAATCTAGCCCAAGTCGCGAGCCGGCGAAACTGACTTTTTGCGTAGCCTTCGGATAGCCTGCACCCAACTCGATAAAGCAGGTTATGCTACTATATGTTTCCCCTTCCTTAATATATATTACAAGCTTTATATTAACTTTAACAGGCCGACGAGTACCTAGCGAAGTGCCGCGCAAGCCGAACTAAGTCTAAGAAATAAGTAGCAGCTAATGCGGCTGCCGAGAAGGATCTAGCTACTAAGAGTGTTAGTATTAACTCCTACCCGAGAGACCTATACTAACTCTTGTCTATAGAAGGACGCTCCGGCTACCTAGCAGGCTTCTTAATTTGCTCGCAAGGATAGTTTATATAGATAGATAGAAGGGACGAGCAGGGCACTCAAGTCAAAGAGGGAAAATAGTCGTAGGACACTTAAATATAGTGCCCTCGGGCCTCGCTACCTCTATAGAGTAGCCTAGTTTACAAATACCTTTTACGTTAGGGTATATATAGTATGTCCGTCCTACTCTCTCCTACTTCGCACTTAGCAAAGCCGGGTAGAACTCTGATTTCTATCTTAATTTCGGCGCAGCACGAATGTTCTTATTCCTACTCGAGTAAGTATATAGCTTCGCAGTAGAAGCTAGAGCTCTGGACTAGACAGACGAAAGAAAAGACTTACTCTATAGGATTAGATAGCCTATTAGCCGTCTATGTTAACAAGATTGCTCCTCGTCTCGTGCGCTCTTTAACGGCGATAGCAACGCGTTAGCATAATTTAAGAAAGCTATAGAAGGTTTATTTATTTATATGCTTAAAGGAACACGTCTACTCGAGACCGTACTAGGTTGGCACTACTAAGAGGCCTTTACGCGCTCATACCTACGGCTTCTAAGATCTCGTTGGCAGCGTAACGCGTCTGCTATAGTGCTAGCTAGGGAACCCCTTCCATACTAGATATAGGATAGCCTTTCTAATGCTTGTCTAGATCTGCTATCGCCTTATTAATACATTACTATATAATAATAATTTCACCTTAGATATATGCCTAATAGTAGAGGCAGTAGCATTATGCGAATCAACGCTATTAAGTGCTTTATCTTAACGCCGGTAAGAGCCCTTAGAAGAGCTTAGGGATATCTAAAGGGGCTATAGAAGCCTTACAACCTTCGGCCCTAGGTATACTACTGCCCGAGCCTATTCCCTTAAGGCGAAAGTGACGCGCTATACTTGAGCGCTGCACTTACGTAATAATATAAGGATAGCGTTTCTCGGGATCATAGAATACAAACGTAGCTCTTATTAGATATATGATCTTAGTAGCTAGAGAGCGAGGTATTAATTATAATAATAAAAGATATTAAGCAATACGCCTTCGCTATTCCTTTATGCATTAAAGAGGTCTTTCTAGTCTTTTATAATACCTCTACCTCCTGCCTCCTCCTCTAGCATCTAGTACTCTCGCTTACTCGGCAATGCCTCTCTTCCTTTAGTGTCGGTCTCGTTAGTATATACCTTTCGGGCTTTTAGATAAAGTAGTATAAGCTACATGTTTCTACTATGCAATACATAGCACGGTATCGACCTCGATATGCATCTATAATATGCGTAACCTAGTATTTTCTTTCTCTTGCTAGTTTTGGCAAGGTACTCGTCTACGTAGGTTATTAGGTAGGCTTTCCCGACCTTTAATAGACGGACCTTAAGAGCATCGTTAGACGACTTGTCCTAGCCGTTAGTTAACTTAGTCTTGTAGCCGTTAAGCATGAATTCCAGCCGAGTGCTAAGCAATTGCATAGTAGATGTTAAGGGGTTTGGCTACGCGTTATATATATGCGCTATATCTGGACTAAGAGACAGATATATAGCTGGTAGCTTAGCATATATTAACAGGACGGTAGCGCCGGAAGTTGAGGCAGTAAGCTCTCCTTGCGGGGATGGCGTCGGTTTTCTTTCTATAACGCGAGCTCTCTTCTGCGGCGGTTCCATAGACGGTCGGGTAACATTTTGCTAAAATTGTCCAGTTAATAAGATAGGAGATAGAAGGGACCTCGCGGTCCTATTAGGAGTAGTTATAGGCGGTAGGGTAAAAGCGTGCTAATTTTGCCTAGTCGACAATAAGGATAATAAGAAAGCAGTTCTCTCGAACGTATCAAAAGGGTAATATCCCTTTTACGGAATTAGTCTTTCGCGAAAGCAATATTTGGAGACGTATAGACTTACGCTATTTGCTGCTATACCCTAATAGAACAGTTTATCGTTATCGAAACTAATGTCCTGTCTATAATTAGTTAACTAGCTCTTGTTTATGCACCGCCTCTTGCTTACCGGAGTTGGAGGAGGCGGTCGAGATCGCTCTAAGTTATTTAGCTTTCGCTATCAAATGTTAGCTAACGCTCTTACCGGCTAAATAATAGTTACCGACCTGCAGCTGCTCCGCCTTAGTATGCAGTTGTAATTGATTTTGTACCGCGAGCTAGTTATCTAGTATAGGCTTACCCTCGCGGGCGGCTTTAAGCTTGCTTATTATGCTATAAATAAGTTCCGCCTATAACTTAAGTTCTTGCAAATGTGTAGGTATAATTTCCTGCTCGTAAGCAGCTATTAAAAGAAGTCGCACTCGCGTGCTCTCGAGATATTACTAGAAAAGAAGTCGCACTCGTATGCTCTCGAGATGTTACTAGAAAAGAAGTTGCACTCTCGTGCAAATAAAAGAGCGTTATATTAGGTTGTGCGTTAGAAACGAAGTAGAAGGAGTATTTAGGTAGCGTAACGGCTGCTTCCGCAACGCTCTTTCCTCTAACGCCTTCCTTACCCCTTCGTAGAAGCATAGATATAAGAAATGACCGACGCGTCGGCGGACGTTTAATTGTTTACTCGTGTAAGATATAATTATACGTGCTCTGCATTAATTTTGAGTCTCTACTCGCGCACTTCCTCTACTATCCGCTCTAAGGAGGACAGTATCGCTTTATCCTTTAATATAGTAGGTAACTGCTCCTTTAGTTGCTAGAGATCCTTCTATAGTGGCCCTAGTCTTGCAATGTGCTCTAGCTTCTCCTGCTGCGTCTAAATTGCCTTATCTAGACTGCTATATAACCGGGACTTGTTGCCTTTTACGTCGATATGCGCTATAATAAATTAGTACTGCTTATCTAATTGCTCCGTAGTTGGACTGTTACCTAGCGTACTATATCTAGCAGGATAGAACGAAAACCTACCTACATTATAGATATAGCCCTATGCAATAGTAGTAATAAACGCTTCTACTAACTTCCGTAGTTCGAAGTCTAGGATATAGTAGACAATAAGAAAATGCAGCTTATAGTTATCTCCAAATGTACTTATATAAATTGCGTAAGTAAGATTCATAAGCTAGTTAGAGGCCTTATATAATCGATAGGCGGTCTCCCGCTCCGCAGCATCTATAGTATATCCCTATACGTCGATAGGTTATAGTTAGCTAGTGTCTTAGACAATAGAGGGGTATAATTAGTAGAAGTCGTACTACCTCTGCAAATGAGATATACGATCCTTACTTATTACTTAATCTGAGCTTTAGCTAGTTAATAAAGGCTACGAGGGTCTGTAGCCGCTTATGTCCTCCGTCGAGATACTTGCGTTTAGTCTTGCGTTCCGTTTGCTATCGATAATTCTTAGCATAAGGAGGAAACTAAGAATCGATACTATAAGCCTTATTATAGTCGTTAATATATTAGTAGTACTTCTCGATTAAGGTCTTAATATCCTCTCGCAAAAGTCCTTACTTTGTTATATCTGAGAGGTAATTAACGTATATAACGCTTTGCCTAATGTTATTATCGCGAGCATGTTCGTATTATATATCTAGCAGGTCCCTTAGACGTAGGCTTTTAGACTGCAAGAGAAGGTCTCCCTTTATAAGTAATTAAAGGATATCGCTATCTATTATCTCTAGGATCTTGCTAATCTGGAATGCAATCTTACGCTTGTTCTTCTTCTTAGTTATATATAGGAGCCCGAATTCCCAATTCTCCTCGATCTAGTACGCGATAAACTAATCTACTCTAGCTTAGTAGAGTTTGTTTAGATATATCTCGCGATATTCGGCATATATAGGCTTATCTATGTTATATCTAGGGACATTCCTCGTTAACTCCTCGTCTAGAAGGTTAACACGCTTCTAGCGAGGCTTGACTTAAGGAAGTTCGCACTCTTCGGATAAGTCTAAAGACGGTAATTCGGACCTACGAGGGCTTTGTGCCGAATCGCTTTCGACCTCGCTTAAGGTATTGTCCTCTATATAGTCTACCGAACGGCCTCTAGTCTAATGCCTGCGTTGCGGTAGTAGGCTAACTAGGCTATTATTACTGTCTTCGACGTAATCTGCGCGGGTTAGCTATGTAGTGTTAGTATAGCTGTCTGACAAACCTTAAGTCGTTATGTCTAATAGTATTGTCCTCGCGGACGATAAGACTAGCTAATGGTGCTGTCCTCGCGGACCGTAAGACAAGTTAATAATAGTGCTGTCCTTACGGACCGTAAGACAAGTTAATAATCATCTACTCGAACGAAGACGCGTTATAGTATGTTTATAGTTAAATAGGTAGAATATAGAAGGCACGAGCCCGGCAAGCCGGCCCTTCCTCGCAAAAACTTCGTTAGCTGCTACTTACTACTGCTGCCTAAAAGCCGAGTGCTTTCCTTTAATATTATATTAACATCGAACTTACGCAAAAACATCGATCCGCTTATTAGGTGCAGCGCACTATAGCACGAGAGTGCGCATATTACTTTAACCTTCTCTATACGCCTCGCCGTCCGATGCGTTTGCTACCGCTTCGAGACGCTATAGAGGTGCTAAAAGATCGCTACTATCGCGAGCTAGCGTTTGTTCGCAGCTTGCCTCTAGCTAATCTATATAAAACCTATAGTAAACGACTCTAATAGAGATTAGTAATCTTCGCTAACTCTTAGATAGTTCGCGGGCTAGAGCCTTTATAGGAAGACTATAAACAGAAGCGACAGAAGATACGCGACGCGTACGGGTTCGACTAGCCGAGCGCGAGCTCGTTATCTAATATTGCTATACGTAGTGTAGCTACTACGCCCGACGAAGCTTCAAGAAGGAGCGCGAGCTCTTTATCTAGCAACATTATAGTTACCCGACGTACGGCTACTAAGAGCGCGCGGAAGAAAACGTCTAAGAAGGGAACAAAATTACAAGGGGCTTGCAAGCGGTGCTACGCTAAGAAGCTTCGCTGCAATAAGTTACTAGTCGGTAATAACCCGTGTTCCTATTGCGAATCTTCCTCGGAGCCGTATATAGTTCGACTATAGGTGGGGCAAAGAAGGCCGGGCAGGCGCCTAAAATCGATTCGGAGCGCGAGCTCTATACCTAACTATAAATTAGAAATGGACCAAGATTAGACGCCGTGCCTAAGGCGCTAGACAGTTGACGCGATTAAGGCATGGAACTAGAGCGGGAGCAAGTATACTCTAGAACCTAGCTATTAAGATTAGACGCCGGGCCTAACGCACCTATTAGCTAACGTAGTCGACGAAGCAATTAACAACGCTTAGCGGGAGAAGTTACGCAGGCTATTTCTAGGCATCGGTATAAACTATATTATAGGGATATCGAGCATTGCTCCAAACTTCGAGCGTGCTATTAGATCCCTCTTAACTATTAATGCTAGCGTCGACGACAGCATAACGCAGAGCGAGATGCTGCATTTGCTATTCCTAAAGGTTCCGATTAAGCTTATCGAGCCTTTTAAGTATACTAACAAAAACTTTAAGCGGATAGTTAACGGACTATTAATCGCGACTAGTAGCGATGCTTTGTAATTAGCTTTCATGTTCGCACGGACAAGATAGACTTCCTAATATCTACTTTAGGAGGTGTCTAGCTTTAATGAAAATAACGAATCGCTTTCTCGTAATAATCCTTTATTGTCACTTTCTAGCCGCCTTCGCCGCCTGCTATCGACGACACTCTAGACAAGGTTTTGGACGATACGCTCTACGTATTACCCCCGGATTCGGACTAATACTGTTTAAGCAAGTCAAAGTCGCAGTATACGAGAAGGTCTCCGAGGTAGCCTACTAGAGCTTCCTTAATAGCAGCAAGATTAGTACAGACTATTATTAACATTAAATCTGACTTCGTTAAATCTTATAGGCTGCACGTAAGGACGATGGCGCAACCTACGACGATCTGAGATTACCTACGCCCGTTACCTAATCTTAGTGTAGCAAAGGACGCGAGAGCATAGCTTACGGCGAGACGCTAATCGTGAGACGCAAAGACATAATATGCTTCTGCTTAACAGAGTCGCTATAATATAGGAAAGGACTCTAAAGAAGGCTAGAAACTATAGTTGTTCTATTCGAGTAGCATTTAATAAGTTTTCTTCTCGCATAGAGTAGGACATCTAAGCTGCGATATTACGTCTACGGCGTAGATAATGGAATTACCTTTACGCCGGACAACTAGCTATTCGGCGTTAGCTCGGCGATGCTAATCCATGAACGGAAAGAAGTTACTCTCCTCGAAGCGTAGCGATATATCTTTATTAACGCAGAGGGTGCTAGCTTAAATTTCTCTGCGACCGGATACTTTTTACTACCGGCCGCAGCCGCCCTTTCTCTTACGCTGCCGCTATCGTTCGATCCTCGGCGAAGAGCTGCTTTGCTGCTAGGTTCGCTCGGGTCTGCTTTACGCATTACATCGATAAGAGCGTATTTGGTAAGGCGAGAATGCGCTAATAGAACCCGAGTCTGTCCTAGTCTTGCAGGACGCTAGTTTCTTGTTTGGGTAATCGTTAACATGCTTAACTTTACGGTCGTCGCGTTGCCGGCAACCCTTCTATAGGACGAAGAGCGCATTGCTAATAGCTTAAGCGTCCATAAGATATGACACTTAATACCCCTAGCAGTCCTACCGCCGTTCGCCCACTAGAGGCCTTTGCATAATTGTTAAGACATACGGCTATAAACTAATTATTTTCTGCAGTGTATTTCTTAATGCTAGCCGAAGTGTTACCCAAGGCAACCTCTGATTCTCTAAACGTCTTCTCCTTGCGTTACCCTCTACGTCTTTAGACTCTTAGCGACGACTGTCGCCGGTCGGTCTCGTAAGCATCGCTCTCAAACTAGTTCTAGGGAGCTTCCCGTGCTTCCCGTGCACCCTTTTAAGTAGTAGCATTCTACTATCGGCGAGCATTCGAACCGCTCTCGCGATAGGGAAGATAAATAGAGCGAGTGCTATGCTATTAAGATTAGGTCGATTTGTGCGCTCGGCTTACTAGTTGCATATGCGCGGATAGAACTCGAGTCTGCTTTAGGCCTTATCGATATACGTTCCTTAATAGAGTATAATCTCTTCGACTTAGCATAAGAACATACGCACTACGGCATTAACCTCTACTTTATTATTGTCCCCGTCTCTAATATAACGATGCTATACGACGGTTTCTCGTCGGCATTGCTAGCGCGTAGTCCTGCGTCTTATCTCGTTAATAAGGCGGTCGTTCTCGGCAGTATACTTTCCGACAGGCTACTTATAGCGCAAGCGTCTAGGAAATGTAGCTCTCGAAAATCACTTATATGCTAAGGTTAAAGAGCGTGCGATGTTCCGAACACGAGCGTATATATCTCCTTATATCTCGTCTCAAATTTAGCAGCGCTATTCTTGCCTGCCTCTACCTTAGCAGGAGTCTTCTACGGAGATACGTTAGCCTCGTTAGAGGCGGTATTCTTTTTAGACTTTGGAGTACGCGGCTTCTTTAGCCTCCCTACCGTCCTTACTATCTGCATCCTTCTTCGTATGCTTCTTCGGTGTAATAGCCGCTGCCTTCTATAGGGTAGTAAACACGGCGTTTCTAGTTCTAAGCTTGCCCTTAAGAGTGGCCTATTGGCTCTAAGCGGTCTTTCTAGCTGCGAATCCGCCGTTGTTCTCGAATTTGTCTATGTCGGTCTCTAGCGGGCAGTCCTTAAGCGACTGCATAGCCGCGGTTATGTTCTTAGTATCCTTCTCGGGGAAGGGAACAGCTTTAGGGGTTCCGCAAGCGGTAGCGGTAGAAGGAGCATCTAAAGCTGCAGATTGGACCGAGGTAGTCTTCTTGTCGGAAGACATAATATTAAGAGACTATATAAACGTCGCTATGTGCGCTCCTTCGGCGTAGGCGCGGCCTTGGTCCTAGTCGTAGTTGGAACTAAGAAGTGCTTGCCTGCGAGTGTATCCTTAAAATCGGCGAAGAGGGAAACTACCTTATACCCGCTATTTACTAACTATCTACTTATAGCCTTATAGTCCAAGATTATGGGGATTAGTGCCTACACTGCGGAGGTTACTTAGAATGCGTCTCGAGCGCGTAATTGACAATTTTGTAGTATCGGACGCTATCTCGAGGACTTCTACGGTTTCCAGCCGCACGATTATTATCTATTTGACGTTGCGTAAAGAACCTTCTCCTATATACTACGACCTAGTTAAAGAGTGTTGTCCTACTATATATCGATGGATGTAGTTTAAGGCCCAAAATCTAGGAAGGCCCGGCTAATAGTTTCCCGACCCTAACTGCGGTAACAACTATACGCTTCTAATCTTCGTCCGATAGCTTTATATAGGCGTTGTAGAGTTTAGCGACTCTTACTAGACAGCGGCAATCGATAAGATATAGGCATTTGTCGCTACCTACTTAGTCCTAACGCCGGCAGATACCATTCCGTAAATAGGCTAGATTCGAACCCAACTCTTTAGAAATGGTATACTCGCTAAGCTAATATCGACTACTCTAAGAAGGTAAGCTATAAGCAGCCTTGCGCTGCTCCCCTTCGTCCGTGTACGCGCAATTCGATATATATAAGACGATTAGGCTAGAAACAGGATATGTCATTCTCTCGTATTCTTCGCTATACTCTCTAAATATCTGCTTATTAACTAGAAGGATCCTAATAAAGTCCCTAGCTAGCGCAGAGATCTAGTTAGTAGCAGCTATCGTGCGTATAATAACGGTATTCGTAATTTCTTCGGCGCAACGGCTCTGCATCGGTAATTACATCTGCACTTAACGCAGATTAGTGTTTGTCGCGAGGCGAAAGGCGCTGAGAATGTAGTCCGCCGTGTTATGGCGGTGTTTAACACCCTCGTTATCGAGTTATCGGCAGCCCTTAAGTAGGGAGTAAGGACTCCCGCTCTTGCACATCTTAGATAAGGTGCGATAGCCGAAGGACGTATTACTTAGTAATAGCAAAGGAGAGAAACAGAATCTTATAGTAGTAACCGTACGCCTTCGAATCCTAAGTAGTAATGTTAAAGCGGTTAGCTTGCAAGCTACAAAGTCTGCATATAAGGCAACCTCCGCGTACCGAGAGGCTGTTGCGTGCGCAACACACAATTCTCGGTAGTAGACGATCGATCTCCGGATAAACGACTAGGTAGATGTCGCAGCGAATAAGTATAGGAAGGGAAAAGCGCTCTTGCCGGTCCCTATAACAGAAGGCTAGCACTATAAGGCGGTCGTGCCTTATAGGGATATTGCTCAAAGAGCATACTCCTCGCTCCTTCTCTTTGCCTTCGTAGACACTTGCTCCGCAATATATCTTCTCTATACATCTCGCTCACACTACAACGCTCTAGGGACAATGTCTTTATCTAGACATCTACTTCGCTTAGTAGGTATCGAATCGCGGAAGAACTCAAGCCAACACCAAATTACCGGACGCTTAGAGCTAAATCCTTAAGGTGCCTAGCATTATTAAAACCTAGCGCTTAATATTAACTATTATTAACATTATGCATATAGTTCTACGAGCCTCGGCAGAGGGAAATTATAGCTCTAATATGCTCTGCATTGCTTAGGCTAGAAGCGTAATATAGCGGTTAATAGGTGTCAATTACAGTTACTTAAGCTTTACCGAGAATGCCGCTAACCGCATCCTTTCTAGACTCGATATTACGAAGATAGATAATTTGCTTCCCTAGCGGAGGTTAAGGGATAGGTCTCCTAAGGACGTGTCGCGCAATTTACGTTGGAAAATAGATCCTATAATATAGTTAGCGAGTGTAGAATATTTTATAGTACCAAAAGAGATTCTTACGCAAACTCCGTATCCTCTAATATCGAGGTAACATCCGCAGCCTGCGCTAGAAGATCCGTACTAGCTAGAATATTCCGAGCCGGATCCGTTATTTATATAAGCTTTGTTGCCTCTGTTAGAAGGAGCTAGAACGACTATATAAGAGTATTAGCAGGTAGGACATAGTTTAAGGAAGTAATTTATAGGATCGTACCTATTGCGGTAGCGGTAGCAGTTATAGATGTCGTCGTTATAGTAGTAGTAGTCGTAGTAGATGTTGTCGTTGCGGTAGCGGAGGTATACTATAGAGTCGTTGTACTGTGGGCGTGGATCAATCAACGCGCGTTAAGCGGCGGTGGCTATCTTAAGCAAGTCGTAGTATATTTTAGCTAGGCTGAGATGCTAAAGGTTAGAGTAGTAATGTTTTATAATAAATATATGCTGTTTGGATAGCTGCGCATCCCAAGTTATAGCTCTTGACTGAAATCAATTCGCGCCAAGAAATGGGGTGATCATTCCCGGTCACCTGACCGCGCGTCGGGCGGAGTCGAGTTCGCGTAATCCTTTCTGCACATTTTCCGCGTTTGGCGCCGCAAGTAAAGGGTAGAGTGACCGAGCATTGTTATGAAAGCCAAAGAACGCTAGAGAGATAGATCCTCGATCAACAGTGTAGTCGGCTTCTTCAGCGAGTCGCTGCAAGTTGCGGTAACACTAACTCTAATTCGACATCGCCACAGACCACATAGACGCCGAACAACTAATGATCATGAACACTGAGATGGATCTGCGCGAAACGACCCGCCACAGACGAAGCCGAGGGAAATGCAGCCGAGCAACGCCCTAAGCCCTCGATGCTTAGGAAAGAGCAAGCGACCAAAACGATGCCCGAAGAGGCTATCGTGGATAATGACACAAGAGGGCAGTGCGCTGGCAAAGAAGTATTAGGCAGCCGAGTAACGGCCTAAGCCCTCAGTGCTTAGAAAGGAGCCGACTCAAGCAAGAACGAATTCGGAAACAAGCAACTCGGCGAACAGGACGACGCCCAGGAGGCTGTTGCGGAGAATGAGAAAAAGAAAACCATGCGTAGAGGTGTCAACTAGAATCGCTGACATATGGCAATCAATGCGCATTAAGCAGGACCGACTACAGAGCTTGAGAATGACGACCTCGGATATGTCTGGGGCAGGGCCCAGTCCTCCAGGAGTATTAGCACCAGCAGCGCAGTTGAATGGCGACTAACACCGCGGACGCTTGGATGCCGCCGGAAAACTCGCGCTACAAGACGACAGCAGTGCGCACCATAGTTGACATCATCGATATCGTCGACATGATGTTGACTTCGATGTCAACCCCGAGATTGTGCGCATACAAGAAGATGCTGCTCGAATCAATGCCATACGTCTGTCGCATTGAGTATTAAAGCAGCCGCTGGTATACATCGATACTGAGCCAGAGAAGATGAATACTGCAGGCGAGGTCACACAAGTCAAGATCGCAGCGACCAAGTTGCACATACAAGGACTCGCAGGGCTGACTACCCAAGACATCCCGTGTAAGAATGCCTGTGGAAGGGTTCCGGGATGAATCAGCTGGGTTCTCTTGATGAATGAAGTCTGGCGTACTGGACTCGGAGAGCGGCTATGAACAGCTCAGATCATTCCCAAAATACTTGATGAAGTCTCCATCTACACGCATCTCATGAATGGCTGTTCCAGGAACGAAGTCGTCACCTGAGACCTGCTCAAATCATCGGGCTCTCTTTGGCGGCAACGTCTACTGGGTGAGGTTTAGCATCCGCATATATACCGGAGTTCTCAACCTTCCCTTGTCTACCCAGAGCCTCCGGTGGGAACGAACCACTTCCTCAAGCGTGGCCGTCTAGACAGCATCGCCGTATACTGTTACGGTTTTTGCGTCTAGGGGGATTAGCAGTGGTAATCCAGCTTGTCTGCGGTTGTCTGCAACGAGGTAAAATAAACCCTCGAACTTGCATTCTCCCAGGCAATCTAGCATCGAGCACGGAAGCGTAGACAGTCAAGGCAGGGTTCGACATTTTGGGTCTCTAGGTTGGATACGACATCCGGTTGCCTAGGAAAAGGATACTGCAATCGGCGTCGAGGACGTCTGGCTGCTCGTCTGAGTGAACCACGGAGCAGTATCTAGCACTTCAACGCAGATACCTGGCCCAGACTGCTCATGGATGTCCACGCGATAGCCACTGTCCTACTGGCGTTGAATTGGAGTAAAGGCACATGCCTTTATGCTCTGTCCAACTCGTGTATACTATGTCTATGAAAATCTCGACCAATCTCAACCAGGACATCGTCGAGTGTTTCATCTACAGGGCACACGCTCATGGCAAGGAACACGATGGCCTCACCACGCGGGCGATAACCACAATCCGAGTCAGCCTCTCCAGCGATGTATACATGTCTTCGAATGCGAAAGGAAGATATGAACAGTCAGGCGTTGCAGACGCATTGCTGATTGCAAGTATGGGATCTCTATTGTTTGTTGTCGCCGAGCGTATTATTATCATCCGATGCCTCAACCAATTGCAGTGAAAGCACGCCGCCTTCGGATAATGAACTGTTCACCACGCAAGATACCCCCAGATCCGCTCGACATCATGCCACACGTTGGCGCAGCTGCCTTTGTCGAACCACAACTTCCCGTTGCCAGCTGTCGAAAAAGTCATAATCACTCAACAGCCCTTAGTGTCGCCCACCAGCGATAAAAAGAACAAAGACGCTGCTGCTTCTGAGGACGGTGGCTGGGAAGGAGAAGATGCCTGCTGTTGTCGGTGCTGGTGTCGACGACACGATGGAATACGTAAACGTGCTCAGAACTACCCACTCAGGAGCCGACAACAAGGCCGCAATGCTTCTGCGGAAGACGCAGACCGCCGCAACCGGTACCAACGCCCTCGTCCAGCTAGTATTTCGCGGCACGAGGGAACTCCGCCAACCATGGGTCTTGTATCAAGAAGCTAGATTGGGATATAGCCCCCTGGAGAATGTATAATTGCTGAGCTGACATCTCTGTTACTGTGTCTGTCCGTGTCCATACCAAAGGACAAGACTGTCTTACTTGGGAGCAAGAGCAGTGCAACAATTCTCGAAACCGGCGCCGCGCCATCTAGCACCTTAGCAAAGTGGCTCTATGCCGTCCAGTAGACGTATGTTCATTCATTCCTTGTCGTTACATTGTTCGACAACTCATTAGAAGCTGTAGCCATGTATAGGGACGCGGAGAACGAAGGGCATTATCAAAAGATGAGAAAATTGCTTCGCTTGAGTCAGGAGGACCGACAGCTCCATGGCCTAGATGGAGACCCGGTCAACGATCGGAAAATATGATTAATACATGGGTTCCTGTCACATCGCTGAGGCCTTGTCGTTCTTTCGTCGTAATGAACCTCCGAATATTGCACAGCAATGGCGATTCAAGAGAGCACTTAGCCTCTTGAATCCTTCTCCAAATGCTACATTTCATGCAAGAATTGAAGAAGAATTCTAGTCTGTCCAAGACTACCCCGAGCCTATGTTCGCTTATTCTAAAGAATGCTCAAAGTTTGTGCACTTGGAACACCTGACAGGCAAAGGCCTAGGTCAAGGTCGACGTTTCTGCAGTAGCGCCACCAGAATGGTGGGAAGGCTTTGAAACCGGCCAGGACTTGCCAGACTCCCTTTCACACGCGGCGGCCTGCTGGTCACGTGCGGAGTGGGCGAAGGGAACATTTAGTCCTTCCCTGCTCACGTTGTCCACGCCCAGCGTCCCCAAATCAACTCGCCACCTCAGAACACGGAACTCATATCGCGTTGTAGTAAAGTTCATGTGCGTCGGGCTTGGAGATGACCTTAGTCCATGAATGGACACAGTTGCGAACTCAGCTTCTCGATCACAACTACAGCGGCGAGGACGGTGCTCTTGAATTCCCCTGGAGTAGGCATGGTGCTTCGCTCAAGCTCGAAACGCATGGAAGTTGCCTCTCGACAACTGACTCGCAGAATTTTCAATCTTGACAACGGACTTGCGTTTCGATCCGCACAACAACATGACCACCTGTTAACGGTTTTAGCGTAGGAGTATTATCTCTTAGATATTGATTATATTTATAGAGTCTTACAAATATCACTCAAGAGCCTGCTATCCTATCTTGATCACATCTATTCTTCTGCTTCGTGATAGTAGTCTGGTAAATTTCAGTCATAACATGCCGAGGTGAAGAGTAAGGTTTTGCTGCTAGAAGAAAGCATTAGCTCTCGTGCTTCAGATCAAGATCATGCGCGTACTACGTAGTGTTACTCGCGGAGCTATAGAAGGTAACGCGTAAGTTGTAAAGAGGATACTAACTTTTTCGATCCGGTTGCGACTTTGCCAAGCTGCGGGGGTGCATAGGACCTACACATACTAAATTAGTATAGTAGAGTCCTATTTCGACCCATTTTCTCCCTATATAGCTACCTCTTTAATATACGGCCTTGTCGATAGTATAGACCCTAAATATAACTTCTAAAGTATTATTAGCTATATTACTATAATATATATTCGCTATAGCGATACCTAGACGCGCCCCTGCCCTTACTATAGCTAAAGCTATCGAATACTTTTTAACTAGCTCTTATTTAGTTAATTAACTTATACTAAAGGTTAGCGTATATTAATTAATATTATATCGCTAGCGCATTAATTATAACCTATTTAGCAAGATATACTACCTTTTATAGATAGAGTTAGAGTAGTAGAAGAAGCTCTTAAGAGACATAATTAAGATAGACTTTTCGGACGCTTTTAAACGCGTATTTCGATAGATACTAACTTCTATAGTAGCTATTAGTATACCTCGGCGATCGACTAGAAGCCTACCTTAAAGAAATATATATAGAGCTATTTAACAACTTTAGCGTAGAAGTATCGCTATCTATAGTTTAGAAGACGTTATACGCGGAAGGTTAGATATAGATAGTTAGTTAAAAAGTCGCTAGAGAGCGTTATTCTATAGTAAGAGCTACCTAGAGTATAAAGAGTCGTAGATAGCCTATTTTAAAGATAATATTTATCGATAAGATAGCCTTAAATAAGAAGACTACGCATAGGAAATATAGATAGAGTCTAAAGGGTATAGATTATTATAACTTCTAGTATATATAATAGTAGTCGCGTTACTTAGTCTTTCTAGCTTTAATAATTAATAGATACCTTCTATATACTATATATATCTAGGGCGCTATTAATTAAGTTACGTTCGATAACTAGCTCGAGAATTATATCCTTCTATATATTAAAGGTAAAGAGATAATAATTATAATAGATAACGCCTCGATATATTATAGCAAATACGTAGAAGCTATAGTTACTATAGCTAGCTATCGACTTAAATACTTGCTAGCTTATTTACCTAATCTTAACCCTATTAAATAGACCTTTAATATATTAAAAAGATAGCTTAAAAAGAATATCTAGCTATAGGACGACTTTAAGTACTTTATAGACTTCCTTTACTAGGCTCTATACTATATTAGCAAAGTTAATATATCTAATTTATATAAGTATAGCAGCTATAATATTAAGTTAGAAGACGTAGATTATATATTAGGCTAGGAGCTAGATTAGCTATACCTATCGGAGGATTAAATTACTATAATATATTAAGATAATCTTATAATACTTTTTCTAATATAATATATATATATAGAAGAAGCTCTACTATTAATTTTATATACATATAGCGAGTATTGCTATCGTGAAAAATAGAAATAGGCTAAGTAGGTTATACTAAGGCCTCTTGTAGATACTCCTATTATATAAGCTAATATAGTAATCTAAGGTTTATTATAGCGATAACGAGGTTTAAGATACTTCTAGTAGAGTAACAATCGAGCTATTATATTATTAACTATATATAAAACGCTATATTAACCTCGATCTTCTAGACTAGCCGTTACTCTATTATAAATGTTATAATCTATATTATAATCTCTATCTTATTTTATCTAACTTTTTCTTCTAAAACCTCTTTAACCTATACTATAGTCTATCTTTATAGCTCTTAAGGAAGCTAAGCGCCTTCTACTACTTCTTATCTATTCGCTATAGGCTATTATAATTATATCGTTACCCTACAAAGTATATCTCTATCTAATATAGGTTGTTTAACTCTTCTAGGTCGCTCTAGTTATATTAAATAGCTACCTATTTAAAATACTATAATAGCAAGCTTCTTAGTAGTATTCTAAGTTGCTCTATAACGCCCTCTAGTAGTAGAGAGTCCCTTCTAATAGTAGTAGCTACTAGTTATTCGAAAAGATAAACTAGCTACTATAGGGCTCTAAGAGTAGTATAAAATATAGCTATTTAATCTATTTCTTATTATCTATAGGCGGGTATTTATAGCGCCGCTTTAGATAATATAGATATAGAAGGCTATAGATTATTAATATTATCCTTAGCTTCCTTTATCTTTAATATAATAACTAGACTAGAGTTATAGATAGTAACTCCTTCCTTTTTCTAAGCGAGATATTAATACTATAACTTTCTAGTAGCTTCTATAATATAGTAGTAGTTCTTCTAAATATTAGGAAGCTCCTTAGGCTAATAATACTACTTAGTATAATTATAATAAGACCTATTTATATATATATTCGCTACCTTTATATTAGCTAGCAGATTACTAAGCTATATCTCTTCTATAATAAAGGTAGCTATATTATTACGTAGCTAATTAGTCGGCTTTAATTTGCTAACTTTAGGCGTATTAGGTAAGGCCTTTACTATAGTCTTAAACGTATAGTTAATCTAGATCTTAGTCTTTTCTTCTCGATAAAATTTAAAGGCAGTATTAATAGCTATAGTATAGTTATTTATAGATCTAAAAGACTATATAAAATGCTAGTTCTTAGGCACCTTATCTATAGAGGCAATAATAAACCTATTACTAATAAATAGACTCTTCTTTATAGCTTTATTAACTACCTACTATAACGCGTTACTACTATATTAACTTAAGCTACTAGTACGATTATAGTTTGTAGATGCGATCTATTACTTTCTAGTTAATAGCTACTAGACTTATTTATATACTAAGTCGTCGCGAGAGTCGTAAGAAGCTATATTAATATCGTCCTTATCTATTAACTTACTATTAATAAAGTGCTATCGAATACTACCTAGAGATAGAGGAGTAGCTATAGTAAAGCTAGTTAAGTTAATTATTACTTCTTTAACTTCTTCTTTATTATTAACTATAGTTAGCGCGTCTTCTAGGTCCGCTTCTATCGACTTTGTTACGTTAAATATATACGTATTATCGAACCTCTCTTACGCTACTATCTTCTTCTTTATTACCTTCTTCTTTACTAGACTCTTACGCTACTTAATAGCCTCCTTATATACTAGTAACTCCTTTAATATAGCCTTCTTTACGCGTAGTTTTCGACCTTCTAGCGGTGTAATAGTACTCTTCTTTAGCGGCGCGATAGTACCCCTTTTCGGCAGCATTTTGTCGATATAATAGCGCTAGAAACTAGCTATAGTAGTAGTAGCTACTATATAGACTAATTTACTTAGTAGAACGATAATAAGAGCTATAAAAGCGGTATAATAGGTGTAATAGGATAATAAGGTCTATATAGAGGAGTCTACTAGTTAAAAAGTATAGAAGGCTCTCCGCACGTGCTGCACGTGCCTAGATTTTAGGTTGTCGCAACCGGATCGAAAAAGTTAGTAGCGAGAGTTAGAAGGTACGGCTTTACGTTTTGCATTTATTAATTTACCCTTATAGAGCTTCTTATACACTCAAAGTTCACTTTAATTAACTCTATAACATAATGAACACTAAGCAGTTAAGGTTACAATTATAGAACTGAAGAATGGAGCTCGGCAAGTAGAGATCTACTAAAACAGCGCATTTTAGCACGTAACAGTAGTTTCGTATTCTGCATCGACATCCGGTTCGCCGGTCGCATCGTCTGGCGCATTGGCGGCTTCCCTCGCACGCGAGTCCTTTTCATTTGCGCCCTCCGCGGCTTGCTCGTCTAGCTGCTCGGAATCGCCGTAACGCTCCTGCACTATAATCTCATCGCTACTGGGCTCGTTTTCGGTGTCGTTATTTTAGGTCGCGTCGTTTCGGGTCTCGGCGGCTCTCTGTGTAGCACTTCTTAGCATAGAGGTATGGCGGCAGGCTCCGAAAGTGACAGATAACCCATACTTAGGAGTAAGAGGTTCTAAGCAGATTTAATAAACGCGGATCGTAAAGTTTTCGATATCTTAGGCAGTTAGCTATAAGTCTTTATATGCACGACTTGCAGCAGGAATTTTCACTCTTACTCTAGAGTTAGAGTCTTACTCTAGAGGTGAAACTCTAGGCCCGGAGTTTACTCTAGAGTTTTCACTCTATTGTCTTACTCTATACCTAGAGTATTACTCTATATCGGAGTTTTACTCTGCTAGACCTTTACTCTAGAGTTCTACTCTGCACCTAGAGTATTACTCTACATCGGAGTTTCACTTAGAGTTCTTACTCTAGAGTATTACTCTATATCGGAGTTTTACTCTAGAGTTTTTACTCTAGAGTATTACTCTATATCGGAGTTTTACTCTAGAGATTTTACTCTAGAGTTTTTACTCTAGAGTTCTACTCTGCACCTAGAGTATTACTCTGCGCCTAGAGTAACTCTACTTAAGTATTACTCTGCGCCTAGAGTATTACTCTGTATCGGAGTATTACTCTATATTAGAGTTTTACTCTAGAGTTCTTACTCTATACTCTGCACCTAGAGTATTACTCTAGACCTAGAGTTCTACTCTGTACCTAGAGTATTACTCTGCATCGGAGTATTACTCTACATTAGAGTTTTACTCTAGAGTTCTTACTCTATACTCTGCACCTAGAGTATTACTCTAGACCTAGAGTTCTACTCTGCACCTAGAGTATTACTCTGTATCGGAGTTTTACTCTGCATTAGAGTTTCACTCTAGAGTTCTTACTCTATACTCTAGACCTAGAGTATTACTCTGCGTCGGAGTTTCACTCTTAACCGGAGTTTCACTCTTAACCGGAGTTTCACTCTTAACCGGAGTTTCACTCTTAACCGGAGTTTTACTCTGCATCGCCGGAGTTTTACTCTGCCCTAGAGTTTTACTCTTAACCCGAGTTTTTACTCTGCTTACGCATATCTAGTATAAGGCTACCTAACGTTAAGATGTAAACCTCTTTTAGTCGAGCCTATAATCTCTTAGCATTCCCTTTGCATAACTAACAGGAGGATCGCGACTACGCGATAGCTGCCCGACGTTAGGGCGACGACTCTAACGATAGACTTACTAGATAAATCAAAATCTACTTAGGACATCGTTCGACCCCTCTATTTGGAAGCCTTAAGCCCTAGCTCGGTCTCGCTCTACTATGCATAGATAAGGGCCGGCTTGCGTTAGAGCTACGCTACTAAGGAACAGTAGAGCATATGTGCATTTCGCAAGGTCTAAAGTTTAAATTCTATTAGATCGCCTTTATAGACTTCCAGAGGGTAATCTAAGCCGGCAGCAGTACTATTAAGAGCTTAATAGGCTAATACACTAGATTCATATACCATGCTTAAGCTATTGCGCGGAATAGACGTTTAAGTCCTAGTCTTACTATATCGACGGAATACCGCTAGCGGACAAATAATTAACAACCGCTTTATTGCCGCTTATCTTACTAATTATGCAGCTACCGGTAGAAGTATGCTCGACATAGTATCCTTAGAATCCTTATATAACGCCCGGTCCCAGAATGAGATCGAGAGTAGTAGGACCGCCCGAGGTCTTAAGAGCTACATTCTCCGGATATCCGGCCTGGTGCTAAGGGTAACAATTAATAAAATACGCAGGCGTGCTTAGAAATACGCAGGATTTCGTCGCTATTTACCTAGTTTTAACGTTTGGAGGCACTATTTCGTTAATAGGCTAGATTCGAATGTAGCTCCTTAGAGTTTATGCATCCGTTAAGCTAATGTTAACTGCTGTCAGAACGTGAATCACGAGCATCCTTACACCCCACGGCGTTTCTCGAACCTCTATAACGCCAACTGCCTTGCAGGAGCTAAAGCGAAAGGCGTCGAATGCGTATAAGCTCGAATAACTATATAAGAGAGATGCCCGGCGCCTAGACTGCCGATAGAGGAAATTAAGACAATAACTATATTAATTGGGGGCCTAGGCTATTAAAAAAGGGATTGAATCCTTCGGACGCGGAAGTTATACGGGCTAGATGCCTAAGCTAACAGCTATAAGAGGTCGCATTCACACCTCTGCCGCGAGAGCTATATAAGCCGGACGCTTAAGCTATTAGCAGTAAGAGACTAAATAGAGACGAGCTTCCTCTAGGGTATTCGACGCGCCGGGAACTTGAGTTCTGCTTATCTGCGACGCCCGAGGGCGTCAGAATTAGCATAAACCCTTACTATATTATAATCTATAGGATGTTCTAGCTAGCGGGCGTATAAAGTCAAGCTCTCTTAGTATGCAACCTTAGCAAGAGTGTTTCTACTTAGGCTGCACGGTTAATAGGCTTATTAGCTCTCGGAGAAGGATAAATCAACCTGCTATAAGGGCCTAGGACACCGTAGGTCTAATACTCCTTAGCATTCTTCTAGATAAACTGGGGCTTCTGAAATACAGGCCGAACACGGCAGATAACGCTAATAAAGAGATAGTAGGAGAAGAGGAAGAGGCCGACTTCGCCTGCAAGGAGAAAGAGACTAGATTTTAGGATAAAGACGATATACCAGACCTTCTCAGACTTTACGGCAATGCCTCGGACCTCCGCGAGTGTAGGCTCCTCTCCTTAGGCTTTCGGCGTAGAGACTGTCTAGAAACAGGGCTCTGGAGATTTCTAAGCGGCCGTGAATTGTAGCCCGGAAGTAGCGACATACACGTTGGCTAAGGAAGAGGAGGCCTTGAGGCGCTCGTTGCGACTACGTACGTGCAGGTTTACGATGCCGTCAAGAAGTAGTTTAAGACTTTTTAGGGTAGTGTTTGATTAGCTGTTCGGATAGCTCCCGCTTTATTAAGCCGATATCAAACACGCCCTTATACTACTCAATTCTTCGGTCTAATATAGGTAGGTCGCAGCTATCGAACCGGACGCAGGCCACCGCTATAGCATACCTGCCCTATCTTTTTCCGCCGCAACCCATCTCGAATATGGAATATAGCGATGTCTCGGAGAAGAACGACAATCACCTCTTAACGACGCAGTCTTTTTAATGCTAGAACCTCGTCTTCGACAACATTACTACCTAGGATCTAAGGGGCGTACCGCTGCTACTATAACAACAACGCCGGCCAGCAGCCTAATAGAGGCCTAATTCCATTCAACATCGCTATCGCTACCCGGCAGCCTTTGAGCAGCCCTATTTTAACTAGCATTACTGCTCTCTAAGCAAGATAATAACGTCGAGGCCTATCTGCGTTGCTACTTCGGACTACGACATTAACTAACGCTACTAAGCCAACACTACTACGCCAACATTAAATTTCAGCTCGGAGTCTCGTTCTACTATAAATGGAACAAATTGAGTAGCATCTCTAGGTCAGGCATATACACTCTCTCCTAAGCCTAATGTTAAAGTCTAGAAGGGCTAGGATAGAAGGCGTTGCCTTCTAGTGCAGGCGTGCTAAGATACAGGCACACTAGGGCTAATCTTGCTAGGAATCGCATTCTCCGAAGTTAAGGCCGATTCGCGTGTGTCTACTCTTTACTCGATTAGTAGCTACTCTTTAAACCAACACTTGCGCCTTTAGCGTTAGATGCATATGTTAAGTAAGAGGAGAGAGTCTAAATAGTTAAATGTTGCACTATAGATATTATGCGCGCGGTACTAAGCCTCCTATCAACTAACGAGTGCGGAAGATCGAGGAGGTGGATCGCAGACGCGAGTAAGCGTTCGGTGCTGCTATAATAATACTGGCATCGGAATAGGCTCGAGCCTATTAAGGAGCTAAAACAAGAAGCTCGCCGCTCCCTCGTGCGTTAGCTATAGGAATTAGACCTGATTAACATTAACGGCCAACATCCACGGCCTTACTGTCTACCAGTATTATATAGTGCCTACTATTTTTAAAAGAGCCGGGAGCCTTAGAACGTGTCTCGCTAACGCTACTAAGAAACAATGTCTATTTTAGCAGCGCTAGACCCTTATGCTTCTTAAAGACAGAGTCGCGCCTCTATGCGCCAGGACAGCTATCCACTACGCTAGGTACCTTAAAATCCATTCGGAGCTTCGTTCTACCTACCGGCATAGGGAGCGGCATAAGGCTCTTACATTAGTCAAACTTACGCGCATCATCTATGCGACAGCGAGAACGGTGCAAGCGACTAATGCGACGGGGGATGCATCTCAAGTCACGAATAATTGTCTAATTGCTAAAGCGCTATATAAGCGAATCTAGCAAACGGAAGGCACCAGGTATAATCCCTCTTCCCTATAATCTTTATCTATTTAAAAGCCGATACGACCGAGGAACAGCATTATAGACAACGCTGCTTAGAGCGGTAGCAAGCACGATTCCTTACTGCCCCTACACGAAAGGAGCGCCGTAGAGAGAAAGCAGATGCCGAGCTATCCTAGAGACAGGAAAGCCGCCAGCTTTGAAAGAGTGCACTATAGAGAGCGATTAAATAATAGTTATATAGAAAACTATATAACATTGAGATCCGCCTTAACCAAGGCGCTGCTATTAGAAAAAGGCGTCCTTGCCGAGCTTAAGAACAAGGTCTACGATGCCCGGATAAGATCGACGGCGGTAGGACTGCCCAAGGCCTTAAGAATCATATCTCTCGGACATCCGTGCTAGCAGCGGCGAGGAATCCGATTCGTGGCTTGTCTGATTAACTATAAAACAGCCTCTGGCGGGCAGATACTCGACAAGAGTCGTAGGGTAGAGGACCTAGATATAGAGAGCGTCGCATTTGCCGACTATCTCTTCCGCCAAAGCCGTTAAGCGTGCATACTTCCCGTAGTCAGAAGCGCTTATACTTGTCTCTTCGTTAGTTACAGACCCTCCCGCGTGCTTAGCCCGAGCCTGCACTTCGTAGTGCCCCTCTAACAGCTTCGGCATATAGAGAGCGTTAATACAAAGCCTTATATTACTCCATGCTTCTGCGGTACTGTTTCGGTTCTTAAAAAACCGAAAGCGAAAAACTCCTTTAAGGTTGGAATTGCAAGTTAAGATGAAGCTTACTATCGGCGCCTACTACGCCGGCGCTACCTGGGCTCCAAAGGGAGCTAACGATACCCCTATATCTCCTGCATCTCTGCTAGTCCGAGTCTTCCAATGTTCCACGAGAAGTCAAGCCCGAGATTAGCCTCCTGCTGCTTCTCTAGCTAGTTGCAGCCCGAGTCCTCCTAGGGACGATGCTATTAGGCGTAGCGCGAGAAGGTTGCAGAGGTCTGGCCTAAGACTAACTAGCCTTAGACTTAAGCATCTGGCAACTAAGCAGCGTCTCTAGCTCTAGTTCCAGCCCGATCGCCTTGCACCTTAAGTATAGGACGACGCAGGAACGACTTTCCTTGTGGGAGTAGTTCGTACTAAAGCCGACTCGCAGAGCTCCTTACCCCGAGTCCAACGACAGAATAATGCCGGACTAGCTAGTCTCCCGTAGACAGCCGCTATAGACAATAATCGCTTCGTTGCTACTTGTCTAAAGAGCTATATAGCAACCTCCCGCGTACAGACTTACAAAGGTCCTCGGCCCGAATCCAACGACATAAGGAGCGCCGTAGAGAGGCAGCGGATAGTAAGCTGGCTCGCATCTAGGACAGCGACCGGCTGCCGATCCCAGTCTTTATTGCGAGCCCTAATAGTTGTTAGCCTCCTATACCTAATAGCGATCCAGACTAGTAGAACCTTCCGAAACGATTCCCTACATCTTTCAAATTTTTAGCCTAATAGTGCTTAATAAATGTGGAGCATTCGCGAGCTGCTAGCGGTAGTATATAAGATACGGTAAAGCTATAAACGAGCTATAAGCGTAGCGCCGGTAAATAGAAAACATTTTCTTAATACTATAAGAATTCCAATTAGCTATTGCTAGCAACATCGCAACCTTATAGCATATATATCTCTAGCTCAAGAGGACCGATATAAAGTTCACTATCGCCGCCTAAAAGTGGGATCTCCTAGAGGGCTCTAACGACACGTGCGGTATCTATCGTGTCGAATTCGAAGGCACTCGCTCTAAGTGCAAGTAAGGTGCAAGTATTTAGGATCTTTTGCGTACGTGCTTGCGCATCTATCGCGTTAAGTATATATACTAATCTTTCCTAGTTATCGGCGAGTGCTCGCACTGCGTCCATACCTTCTACTAAGCAAAGTGCGATAGCAGCGCCTCGAGCGCTAGCTCTGGCGCTACTAGACAAGAACGATCGCTTCGCACCTATAATCGGACCCTCTTTCTTATTTCTCGGACATCAACGACACATATAGTCGCATAGCAACGTTTTTTATATTTATACCTCCTCTATCTAGAGCGACCTCCACACGGTCTACAATTACCGTTTCCCGACGTAAATTCGTAACATGATTTCACGATACCTTCTAACATGGCCTAGCCTAATCGCGACAAGAGCGAATATTCCAACGATGTCGTTAACTTGACTTTTATGCTGCATCGGGCCCTTCTCGTTAACGCTATCTAATAGCCAAGCGAACTCTACGCATAGCCTAGCCTAATGCCGACGAGAGCGAAGAACCTAGCAGTGTCGTCGACTTGACCCTTTTATACTTCACTAGATCTTTCTCGTTAACGCCATCTAATAGCTAAGCGAACTCTATATATAGCCTAGCCTAATGCCGACGACAACGAGATTATCTCTCACTAGCGCTGCACTACTACTACCGCAATCGCAGTCGCAAATATAGGCCGACGATAACGATAAAGATACTATCGTAGCGAAGCTAAGGACACTAGCATTGTCCATCCGTTCGCTACTCGCTAGAGACGCACGCTAGAAGCGTCTGTCTATACCCCCGTCGCGATCGAACACCTTCTTATGCTTTCCTATTCCAAACATGTTTAACTCGATTACGAGATAATGCGGAACAAGATCGGGAAGGACCGCGTCTCCTCTGCGACATCCCCTGCAGTAGTGCCCTCGGCTAGCCTACACTTATTAGTTTGTTAAAAGTGTCAAATAGATACAATAGCGTTTGAAGCACCGTCTCCCGAATGTCTTTAAATGAAATCTAGATTAAGACCTTTTAGATGTTTTTCATTTCTGGACTAGAAAAGCATTAAGCTACAAAACCTAAATTTCATTGCGATATGGTCGCCCGATCGCAACGCCTATATCTAGGATCGATTAAGCGACCCATGCGTGCTAAGCGGCGAGCCTATACCTTAGGCGATCCCGAAAGACTATAGTAGTAAGGGCTTCGCCGTCGAGTAGAACCCGCTTATAGAAGGCTAGCTTATCCTAGGTAACGAAGACAAGATAACCTCTAGGATATGCAATGCGACTCTAAGCGCGACATTACGACTATTGCACCTGCGCGGACCTTCACCCGCCAGTCCGCTATAGTTAATAATGTTCGGTACTACCCCTAGTACGACAAGAATCCATTCCGCTCGGGCTTGGACCTTAGTCTCCTAAATTCTTTTAGCGAAGAGATAGGTCCTCGTAGTCCTCTGCCGAGGAGGCAGCTTCGGCCGGAACGCATTTAAAGTCGACTAGAAAATCGAGTGTCTGTATTGTTATTTAGGTATCTAGTATATATACTTTAAATATAGCGTCGACTATTCCGCCTATAGCCTACTTCGCTAAGAAGTATAGCACCTAATATTAACTAAAGGCAAGAACACCACTCTTTCCTTCGGTCTTAAGAGGGTCCGCAGGATCCGTGTTACTACCTAGCGCCGTAGCAATTAGACTCTAGACGAGTATAGCGTTAGGCGTTTTATCTATAAGTTAGCTAAGGCATATATATTTGGGGCCCTTAATCCTTCGGGCAAGGAGGTTACTATATCTCTCTACGACTTCTGTACTAAGAGATATAACATCCGACTTCCTAATAACACTAATCTTCTAATTAAGGTACTTTGTATTATAGAGAATTAGCGTTATGCCTTTAAGATAGATAAGAAGCGAACTTTAACTATAACTTAGCTTGCGGTTACCGCCCTACTAGCTCGTCGCGCTAGCATTTAGCACGGCCTAGATATGCCTTCTTAGAACAAGGATCTAGTTCTTTAGAAGTATAGTTTTAACGTTAACGCTATTAAGCCCGTTATAGAGGGCTATGTGCTTATCGCTCCTACTATTAAGTTCGGCACTAGTAAGACTAGCACCTCTAGTCGCTAGGATCTTAAGGGCAAGATATTCTTCTAGGTTAATATATAGCCGCTTTAGTAGCAGTATGCGTATTTCTAGTCGTCGTAGCACTAAGCTAGACAGGTCTACTATTAAGACGTTCGTCGGCGCATTCGTTTAGGAGTATATCGGCTACGGTAGTAAGGTCGACTCGCTATACGGCTATTAGTAGGGTCTAGAGATGCTTGCTTAGGTCTAGGACCTAGTTCTCTAAAAGTGTAGTCTCGTCGGTACTAGCGAGGCTAGCACCTTAAGTCGCTTAGATTTGAAGGACAAAAAGTTAATATGCTACATTGCTATAGGTCTATAGATAAGCTACAATCTACTCTAACGAGGATCGCTGCCGTTATAAGCGCAACCAAATCTCTAATATAATCGCGACACTATACTAAGATTAAGGACATTATGTAGGTCTAGGAGTTCGAACAGGGATTAATTTAGTTATAAGAGCGTCGAGACTGCAGCCTAATAAGTATATACGTTAATAATCTAGAGCCTAGCGCTGCTGTCTCTTAAAATCAAAACGTATGCTTCGCGTCTAATTTCCTAAGCTAATCTTTGCTTCTCTATATAGGTGGCCTCGTGCTAGTCTAATCGAAGGCTTTCGAGCCGACTACGGCAATTATGCCCTCGATAGTGCAAAAAAAGGAGTTATTAGAGACGGCCGGAATCGAACTAACATTACGATTAGCCTAGTCCGAATCGTATCTTACTATTAGACTACGTCCGGAGACGGCTAGAATTGAACTAACATTACGATCGGTCTAGTCTAAATCGTATCTTACTATTAGACTATATCCCCTTTGCTACTATTAATTAGCTATTAGACATTCCTATAAGTCTATAATAACTGCCTAGCTTATACGGTCTTGGTTTGTAGCGGGGAATAACAGAGTCTAGTTAGAGTCTTTAGATAGGCTAACAAAAAGCAAAAAAAAAAAAAAGGGATTGTTTAGAGTCGGCGAGATTCGAACCCGCGTCCTATTATAACCGCATCTCTGCAGTTAGCCCTCGCGGGCTAGCACTCCTCCCGGAGTACTAGTAAGGATCTTACTATTAGACTACGACCCCTAATTGGATAAATCGTTGCAGTCTAAAGGGCTTTAAGTAGCGTTAAAGTAAAAGATAGTCTAATTGTAGATCGAAGGACGAATTATAATACGTCTAGTAGAGTCTCGGAGCAAAATTATAGACTCCTATCTCCCCTCCTTCTTACTAAGACGCACTTTTCTTATCTTCTTGTCCTATACTTTTGAGCTCGACTGCGAAGTTTCGGGCATTATCTAGTAGCGTCGCTAGACGGGAAGCATACTTTGTTAAGGAAGATGCCGTATCCTTCGACTATATTAGCCGTTATAGAAGGCATTTTCGGGAGCGGCGAGAATATCGAGCTATAGGTCGCACTAGTCGTTGCGATCGCCTAGTATAGCACGTTATAGGGATTTATCGCTTTCTATATCTAGAGCTACTTTACGCGATAAAAACATTATTATTATTTAGGAAGGAAGAGCTCCGCTTACTATATATGCTCTAAACCCTCGTTACGCCTAACCGGCACGTTATGTCGCGTCCTTGCATCCTATATTATGTAGTCGTGCCTATGTTCGCATTTATCTTACGTAAGCGAAACATCTACTTTCGTAATTCGATATTCGAAATAACGCTATATACTAAGCATAGGAGGTTTGTCTTCTATGTTTAACATTTCGCACTACGTAGGATTCCTTCGCTACAATCGCCGGTCTCTAATAAGCTGCTCTAGGATTGTCGATTAATAGAATGTTTCTAGATACGTACTATAAGTAGATAATCGTAATATAAAGGTGCCTTAACCTAATTTTGGATCGAGAGCCGTAGAAGCCTAAAACTTGCGGAGACCGGACTTAGTAATTTGCTACGTTAAAACCTATCCTCTAAAAGCATTACTAGTACCTAGCATATATTATAACCTATTTAGAATCCGATAATAGTATAGCATCTTTAGTCGCTACGTAGCCGATAGCAATCTCCTTATTATATTTAACTCTATCCTATACTTCTACTTTAGTAACATAAGCGACATTAACGACGCGATATACGATACTCTTACTTAATAAGAATATAGATAGCATAGTGCGGTATGCCCTCTAGCGAGATTGCTTAAATTTACTAAAGATCTTTTCCTCGACTTGGCCTAAATTGATTCTACTACCGACAAAGCATAACTTTAATCAGACAAATTCGTCTATTCTGTAACTTGCTACAAAGCTATAAATTATCGAGTCTACGTCGTACGTAGCTAAAGCTATTATAGTAAGTATTAGGGATATTCTAATAATTCGCGGGATATACTAATTTAAGTCTTAATTGTTCTATTTCTCTAAAGCTAGTGATTTTGATTTTTATTGCAGGGCTCGAACATTATTTAGTCCGGTCGTAACCGCCGGAGCTATAGCTAGAGCTATGGCAAAGTAGATAAACTATTTCATTTTTAGCAGGCTAGCGAAGCGATATATAATAACGAGAAATTTGCAGCGGCGAGAGGTATATAGCGGCGAGAGATATGCGTCTGCTATAGATTTTACGCTATACGTTAGCTAACGCTCTTGCAGAAACAACGCCGGCGTAATCGTCCTATCGCTATATCTGCATTTGCAGTTGCCGCCGCTACTATAACTATAATTACATCTTCGCGTTATCTTCCTTCTTCTACGCATCAAAAGATCCGCTAATGTCGTCGAGAGAGTCTTAGACTATGTAACCGACATATCAAAGATATAAGCATAGCTAGGGCGCGTATACTATACCTCGGACGAGTGCAACCGCAAGCAAGTTTACAACTAGGAGACGCTTATATTAGCCGAGATAGAGCATAACCTCTCGGCCTAAGTATAGCTATACGTAGTCTCCTTATGCCTAATAGAAATAGTAAGCCGAGCTCGCGGACATGTGCAGCGTAACGCTTAGGGACATAACCTTTACCCTCGAATAGCAAGCCTAAGTTTATCTCCGAATATATAAGGAGCTCTACGTAGCAACTAAGCATAGCAGTAGCGAGATGCGCCAAACTAAGACGAATTACTAAAATCCGTATTTGGAGACGACAATATTATACTAGGCAAAGATTCTGCTACCTAATAGTAGCTAGCGCAAGACTTATCCGAATGCCTCTCGTACGTAATCTCTATTAAGACCCTGCCGCTCGGCGGAGTTATAATAGTCGCTTGCGAGGGTTCTCGCATTCTCTAGCTAATCCTAATATAGGAGTACCGTAGGCCTATAGAAACTGGAAGTCACGATAAGAAGCGCCTAAGAAGGAGGAAGCTCTATAAATTGTATCGAGGAAGGCAGTTATAACGAGGCGTTTCGGTTTGAACTACTATCTTAGAGAGCAATCTGTCGCATAAGTAGATTAGATTATAGGAGAGGAAACATAGGATAATCTGGTATGCGAGTAAGAAGGGTTATAAAAGCGAATATTCTAGCATTGTCGTTAACCTAACTCCTTCCGCGCTCGAGTAGCCCTATCCTTACTACTGTACTATTATTACGACCGCAAACATAATTATAGCAACTGCAACCCTACGATAACGATAAAGACACTATTATAGTGTCCACCCGGCCATTCGCCGCACGCAAGGCTGCGACGTTACGGCCTCTACTAGCATCGCTAGGCAACCGCCGCGCTGCTCTTACCGGTACTAGGAGGATTACGCCGCGCGTGCTATCGGCCTAGCCGAGCAACATCGTTAGCAAGTAGCGACTAGAGACGCACGCCGGAAGCGTCTGTTCCTAAACCTCTATAGCAGCCGAACACTTACGCTTTCCTAGACATGTCCTACTCGACCGAAGAGAATTACGAGATAATGCAGAATAAGATTATTAACGAGTAGTATAGGATCGGGAAGAACAGCATCTCCTATACGACATCGTTCTACCGTCGAGGTCGCGACTAGTCCACACTTACTAGAAGAAGAACAGCGTGTTTCTCTATAACATCCTCTACAGTCGCGCTCTCGACTAGCCTACACTTACCGCGCAATAGCTACCCGACGTTAAGGATGTTGCCGGCAAGGTCTCGCGTATGCACCGTATGCTTATCGGCGATTATACCTCCGGCTAGAAACCGGACTACCTCCAAATCGCCTACGTTAGCCTCCACTACTATCTATGTCGATAGCTAACTACAACGAGACTACAAAGGAGCGAGGCGGGCACGGCGCCGCTAAGGAGCCTATGGTTTTCTTAGTCCTGCAGAAGATCTTACGCCCCGGCGAGGTTAATAAGGCGCGATATTAATCCGAATATTATTGCTATATGGTTACCCGATCGCAACATCTACGTCTGGGATCGGTTAAGTTATTCCTCCGTGCCAGGCTGCTACACGAGAAGGATGTCGCCGGTAAGGTCTCGCGCACGCACCGTCTGCTTATCAGCAACGGGAGAGACGAAAAGCAGAATAAGCGAATTATGTCCACAGAGTTGCTAGCGATGGTTTCCAGCGGATTCAGCTCATTACCGACTACACGAAGCTTACCATCGACGCTTACCACGCCGTCGCCGCCTGGAAGTAGGATCTCCTAGAGCGCTTCGACTTGCGGTATCTGTCGTGTCGAATTCGAAGGCACTTGCTCTAAGTGCAAGTGCCGGCGAGTGCCTACACTGCTTCTATATCCACTGCATCTCGGGCTGGTTGCAGGTCGAGTCTTCCTAGGTCGTCAGACGTGCCGCGGGAAGGTCGCTGAGGTCGAGCCAAAGACCAACCAGTCGCGCGCTCCTGGCCGACACTTCGCGCCGCACTAAGCAGCGCAATGGCAGCGTCTCGAGCTCTGGTTCCGGCGATAAGCACGATCGACTCGCACCTCTTATAATCAAGCCCAAGTCGATAATGCAACATTCTCGAGCATAGAGCTTTAGCAAGTCCTCGCCTACTGTAACATTGCCTCTAGCGCCGTTACATTCTGGTCTCTCGACATCGTGTCTTTTCGACAACACGAATCTGTTCCAGAATGGTATTAACGAAGCCACGGAAAAGATACAGCGTTAGATGTTGCCGCGAAGACTGCTACAATCGGTCTGCCTAAGCCTAAGCCCCGGCCCCATCGCTTAGGACACAGATAGCGAGGACGGTAGCGAGGTTGAGGCGGCAAGAACATCGTCGCGGCTATGCAATCGCTGAAGGACGGTCCGCCAGACATTAGCATAGACAAACTCTATAAGAACGGCGGGTTCGTAAGCAGAAAGACCGCTTAGAACCAATAGGCCGTCCTCGAGGGCAAGCTTAATACGGAGAACGCCGTCTTCGTTACCCCATAGAAGAACGAGAAGCCGACGGCGACTACGCCGAAGAAGCACACGAAGGAGGAGGTAAACGGTAAGAATAGTGGCGAGGCTAAAGAAGGCACTCTAGCTAAGAAGCCGAGCACTCCAAAATCCAAGAAGAAGGACCGACTCCGACGAGGCTAACGCATCTCCAAAGAAGAAGACGGCAAGCAAGAAGGGCGCTGCCAAGTCTGAGACGAAGGTTAAGAACGAAGACATACAAACTTCCTCTTCAAAATCAACATTAGCTCTTATTCCGCCCTAACAACGGCATCTTCTGCTTAGCTCCTATTATTACCTATCCTTCCGGGTGCCTACCGCCGCGGTTCTCCTTAACTACCCTCCGTTACTATTAATAGCTGCTTAGCAGTTATCAAACTATACGGTTTCGGGCTAACACCAAATTTTAAACTAAATCTGGTCCTACTATAGACCCCAGAAGCCCGCTTTTCGTCCTATAGAAGGGTTGTTAACAACTCGATAAGGAAGGAGTTAAGGATATATGTTTCGCTATTTAATACTCGTCTTATAGTTTGCATACTTACTTAACTATAGCGAGCAGACCGATAAGTACTTCGCTAAGAAGAATGCTACCTGCAAAATTAAGCTAGGACCGCAAGCAGTAAGACGTACTTAGTCTAGCAAAATTCATCTTTAGTCGACCTCGCTATCCGCTTCGCGAACAGCAAAAAGGGTATAACTATACTAAGTGTAAGTTTTACAATTAACCTCGAAAGGTTACTACTCCTAGAAGCATACGAGAAGTATAGGAAGCTGCTTAGTCCTAACCTTAGAGTAGCTTTAAAAACACCGACTTGCAACAGTCGTCGCCTCGAGTTCGATAGTAGAAAGAGCGGAGGAAAGAAAAGGCAGATCGTAAATTCGTAGACCGGGATCCGCCTAGCGATGAAAAGGTACACTCTAGATAACGATCGCTTTATTGCTTACTCCAAAGTCTAAGAAGAAGAATAGTAAGTCGGACGAGGCTAACGCATACCCGAAGAAGAAGACGGTAGAAAGGCGGCAGGCAAGAAGGGCGCTGCCAAGTCCGAGACGAAGATTAAGGACGAAGATAGCGAGGAGGGCGCTAAGAAGGAGAAGACGCCTGCTACTGCCGGTGCTTAGGTTAACGAGACAAAGGAGACTAATGTTAAGGCAGAGTAAAACGGTAGCTATAGGCTGCTTGCTAACTTCGCTGCTTTAGCTTTAGATAAGGTAGGTATAAGAACGAAGATAATTAGAGCAGTAAATCTTCTTACCTATACGATATCTTATTTAGCTCTGGTGTCTAGTAAGCACTCGACGCTAGCCACTTCTTTCTACTTCTTAGATGTTTTCGGACGACTTATTTCGGCTACTTCCTAACAACCCGATTCCGACTAGACGATCGTATTAACGCCGGCGGCATGCAGATTCCATTCCGGCATAGAGTTCGACAGGTTACGCCATTCGCCGCTCGCAAGGCTGCGACGCTAACGCCTGCACTAGTATTACTACTAAGTCGTCGCCGCGCTGTTTAAAAGCAGTTCTCGAAAAATAACGCTATGCCTGCTATTAACCCAGCCGAGCAACATCGCTAGCAAATAGCGGCTAAAGACGAACGCGAGAAGCGCCTAGTAAAGCGTAAGCCGAAATGCTAACAAGAAGCGGAAGAGGAGGAGGGATCGAGCCGATTAGTACCGCCGCAATCGAGACGGAATTAGAATAAGAATGTGGTATCTGCTTTGAACTACTAACTCCTAAGTATGGACTATTACTCTTAGAGCCTACCGCTATACCTGCATATATAAGAAGTGCTACACCTTTACTCGGTTGCTTTAGCCAAATACGCAGGCGTGCTTAGAACTACGCTAAGTTTCATAGCTTTTCACCTTATTCTAACGTTGGAAAACATTGTTTCGTAAATAGGATAGGTTTGAATATAGCTCCTTAGATGTTATATATTCGCTAAGCTATAGTTAACTCCTATTAGAAGGTAAACGACGAGTATAAGAAACTATATATTACGGAATAGTCGTTTTATTACGCAAGAAGCATACAAGGTCAGGGTTGCGTTCAAGGTAGAAGAAATAGCCTCCGCTATCTATATTATGTTTTTAGAACATTGTAATAATATAGGCCGTTCTAACGAGGCATAGCGGCTAGGCCTTTCGAGTACTAGATATTCGATAATAATAGTCGGGTACTAGGAGTCTACTAGTTATTAAGCCTATAGCACGGCAAGTCGCGCCGCCTAGTCTAGCGTTGAACTTCATGCAAATATTAGAGGTATACTACGTCTTAGAGCCGACAGCACGGCAAGTTGCGCCGCTCAGCTTAGCATTAAGACGTTAGAGATATACTGCGGCTAGGCCTTCTAAGTCTAAGAGTACTACAAGTCGCGCCGTCCGGCTTAGCGTTAAACTTTATGCAGACGTTAGAGATATACTGCGGCTAGGCCTTGTAAGCCTCCTAGGCGTAAGACTAAGGGATACTAGCACTAAGAATAATAGTGGCGTACTAGAAGGTACCGTTAGGTCTACTAGTCTTAGAGCCTATACAGGCATAGCAAGTCGCGCCGCCTAGCTTGGCGTTAAACTTTATGCAGAGGTTAGAGATATGCTGCGGCTTAGAGCCGATAGCACGGCAAGTCGGACACTATACTTCTAGAGCACCGGATTCTAGGCTTAGGCAAGGACGTCTAAGCCGTGCGGAATAAGCGGGTTAGCGAACCGGTAGGGCAGTTACCGTAAACTTGTTTATAACACTTCTATAGTACTAGATCCTAGCCCTAGGCAAGCATGTCTAAGTCCTGCTAACCGGCGGCGCAATAAGTAGCTGCAAACTTAATCATATTCGAAGCTTAACGCTTATCTATCTTAAAGGCGTAGCGCTAGTTCTTCTTAGTATAAAGAATCTCTATAAGAACGACAGTGTTACTGCCCTTAGTAATCTTGCAAAGTAGAAGATTATAGTAGTTTAGGCGGATGTTATACTTCTTAGCGAAGAAGCCGTAGAGACACGGTAACCTCCTTGCCTTACGGATTAAGGATCCTGGCCCCGATTACGTCCAAGCTCTGCTAAATAGTAACGTAGTAAGCGAGTAGAGCAGTAACCGCGGACTTAGTTATATATAAGGGCGATAAGGCACAATAGCTTATTAGCATTATTCCTTTTAGCGGCCATTAGTAATAGCGATAGACTTCTCCTTTCTTAGGAGGAGTTTTGTCTTAAGATTTTCGCTAGTCGTATAATTGTCTTAACTTAATCGAGGACGCATAGGTAGAGAGGCTAATCGTCGCTGAATCTATAGCGGCCGCCTCCATTTCTAGCTAGTAATGCACTCCTGCTCCGCACTATACCCGACGAAAATAGATCTTCTTGTCTTCTAAATCGTCGAATGTCTCTCTTTACTCTATAAGCTTCCTTTCCGGCTAACGAAGCTTCAGAGCGCTGCTCTCTTATTTATCGATTCTCGATTGCCGCCGTATAGGTCGACGTCTAATAGCTTAGCATTTGCTAAATGTGTTAGCCCTCTTCTCTACCTATACGTACCTTGTCCTCGACCTCTTATTAGTTTAAATAGCGGATTGTAGTTGAAACCTCGTAAGTAGAGAGTACTATCGTAAGCTGCGCTGCGCTCCTTAGAAGTCTCTTCTCGGCTTCGTAGTTATTAATCATAACTAGTCTGTTCGGCGTGCAGGTAATCTAAGGCGAAGTCGAAACAATATATGTTGCGCTAGGTGTGGTGTCGTGTGCGAGCCTATCGACAGTAACGTCGGTTTGAGCTCGCGCGTTAACGTATTAAATAGTGTATTTGACCTTAAAGGGGAAGTTATTAGTTCTAACAGTGCTTCTAGTTAACTATGAGGCTACTATCGTAGTTAGACTAGCGAAAGCGTATCCCTATAAGTTCACTTTAGAACGTATATATTAACTCAAAGAGAGAGTATATATTTATAGTTAGATAAGCAGCCGGGTTTAAAACATAGCCGTATAGAGGACTATAGTTCTCGGGGTTGGTTCTATACGAGCACCGAGGCTAACCTATACAGTTCTAAGCACATCTGCGAATAAGGCCGCTTTGACATTAGATTCCGGCGTTTGTATGCTATAACTATATTATCGCCGATCGCTGTTATCGCTTTGTCTGCTATCACTAAGCAGTAGAGGTGCGTAGAGCTTTAGCGCCTTCTTCTTGCTCTTCTTCTAATAACTTAATAAATTCGTCGTATTGCGAGAAACAAATTTAATTTAACCTGCTAGACTTATGTCTCTAAATAGATAACTAGTGCTACGATCGAAATTTTATCGCTAATGCCTTCTAAACATTTCGCTAGGAGTAATGTCGCAGTGTCGGAGGGGTCGCTAGACTCTACGGCGTCAGTAGAATGCGACAAGAGTCGGGAAACTATTAGTCGTGTCTTCCTAGGGGTTAGGGCCTTAAACTATCGACATATAGTAGGACAACACTCTTTAATCAGATCGAGGTATATACAAAGATATTCTTTGCACTCTTCTGCTAATGCAACGCTATAACTACAGCCCTAGAGCCTTGCGCTTGTCGAAAGTGCTACCGGCAAGCTTAGAATTGCGTAGAGTCGGAATTAAATGTTACAGAAGCTAACCGTTTATCGTTTTTCACTATAACGCTTAACGGCTCCGTTAGTTCTTAATTATCGACGCAAAACGCGAAGAATGTGCAGAAGAGTCGTATACGCTACTAGTTAATAACGCTGCAGTAAGGAGGTAAGTTATAGTGCTTAGTAGTAACTATCTTAAAGTAAGCGTTATTCTTATCGCGATTTGCTAGCGCGCAAGAGCAAGATTTTCCGGTCCTCCCGGCTCTCCGGACTAACGTATCACGTGATCTTGGCATGCCATAAAGTCTAAGGAGAACCTTAATATCCGTTCGCAAGCTCTCTTTCTATACCTCTTATATAGGGAACTTTACGATTACTATATATACGGCTTAGCAAATGTGGGAAATATAATTTACTAAAAAAAGAATCCTATACTTTTCGAAATGCCTCTGCTATAGCTATAGGCTATTCCTACTCTTCTGCAAAAGATACTAAGCTACGTATGTCTCTGCGTTCTCGTCGCATTAACAAAGAGATCTAGGCAATATCGCCTTATTCCGAACATAATATTTGTGTATTTTAGGATTACTAGAACTTTATAAGAGGCTACCCTCTAGACCCTAGAAGCAGGATTCGGCGCCGGCCGTTAGCAGTCTCGATTAGGAGAGATTTGGCCTCCCGGCGTTAGCAATATAAAGCGAGTATGCGAATGTGTCCCGCAAATTGCATATTCGAAACGCTTAGGAATGCGGAGACGGCGAACCGAACGAATGACAACGTCTAAGGTTATTCGTAAGTGGCGCAAGGACGAGGTAGAAAAGGTTATTAGAGAGACTTGCAAAGAATATAGGCAGTTAATTAGAGAGGCCGCCGGTAGGGAACATAATAGTGCTTAAGAAGCATGTTCTTCTTAACGTTATAGCAAGACTTAAAGAAGAAAGGTAAGGAGAAGGTAGCGATAGCAAAGAAGGCTACCTAGGCGGCGAAGGTAAAGAAGACGAAGCAGGCAGCGACGGCTAAGGAAGACGATAACCTCTAGGAATTGGAAGCTAGCAACAACCTAGTCCTTAGATTCTGCTACTGCTACCAGATCTAGTAGAAATGCAGTAGCCTATAAAGCGAGAAGAGCGATTAAAAGTAATTACTAGGAGCATACGAACTATTACTACTCTAACATATCGGACGTCGACACGACAGCTAACATATACTAGACCTGCTCGGATGGCTACGGCCGCTTAGCGTGCGCTCGATGTTCTTAAGCTTATTAGGCAAATACTTATCTAGCTTATCTGCAGTTCTAGTAGCAAGACGGCTATAATGTAAAAGAGCTCCCTAACGTATAGCGCATTACTAACAATTTTAGAGCAGCGACCGAAAAGTGCCTGCTCGTGCGCCGCGCGTTATAAGCTGTTACTTCTTAGCGTACTATATATTACGGTAGAGGCTCTGGACTCTTAGGCTAATGCTAACACTCTTAGTAGATACCGAAATAAGGGACGAGACATTCGCTTCGTTTATCTCGCCTGCAAGGAGTAGATAGGCGACTACTATATGCTTCCTTAGATACGCCGTACGAACAGTCGATATCCGAGCCTTACATTCGCGCGGATGCAGGCATATATTCGCTCTTAATACTAAAGAAACGGCAGCTTTACCGGAGATGCAGTTAGCAAAAGAAGCACTCGATTAGATTAAGCTATACGGAAGCTACGCCTATAATATAAGGAAGTTCTATAAGGATGCAATAGACAGAGAGCGACGATAACCTCCACTAGACTTAATTAAGCTAAATTATATAAAGCTACACCTACAAACCGAGGAATTCTATAGAGATGCACTATGCAAGGCCGGCATCGAAGCTCCTTCGGTAGATCTGCAGTTATTACGCCGCGGAATGTAAGCAGGACGAATAGCATAATGTCTAGCCGCGATCGATATTTTAAGATACTTACGACTCTAGAATAACATAGAGAATTGCGAATACTTACTAAAGGCATTCCTGCAAACTAAGATTCGTAGGGATATATCTATAGCTAGCACTAGCCTATGAGATGCGTCTCTGTCGATATCCTATGTACCTAGGAAATACGTCGAGCGGCCTCTAAGCTCGACGCATTAGAAGGTAGCTCTTAATGCCGATAAACGAACGAATAATTCCAAACGTAGTCGAGAGTCCTGCAATCCGAACGGCCGCGTGTCCTACTCTACTGCTACAGAACTTTAATTCCGACTCGTCTTTACGAGCCGGCACACGACTACATCTAGAATAATTAAATTCGGGTATAGGCAGCTCTTATATCTAGATTGCTAACGAGGTTAGAAACGTATCGCAACAATCCTACTACTTATTAAGTCTGGCAGTAGTCTAGCTTAATATTATTATAGTAAAGTTATAGCTATAGGGAGGGTCGCGAGGTTGAGGGCCGTCGATCCTAGTATTAATTAAGGGGCATAATGCAGGCCATTGCTTAGGCTTCCGTCGCAAGTTCCGGTCTATCTAGCTGTCTACTATCAAATGCTTTAGTAGCCTAAGCGAACTAAACGTAGCAGTTTAAGATACTCTCGCTCCCTAACAATATAAAAAGCATAGTATAGTATAAAAAGCAGAGTATAATATGCCTCTTCCTTTAGTTGTCTAAAGATCTTTTTCTCGACTTGCCCTATATCGTCTCTATTACTAATAGCACGAACTTTCGATTAGACTAATTCGGGAGTTCTATTATATACCGCAAAGCCTATATTAGGAAGTCCTCCTATAACACAGCCTTCTCTGCTTATCTAGACAGTGCTTCTAATAACTCTCTTATTGCGACTCCGTTAGCATATGAAGTCTAGAAAAACACAAGCGCCTCCTCGAGCTTTCTCGACTTTTCGGGGTCCTCTAAATGTATAATGTTAGTAAAAGAACATAAGCGCCTGTCGGCTACTACATAATAGAGTCCACTTACCTTTCTGCCCGATCTTAAGGTTCTGGAAGAGCTCTTCTACTAGCGTGTCGACTTCCTCTCTAAGCTCTTTAATAATATTAACCTGCTATTCTAAGAATAACCGAGCAACCTCAATGCTCTGCGGCGCGACCTCGCCCTTCTTAAAAGTCGCGATTTTTATATAAATAAGTGCGATTTCGTCTTTCAATTTGGTAATATTATCGATAATTTAACGCTCGATACTAGACTAACTTGCTTTCAACTTCGTAATTTTCTTTTTAACGTTGCTTAGCTTAGCAAGCCTCGGACGAAGCTTATCGATTGCGTCCATTGTTAAAGCTCGCTAGCTACAGGGTCAGAATAATATAAGATGCGGTAAACTTAACATACTAGTGTAAAAATAGCACGCTTGTGCCGTTAGCAGACGGTGAAAGATAGAGCACGCGTATGCCGTTAGCAGATGGTAAAAGATAGAGCACGCGTATGCCGTTAGCAGATAGTGAAAGATAGAGCACTCTCGTGCCATAGAAGCATAAGAAAGAAGACGAGAAGCGAGAAGTAGCACGCTTGTGCCATAGCGAAGATAGATGTTAATGTTAAATATTGGGAGTATGAATTGGAAGCTATAGGAGTATAGGACGTTAATAAGGAAGCAACGCTAGGCTTCCGCCTTAGCACCTGCGTTAGGCAATCACGTTAGAGTTTAGGCCACGCCAGAAGAACGCGTCCGCGTTCGCGTTCAATTGCACTGGGATTTGCGCAGTTGCGGTATAACTCGACTGCTGCGGCAGCTCCGAACCCGTTAATAAAAGAAAAAAGAAAACGTGTTGCCTATGGACAGAGGCTTGTTCGCTAGAGCGGGACGAATGTGTTACATGCCCTAGAGATGCAGACCGGCCATGAATTGAGCACTTGTACTACGAGTTACATATAAGAATGATAGATCGATAGACTACGCGAAACGAGGTAAGATCCTGTTATTAATTAGACAGGCATTATTGCAGCTTTAGGTTACGCTTACGCCTTTCGCAGAGTCGATGCTACCCTAACTATTTATGGAGCTACTAATAACTCTTTACGCAACCAGTGCGAACACGAGCTCGTTGCTTTTCTATGCTCGAACAATAGAAAGGCTCGCCAGCCGGGTATACTATACGCCTAACGAATTATCTTACACTTAAGCAAAGAATCTACGAACACCTAGAACGTAATGTAGATTAGGCGTTCCTAGCAATCAAGATCTCTTTACACTTGTTACGATTCCCGACCTTTTTCTCCAACACTTATAATGTTATCTAAACAAGGCTGGAAGAGTTCTTAACGAGGCTGGAAGGATTATTCTTTAGCGATCGTCCTTTGAACGGTGTCCTTGTTGTCTGCGTCTGGATTATATTAATCTAAGTAAGTAAGGCTTTCTAAGCCTATAGTAGGGACTGGGAGAAATAAAATTGAGCGGCTTAGCGCATAGAGTGTTATGGGCTTGGTTGCTAGCAGAGGAGAGAGTAGGAAGTAAGCGTCTGACTTCGCGTTCGCCTCGATATATAGGCTTCGGCTCCTAGTGACTGAGTTAGAAAGGCGAATAGCATAGATGCATCAATTGATGGAATGGCGAGGCTTGAAAGTTTTACACTACAAACTTATTCTGACTAGCTATAAACGTGCTAAGTTACAAGTTGTTTGCCTCGACTACCTTAGCCTACTTAACTACTTAACCCTTCTTCTCGCAATAGTCAGAAATACCTCGGATAGCCTTGTTTTCTGTCTCTTTCTCGGCCGGGAGTGTAAAGATTCGGTTCTGCCAGAAGCTGTGGTTGCCGAACAACAGCTGCAACTCTTCGGCTCGTGTAGTAGCAATACATAATCTCTTCGGATTACCCACAAACCTAAACGGGCCTTTGCCGTTTTAGTCTCTGCCATTCTGGTAGTCGCCTACCTTTGTGCCTGTAACGAAGTGGACAAGAATGATAGGCTTCTCGTAACCTTAATAGCCGTCAACTATAGAGAGCTAAGGGCAGACCAAAACATCTAGGCCCTTAAGGCTAGTAGAATGCAAAACCTTGTTAATACACTTCGCGTCGTTACTATATATTATAATAATACCAATATCGGAAGGTAACACGTCGGCATCTACTAACTACCGGGCTACAGCGACGAGTGCATTAGCCCCAGGAATGTTGCAGAGCGAAGTAGAGCCTTTGTAATACTCTTTAGCTATACCTTTAATATCGAAAAAGATCTAGCGACCTTTATTAAGAATATCCCCTATCGCTAGGAGGCGACTGCGAAGGGCAGTCTTGGCTTTCTCGATTAGCGGTGTGCACTAATCTCGGCCGGCGGTCGCAGCTGTTATCTTATTGTCGTAGAATAGCTAACTTGGCATCTCGACTAACGAAGGATAAGAACGGTAGTTTGTCGTAAGCTCCTATACTAGGAGGCGTTCAAACTTAAGCAGTCTGTTAGCTACCGAGGCCGTTACCTATAAGTCGTTAGTAAAATAGACAAGGAGGGATTTTAAGTATGCTTACTACGTTTGCAAACTAATTAACATCCTTAGATAGTATAATTAGGCCGAGTTAACGGTCGTCTCTAGCAAGAATCATAAGCTAGGGAGGGTTTTAGCGTTAGCGGTTAAATAGCAGTAGGAGATCGTACTTAGTAATTTGCGACATCTCGTCGTAGATAAGGACTTCTGCCGGCCAGTCGAGCTCTAAGGACATAAATGTAGTATAGCAGACTACTTTTGCGACTATATAGAGGACAAGTTGCCGCAGCGTAGACTATACCTTATAGAAGGTCTTGTTACTCTGTTGCTAGTAGATCTTGGTTTTGGTTTTAGTAGAAGCGCGATCGCTCGCGCGTTTATGCTTATAATTAAGGTATTATCTAACCTCCTCTTCGTCGTAATGCTTATCGATGTATGTCTTAATGCGGGCGGCTAGGCTATAGGGCGAAGATTCTGCTAGTAGAGGTATGTTGTTAAGCCTCGCCTCTAGTTTAGCTCTCTCCTTAGTAGCGTTGTCGAGGCGGACGACATGCTTAATAAGTAAGGTACCCTCTAGTTTCTTAACGACCTCATCGACAGCGGCGTTGGCTTAGCTAACTACTAGGACCCTCTAGCTTGCCTTCTCGCTGCAAAGCTGTTGCATAAGAACGGTTAGGGTCTTAGTCTTACCTAAGCCTAGGAAGCCTCGCAAGATGCCAACTTAATTAAGTACGCCGTTTATAGTATTATGGACGAATTCTCGCTAGGCTTTATTAAGCTAAGTCTCGGACAAGTCGCTGCTTATTAGGATGCTAGGCGACGTAATGCTAGAGGTAGGACCGGTAATCAAAGTGTGGAGATTAAGACCTCGCGGTCCCTCAGACTTAGATTTAGTCGCAGTTAGTGCGTTAGCTAACGGTAGATTAGCTATAATATCGTAGACGACTTTTAATTTGCGCTAAATGTCGATATTATTGTTGTTAGGCGAGAAGGTGCACGAGACCTTACCTTTCTTAATCTGGGATTGCTAGATATAATATAGCAATATGCCGCCAATAACGAAATCGTACTTATATATAGCGTCGGTCTTTAGGACTACATCGAGATCGAGCTATGTCTTTAAGGCTAGAGATCGCTCTCGGTACCGAGTATCTAGACATTATAACTAGACCGTGCACTTAGTGCCTTCGTATAGTACCTAGCGGATACCCTTAGTGGTGCCGATAAGCGTAATAGCGATTTCGATAGTATTCTCTAAAGGGAAGCTAACGTCGTAGAGAAATAGCTCTTTGAACTGCTCGCGCAGCTGCTTAACATCGTAGGTGCGCTAAGATAGCCCGCAGTATAGCAGGTAGTAGCAGTAGGACTTAACTGCGTATATAAGGCGAGGGGGCTCGTTAGCCTGCTCGACCGCATATACCTGCTTGCTAGGCTCTAGCTAGCCGATCTAGGGAAACTCGAGATAGGCGCTCTAGACCTACTATAACTATAGTATGTCTAAATCGACGTCGTAGGGCGATAACGAGTAAGCGGCCTACTAGTCGTTACGATACTTATAGCTAGCTTTAACAGCTATCTTGCGCACGTCTCGGGAGATGCCGATAGCGTATGTTAACTAGTGCTTATATATGCAATTAACCGTAACTATGCTACCTGCATAGATCTTAGTCCAGAAGTCGGTTAACGTAGGTAACAAATCGTTCGCTAACTGCTAGATAGCAGGATTCTAGAGAACTTCGAATTTGATGCCGGATTGCATATAGATAATCTTGATTTGACTAAGGTCGAGCGATAAGCGGACTCGATCGCTAAGCTTCGTAACGTTGTTGCTATTTGGATCGGTATTGTAATTCTCGCGAACCTTAATAATTAGAGTAGGAAACATCGGAATCGCGTTGAATTCAATACGCGCTTTCGATGTCTAAAAACGGTCGCCAAGTTCGGCCACGCTGCCTGCGCGCTAGACGCTAATCTTAGCTAGTGCAGGGCGCGTTCGGTCGGCGGTAACTCTGCTATTGCTTCGAGGCGTCTTAAACCAATTATGCAACATTAGCTAATTGTACGTCGGCGTCGGTCCTTGACGTAACGGACTAGGCTAAGAGCCCGAAGTCGGACCAGCGCGCGAGTTTGCTTAAGTTCTCGGTCCGAATAGGCCGTATGCTCGACCTGGAGCGCCTGTAGTGCCCGCTGCTTAAAATTGACCGCGTGCTTAATATTTTTCTATTAAGTAAGGACTCGCGCCCGGCGGTAGCGCAGCTGTTAATTAAGGGCTCGCGCCCGATTAAGAGCGTGCTATTAACTAACCGCTCGCGCTTAGAGATAGCGCAGCTATTAATAGAAGGCTCGCGCCTAATTAAGAGCGTGCTGTTAACTAACCGCTCGCGCCCGGAGATAGCGCAGCTATTAATAGAAGGCTCGCGCCCGATTGAGAGCGTGCTATTAACTAACCGCTCGCGCCTAGAGATAGCACAGCGGTTAACTAACCGCTCGCGCGCGCTTGCTAGGCTCGTATATAAGGTAGCATAGCCTTTTGCTTTTCTAGTTCTTGCTGCAGCCCAAGATCCTAAAGCAGGCGCCGTACGTTTTCTTAGTTCGCCATCTATATAAGGTTAGCCAAGCTTATAGCTAATAGTAAACGTTACTTAACATACCTTGAAGTTAATGCCCTCTCGAGCCGCTAATAAAGGTATAGCTAGCGGCTAATAAGGAAGGAAGGCGAGAGCCTTAGATAACTAGAGAAGGAAGACAAGAGAGTCTTGGATAACTAGAGAAGGAAGAGAGTCTTAGATAACTAGAGAAGACTCTCGCGAGTCTTAAGGATGCGGACTAATAGAGAAAAAGAAAGGAAGAGGAAGGGGGAAATCTAGCTTTCTTAAGTAGACGCGAGGACAGTGCTAGAATTAAACTATTGTTGCACGGGCCACAAGTTCACCGGAGGCAGCAGCGAGACTAAACGACCAACTATAGGCAAGATTACTATAGACTTTTTAAGTAATCTGCAAGCTGCAGGTGCAGTTTAGCAGCGAAAAGTTATCCTGCACCTGCACGGACTACTAGTTCGCATATGCTTAAGCTCACCGTGTTTTGCACTTGCGTGTGCCGACGAAACACCGTGGTCTGCAGTGCAGGATAACTCAAAAGTAACTAATTCTTGCCTTGCCTGCACTGATGTTTGCCTTGCCGGCTCCTAAGGCAAACATCAGTGCAGGCAGCAGTGCAGGATAAGTGCCAAAAGACCCCTATTGCGTGCTTAGCGCAACGCACTTTCCACCGCCATTGTTGTGATTGTAAAGAGCCAATTACTAATCACTATTGTTGTGATTGTAAGGTGGCAGCTAACGAACCTCGCAATACTTAAACTCGCCCCCATCTCTCAACATTCTCGTTCTTTCTCTTTTACTAACACCCGCTTACAGAGTCCGCGAGGTCTTAACAATTTTGCCTCCAGCGCTTCATCGCTAGTCCTTTAGTCTTTGTACCATTACCCGCTCACAGAGTCCGCGAGGTCTCAACAATTTCCATCTAGCACTTTATCGCTAGTTCATAAGTGGGCGCGAGCTTAGTTCTTGATTGTCTATTATGGAGTCCGTCGTGCAGAAGGCTCTGAAGCAATTCGGACCTTTGCAGGAGGGATGGCGAGCTCGACCTGCAGGTAACGGCACAGCATACCACCCACCTACCCACTCTCGGTCGGCGCAGCTATGGCACCCTGCGACAAACATGGCGCCACCAGATCTACCTCCACACTTGTTGGAGGTGTTACTAGAGCAGAGAGTAGAGGTAAAGGGATACGAACACCTAATGCAGTTCAACTATAACCAATGGACGTAGCACAAGGCAAACGACTATATGCAAGCCATTCATACCAGCATGCATACCTTCAAAGTTGCCCTCCAAGGTAGAGATACCTTATCTCTTAATCAGGCAGCCAAATTGGCAGCAGACATTCGTCGCCAGTACTCCAGTTAGCAAGAAGAGTTCTACCACCCGGGCAATAGCGGCGTTCTATTCGAGAATGAAGGCATTGCTTCAAAGCTTGCATAGGTGCTAGGTTTCAGCCTGGTCGTTGTGCATCCAGTGGACTCGGGCGGCGGCGACGCCGATGACATTGCAGCGCCGGAGATGTGCATAAGGTGGAGTATACATAGCTCTGAGGTATTGCCACTGCTGTATATTATGAGATGGATAGATGCGTAGTTTGGCATGACGCTCAGAAATCTTAACGTTTATAAGCTGTGGGACCCTAAAAAGTAAGTTAGCAATTCCTATAGTTATATAACACTGCTAATCCTTCTTTAGACACGACTGGGATAGCTATCGCAAGCTGTTAGTTGACTTCGAAGGTATAACAGACGAGTTTATCGCCGCTGCCACGACCGCACAGCGTTTGGCACGAGCAGGAGTAATCTTAAAAGAATCTGTGACCTGGGACTTAATCCCATATATTAACAAATACGCCCGCGAGGGTGTTCCAAAACCCACTAGGGATAGCCAGTACTATATACTTACCCTTGCGATTGCGTGTGGCCATCCGATATTATCCCAAGTTGCGACGGCTTTCGATGGCGTCGCTAATGCCGTTGACGACTACGATTCGGCAAAGTGCTAGAAGAACGTCGCAGAACTCCAGCAACGCCTTATGCTGTCAGACGACGAAGACACTCCAGACGACGAAGACACTCCAGCCGCCTTGCCAGAAGATCTCGCGCGCGAGAAGCTTGATCGAATCAAGGCCAATCCAGTCCAGACCGTAATGGATATGGATGTCCTTCGAGAGAAGCACTTGCTTTACGAGGATATAATAAGAGCTGCAGCCGAGAAGAAGGACCTCATGGCTGAGCATGCCGATGCCTTGGCCAGAATCGACTCTGCCATCGCGGTCAAAGACGAGCGCATCGCTCATTGTGAGGCTCGCCTCGCTGTTGCAAAGCATATCGCGAGACTGGCTAGCGATGGCCGTAACGAGCTTCCAGGCGAGGTTTGGGCAGCAATGAGCATGATCGCCGAGCACAAGACCGGTAGTTTCCGGCACCGGATCGGGCAGGACATCCTTACGAATTGGACAGAATTTGTAAAGAGGGGCGGTGAACTCCAGTGGTGGTCGAGCGACTCGGTATGGGACAGGTACAAGAAGTAATGCGTGAGCCGTATGTACTTACACCGCAAAAGCGTATTCAAAGCAATTCGAGTTCCTTCATATATCGTGGTTTTGTGAATCTCAAGCACAGCCTTCCGTAGAGGTGTGGTGAAGACAAGCATCCCCACTCGGGGCAAGATCCTTAATCCTTCATGTTAGTCCCAATGGCGCACATGTCCACTCGGCCCCTGGTGCCAGTCTGTTATGGTTCGGCGCTCACAATACTCAAGCCGCTGCGAGAGCTTCGAGCATACAGCATACAGACAATCGTGAGCGCGGTGGGCGTATGGTGAGGAATTGACCCGCGGTTGTGCTGAACAGACTCGCAGATTGCGACCGCGCCCTCGGCTACTTGAGCGAGGCCCCGACGCGTTCTGCATACGAGAAACGCGAGCTCCGGTTCAGAGTCTCTCAATTCACAGCCTACAACGCGGACGATACAGCACTCAGTCAGGAGCTGAATACTCCAGCCTTCTAGCGCAGACAATCACTCGCGCATTTGCTGCAGGACGGCTCAACTATGCATTCGGATTTGGCGGTCCCTATTATCTCGTCGATACGGCCTGCAGCGGTAGCAGTTCGGCTATTCATCTAGCATGCAAGTCTTTACTGGAAGGAGAATGTGACATGGCATTGGCTGGAGGTGGGAACACCATTCAAACTCCCTTCTCCTATATCGCTCTCGACCGAGGCGGGTTTGGCTCCAGGACCGGCGGATGCAAGACATTTCGAGCTGATGCTGACGGGTACTGCCGAGGCGAAGGCGTCGGAGTCGTTGTACTCAAACGTCTCAAGGACGCAATCGCGGATAATGACGATATTCAGGCCATCATCCGGGGATCTGCACGCAATTCTTCAGTCGCGGCACCGAACATCACGTTCCCTGATTCTGCCGCGCAGCAACGGCTTTATCATCAAGTTCTGCGCTCAGCTGGAGCCGAGACCAGCGATATAACATACGCGGAGGTCCACGGTACCGGAACGCAAGCAGGTGACAGTGTTGAGATGAACTCAATCATATCAACCTTGTCCAAAGGACATTCTGAATCGAATCCTTTGTATGTGGGATCTGTGAAGGCCAACATAGGCCACTGCGAAGCGGTCAGTCTCGTCTAAATCGTACAAACTGAACTTTACTGACGAGTCATATAGGCAGCCGGGATCGCTTCTGTGGTGAAGAGTCTACTCATGCTTCGCAACAGAAGCATCCCTCCTCAGGTGGGCATGCCAGCACCACTGAATCCACAGTTTCAGTCTTTGGCATCAGCGCATGTCACTATTCCGGCCGATGAGATTACCTTCGCGAGATTGGGCGCAGTGCAGAGCCCGATGATATTGGTGAACGGATTCGATGCAGCGGTATGCTATTTCTAGTTTTGCTGTCAAGCTTACCTTAACTAAGTCGTGTCCAGGGCGGAAATACAGCTTTGGTCATCCAAGGGCCCCCGAAATTCGTCTCACCACAGCAGGACGATCCACGATCACATCATGTGGTAACCGTCTCCGCACGTAATGCTGTCTCCCTGTGCAAGAATAAGGAACGTATGCTTCGATTCCTGCTCGACAAGCCTGAGACGTGTTTGTCGGATCTGGCTTATACCACAACTGCTCGCCGAAAGCACTACAACTTTCGCCAAGCGTATTCAGCCGCCAATATCGGCGACTTGGTGGATCTAATCAAGGAAGACTTGACGAACGTCAGTCCAATTCACTCGATTGGGAAGCCAAGCTGCATTTTCTTGTGCACTGGCCAAGGTGCGTCGTACTCGGGCATGGGAAGAGAGCTTTATGCCACGAACCGAGTGTTCCGTGAAACTATCCAGCTCTGTCAGCTTGTCGCTACATCCCTGGGCTTTGCAGATTTCGTCCACTCCATCATTATGGGCACATCACAATCGAATCATACGGCAAGCCAGACTCAACTTGCCCTCGTTGCCGTCGAGATCGCCATGAGTAAGGTCTGGCTAAGCCTCAACATTCGACCAGACCACATCATCGGCCACTCTCTTGGCGAATATGCGGCTTTGCATATCGCCGGCGTGTTGTCTCTACATGACACGTTGTATCTTGTTGGACAACGTGCCTTGCTACTCGAGGAGCATTGTGAGGCTCATGCCTTCGATATGCTTGCGGTCGCATGCTCGAAGCATTGTTTTGAGCGGATTTTCGATTTCGAACATTTCCCCCAATGCCGGGTCGCTTGCATTAATGGACCCAAGGCTGTGGTCGTCAGTGGCCCGGTCGAAGAGACAGAAGCGCTGCAGACTTATCTTCGAAGTCAGAAGATCCGAAGCAAGAAGATTGAAGTTCCATACGGTTTTCACTCCACACAGATGGACCCAATCCTGAAACCGCTCCGAGCCTTGGCTGCTCAAGTCACGTTCAACGCACCGAACATGCCAATCGCATCGAGCTTGCTTGGCGAAGTCGTTACATCGACTGGTGTGTTCAGTGCCTCGTACATAGTCCAGCAGACCGCTGAACCGGTCAACTTCGAAGCTGCTGTGCGAGCGCTGGAGTCGATGCAAGTGCTGGTCACCAATGCCACTTGTATCGAACTCGGACCAAGTCCCATCTGCGCTGGCCTCATCCGAAACTCCTTAAGTCCTTGTGCCCCTCAAATGCTCGCCAGCCTGGATACACACACAATCGATACTCCATGGGAGACTTTGTCCAAATCTTTGGCGTCAGGTTACATGAAGGGACTTGCCATTGACTGGTCCCAGCTGCACCACGAATTCGTTCATTCGTTGAAGATGATCCAGATTCCCCACTATGCCTTCGACTTCAAGGAATACTGGACGCCGTTCACTGGACTACATCTCCCCTCTTCGGATGGAGGCGCAGACCGCAACAACTTGTCTGCCAAGCCCAAGCATAACACTACTACAACGATACAACGAGTCGTCTCGCAGGAGAGCCGAGATGGTAGTGTCAAGATGACCTTCGACACCAATGTCAAAGACTCTGTCATGCAAAACTTGATAAGTGGTCACAGCCTTGACGGCTACGCCGTTTGTCCGCTGAGTGTCTACGTCGACATGGCACTTACAGCAGCAGTGCATTGTGCGAGTTCGGCAGGCCAAGAGGTGCCAGTGAAAGACCTCCGCGTGCAAGACTTGGAACTATCCAATCCTCTCATCGTCAATTCTGAGGATCGCGACCGAATGTTATACATCGACGCGGAAGCAAGCAAAGGAACAGCCGCTCCGATGCGCATTTCCTTCCGTTCGACCAACGAGAATGGCCAACAAATCATACATGGCGTATGCCAAGTAGCATCTACCAAGAAGGTGCCATGGATGGAGATCACAAATCCTAACTTTGAATCGACCCAGGCAAAAATTGATGAATTGAAAGACCCGTCACAATCTAACGAAGTCTATCGACTGTCAAAGAAGCTGGCTTACATGACTTTCGCCAACGTTGTTGCCTATGGACGCGAGTTCCAGAACATGGACGAAGTGTATGTCAATCCAGGACGCAAGACAGGCTGCTCCAAGGCTTCTTTGCGAGATTCTCCTGGAAACTTCATTCAGAATCCATACTGGGTGGATGCGATCACGCAAGTGTCGGGACTCATCCTGAATGGCGATTTCGACGATCAGACCGAGGACGATTTTGTCTATCTGTGCACGGGCCTGGAACGGGTCTCGATCTTCGAACAACTGTGTTCAGGGCAAACCTACTCCACATTTGCCGACTTTCCAGAGCCTTCGACGAAACATGATGGAATTCTGATTGGCACAATCACGGCTCTGAGCAATGATAAAGTCGTTGCTCTATGCACAGGCGTCAAATTTCAAAGGATGCCACGCAAGATCCTTCGTGCCATCCTCTCCAAGGCAAACACCGAGCAGACTGGGTCGCTGGAAACGCCATCTTCGCTGGAAGTCCCCTCTTCGACAAGCTCACGTAGAAGATCCGGCGAGATCCCCTCTACCGCGTGGTCCATCATCACTCCCGACACCACCGACGACAATGCGCAGAGCATAGCAGAACGTGTCCTCGATGTCGTTGCTGAAGAGGCCGGGACAGACCTTCGTACTTACGGCCCAGAAGTCACGTTCGACGAACTTGGTGTCGACTCCATGATGATAGTCGGAATTATCCACGAAATCAAGGTGAAGACTGGACTAAATCTGCCCGCCTCTTTCCTCCGACAACACCAAACCGTGGCAGAGGTCCGCAAGGCACTTGCGCCAGAGGAGAAGACGAATGACGCCCGAATTCCGGATGAACCCACAGCAAGCCAGAACAACTACATCAGTCACGCTGTACTGATCCAGGGCCGTCCAGATTCAAAACTCGATCCATTGTTCTTGGTTCCTGATGGCTTCGGCTCGGTCTCGTGCTTTATCGACATCCCCCAGCTGTCCTCTCAGAGACCAGTCTACGGCCTATCATGTCCATTTCTTGAGAAGCCAGAAGCCTTGACGAGCATTGAGGCCCAAGCCGGACCAATGATTCGAGCAATCAAAGAGACCAAGCCAAAGGGCCCATACCTTGTCGGAGGATATTCGGCGGGGGCGATTACAGCTTACGAGATCGCACGTCGACTTCTCTTAGAAGGAGAGACTGTATCTCACTTCATCTGCATCGATATGCGTGTCCCGAGACCGCACCCTACCGTCTCGCCAGAGCAGACAGCGGAGAACGCAAAGACTTCTTTCGGACAAGGATACACAATCTTTCCCGAACATACGAGAAAAGATTTTGAAATCTCCCCAAGCCAGCATGTCCACTTGAACCAGACCATGCTTTCCATGGCGCGGTACATAGCGACTCCAATGAGTGCAAGCCGCGCTCCACTCCGAGCGCATGCCATTTGGGCCACACATGGTCTACTAGAGGACCTACCTTACGAGGCTAAATTGCCGAGCGCAGAGGATCATCCAGGGATGGTGGAAGTCTTTGGGCAGACGCGGGAAGATGGAACGCCATATCGCTCTTTGGAGGACCCCGAGTCAGGCTGGTTTGCTTGGTTCTATGAACCTCGAGAAGGATTTGGACCCAACGGATGGGATACCCTGGTGCCAGGTCTCCAAGGCGCTACTGTGGATGCCAACCACTTCTCGATGATGGCTCGACCGAAGGTAAGATCAAGCTCTCCGATGGGTTTTGTTGACATACTAATGCTACTTCTAGGCTACACTGCTTAGCCAGTGTCTGGAAAGATTGCTTCAGGACGACAATTGAGAACGTACTGTCATGTTCGGGGCCTGCTTCATTTGTTGCAGAATCACATGTTATTTGTTGTTGTGACATTCATACACCATCAACTGTTATAGCAAAGGTCGTCCTGTGCCGAGCGGCCGTGCCGCGGTTTGAAGGACAAGGACAAGGAGGAGGACAGTAAGATATTGATGATCAATTGCTAGAGTGTTGAGATACGGAGGTGCCACCGGAAAGTCCTGTCGCACCCGAGTTAGTTGGAGCCCTTCAACTCTACTTAGTCTACTTTGATTGGGCCTCTCGCTGCCACTAATGACCGTTGAAATCGTGGTCAATATTTAGGCTTCTCTGTTCAATATGTGCATAAATGAGGGCCAAAGTATTGACTTGCCCCGCACTTCCTCTAGCTTGCATCAACTCGCTATTAATATTTACAACGTCTGCTTACTTAGAAAGCGACAGGACTTTTCGGTAGCACCTCCGTAGCTTGAATAAACGATACTAATGTGTAGCTTAAATCAAATTACTAACCTCATCTTATTACGTCGTATAGCTGTCTTTACAAAATGGCTCTTTTATGCTAGAGTTAACTAAATATTGCGCTAGATATCCTGCAGCGCTCTGTGAAAACTACTATTTACCTAGAGGATAAACTTTATTTACCTAGCTATTAAATCTCTAGCTTTTACTATAACTCTCTAATAAGATCTTTTCGATAACTTTAGCTAATTATAGCTATTCTATTTAGTTATATATAAGCTTTAACTTATAGATATTTATAACATAGCTATAGCTATAATAGCTATAGGTCTATTCTTTTTCTTATAGACTAGATCTCTATTTACTAGATAGATAAAAGTAACGTCTATTATCTATAGCTATAGGTACTAGATAGATAGATAGATAAATAGGTAGATAGATAGAGGCGTAGATAGATAAATAGATAGATAAATAAGTAGATAGATAGATAAATAGGTAGATAGATAGATAGGTAGATAAATAAAAAGGTAGATAGATATTAGCTAAATAGATAAATAGATAAATAGAAAAATAGATAAATAGATAAATAGATAAATAGATAAATAGATAAATAGATAAATAGATAAATAGATAAATAGATAAATAGATAATAAATAGGTTTTAGTAAAAGGTAATACATACTTTTTATATATAGCTATTAACTAGATAAATCTAGGTATTCTCTTACTATCCCTCAACTTTAGACTAACAATAAAGGTAGGTATCTAGTAAGCTCCTTAGACCTATCGTTAGACGAGATAAATAAGACATACAAGCTGCATTGATTACCATCGTCGCTAATGTCATACGACCATAGCTTCTTTCTAGACTATTCGTTGTCCGGCAGTCTTTTAAGGCTCGTCCTGAGTCTAGTCTAGCCTCGCCCTTGCTATAAAGCCTTTCTGTTGCTCTGATCTCCCGTGATAAGCATAGGCCAATTCAGACTATTATTGTTGTCAACTAGCGATTCAAGGGACACTTGCATCAGCACCGAGTCTAGTAGTGAAGCTCGGTCGAGAATAGCAGCAAATGTAGTCCACTTCTCGCTCGATCGCGCAGCATACTATTGACAGTAATAGGGCGAGAAGGGAGTAGAGCAGAAAGCGAAGTAAAGATATTGATCCGACGAAGTATATGTGAGCAACATGTCGGCTTGACAGTATGGCTGAAAGTCATTCACCTAGCTGAGGACCATGGAGGATCCTTTCGAGCAGGACGCGTGATCGCAGTGCTCGTCAAATAATATACATTCTGACAGATTGGAAATCTATACTTCCGCGCAGGCCTCTCTCTTCAATTCGTCAATCTCCTCAGCCGTCATCGAGCTGGTCGCTTTTGGGACCTCGCCCCATATCACCAAAATTAAAAGACTAATAGCACCCGCTGCGACTCCAAACCAAAATGTGTTCTTGTAGCTCTTCGCCAGGCCTACATTTTCGACTGTCCTCGACTGAACGATATCAGTCAGACCAAGCACAAGCGCTACGCCCAGCTGCAGGACGGAGTTGACGATGCCGCCAGCTAATCCCTGCTGCGCACTGGGGAATGTTGTGGTGACGAACACGGTAGCAAGCACAGTCGACAGGTCAATTCCGAGCGTGGCCAATACAGCTGACGGGAATATCCATGCCCAATAGCTTGCACCTTCAAGGGGCATCAGAGCCAGCAGGAGTTGAGAGCCGAGGGCGCCGACACCAGAGATGACCAATAAGACCTTCCCAGGGACAGCGTGAAGGATGAATCCCTCGAGAATGCTTGTTGTAAATCCAACCACACCGAGCGGCACGTACCAAGCCACGACTTGAAGAGGCGACGCCGACATGATGTTCTGAAAGTATAGCGTCCCATACACTGAAAATATTCCCCATCCTCCGTATAGAAGCAGGAGTGCAGTAAGCAACGGCGTTAGAGATGGTGTTTTGAAAATCGATACCGGCAGGAGCGGATCCTTGGAGACATACATTTGAAAATAGACCGCGACCAGAAGCGAGAGCATTCCGAGACTGAAGCACACTGGGATGTATGGCGTTCTCCATCCTTTTGGTGCATGCGCTGATTGTGTTATGGCGAATACAGTAAGCACAAGGCCGCATACGATCGTGATTGCACCTGGATAATCCATCTTCACAGTGTGATCAACGTGCATCTGCGAATCGCGACTTGGTTTAGCCCAGATCGTCGTTCCCAAGGTTATGGCTGTGAGGATTGCAGCGAACCAGAAATACCAGCCCCAAGGAAGAAACTCTCCAACGAGGCCGGCGAAGAAGATCCCACCAAAGAAGCCCATGATCCCCATTGTACCATATATGGCAAACACCATGTTCTTCCGTCGACCAGGACGGTAGAGTGATCCCATCATTCCGACTCCCGTGGGTAGTATCGCCGCTGCACCTAGGCCTTGAAGTGCTCGGCAGACGTCTAGCATAATCGGGTTGACGCTGAAGCCGGCTATCAGGCTCCAGACCAGTAGCCAAATCATGCCAGCCACGAAGACGGGATAATATCCTCCCTTCATGTCGCCTAGCCGACCGAACACGAGCAACGTGCTTGCGACCACTAGAGAAAATGCGGTAGCCGGCCAAACGCTCGAGGCTTGGGGAATATGTAGTTCGTTGATGATCGTTGGCAGGACTACTGGGAATCCGGAGACCAAGTATTCGGTCATGAATTGTGACATTGCGATGCTGAAGACGAATGTCGTTTCGGATAAGGGTCCAGAGAAGTTAGGCGGGCGTTCGCGGGACAGGCGTTCAATTCGTGCTGCGATTGATTCCTCGCTAAGGCTTCTTCGTTTTGGCACATCGTTGCAGCTCTTATCGGATCTGAGGCCCTTTGTAGAAGATCCATTCGATGGAGCGGATGAAGTATCGATGTGCAATTCGCTCGAGGAACGGGTCATAGTGATCGTGACTTTCTATTGAAGGCAAACCTGGACACATGAGTGGAATACATTATATACCCCAGATCCTATTGCATGTGATATGGGTGTTGAATTTCAATGTTCAACGAGGTGCTTTGTAAGGTCCTACGCCAAGGCGCCAAGGCCGTATCCAATTGCCTTTTTGGTCGCTCTTATACGTTGCCACGAGCCGTGTTCTGAACGAGACGAAGACTTTTCTGATCTATGCCAGACTAGAGCCGAGATAAGACACGGTCAGGCTTGCAAAGCATCTGTTATTCTTCAAAAAGGAAAATCACTAGCATCTTAGGTTTGGAGTCGAACATCACCTACATCGTACCCGGAGTAACCGACCAGCCGTCACCAGTGAAGACCAATTTGTTATCAAGTTCCAATTGTGCCGGGTCAACATATACCTTCATGCTCATGCGATGTTCATTCTCAATTTGGAAAACGCGAAAGATCAGGTAGACCTCCCTTTGATCTCTCGCACGGTGGATCCTGGTCATCTACATTCATCTTGTCAGTCGTCTGAACGCGGGAACATATGATTCATCGCGACTCACTCTCTGATACTGGCCCTTGCTCATATAGAAAGGCGTGCTACATGGACCGGTTGTTGTCTTTACCTCGAGGAAGTAGTAAGGCCGGGCATTCATCCACTGACTTCCGTCCAGGTACCCGTGGTCAATCAAGAGCGATGTGAAATCGCCAAAAGTATCGTTATAAACCAAATCGGACGTCTCTGCAGCGGACCATCCTCGCATGCCAGTATAGTGCTCAAGAATTGCAACTCGGTCTCGAATGCGGCTCTGCCAGTTGTCCCGGTTCCAACCACGTAGATTCACTTTGTTCATGAGCTCAAAAACCTGGTTGAAGATCAGCTATCTTCTTCAGCTTACTATTTGCGTGGTGTACTTACGTAGAGCTCCCCAGCTGCGCCGATTTTGACGTTCCTCTCAAATTGGTTGGCAGATCGGTATCGTTGTGCAGATTCGAATCCGTTATATTCAATGGAGTTGTCGCTTTGGAGAGCATTTTGAAGGCCAGACATATCGAATGTTCCTTTCGAAGGGAAATGGGCGCGGTTCACTGCGCGTAGCACCCCTTTCAAGATGTCCAGGTAGTGATTCTCTTGCCGAACATCATCGGCTTCAGTGGGAACAGCGTAGATAGGCGCATGGCGAGGCATTCGAGATGCGGCCGTTGCGTGCCGCACGACAACCTCGATGACTTCATGATGGATTTGTGGCTGCTGCTCCCTAGATAATGGTGTGGTGGCAGCTTCACCAGGCTCACTGCCAAGATCCTGTTCTGTCGAGCAATCGGACGCTTCTTCTTCTTCTTGTCTTTCGGTCGGAGGATCCTCATTCGTGATCGAGACTTGAACAATTCCCTGATGATTTAGGATCATGTCAACAATGAATGGCTCGACACTTAAGAAAGTTGAAAGAGCAGTCACCATCGCTGAGTTGACAGCTTCTTGAATGTTAGTCAAAGGATTCCGCATGAGCCAAGCAGCTAGATTGATGGGCAATGGTGAAGCGAAGCAGAATGCCTGCTCGCGCTTGTTTCGAGGCACGTAGACGATGATGCTGCCATCTACTTCACCAATGTGCATGTTCCGTCGACTATCCTCCACAGTGATAGAAGAGCCATCTTGTGAGAGACTGAAAACTGATGTTATCTCGTTTGTTGCCACTGTCTTCATGGCCTGCAGGGTTCTGTAGAGTCCAAGACCGTTCAGTATGTACTGAGGACTGTTGAAACTCGCAGCAACGCTAAGCCAAATCTGAATGTTAGCGCAAATCAATATCATGGTTGAACTTTCGTTTCGTACCGGAAAATTGCGTGCGCTTTAAATCGCAGGTCTCGCGCTACGGAAGACACTGCTTGCACATTTTCGTCACTGGCAGAGGTCATCTCTCTGACAGAATTGGAAAGGTAACGGTTTGAGAGACCTGTCCATTCGAGGAAGGTTGCAAGCTGCCGAATGCCGGAAAGATCGTAGTCCAACATCTTGATGCGATGTCCAAAATGCGCAATCAGATATTCACGATCGCCGATACTGAAGTCCACCTCAATGTTTGCTAGAGTCGTTTCTCCACTGGGTAAAGATATGGGGAAAATCTTCTTCTGGATCAGTGGCGATGGATCCAAAGAGTTGTCAGATTGCAGCAGCGCATTCAGTGACCATATCGTACTTTTGACCTCCGCAACCGTAGAGTTCGAATTCGTCTGAAGCAGTTCATCGTATACCATTTGCAGGGTCAGCGTTCTTACACCTATAATGTCGACGAAGAAATCTTTCATCTCCTCGTACTGATCGTTGAGAGTGACCTTGCCTCTAATGTCTGTAGTGCTGGACCAGAGGCACTCGCCAGTCTTGTACCATTTCCAATCACCATTTGTGCAACGGCAGATCAAGGCCTCTTCCGTAAATTGTTGCCTAGTCTAGATGTTAGTGAGTGATACTTCCTGAAACTCGGCTGTTCATTGAACCTGACCTCAGTTGGTGCTGAGCTATGAAATCGTCAGCAACGTTGCTCGCAATGTAGTGGTATAGGCTCATGATGAAATCAAACTCGTCGCCGTCGAAACATGTGTCCCTCTTGGTCTTGAGCTCCTCTATCATATTCCTCCAGGACGCGTCTGGGGTCCGCAATACGCTTTTAAAGAATTGAGAAACCCCCAACATCTGATCAGGCTCGAGACATGCGGTGAACATGCTTTCCAATGGATATTTGTTAACTATGGCAGGTGGTGCAGTCCAAAGACATTGACCAGGGCTTGTCCAGGCTGCTGAACGATGCCTCGATGCCGGGATGAAGAGACACCCTTTCTCATTCAGGAAGTCGCTTCCATACGTCAGCACAAGAATCGTAACATTGCAACAGTATCTTACACTATCACTTTCCGATCCGTTGATTGATCCTCCGAAGACATGCATTTAGCATAGATTGTGGTGTAGAGCTCGAAAATCCGCTCAGGTCGATTCACTGTGATGGGCCACGAATTCGAGTGTCTAATCCATAACAACATTTCAAGAAGGAACGATGTATTGTCGTCAACTCCGACCGAGAGGTCTCGATTCAGAAATTTCCATTTCTCTAGAAAGCGCTCCGGTGACATTGATGTGTCGAGCTTCAAGAATGGAAAAGCTTCGGTGCTCTCCATAAAGCGGACGCGAAGCCTTGTAAGGGCAGGCAGTGGTAGATACGTTTGTCGCAGAGTGCAAGACCTAGTAAGCAACGATTCGCAAAGTCTGCTTGCGTTGGTTTCTTGCATTTTGGTGACAAGTGCCGGATTTTGCAGAATCTGGCTACCTTGACGACTCCAGACATGTTCTAAGAATCCAAGCAACTTGTCCTGTCTGTGTGTAGCGATGTAACTCCAGATTGGCGAAAGCGAGCCACCGTCAGGTGTGACAAGTCGCAGTTGCTCTCGAATGCCAATGAAATCGTGGAGCCATCGTGTCCAGGAAATGTGCCCAGCACGCGGAGCCTCCAACATGTAATGTTGATTGAGGTACATGACCTGAAAACCAGGTGCACCATGTCCTGGGGTGAGAAGATCTCGAGCTCCGAATGGATCGTCTATACGCAGGTAGATATCTTGCGTCCCTGGCTGCCACTTAGTCCCAGCTTCGGTGAACACTGAGAAGTTCCGGTAGTCTGATCGAATTGGTGATTGCTCGTGAAGGTGCGATGCGTAGAGAAACCGGAGATGGTCGCGAGATTCGGGCATAGTGACGATGCAGAAAAGAAAGCCATACGCGCTGTGAATGCAATTTCGCACAACAGCGACAGACGGCTCTCCAACACCAAACGCTTCGCACATCGATTTGCGCTCGATATTGACAACAGCAGAAGTGTCTAGGATACGCAGATCGATTCCTTGAGGGACTGGTATGCCCGCAGATGTTGGCAAGTAGACAGTGCCGCTGTTCGGCGAAACCCAATGCCCGCTTCTGAGTGGTAGAAAGGCGAGAGTACGGAGGGCATTCTGGTCTACCATTCTTTTCAGAATGCAGGCCATCTTAGTGTGCCAGTATTGATTAGTAGATGCAGATTTGAATCTAGAGGTAAGACTGTTGAGGTCAATCTGTATCATGTCGAGGACGATGTTGAAATTCAAGACTTTAAGCCCATACTCGCTCAAATATGGATCCCTGACATCTCCGGGGTATCGCTCGGACAAGAAGCTGCTCGTTGGGGAATGATCAAGAAGGGGAGATCCTGCCTCGTCCTGGAAATCCAAGGTGAGCCTCACAATCTGGCCAATTCGACAGAGCTGGGTTCCATGTCGCGGCATTAGTATTTGACAACCGGACATGCGATTGTGAATTTTAGTCCTTAGTTCCGACCAGAATGCCGTAATTCCATCACGCTCCAAGGGTAAAAATCGTGGCCATGTGTAGCACAGATCTGAATCCTGGCAAAACTCGTCGACCGCTTGGATGAATGCATCTGCGATGGCATCTAGCAGGTTCTTATTCCGGGCGGAGGTGGTGACAATGTCTTGACGATTGGCACTAGTGTCGAAGTCTGACTGAATGATGAACTGTATACGGCCAAGGATAGTCAGCGTCGTTACGTTAGGTCTGGAAAAGCCGCAATGCTGACCTTGAAATCAGATTCTCGAACAGGAAGAAAGGCGAAAAGTTCCTGGGATTCAATGATCGGATTCGAATCCTCGGTCAAAGGGAATGCTAGAACTACTTCTGCACTCGAGGCTGCGAGAATGGCTTCTTGGGTATCTGGAATTTGGCGAGAAACGCTTCTCGACAACCCAGTTGCTGTATGTCTTGTGACATGGAAGTGTTTGGTAGATTTCATCTCGCCTTCGGCTGACTCTGTCTTTGTAGTAGTGAGTATCGTCCTGTGTATTTCGCTGGTCGTGCTTTCCAATGCCCTAGAGCTGAGCAAATTATCGTCCTTGTCAAAAAATCTGATCTCGATCTTTTTCAACTTGCGAAGGAATAGTAGCGACGTCTCTTGAAGATCGGAAAGCTGTTTGAATATCGTCGCACGAAGCTGTGTCAGGTGATCCTCGCCTTGAGTGTCATGGAGGTAAAGTGTCATTCGGGTCATGGGGTTCTGCAGCTCATCTACAGTGTCCTGCCAAATGGGAACTGCCATGCCAAGTCCAGAGTCGCCTCTTCGGTGCTTGAAGTAGAAGGAGAAATGCCCAGATTGGACGTGGACTTTCCATGCTGCAATGAACACGGACTTGAACCCTATGCCTTTAGCTCCGATATATCCATAAGAAGCAGACTTGGAACTTTGGCCGACAGTACAAATTGCTTGTAGATCTTGCTCCGTGAAGCCGTCCTCATTGCACTCCACAATGATGTGATCTGGATACACATCGAAAGAAACAAATGGGAGGATGCCACGAGCATTTGCTTTAGTGAACTTGTTGTCATCTGCGTTCTGTAGCAGCTCGAAGACGAATCGAGCGTCGCTTCCATAGATGTTCTGAGCGAGACTGGGAGGATAGAGTTAGTTTATCATGACCACCGGGGATTCTACTCACGTTATAATTGCATGTCCTGCAAGCTCGTCTTTGGCAAGATAACTCCTCTCAATCTTTTGCCTCAAGGCTGGATCGTACTGCTCAAGCTGTTCAAAAACTTCCTCACTCAGGTGTCCGTACTTTTCGGAAATGCTTCTAACGATCGCTTCCGCTGCTTCACGGGTCGCCATCGTAGGCTTCAGCACCGAAGAGCTTGACACTGTAAAGCTTTTGTGTGACACGAGAGCGAGAGCGAAAGCCTTGAACTTGAATTCGAACGGTGAGAAGAGTCGGACATATAATGTCTTCCTTGATCGCTGAGCCCATCGATATCGCGCGGAGTCGCTACAGAAGCGACACGCTGAGATGCCATAAAAAGCTTCTGTGCCGTACAGGTGCATGGACTATCGTTTCAGCTGTATCTATCGCAAGGCGCTTAGGTGCGCTGTCAGTACAGTACCTTCACGCCTGCAAAATACCGGGGACTGGGCAGTCTCCATACAAGACTTTCGCGTCCAATACAATAAGTCAAGGGCCTGCGCCATCCGCTGGGGTGTCCGTATGTCAAACCTGGAAGATCCCGCCGAATTGTGAAAGACCAGGCGCCTCATTTGGCAGAGCGAGGCGGCTCGCGCCAGGAACGGTGAATCCTGGCTTTTCGTCGTCGCCATCACGTTGTTGGAGATGCCCCATTCTCGCCTTGACATCGTTGTCGATAGTTTCAGTTCCTATCTGCTCTCCTCTCAAGCCCCTGCAGCCCTGGTTACCCGCCCGGGGACCTTGCCCCACATGTCCACATGTGTTGTGTTGTGTTAATCTTATGTCATCATGTGTCCTCAGGCTCCGACAAAGACTGGGGGAGTTCGCCTTCCAAATTATCATGAAGTCTCAGATGTACGACTCGAGCTTACGGCCAATCATTACCAAGACTGTCTAGTCTACAGAGAGCAGGCCGAAAAGGCGCTTCTCAAGGCATAGCTAAGAGTCATGTCGTTCTCAACGACCCAAACTCCGCAGACATCAGCTACGCTCTTAATTGAATCTATACTGGTAAGCTGAAAGCATACGACAAAGCTTCCCAGTCGATCTCCAGGAGTGCTTGGTCCAGGCCATTGGAGCCATCAAGATCGCACTCATTTACAGTGCAAGTGGCATTGCGGGCTATCACCGATTCGCAAGGTGTGTTGCCTCGAGCCACACCGTTCAATGACGGAGCCCAAATGCTTGATGTCTGCGACAATGAAGCTTGTGGTACAGTGCTGCGAGCAAAACATGAGCTATTGATGTTGTTTACTGTAGGTGTCATTTGCCGCTCAGGTGTGGTAGGATCACGGTCTCCCGACGACTGCTGCACGTACGATGCTGAGAGATGATACAGCTTCTCGAGCAACATAGTCAAACTCGACTTTGTACTTCCATCTGCTTCATTTGCCGAGAGTGCTGTGTACCGTTCCACCAACGAGATGGCTCTCGCTTGGTGTTCTAGATCAATACGTGCCGTAGTAATTGACTGCCTCCGCATGAGGAAGACTGCGAGAGCATACGCGGCCAGAACAGGAGCGCGAGGGGTGAACATGATCGATCTCACCTTCAGCTCGTTGGCGTGATCGAGCATACCGAGAATTGCGCGTGCGGCCATTGCACACACATTCTGCCCGTTTTTCATACGGTTCATGGAGGGCTGACCTGGCAAGGTCCTCTCAATCTCGTTTCGGATGGCGTCCATGTTGAGAAGAAGTGCGTTTCTTGACAGAAGAAACATGGTCTGGTAGAACTGAATCCCGAGAAACACAACCCCTGGGATTATTGCGGAATCGGTATACAGATACTCCGTTGGCTTAAGATCTTGGGGCAACGAGTTGGCTAGCTTGACAAGCTTGTCGTCGAGTTCCGCAGCTAATCGAATCTTGAGTCTGACACTGTCTCTGAGCGCAGTAGGGTCTTGAGCTTCTTCCTCGGCTTTCCGGGAGTCCTGTAATTTGTTGAGTATCTCGTCCTGAAGCAAAGCCAGCCTGACCATTGCCACGAAGCTCTCACGTTCGAGCTCTCCGTCCGTGGTGGGCAACGGCCGGCTGCATTCGCGCTTCGGAAGTAGGGGTCTTCGTTCAAGTTCGAGGGCCATGATCTTGTCCAGAATGAAGACCGACCAGAATATGTTCGCGCAAACAATTGAAGAAGAACTGTACTCATCATGCAGACCTTGGTTATGCACAGATGCCACAGCAAGGGATAGCATTTGCCATGCTTTGTCCATGTCTTCATGCCATCGAAGGTACAACACCAAAAGCACGAGGACCCGTATTGAAGCCAGCGATCTCTTCCCTTCCAAAAGCTCGAACAGATGGCTGAAGCTGTAGTCGAAGCAAGATCTGGCGAAACTCCGCTCGCCAGGATCAACACTTGTGGCAAGTGTGACTGCGTGAAGCAGAATGCGTTCAATTTTTGCAATCTCACAGGACGCACCAGGTTCCTGCAGATAATCTTCATCCGGAGTGCTGAATAGGAGAATTATTTGGCCAATATCTGCATTGAATGCTTTGCGAACCTGGCGAGGATCTGGTAGCTGCGCGAGAAGCTCGGTAATAGTGCTGTCGTGAGCACTGACACCATAGTTTTGCCTTAGAATGCTCGTGTATGCGACATGAACACTGTGGAGCCTTTACGGCTAGTGCTAGTGCGTCTTGGCACAGTATGGTACCTCTTGCAGTGTGCTAGTTAGCTATGAGATAGTTATTATCATACACTTTATTAAGTCGATACTACATACTAGGGGTTACTTACTATAGTTTAGATCTAATATATTAGGATCTCTTATTAAACCTCGCGAGGTTACTATAAAGATAATAGCTATAGTTATTATAATAAGTTATTTTAGTCGCGACTATAATCGCGTTATTATTATACTTAGGCTACAGTAGTACTTTTCTAGACGCTATAAATAGTAGTTCGATAATATTAAATATAGTATTTATAACTTTTATAATTATAATTATATATAGCTATTCTATAACTATTTATAACTTTTACCTTAAGTATCTATTCTAAGTACTTAGGTACTCCTACTTAATACGTTAAGCATTTTAGAGTAGGAAGTACTAGTTTATTAACTACTTTTAATTATAGCTATCTTTTACTATAAATTTTAGATTTAATCTCTTCTACTCTTTTAGATATCTCTACTACTCTTTACTAGTAGTATCTATAATATTAAACCTTCGATTACCTCTTATAATTAAGTTATACTTTTTAGATTTGTTATAAGTCGTTTATCTTCGTCTATACTAGATAGCTAAGTTTATAGTAGTCCTATTTTTATTTATACTAAATATTCTACTTATATTAAATAAGTTAGGTTTTCTATATTTAAGAGCTAGCGAGGCCTTATAAGTTCTAGATTATAGTAGGAGGCTAATTCTATAATAATAGCTAATAATCCTATAGCTAAGATACTAAATTCTCTAGGTCTAGGCTCTAAAGAGTATACTTCTCTTTCTAAACTTTAATATAATAATAGCTATTATTATTTACGTAAGTCTAAGTAATAGCTAGAACTTTCCTCTCGATATCTCTTTTTACTTTTTCTAAATAAAGGTCGTAAGGTAAATAATTTATATATAAATTATAGAATAAATATTAGGTTACTACTAAATATAGAAGTTACTAGAAGTAACTATAGTAACTTTAGGAAGTCGATAAAATCTTTATTAGATATTCTTATCGATATAAAGCTTCCTTCTAGTTATACTATAAGTAGTTATTATAACGATACTTAGACTAGATAGTACTAGCCTAATCTACTAATAAGTATAGTAGTATCTAAGCTAAGGTATATCTTTAAAATAATATAAAGTATATTTATAAATCTATCCTATCCTATATCCTTCTAGCCTACTCTATTTATAAAAACTCTATTTACTAGCTATAGGAGTAAGAATATAGAGCGATTCCTCTACTACTATACTATAAACTAGGAAGTAGATTGTTTTATTCTATCTAGTTATACTAAGAGCTAAGCTTTTATAGAATATATTACTAGCTAGTATAAAGAATTAGTAGCGAAGTATATTACTACTATAGATAATAATACTACGTTTAATCCTAGATTATTAAGAATAGAGTTAATATAAAAATTCTCTAAGCTTAATAACTAGAAGTAACGTTAGTAAGCCTAGCGAGATATAATAGCCTTTAGCTAAGATTCTATCTTACTACTAGCGTATATTAATAAAGCGAGAGATATCGGCTTAGTATTACTAGATATAGATTAAATATTATATAAGTACTTTATTACTAGTCTAATAGACTTACATACTTAGACTATAGTAAGAGTAGTAGTTACTTTAGGTAAAGGCTAATAATTTTTTAAAGAGGTTATAGATATAGCCTAAGCTAGGGCTTATATATTCTCTATATACTCCTAGAAGAATATTAAGCGTAATACCTTCGACGTAATATTAGAGAGAGTCGAAGATCTAAATATAAAGGCTACTTTATAATTAATATACTAAGGTTAATAATTATAGTAATCTTAGTTAAGTTAGACTCTTTATAGTACTCGAGATAGAACTATAGATCGACCTCGCGCTCTATATAAGTAGGTAAGTAAGAATATAAGTATAACTATAGATAGAGAGCTAGCTAAACTATTATACTTTAAATATTTAACTTATAGATATATATAGAAGAATTGTTCTAATAAATTCTTAGCTTCTATTAAACTCTAGAATAAAGCGTAATAAGAATAGATAGCTAAATACTAGCTATAGAATATAGTTACTACTTAGGTGTTTAAGGCTAATAATAAGATTAAAAATACTAGAACTATTAATAACGATAATAATAGTAACGTTAGTTTAGAACTATATAACTTAGAGGTCTTAAATAGAGATACTACTAAGCGTTAGTTACTAGAAGTAGCTACTTTTACTAGTAAACACTAGTAAGGACTAGTAGGTTAGAGATAGGTAGTATATACTAAGAACGACGCAAAGGTCTTAGCGAGAGATAAGCTAATTTTAGATCTAAAGTTTAGAGCTAGAAATATACTAATATTAATTACTAGAATAGCTAATTATCTCTAGCTAGATATTATAGCTACCTTAAATAATATATCTATACTTATACTATTCTAGAACCTTATAGATTTAGCGCTATTATTAAGAATAGTATTAGTATCTACTTATATATATAAACTAGCTACCTCTACTATAAGAAAACGCCTAGCTAAGTCTACTTATCTAGAGAATCCTACTACTAGCGTACCTATAAGTTATATATAGGCTAATTCTATAATTACTACTATCTAACCTATACTACTATATCTTATACCTTCGAAGCTAGGCTATATTCCGACGTTCTATACTTTATCTAGTATAGTTATTAATAGTAAACGTTATACTATTAAAAAGAGCCTAGTAGATAGTAGTATAGTAGTTTACCTTATCTTAAGTAAGGTTATAGATAATCTTAACTTAACGCGATAGATTACTAAACCTCTGCGCTATAAGATAGCTATAGATAGAGATATAACTCTTATAGAATATATTAGCTTTCTACTAATAGTAGTAGGAGTTACTACTATAGTCTTAGTATACGTACTTCTAGTATATAATATTACGCGCTTTAGTATTTTACTATTCTATAGCTAGATAGTAGAGAATAGGTTATAGAGAGATTATAGTACTAATAGGTACTTTATTACTAATAAATAGAGAGATCTAGTTTAGATCTCGAATTTAAAATCTTATAAGACTTAGATCGCTACTTAGATAGAGACTATAAATAATAGTTCTATAGTACTAATAGTTTCTTTATCTACTACTTAGAAAGATAATTAGTAAGTAGTCTAGTAGGAAGTCGATATAGATACTATATTTACTTAGCTAGCTAATAGCTAGGATATCGATAATTAGAGTTTCGGTTTCTATTACTTAGAAAAGTAGGCCGTTATTAAATATACTCTAATTCGATAATAATATAAATACTAGAGAGCTTAAATAGATTATAGATTTAAGAATTTATAATACTATAGCTAAGCTCTATAGTACTAGTACTAAGCTAGCTTATTCTCGACTTAGTTATAATTCGTCTTAGGTAAAAGAGAAGGTTAAAGACCTAAAGTTAGGCTAGTTAGAGAAGAGGATAGTCTTAGATACCTCTTAGGCGAAATTATAGAAAGTAATTAATAATAGAGTTCTAGATATAGTTCTACCTTTACTAGGTAAATTAGTTCTACTAAGTAAACTAGTTCTACCTAGTAGGTTAGAAAGAGATAATACTTAAGATTAGCTACTAGAGTACGCTAAAATTTGTTATAGCGTTTCTAAATACTCTAAGCCTTATAATAGTATTATTATAGCTAAAATAATACTCCCTTTAAACTAATCTTTACGTAAGCGAGTTACGTAAGTTTTAGTAGATAGAAATAGATTTTCTACGTTAGTAGGACTAGAAGACGAGATAGAGATACCTCCTATAGTAGTATCCTCTTTATATATAGCAGAAATTAATAGATACCTACTATAAGTAATTCCTAGACTAGTATAGATAAAGAAAGAAAAGAGATAAGTCTAGTTTAAGAAATACTTATATCTAGTAGAGGCTTACTAGACTTTACTATTCTACGCTCTATAGCCTATAACTATAGTCGAGAACGTAGCTCTATAATCTAGAATAGAGTAGCTAAGCAATAATATTAGTAATTACTCTTAGCTACTAGGTAAGGATATTAGTAATTACTCTTAAGTAGTATAGGCGTCTTAAGAATAGTAATACTTTACTAATTCGGAAGGTTTTCTAGTAACTTATAGACTAAAGAAATACTACTAAGATATCTATATAGATAGTAGCTACTCTATAGCTATCGAAAATACTAGATACCTCTAATAGCTTATAACTACTATTATAGGTAGTAACTTCGATCTTTATAGTAAAGCTCTAAACGAGGCTTACTATATAAGATTTAGCGACAATAGTAATATAATTAGAGATATAGCTAATACTTCTAAATAGTAGTAAGCTATAAAGTTATTACTACTTACCTAGTAAGACTTATTTATATCTAATATCCGAGATATAAAACCTATAGATCTAGTTATATATAGTATCTCTACCTTAGGTAAGCTTCCGAAGGTAGTAAAGCTATCTCTATATACTACTAAGAAGGAAAACTTCTAATATAAGTCGTTTCCTAAGTTAGAGAATACTAGTATTATTACTCTATATAACTCTCTATTCTATATAAAGACGAAGTTTCTAAAGAAGCTACGTAGCGAGAAATTAAGAATAGTATACTAGTAGATAGAGCTAAATACTATTATAATTAAAGTAAATTATCTAATAAAAAAGATAGAGATAATTTTAGTAGAAATCTTAAAGTCGAACTATAGAGTACTTAGTAAAACTAATACGTCTAATAGCTACTAGATAGTTCCTCTTAATCTATAAAATAGTTATAAGATAGTATTCTACTTAATATATAGTTAATATAAGTATAAGCGTATAGAGTAGAGCCTAACTAGAGGTCCTAGAATCTATATCTATCTTAAAAATATTATATTTAGACCGATCCTAACTCCGTTACTAGAACTACTCTTAGAAGATATAGCTAGTAATAGTTATGCTACTTATTTTATAAATAATAATATAATAGAGAGTATAGACTTTATAAGTATATTTATATTCCTTTATATATATTACTTTTCTAGAGTTACTTAGGCTAGGTTATCTCTTAGCTTAGAGAAGAGCGTCTTTACTTCTATAATAGTAGATATTCTTAGTTATACTAAAGGACTATATAGTATTTATCTCTCTATAGATAAATTAGCTACCTTCTATAAATAGCTAGTACTATAAAGCTAAGATAAGCTTAAAAGATTCCTAGACTTACTTCTATAGTTAAAGAGTTTTATCCTAGGTTATATAGATTATATTTATATTATAAAGAGCGCTATTCTTACTAAACTAGAGAAATGTAAAAATAGAAAGAAGAGGTATAGAGTAATTAGATTCGACTAGTAATAGAGGTATAACTAGGTATTTAAGGAGATTAAAGAAGCGATTTACTCTAATATAAATAGTATAAGTAATTCTAATCGATAATTCTACTTAGCTATAGATATATTACTCTATAGTATAGGAGGTATTCTATTCTAGTTGCCTTATATAGAAGCAAGTATAGTAGCTAAAATAGATAGGACTAATAAAATTATTATAGTAGCGTTTCTTAGCTTTATATTTATAGATATAGAAGCTCGATATTAAATAATAGAATAAGAAAGTCTCTTCTTACTTAAATATCTAGATAATATAAGCTAGATATTTCGTAGTAGGAAATTACCTATTATAGTCTATACTAATTATAGAGTACTTATTTTAATTATAGGTAGTAAATATACTAATTCTCGACTTTATTAGTAGTAACTCTACTTTATAGAATATAATATTTAGTTATACTACGTCCTAGGTTACTAGTTAATAATAGTAGATAGATTATTATAACTTAGATTAGGCTCTACTTTTAAACTAGAAAATAGACCTTTCTAATAAACCTTCTATATAATATTAGTATAGATAGATAGGCTACCTCTCTAGAAATAGCTTATAGAAGATAACTATAAATTTATAGCTTAAGTTATAGTAGATCCTAAAGAATTGCTAACTAATAAATAACGCTAGAGGTAGTATTCTTAGTTAATTAGTTCTTAGTATTAGAATATAACTCTTTATTAACTTATAGAGTTAATACCTAAAGTAGTAGTCTTAGACTAATTAAATAAGTAACTTATCTACTACTTAGCAAGAAATATAATCTTAATTAAGAATAATTAGAAGTATTACTTAGCCTTTAGAGAACGTAATAGTATACTCTCTTAATATATACTAGAGTATTAGATTCTAGATTACTTAAACGTAGTCTATAATATATATAGATACTTCTCTTCCTATATTACTTTATAGAAAGCTATTAGTAGATTCTAGTAGCCTACTTATAGTAAGGATATTAATATAAAGTATCTTAAATACTCTAAATACTAGTTTATTAGACTTCTAAAACTCTCTTATAGTCTTCTATCTATATTAGCTATCTAACTATTTAATATTCTAGTAGTAGATTTTATAGAGTCTATTATACCTTATAGTATTACTAGTAATAGCTATATCTTAGTAGTAGTAGATTATACTACTAGGTTCTTATTTACTTCCTCTATAGTAGTAGTAATATTAGCAAATATCTTAGCCTACTTTCTTACTATAATTATTTCTATATTTAAGTAGCCGAGAATACTATATAGTAATAATAGGTCGTATTTTATTAAAAGTATCTTCTCTAAGATACTAAAATTAAAAGAGGTACGATATTTTAGAGTACCGACTTTATATCTATAGTCTATAGGATTAGTAGAGTAATACGTATAGCTACTCTTAGTAGCTTTAAAAATAAAGTTATAGACCTCTAGTATTATAATATAGAACTAGAACAAATTTATTATAGACTATATTATAGCTTTAAACTCGAGATAGATTAAGCTTACTAGTTTTATACTTTATAAGCTTCTACTAGATATAATAGCGTATTATTCGATAGTAGACTTTAACTCTAAAATAAATATATATATATAATCTCTAGTAGAGGTAATAGCTAATAACTAGATCTTTAATATTTACTAGTAAGAGGTAGTAGTAGTAGAAAAGTTAACGTCTATTAATAAAATAAGGCTCCTTAATTTAGATAAACGTATATAATAATATATTAAGTAAGCTAGTAGAGACCTACGTTAGTAGTTACCTTACGTAGGTAATACTATACTACTTCGATAACTATAGTAAGATAAAGAGCGTAGGTATAAGTTAGAGTCTAACTAGAAGAGTCTATATATACTTTATAAAGTAACTAAGAATAGTTAAGCTAGTTAGCTTACTATAATAGCTAGTAACGTAAAGCCCTTAAAATACTACTTAAATAATATAAAGTAGTTTACTATAGTAGATAATAGATCCTTAAAGAAGGTAGCTTAAGTAAATATAGAAACTTAGTAGAGATTAAAGAATCTTACCTAAGAGAAGCAAAAGTCGAAAAAGGTTAATAATAATAAGTATAAGCGTAGGTTAGGTCTATTACTAGTTCTAGACTTAAAGGGAAGAGATACCTATAATTAAGTATTTAGACTAGTAGATAGACTATAATAGTAGAAGGAATAGGTATATAAAGAAATAGATAAAGCTTACTAGAATTAGAAGGCCTTTTCTTTTATATAAATTTAGAGTAAATATATAGCGTTCTAGGAAGTATATAATTTTAGAAGGTAGTACTTTTAGGTATAGTATTCTATAATATAAATTAAGAGAGTATAGAGTAGATACTTCCTATAATAATTATATATAAGTAGGACTTCTAGATATAGCGCTATATAGTATAGTTTAGGTATTAAATTCGAATTATAGAGCTTTATAGACCTAAGTAATATAATATTTCTAGTATAGCTAAAAGGAAGGATACCTCTACTACTATAAGTTATAGGAAGTAACTACGCTAGTATAAGACTTTAAATCTAGAAATCTATAAATAAACTAATCGAGATCTAAAAGAGTAGATTTCTATAGAGATACCTCTAAGTAGATTATAAAAAGTAATAACTCTATATAGTAGGCTACTACTACTATAGTTATAGGTAGTATCCTAAGTTATAAAGACCTAGAGCCTAGGTATTATCTTTAAATAGAAAGTTATAGCTTTATTTCTAGAAGAGTAGCGCTAAGGTTATAGGAGGTAACCTTAGCTTTACTTTACTTTCTAATATTATTATATATACGCGTATAGCGTTATATCTTCTAATACTATCTATATCTTCTAGTACTATCTATATTACCTTCGGACCTACTATAACTTTTAGACTTCTATTTTTTAATACTTATAGTATTATATCTTAATATATCGCTTTAAGAACTTCGAGTATATATACGTAAATATAGTACTACCTATCTTAGATAAGTAAGCGTTAGTATTACTTCTCGAAATCGAGCCTAGACTTATAAAGTAGTTTCTACCTAGCTATATTCTATATAAAAATCTTACCTTTTAGAGTACTCTATTTATAGCTAATAATAAAGTAACTTAACTATTACTAGTCGAGGTATTAAAGAACTAGTATTATACTAGCTAAGTCGACGTAGAACTATAAACATTAGTATAAGACGTATTTATATATTATATTAAAAAGTATAGTAAGATACTACTAGAATATACTCCTCTCTATAAGACTCTAGCTAAGATTAAGATAAGACTAAAGTAAGTTTCTTAGATAATTTAAGATCTAGTTTAGGACGAGACTATACTAGACGCCTCCGATTTAGTAGTTATCTCTTAAGTTATACTTATAGAAGGTAGCGTAGTATAGAAGCTCTAAAATATACTTATACTATTTACTAAAATTAATAAAAAGTTCGAGAGTCTAGAATAGATAAATAAGCTTATAGATTAACTACCTAAGATTTAGTAGACTCGCCTAGCCTAGATATATAATAATATAGTCCTTAACTTAGATAAGTTAAATTATAATAAAGACTATTTCTTTAAAGGAGTATTTACTAAGATAGTAGACTATTATAATAAGAACGCTATTACTTACCTTAAGATTAACTATAAAGATTCTTAAATTATAGTAAATTTCCTAGATAGTAAAATAGTATACTCTAAAGCTAGAATAGTAAAAGAGATTATTAAAGCTCGGCTAATTTCCTAGATTATATAATATATCGATAGTATAATAGATAACGCGAAGCTAAAGTACCTTTAGAAAGACGTATCTCTAGTAGCTTATTATATAGTTCTATAAAATATATAGAATAAGGTTCTTAATATAAAAGATTATACTAAGAGAGAGAAAGAGAAGTTCTTTACGTATTTTAATAGAATAGTAGAACGTTATAATAACTAGTATAGTATAAATAGGGATTTTCGAATCCTAGTAATTAATATTTCTTATTCTAGAAAGCTCTCTAATTAGTTTTGCTCTAGGTATAAGCTAAAGTTAAAAGATAGTACGTAAGTCGAAGTATTAGAGTCTAGAAGTCTAATATCTAAGAGTTAGAAAGTAGAGATCGTAATAGACGAGACTATAGATAGCTCTACTAAGCTAGAGATATCTAAGAAGGTTTAAGACTCGAATATTAAGATAGTAATAGAAAGCCTAGAGAAGTCTAGAGGTCGTAGATAATAATTAGATAAGAATAATAAGTCCTATATAGAGACTAGAGTAGATATCTTAGAAGGGAAGAGTAATACTAATAAAGCTCTATCTACCTAATATATACTACTACTACCTAGACCTCGTAGTAGAAAAGCTATTTCTTTATAGTCGAGTTAGAAAGCTATAAGCTTAGAGAGCTTAAGTTTCTATAAGTATAAGTATCTTTATAAGTAGAAAGACTTTAATAAGGTAAGTAAGACTAAATTACCTATTTCTAATAGTCTTAGAAAGAGTTATAATACTCTAGAAGTAGCGAGACGTTACCTACTACTCTAGTTAAGAAATAACGTATTATACTAGTAGGATCTCTACTACTTTATAACTAAAAGCTATATCTAAGCTATATATATATATATCTTAAAAGTCTAAGATAAGAATAGGAAGTTAGTATTAACTAAGAAATAATATAATAGACTCTTTAAGAAAGCTCTAGGTAAGTTTAACTATATAAGTATTAATAATAAGAGTTATAAGACTATAAAGATAGTTAATAGAAAACTACGTTAGTAGAAGGCTAAATTGTTTATATAGTCTTATAATACTTCTTTAGGTCGATTTAGGAAGATAATAGACTAGGAGAGCGCTCTAATAAAAGTAAAGATAGTTAAGCTATACTTTAAGTCTAGTAAAATTATTCTCTTAATAAAATATATATATCTAAAGCGTAAAGTAGTTAAGGACTAACTAGAGAGCTTAACTAAGAGGTATTTAAGCTATATTTAACTAGCTAAATAAATATAGAAGAATCGGAATATTAAGAAAGTAGACCTCGCCTAGTAATAGGTAAATATAGAAGCTAAAGTATATAAGTATAATAAAGAGATAAAGAAGCTAGATATAGCTCTTAAGGCTAGTACTAAAGTAATAAAGTCTTAAGTTAAGCGCCTATAAGACTCTAATACTAAATTACTTAAGATTAATACTAATTTTTAGTCGAAGCTTAATAATATAGAGTAGAGTATTACGAGATAGAAAGTAGTATTATAGATAGACGAGTTATTATACGCTTTTATAAAAAAGTTCTAGGAAGTGTATAAGGAAGTAGGTAATACTAAGCCTAGATACCTTAGGCTCTAATATCTAGCTACTATAGCGTCGCTCTATAATAATACTCCTCTCTTATAATAAGGAGCTTCTATAACGACTTAACGACATATAATAGGCTTATATCTATAACTAATATTATATCTATAACTATATCTATATCTTAAATCTATACGTAGTTCCGAAACTCCGGTAGCGCGATATAAGCACGCCTACTATCTATATACGTAGTTAACTTACTAGTAGCGTTAAGTCCTATTAGTAGGCCTATATAACTATAGGAACGCTAGGTTCTATCTTAACTACTTAGTAGTAAGTCTTCTTAGAGTTAGAAGTAGTAGTTAGTATCTACTCTAACGTTTCTTTATAGTAGAGAAGTATAGCTCTTTTATATTACTAATAATCTATACTACTTTACTAGTAGAGGCAAATCCTTTATAGTAGTAGGTTTTAGCCTACGTAGGTATCGCTAATAGTATTCGGCTACTATATCTTCTATACCTAGTAGTAGATTATCCTATTAGTTCTTACTCTCTAACCTATCCTTCTATCTAACTTTATACTATACTTAGCTATTAGAGTACTTCCGAGACCTATAGATCTGCTCGATCTTCTACTCTTCCTTAAGTTCTTACTCCTTACGCGTAATTAGTACTAGTAGTAGTACGCGAATAAGTTCTTATCCTAGTAGCAGGTCGTTAGTAGCGGGTCGTAGAAGATAAGTATAGAATACTAGGTAGATTAGTTATATCGAGTCTAGTAGAGTTAGTTAGTATAAGTGCTAACTAACGCCTTACTTAACTATAAATAGTCTAAGTTGCTTATAGTCTAGTTTCTTACTAGGCCTATTAGTCTTAAGGTGCCGCAAGTCTAGCTAAACTAGTAACCTAGGTTTATAATTAGAAGATACTAAGTAGTAAGTATTTGCTACGTTAGTATTCTTTAGCTATATTAGAGTATAAGACGCTCTATAGTCTTCGAGGATTTCTTTTATTTAGTTAGTAAACTCGTTAGCTTCTTTAAGGTTAGCTAACTACTTATTAGTAACTTATAGTTACGTTAGAAGATCCTAGAAGCCTATATATAGATATTGCCTAGTATTAGTAAAGAAAGAAGTAACCTCTATACTAGTAGATATATAATTATTAAGCGCGAATTCTGCTAGTAGGAGCTATACGCTCTAATTATCTTATTATTATATATAGAAGATATAGAGGTACTACTCGAGTATTTAGTTAGTTCTTTCTAATTAACTATTAGTTTCTAGGTAGAAGGTAGAAAAAATATTCTATTTAACGCTAAGCTTTACGTATAGACGTTTAAAGAAGGTACTAACAAACTAAGACCTATAGTTACTAAAGATTACTAAAGGTATTCTATATATTAGAAAGATAAAGTAATATACTAACTAAGTAGCGTCCTTAGCGTTAAGGTAGTCTATTAGTAGTAGGCGTACCTATTTTATTAAGTAGTTAGTAACTATTAGAATATTATAATAAACCTTATCTTTACTAAAGTATTTATTATAGCTTAGTAGTAACTCGACAATATAGTCTAGTATAATATAACTCTATAGTTTAGGTAGTATAGGTAGTACTAATAGCGTGCCTAGCTTCTAAAGCCTAGAGGGCGTATTGCTATAGTATCGGCAGTTACGTAGGTAGCGAGCAATATTAGTAGTTATCTTTAGCTAGAAGAAGTCGTATCTTAATATTAACTTAAGTATATAGTTAATACCTTAATAGCCTACTATTAGACTATTATAAAAGCGCTATATAATACGTATATAGAGGTTCTTAAAAGTAGGCACGTATAGTCGTCTATTAATAAGTAGTCTCTTCTAGTTATTAAACCGATAGTCTACTAGGGCGACTTTCTAGGTTCGTATCTAGGCCGATATAGTACTATCCTAAAGGTATTACTAATATTTATTTATAAGTGCCTTAGTATTATTCTATTTATATACCTAGTTAAATATTTTATCTATAGTAGTTTCTATATTAATATTTAGCGCTTGCGTTATCTTACTTCTCTCTCTAGATAGAGCGTTATTCTTAACATCTAGGTCGATCTTGCTCTATATAGTAAAGTATATAATAATATCTAGGTTCTTACGCTTTAGGATTATCCTCTCTTAGTACTATAGGCAAGGATTATTAATATCTAATAGTAGGTCTTAAGATTATCTTATTAAGCTATTAGGCTTAGTCCTCTATTTACCTAGCTAATACGTAATCTTAAAGTTAAACTAGGATAGAAACTCTGCCTATCTAGCTTACTACCTATTTAGCTTCTTTATTAATATAAAATATTTAAGGTTCTTATAGTTAGACAGAACCTTAATATCCTATATTATTAGCTCTAGCTCCTATTCTTCGAAATACTTAACTATAGCTAGTAGCTCTTTATTATAGATATTATAATTAATCTTAGTAGGTAATATCTTTTTAGAAAAGAAAGTAATAGATACTAGGACTCTATTATATATTTATAATAGGATACTAGCTAAGACTTAGTTAGAGGAGTTAGTTTCGACCTATATCTCCTTACTAGGTATAAAATAAGCTAATACTAGAGTAGTAGTAAATACTAATTTAAGCTAGTTAAACGTAGACTAATATTAGGTAGTCTAGTTCTATAGTAGGTCCTTCTTTATTAGCGCTATTAAGAGAGCTACTACTCTAGAGAAGCTATAGATAAACTATCTATAGAAGCCGGCGAATCCGAGGAAAGCTTATATATCTTTTATATTACGTAGTATCTACTAGTGCTATACTATCTTAACCTTCGCTAGGTCTATCTTAATACCTTTAGTAGTAATAAATAGTCTAAGGTATTTAACTTATTTAATATAGAACTTGCTTTTATTAATATCGATAGGTAGACCTATATCTCTAAGCTTAATAATAACCTTCTCTACTTATAATACGTAGTCTTTCTCTAAACTATTAGTATAGATTAATATATTATCGAGGTAGACTATAATAAAGTCGTCTAGGTACTCTTATAGAACTATATTAATATATCTCTAGAAGGAGCTTAGTCTATTATATAACCCGAATAGTATAACTTAGTATTAGTATAGGCTATACCTAGTAATAAAGGCTATAAGCTATTTATCGCCCTTCTAGATCCTTAGATTATTAAAGGCTATAACAATATCTAGTTTAGTAAACTATTTTATATAGTAGAGATAGTTAAGAGTTTCTTAGATTAATAGGATAGAGTATTAGTCTTTTACTATAAGTGTATTTAGACCTCGATAATCGATATATACTTATAATCTACTTCTAGGCTTTTATATAAGTAGGATAGGTAACGTATATAAGGAGCTAGAGCGCTCTATTATCTCTTTTACTAATTCCTTATCGAGGTATTTCTTTACTACTAATAGTTAATCTACATTTATAGGATACCTCTTTTAATAGGGAGGCTAAGACTCTAGCTTAAGGTTAATAGCGTAATTATTAGTAGAGTATTCTAGTAATGTTATCTCTCTTTTATACTTAAATACTTTAGCTAGGTAGTAGTACTATAGTAGGAGCTTCTCTTTTAGATTGCTAACCTTAGACTTCTTTATAAATAGCTTATAGTCTTCTAGAGATATAGCTACTAGTATAGCCTTAGTAGCTTTAAAGTTAGTAATATATATATCCTCTAGATTTAGCTTATCTAGCTAGAATATAAAGACCTTATTTCCTTTTCTCTTAGTAAGGTATATAAAGGCATCTACGCTAACTATATATATATCTTTAGACTTAGATAGTTCGCGATATACTATTTAGGTCCTAGCGTTCTTTTAGTCTAGAACGACTAGGTAGGTATAGCTATATTAGTTATAAGAAATATAATATTGCTCTAAATTAAAGTCTATTATACGATATTTCTAGGAGATATAGAGGTTATATTCCTCTAGCTATAATATACTAAGTACTAAGTTATACTAATCGATGTCTATAATATAGTATAGACTAGTATCGGTATAGTCCTCTATAGTAATAGTAATATAGGCTATATAAGTTAACTATATTTATCTTCTATTAGCGAGCTTTAGACGCCTAGGCGTAGAGAGGCGGAACGTAGAGATCTAATAAGTATAGATATATCTCGAGTACGCGAATAGTAAGGTAGCTCTATAGTTAATTAATAAGTAAGCTTAGGTAGATACTTTAATTAGAGTTTTCTATAGGCTATAGTACTTATAGCGTAAAGGTAACTAAGTAAGAGATAAGTATACTATATAGTAGCTATACTTAGGCTCTATTTATACTTAGCCTCCTTATAATATTCCTCTAGATTAAAGAAATATACTAGTAAGAGTCTTATCTTTATTATTATTAATAAGGAAGCAAAGTATCTCTTCTATACTATAGTCTTTAGCTTTAAGTATACGACTTAGTCCTAAGGCTCTTTATTTTCCGAATTATTATCCTTTTTATTAGTATATTCCTTAGCTTCCGACTACTTAGCTTCTAACTTAGAGCCTATTATAGCGAGCTTTATTAACTTATATTAGCTAATAGAGATACTTTTCTTAATATACCTATAGTTAAACTAGCCTTTCTTAAAGTATAGGATATAGCGTTTATCTTACGAACTATATCCTACTTCTTAGTACTTATAGTAATAGTTTTTACTTCGAAGTTGCTTCTTCTTCTTATTAGTAAGCTTTATTAATCCCTTATACTTTATAGAAATAATATAGATAATCTTCTTTAGTTTAAAACCTCCTAATATAGAAGTAGCTAAGATAGTCTCTAGTTCCTTATAAGGAGTATAGGCGTTACTATATATAGATACTAACGTTTTAATATCGTTAAGAGCTTTAGCTATCTCTTTAATTATTATCTAGGACTCCTATAGAGCTCTAGTATCCTTATAGAAGTCTTTAAAAAGCTTTCTCTATTTATCTTTTAGCTTATTTCGGAAGTTCTTATTAAGCTTAGTCTAAAGCTTAAAAGAGTTCGGTTCCTCTTAAGCTTATATAAGTAGCTTCCTATATATAATAATAAAGTTATTAAATATATCTTTCTCTATATCCTATATAAGAGTACTTAGTTTAGTCTAAGCCTATACTATCTCCTCCTCCTTATTCTAACTCTAGTTAGTATCTATAGTATCCTATATATCTTTAAGACTCTACTAAATTTAGTAGTTCTTAGTATTAATCTTAATAAGAGTCTATAGTTTATTATAGGTTATTTAGTAAGCGTATTCGAAATAGCTCTAAAGTTTATCTTTATAGAAAGTATTAGTAAGCTTAGATTATATCTTATCTTTCTACGATTTATAGTCCTTATACTTACTAGAGAATATCGAAGGATCGAGCTACTTCCTATTATAAGTAGAGTAAAAGTAGGCTATATTAGAAGAAGTAGTACTAAATCCTTAGTTACTTATAGGAGCTATAGAGGCGTAGACTAATTATAGATAAGTAGACTAGGTCTATAGTCGATAGAAAGCTTCTTATATAGTTTACTATAGTAGGACGCAAGCTTAAGTTATTAGTATAGGATATACTAACTATTATCCTTAGTATAGTAGTACTATATTAATAAAGTCTCGCTTAGCTTATATCTTCGGATTCGAGGTAGCGTATTTATCTAGTTAGGCTTACGCAGATACTACTTTATCGACCTTCTACTATAGTTATACTTCTAGCTTCTCTACCTATTCTTCTAGAGTTATACTTCGTTAGTTAGCCTATTTAAGATAGTAGTTAGCTAAGGTCTTAAGCTCTTTATAGAGCTTTCTCTTTACTATACTAGGTACGGACTTACTACTTTCCTAGAGCTTATTATACTTTACTTTCTAGCTAGTAGCTTTGCTTATCTAGTTTAGATACTTTTAGTTTATAGTAGACTAGGATTTCTTTAGTTCTTAGTAGGCGCTATAGAGATAAGCTAAAGTATAGAACTACGTTTAGAGTCGATACTATACTTTAGTAGCAAAATCTATTATACTTATTACTATATAGTATAAAGTTTAAAAAGTAAGAGAGTTAGTATTCTAATTAATAGAGTCGAATTAAGAGGCTTCTATAAAGAAGTTATTTAAATTAATCTTAAGGTTAACTTTATTATTAGAGTACTATTCGGAGTCTAGTATTAGGTTAGAGGCTTCTATAGTTAGCAGATTAGAATAGTAGATATAGTCTCCTTAAGGGAGAATATAGTCGACCTACTAGATAAATATAGTATAGATCTTGCTTTCTAGGAACCTACTAGGAGTCTTTAGTAACTATAGTAATCTAGGCTTTAGTATAGGAAAGAGATTAAGCTAAGAACATTAAGAACGGCCTTAGGTCTAGCTCTAACTCTATATTTAGGCTCTATCGAAGTAGATATAATTATAGTCGAAGAGGCTAGTAGTCGATTAAATAATTAGCTTTATTCTCTAACTCGTAGCTCTAAAGTCTTTAGGCAATATAGCTTTAGCTAGTTCTTTAGCCTATTCTTTAGCCTATTCTTCTTCTAACTATTATAGTCTTCTCCTTCTTTTATATTAGTAGCATAAGATACTATCTTTACTCTATATAGCTTATAGGTCTATCTTTAGCTCCGGATCTTTATCTTTAGACTCCTCTACTATATCTACTAATCGAAGTATTAGCTTTTCTAAGAGAAGTATTTTATAGTATATTAAGCTTTTAAAAGTTTTTCTACTAAACTTCGAGAATATAGACGAGCTCTTTACTAGTTACTTACCCTCTTTCTTAGCTATCTTTAATAATAAGAATATAGTATTTTAGAATAGGTTCGATAGAGATAATCCTAATAATAGGCTACTCGACTATAGTAGTCTTAATACTAAGATTAGCTATAGATAGGATCTATCTACTAGAGGTAGTAGATTATCTTAACTATCTTATATTCTCGATTATATATTAATACTATTATATATAGAGAACGTATAATTACGAATTATAGCTTATAGCTCTAGGTCTACTATACTTTTAAGGAATATATAATCTTCTTCTTTTATATATTTAACTATATTCTCTATATTAAACTCTGCCTTCTTCTGCTTAGCTAATATCGAGGCTCTTATAAGGTCCTATAGGACCTTCTTCTAGTAGTCCTTACTAGGTTACTATAATTAGCTAGATATTAGTAGTTAGTATATAGAAGCTAGGATAGAGACTAAAACGTAAAACTATAGTATATAGAAACTAAGTAATTATATATAGACTAAGGTTAGCTAACGCTTCTAAATATTCTAATATCCTCCTAACTACTTATATAGTAGGTTATTAGATTATTAAACCTATTATAGCTATTATATAACTATTCCTTCTCTTAATAAAACCTAGATAACTAGCTAAGCTTATATTAGCTATCTTTACTAGCTAGGTACTATACGCTAGTCCTAGCTATACTCTAAATACTAGCTAAAGCGACTTAATAGGTCCTTACCTATAGATACGCTCTTCTACTAATAGAGTCGTATAAGTAGTAGATATAAAACGCGCTTATTATGTAATATAATATAAATTTTCTATATCGCGTCGAATACTATACTAGCGCCTACTTACGATAATAGCCTAGACTACTTAAACCCTTTCTAGAGAACTTAATAGGTAGTATAATAAGATATTATAAGATAGAAAGTAGTATTATAGATAGACGAGTTATTATATACTTCTATAAAGAAGTTCTAGAAAGTATATAAGAAAGTAGGTAATACTAAGCCTAGATACCTTAGGCTCTAATATCTAGCTACTATAGCGTCGCTTTATAATATAGAGACTTTAATTATAGTCTAAGGCCGACTAACTTAAAGCTAGAGATAGTATATTAGTAGTATTAGAAAAGAATATAGCTATAGAGAGGGAAGCCTATACTTATAAGATTAGTAATCTAGAGTAAGTCGTATAGTAGTAGGCTAAGATACTAATATAAATACTAGAAGTATATAAACTAAAGAATATTAAGATAGCTCTAGCTAAGATTAATACTAGCGAATTTAAAGTTAGTAGCAAAAGTTTAAATATCCTAGATAATATACTAATAGAGTTCCTAGATAATAAGAGCTTAGATATAGAAAAGATATAAATCCTAGTTAGAATATTATTTTCTAAGACTTTAAAAGAAGCCTAGTAAATATAGTAAGCTCTATAAACTATAGCTAAGGATAGTCGATAGTAGAAGATTATTAAGAGCTTATCTCTAGAGTTCTAAAGCTTATTCTTTAGAGAATAACTTATAGGTTACCTCTATATTCTATTATAGATAGTAACTAGCTAGTATTAAAGTTTTAGAAAGATCTTCTAGTAGGTTATCTCTAGATATAGCTTTAGAGTTATAAGTAATAACTAGTTAGATTATAGTTATATATATATTTAAGAGAATTTAGTTTATATATATAAGTAGGTATTAATTTAGACTATAGTAGTAGTCTTTAACTACTATCCTTATCTTACTAGACCTAGAGAGAGTATATAGAGCCTTTATAGCTAGTACTAGTGCGTCTTAGCATAGTATGGTACCTCTTGTAGTGTGCTAGTTAGCTATGAGATAGTTATTATCATACACTTTATTAAGTCGATACTACAACACGCTCGTTCAAGTTCAATCGTGAAAATGTCAAATCCAGCCATTGAGTCAGGACAAACAAACTGTCTCCATTGAGGAAGCGCGGGAGCATGGGCAACAACTTGGATGAAGCAGCTGGAGATACAACATGGTCTCTTGCTGGCTCGCTTGGATCATATTCGACTGCGCTTGCATGTCGGTCGAATTGAGCTGGCGTACCAGGCAATGACTGAAATTGAGCACCATTTGCGCTGGGAGGAGGGCTAAGTACAGCAGGCCGACTTTGACTCTGTGCTTCGCGACGCTGGGCTACGTGGCCAGTATGCGGGTCAATGGTGACGCAAGCCACGCCTGCTTTAAGGCATCGTGTACAACTCGGCTCCAGTTCGTCACATCTGACCTTGCGACTGCGGCAACTTGTACAAGCGTGGCTGAGGCGTTTCCGTTTCAGAGAGGGCGGCGCTGCTAACATGCTGGTGGTCGTGTTGCCAATATTCGCGTCATTGCGCAACAGGCGAGATGCAAGCCGCTACTCATTGACTTCGTGTGTGTCGTCTGGTTCTGATCCGATCATTGCATCGGAGACGTGAATGATAACCATAACAACGGAGGACGTAAGGAAGATGGTTGCACAGTCAACGGCTAAGTCCTTGGCTTGGCAATTTCGGCTGTTCTCGGCTGTGTGGGGCTCCTCCGGTGGGGTCAAGGGAGAAAGATCAGGACAAGTGCCTGACTCTTACAATATTCTGTAATGCGATCCGCGCGAGCACGACTTGTCGAGAATCTATCACTCAATGAACCGGCCGAAACAGAAGTCGAATGAAATATGTCTACACTACTCGATGAAGACACCAACCATCTCCACCACACCGATCACTTGAGATACGGAACGCCAGTCAACTTGAATCCACGCTCGGTCAACTGCGGCTTCCCACTTCGAGGCTCACTGAAGTTGTACGGGCAGGGCTCGCCGTTGATGCGCTTGAATGGCACGCCCCCGAAACCGCCCAGATTTGGCCAATGAGTCGTGAACTCCACCTCTTCGAACGCCTTCTTCTTCTTTTGCAGCTCTTCCTGAGTGAGATCAGCCACCGGCATATAGCACGTGTACACCGCGAATCGCGGTTGTGTGCTACTCTTGGAAGGATTCACGTTGTAGTGAGGGGTGCGGCTGTCCCATACAACGAGGTCGCCAGGTTCCATGCACACCTTCTCCCATCGACAGCCTCTTTCCGCAAGCCATTGCAGTCCAGCCTCTGTAAAGCCGTACCATTCTTTGGTCCAAGCCCAGATCTTTGGCTCATCTACGAACTCCTTGTGGAATTCTTCGGACAATAAATGAGCACCTTTGCACACAATCAGACCTCCATCTTCTGGTCCGTTGGGCAGCAGGTTCACCAGACCCTGGAGGCACCGAAAGCCGGGCTTTTCTGGATCCTGGTCTTGATGTGCCCATGGTTTGTTTGGTTGGAGGTCCGTACGATTGGGAAACGACACGTTGACTGAATCGAAACTCACGACCAGATCCTCGGTGTTATGAACCTTCTCGAACGCACCCACAACGCCTGGTTCCTGTCGCACAGCCCAGGTGAAGGCCTCGTGCGCGACACCTTTCTTTGTGTCAATCGCAAGTTCTGCATATGGGAAACGGATGGCTACTCACCATAACCAAAAATCATGCCTTTCTCGCTGATCACAGGCAGGTGATCCTCGTGGATCGTAGCTGGATCATCGCGCTTAAAACCAAGCTTACTGTCTATTGATCAGCAATCTATTTGGATCATTTCTCGCTGCAAGCGGGCTCACAAGTCTTCTAGCCATGTGTAGATCTGATCAGCGTAACTATCAGCACGCTCGCGAGGCACAGCACCCTTGATGATCGCAAATCCGTCTCTTTCAAGGTCATCGCGGAAGTCTCCAAATGTGGCATTTTGTCTGCTTCCACGGAGGAACAACTTCTGGGCGCTGATTTCCGCCTCGGACTGAACGACGGTTGCGGTCTGAGACATCTTACGAACAGCGATGAATGAGTTGGAAGGTCGTCTACTAATGCTTCAGTCAAGGAGTGTGAGATTGCGCATTCGAATAGCGATCAAAGAGGCCCTACGACCCCATCAGTCCGCCCCGGAGCATTTATCATCGAGTCTTGCTCTCCGGAGAACAGGGTTGCCAGCTGAGCGGACTCAGTTCGCTTAGAGATGTACGCAGCCAGGCTTACTCCGCCTGTCCATCGCAATCTATTGCTTGACAAGGGTAAGACAGAGATGTAATATAATAAGTAGGTATTAATCAAATCTATAATAATGTTAATAATACTATATAACTATCTAACTCTAAATTAGGAGTATAAAAACTCTATATCTACTAAGATTACGTAAATCTTAGTAAGTAATATACCCCCTTAGCTTAATAAACTAGTACCTTAGGTCCCTTAAGTTAGTCTATACTTTCCTTTATATATATTACTTTAAGTAAACTATAGTAGACTTTAGATACTAAAGTTATAAGTAAATACTATTTATATAATACTTTTTAGTATAGGAAGCTTCTTTCTATTACTTACCTATATAAAAAGCCTATTCTAGAGTCTAGTAGACTATATATACTTTAAATACTAGCTTTTAATTAGAGGATATAGCTTTCTATACTATTTACTTTACTATTTTCTTTAACTTTTATATATAATATATATTTATTAACTTTAGATAATTATAAAGAGCTTATATATAGACTACTATAGACTCTTACTATAGCTATAATATAAAAGGACCTTAACTTACTAGCTTAAACTTAACTTTTTTCTTTCTATAACTATACTAACTAACTAATCTACTTACCTACCTCTTCTCTATTTAATAATATTAATACTTTATTAAGTAATACTACTTTCTAATATAAGCGCCTTAAGTACTCTATTAAAGTATACTTTTAATATATTTTCTAACTTATAGAGTTAATACTAATATAGATATAGAATAGCTACTACTAGTAGCTTTTAGGCTATTAATCTCTCTAGCCTAGGTTCTATATCTACTAGTAGAAGTAGTAGTAGAGGTAGTAATAAGCTTCTAAATTATTCTTAGTACTAGAAGAAAAGTTATAAGAGTAGTATATCCTAGTATAAGTACCTCCTTAAGGCTATTTATAAGTATATCTACTAGTTAGTTACTTAGAAGACTAATAGTACTAGCTATATTAGTATCTCTTATATAACTAAGAGCTAGATTATTAAGCTAGTAAAGGTATATATAGATAGTAGAAAGAAGAGCTTCCTAACTTCTTAGATCTAGATAGATACTCTTAGAACTACTCTATCTACTATATAGATAGATCTCTTTACTAAAGCTAAGCTAGGATCTTACTTTAAGATTATTACTAGTCTAAGAGTTTCTACTAATATAACTCTAGGTACTCCTACTAATAAGCTTTACTTTAATCCTAGTAGAGGTTAGAACTATCTTTCTATTATTTATTACTTTAAGTACTTATAGTCTAGTTAATTATAGTAATTAGGACTATACTAAGTATTATAAGAATAGTAACTACTACTTTAATAGCTACTTTATTCTAGAGAGTATATTTTAGAGTATATACTTAGAGTATATATTCTCTAACTACTATAACTAGTATTTATTTACCTCTATCTATTATATCTATAATACTTTTTAAGATCTAACTTCTATAGTACCTTCTAATTCTAAAGTATAGGCTTATTATAACTACCTAACTCTAAGTATATATAATTAGTATAGTTGCCTATTATTTAGGCTATTTAATACTATAAGTCCTTATCTACGTAATTCCCTCTTTAATATCTATTAATATAATAACTAAGTTCCTATAGATATTACTTATATCCTCCTAGCTTATAGTTAAGGTAATAGGAATAGTATACTAGTTCTCCTATTTTGCTTCCTATCTATAAGTAATAGTACTTAGAATCGTTAGATAATTTAAGTAATATTAACTAACTTTCTTAATAACTTCGATTAGAACTAAAGTAATACTATTATATTTAACCTAGCTAACTAGCGTTACTATAGTAATAATAAGGATTAGGATAATAGTAATAGAGATACTAATATAGGTAGTACTTAAGAATATAGAGAGTACTATATATAATTAGAGATTAGAGATCTCTAAGAGTAAAACTTCTATCTATATTTTTTCTTTTATTTATATAAAGAGTTAAGTAGAGTATATTAGAATATACTTATAGTATTAGAGGTCTTTAGAGCCTTAAGAGCTAGGTAATATTTTATTTAGCTTAACTTAAACTAAGTATAGTTATAGTATATAATACCTAGGCTAGTATTTTTAAGCTATATAGTATTATAGTATTTTCTTTAAGTCTAGCTTTAAAAGTATAAGCTTTTTAACTTTATAGAGCTAATATTTATATATTAGCTATATAATAGCTAGCTAAGTATATAAAATCTAGTAAGTTAAAAATAGAAAGATATTTTCTACTATTATATTCTCTATTTCTCTTAACTTTTAGTAATATTTTAATAAATTTAGAGGAATAGTATAGTAATTTAATACCTATATATTTAAATAAATAGATAGTAAGGAGTCTATTACTCTACCTACTTCCTCTAAGTTAAATTAGAGTATAAATATCTATAAGGAATATTCCTTTATATAAAGTTAATTATAGAACTCCTTATAGGCTTATACTCTAAGAAGTTTAGTAAGACTATCTACTAGTATTTTTAAAGTTTAAAGCTATTAATAGTTAATCCTCTTTACTTAGTATTCTTATCTAAGCTAGTATTAATAAATATCTATATACCTAAGCTTAGTATTAAGCCTTCTATCTTAGGTATAAATAATCCTTAGAGTCTACTAATTATTATAGTAGAGATAGAGAATTAGTTCTTCTAACTTAAGTCCTAGATTCTTAAAGAACCTAATCTACTAAATTATCTTAAAAGCTATATAAGATATAGCTAAGAGTTTAGCTTCTATTATAGACTTTATAACTATAGCTTACTTAGCTAATTTCTACTCTACTAGGCCTCTAAATAATATTATAAGCTATCTTTCTAAGCTTTTCCTTATAGCCTAATTATCTATAAATAAAGTATCTAATACTCTAAAGAAGTTATAATTAATATAATAATATCCTTTAAACTTATAAGTAGGAAAGGCTAAGTATTTAATATAGAGATCTCTAGTTTAAAGAAGATACTTTATATAATAATCTACTACCTTTAGATATACTTATATAGAGTTATATAAGTTTCTAGAGAGCTCTAAGAGTACTCTAGATATATCTAGTCTTATTATAACTACTATCTAGTTTAGTAATCCTACCCTTATTTAGTATACTTAAATAGTCTTAGGATCTACTTAATAACTCTTAGAGGTTACTATATTTTAGAAGGTCTAAAGTAGAGTCTAAGTAGTTTTAGTCCTAAAGCTAATTTTAAATCTAGTATATATCTTTTTAATATATAATTTCTATAATAACTAGAGCTTTCCTAATATAAGGTCTCTTTTAATTTTTATACTTATAAACTATTCTATATTACTAAGCTCTTTAAAGTTATACTTAGACCTTAGATAGATTATAAATTTCTTAGCCTAGTCTAAGTACTTTAGATAATATATAAGAATAATATTATCTATATAGTAGAATAATATAATCTTGCTATTAGAGTATAAGTACTCTATATTTAGTACTAGTTTAAAGCTATACTCTAATAAAGTTCCTATAAGATAATTCTACTAGAGCTTAGGTAACTCTTAGAGACTATATAGAGCTCTATTAAGTTTAAGTACTTTTCCTAGCTAGATAAATCCCTTAGGTACTCTAAGATATATAGTATATAGGAGGTCTATATTTAGGAATATATTAGTAGTATCTATTTACTTAATAACTAGGCTAAACTTATTTCTAATTACTATAAGTACTCTAAAAGTTTTAGCTATAAGAGTAGATATATATATATCTAGAAAAGATAATTAAAGATCTCCTCTTATATAGACTCTTACTTTAAACTTTTTAAGCCTTCTATCTAATCTAGCTTTATACTTAAATACCTAAGTTAATAGTAATAGTAGCCCTTCTATATCTAAGTATATTACTTTAGCCTCTAGGATCTACTTAAATATATTTATATTAAGAGCTTTATTTATCTTAACCTCTATTACTTTTATCTATTACTCTTTATATAGATATCTAAGGACTTCTTTCTAGTTTCTTAGCTCTAGTAGAAAGTTACTTACTAATAGAGGAAGTATTAGATTACTTAGTTTATCCTTAATACTAAAATAGCTTATAGCCTTAGCTCTATAGATAGATTTAATTACTATACTATTAAATAAGAAGAAGTTAGTAATATATCCTTTATATTAAATCTAGTCTAAGTATCTCTTCCTAAAGAATATAAAGCCTATTCTTATCTTTTTATTAGGATTTCTAGAAGCTAATAGAGGTATATAATCTAGGTTAGATAGGGTTAATAAATATAATATAGAAGCTTAATTTTCTAGTTAGTCTAGCTCCTAAGTACTTAAGTCTTCCTCTAGTATTTCTAGGTTTAAGAGAGTATTAATAGTTATTCTACTAATTTTAGGTATATCTCTAGAGTTAATAGGGAATTAATCTAACTAGTCTAATATAGGATAATATAACTATAGTAGTTAGTAGGGAATTATAGGTCCTAGAAGTCTATATAGAGATTAGTATAGTTTAGTTAATAGTAGTAGAGGATATAATCTAGTATACTCTACCTCCTTAGCTAAACTACCTAGTAGTATATCTTCTAATAAGAGATATTAAATACTAAGCCTCTCTACCCCCTAAGGTTTAGAGAGTTTAATAGAGTTAGTATAAAGATTAGGTAGAGTATTATATATATCCCTAAGCTTATTAAACTATATATCTAATATAGGCTTCTAAGATTTTCTATCTCTTATCCTAAATTTATTAATAATCTCTTACTTAGATATAATTATACTAATATCTAAATTATACTCTATATATTTAAAGTTCTTATTAAGTATAATATTATAAGTTCTAATAATAGTATTCTTAGATAGAACCTATATTCTCTTAATATTAGTTCCTTTAAATCCTACTAAGTACCTAATATAGATCCTTAATATAAACTTTATTCTCTTAGGTATAGTATTCTTTCTTTTTCTATCTTTAGTAATAGTTCTAAGGATTAGAAGATAGGCTCTTACTCTAATCTAATAAATATAGAAGTAATTAAGTTAATAGGAAGTAGTATTTTTAAATAGAGTCTTCTTATTCCTTAATATAGGTATCTTATTTAGGAGATAGGTAGTTACCTAAACTACCTTAGGCTAGAGATTATATAGGAGTCCTACTTAAACTATAAGAGCTCTAGCTATAATAATAATTATACTTCTAGCTCTCTCTATAGAGTCTTATTTCTTTATATATAGGATACTTAGCTACTATAAGGTATAATCTACTTTTAGATATAATCGAAAGTTTAGCTTAATTAATAAGTCTTAGTCTATACTAAAGATTATAATTTCTTTTCTAAGTATTCTTATAAATATTACTAGTTCCTAGTAGTATTCTAAAAGAACCTTTTATACTTTACTCTTAGATATCTAGATAAAGTAAAGTATAGTATAAAGATTATAAGTATATACTATATACTTATATCTATTATATTCTAGTTTAATCTCGATTATATCTAACCTAATTTAGCTATATAGAGTAGATATATATTCTAGGTAAAATCTTAGTCTTCTTAAGATAATATACTTCTCTATAGCTTAGCTATATATATCGTATTAAGGAGTTCTTAGTATTATATTTAGGTTATTATAAGAGCTTATTTTAATTCTCTTAACTACTCTTATTAGGTCTATAATATACTTCCTTCTATTAGAAAGTATAGCCTACTCTACTATTCTAGTAAAGGTATATTATATAATTAGGTTATATAATATAGTATATAACTAGATTATATAATATACCTAATAAGAATAGATCTTAGAAGTAGATAGAACTTTAATAAAATAACTATATTAGTTCCTACTATTAGACTCTCTTTTAGTACCTTCCTACTATATTAAATTTAATAAGTTATAAGCCTAGGTTTATATAGTAACTAGAAGAGGAGTCTTAGTAGTATAGGTTTCTTCTAATTCTATAAGACTTTAAGTAAAAGTAAGATAAGTAGAAAAGGAGTAGAAGACTAGAGGCTCTCTATATATATAAAGTAGAAGAGCCTAGTAAGATATACCTATAGTATATAATAGACTTTATAAGGTATTAGATTATTAGACTATAGAGTAAAAGAAAAGATAAGCCTAAGTTTAAAGTAGAAGAGTTAAGTATTAGACTTAGTACTAAGTACTATTAATACCTTAGATCTAGATAGGAGTTCCTCTCTAAGAAAGTAGTAGACTAGAGGCTTACTATAGAAGTAAGAGCCTAGCCTAATAACTCTAAAGTTAGGAACTCCTCTAAAAGAGAAAAGTCTTAGATTAAAGAAAGATAGCTATCTAGAAACTATTATATTAGATTAAATAGGAGTTTCTAGATTTTGATTTTAAAAGAAGAAATAGTATAGATTTATAAAGTAGAATTAGTAAGAAGAGAGCTATACTAATCCTCTTAAAAGAGAACTAGAAGATATAGTTTAGCTTATAGGAAAATAATCTAGAAAGTAAAGAAGTATTCTAGATTACTTTAGATATTCTTACTTCTAGAATATTAGAAGAGAATATACTAACTTTATTAGATATAAAGTATTTATAATATAGTACTAAGTAGAGGAAAGCTAATATAACTATAAAATATAAGTTATTTATTTACCTTTTAGAGAATAACTAAGATAAAGTCCTAGACCTAAAGAATACTCTTTAGGTATAGAATAGAATAAAAATAAGATATAGTAAGGTATATACTATATATACTATAGCTATTATATAGGAGCTAGTTAACTTTAAAATATTAGAGAAGTAGACTATCTATAAAGTATAGATCTATATT